>CM040430.1:44063590-44707594 GCA_022702705.1 Papilionanthe hookeriana x Papilionanthe teres | reverse complement strand
TGCACTTCTTAAACCATTGGTTCAACATAACACCAAAAGAATCACTAACAAATTTTCTCAGTTTAATTTTGTAGCTAATTTTTCCAACAAAATATGGTTTTTTAGCAGAAAAAAAATGGAGATCACTGTTTTATTGGATCATCCCCAGCTCTTTCATATCCACTTCCATATTGATCATGTGGCTAGTATGGCCACTTTTATTTATGCTGGTTGTATTTAAGCTGATAGAGAGGAACTGTGGAGTACACTACATCAAATCAATGGAAACATGTCTGATATGTGGTTGGTAGGTGGGGATTTCAACAGTATAGCCAATCATAGTGAAAAGAAAGTAGGGAGGGTTCCAGAAATTAGTAAAATGGCAACTTTTTCTAACAATATATCTGTTGCTATTCTTTTTGATTTGGGTTATAAAGGCTCTGATTACACTTGGAAGAGAGGCAAGATCTGGGAAAGAATAGATAGATTTATGGCTAACCAAGCCTAGATTTATTTCTTCACCTCCACCACTATTACCCATCTTCTCAGGGCAGGTTCAGATCACTCCCCCCTACTGATTAAATTGTCTATTCATGGAACTAATTACAAAACTAAATTCAGATACCTAAATGTTTGGCCTACACATTCTTCATTCCTTCATGTTGCTCAAAATTCTTGGCAAGAACCACAACCCAATCAAGTAGATAATCCTATTATTTAGCTGAAAACGTTACAGAAGAGACTAGCCAAGAAGCTGCAGGAATGGAATTGGCAGGTATTTAGCAACCTTCATTTTAAAGTTAAATTAGCTGAGGATTTAGTTAATAAATTAGAGAAGGAGAATATTGAGGGGAGAATTGATGATAATGAGTTAGTGTAGGCAAACAACAACTCTTAAATGCAATTGAGATAGAAGAACAATTATTGAAGCAAAAAGCTGCCAGTCAGTGGTTTCTTCAAGGGGATAGAAATTCTAAGTATTACCATGATATCATCAATTTTAAGAGGAAATTAAATGCAGTCACAAGAATCAGAGAGGAGGGGGGAGGTTGGTTGACAGAAAACCAGGCCATTGCCAACTCTGTTGTTCAGTTTTTCCATCAGCTTTTCAATCATGGGCCTCCAATCTGTCAGTTGAAGCACTATGAGATTCTTTCCAAATTGAATCCCAATTTTGATAGTTCTAATCTATCCGCTCCCCTTGAGGAAGATGAAATCAAACAGGCCATTTTTTTAGTGGATCCATCAAAACCTGCTGGACCTAATGGATACCATCAATTAGGATTTTGTTCTTCAGATCCTAAAAGCCAGGAACTTCCCTGATGATTTCTGTTATTTAATTAATAGATGGTTCCATAATTCTCACTATAACATCCTTGTTAATGGTGAAATTCATGGGTTTTTCACTGAATCCAGAGGTATTAAGCAAGGTGATCCACTTTCCTCTTATATTCATATTAGCTTTTGATTATTTGTCCAGGTTGATTAACCAATCCCAGCAGAAGTTACCATACCTGAGATACCTGCACAGATCCAATTGCATTTTTTCTCACCTGGCATATGCAGATGATGTCATTTTGTTTACCAATGGGATCAAAGCTGCATTTAAGAAGGTTATGGCTATCCTGGTTTATTTCCAACAAGCTTCAGGTCTATCCCACAGGAGATCCAAATGTCAGTTCCTGCCTTGCAACAAATTACCCTCTACTCAGATAAACTAGATCAAAGATTTTTACTGGCTTCTCTACCTCTTCATACCCTCTCAAGTAATTAGGTGTCTCCCTAATCAAGGGTAGGAGAAAGAAAGTTCACTATGATGAGGTGGTGAAGAAGGTGATAGCCAAGATCCACTGCTGGACCTTTTCCTTTCTGTCTAATGGTGGTAGATTGACCCTCTTAAAATCTGTTCTCTATACTTACCCCCTTTATATCCTACAAATGATTAAATTAAAAAAGAGTACCCAAAGAATGCTAGAAGCTCTTTCAACAAGTTTCTATAGGCTGGTCAACACAAACAACATCACTGGACTTCTTGGAACAAAATCTGTCACCCTCCTGCTAGTGGTGGGCTGGACTTCAAAAATTCATCTCATATGAGCCATATATTTTATTGTAAACAATGGGTTAGATTCAAAAAACAAAGCTCTTTATGGGCATTGTTTATGAAAGGCAAATACTGTCCCCACTCCCACCCTTCTCTTGTGGAACCTAAATTGGGAGATTCCAGAAATTGGAAAGCACTCCTTCATGTTAAAGATGCTGCTGAAACTTTATTCATCTGGGATGTGGGTGAAGACCATATCAACTTTTGGATTGATAATTGGTTGGGGAATCATTCTTTGAAAGACTACCAGCCAACAAATTCTCATCTAAACATTATGGCAGATTCCTGGGTTGATGGTAAATGGGATTCATCCAAACTAAGTGAAATAAACCCTACTCATACTGTCAATTTTATTAAGGATCTCCCCAAAAATCCTTCTGTTCCTGATACCATTGTTAATAAAAAAGGTTCCCATCAGATTCTGGCCAAATATATTTATCAATCACAATTCAATTAGTAGCCTACTAATTGGGGTAATAGTGTTTGGAATGCCAAAATTACCCCTTTTATGTCCTTCTTTTGCTGGAGGCTATTCAGGAAATTCCTTCCTACTGATGATATACTAAAGCTCAAAAGTATTAGAGGCCCATCCAGATGTCAGCTCTGCCATTCAGCTGAAGAAAGCCTTGCCCATCTGTTTTTTCATTTTGTGGTATCCAGGCAAGTGTGGTCTGTTGTATTAGCAGGTGAACAGCTTCAAGGTCTTCAGTCTAACTGGCCCAACCTCAATTCCTGCTGGGCTACTTGGCAACATCGATCTAAGAAGCACGTCCCTTTCATTATCTTTTGATTCGTTTGGGCAGCCAGAAATATTTCCATGCACCAAAACCTACCAATCAGTACTCACAAGATTGTTATTAACTGTCAGTCCTTTATTAAAAAATCTCTTGGATCTACTGCTATTTTTACTAGGAGGGGGCCATCCCCTTCTATTCAGCTAGTCTTATAGAGGGTTCCTTCTCAACCTTGGCTGAAACTAAACACTGATGGAAGTCATTCATTGAGTAGGGAAGGTATTGGAGGGATATGCAGAAACTTCAGAGGCCATTGTTTATGGTCTTTTGCTGCTTCTATTGATGCTTTTAATGCTCTTAAAGCAGAAACAACAGCCGTTTTCTGGGGCATGAAATTGGCTTTAAAAAAAAATCTGTACAACCTACATGTGGAAGTGGACTGCTTACAGCTATTAAATATAATTCTTTTGAAGTCCTCCCCCTCATGGTACCTGGTCCATTGGCTAAAAATGATTCTCCAGCTTGCATCCTCTATGCAAGTCATATGGTCACATATCCCTAGAGAAGGCAACAAGCCAGCACACCATCTTGCCTATGAGGCCTCTAACTCTTAACTACTTACTTGTCAAAATATTCCCTCCTCCTTTTTGTCTTTTTTTCTTAATGTGGATTGTTTGGACATACCCCATCTTAGATGTAATCTTTCCTTTTGATTAATAAAAAGTTTTTTTTGCCAATATATATATAGACACACACACACACATTGTAATATAAATATTTTAATGCAGGAGACGGGATTCCCATTCCGATGACCGCCAAATCCAATTCTCCAGCCAACAGTGATCATTGACATATTTGTTAGACCTTTTCAATGGGATCAAAAGTGTCTCAGAAATTTCCTGACTTCTTCCTTTTTGTTGATGCCTCCTATTTTATTTTGCATTTGATTACAGACTCCAAACCTTCTATCTCTCTGTGATTGACTATGTTCATTAGGGTGCCTTCGTAATCCATATCGACTTCCCATAATCAAGGTCGAAGTTCACAACACTACCTCATGCCACCCTCTCTTCGTTTAGCGCATGATCCAAGCCATCTTTAAAAGTAAAATTTAGCCTCGGTCCTGACATTTCCTTGTAGAAAACAAAAGAAACATCAACGGGTTGAAATTCAAAATGAACAAGAACAATAGAAATTTATTATTAAGTGGATTAATTTTATAGACATTTGATTAGATTTTGCAAAGTTTGAGATTCGTTTGAGTAATTTTAATGTGCAAATTTTTATTCACAAAAATTTGTTTTATTTTATCAAATTTTGTTACAGAATTATTGGGACCTAGTCACAGACACTAGCCATATAGCTATTGTTGGAACACGAGTCGTCCTTCAAAATGACACGTTGCGTAGTACTTCTTTATATATTTCTCAATGATCGGCAACATGTGACTTTCTCCTTGAGAGTTCACTAACTGGTACGACCCTCCTGAGTAAACCTTCTCCACCACGAACAGTCCTTCTCAAGTCAGCTCGAACTTTGCACATTTCTTGTGGTGTGTAAGAATAGGCCACTTGAGAACAAGTATAAGGTCACCAACTTTGAACTTTTTTAGGCAGAACAACTTGTCAGGGGCCTGGACCATCTTTGTCTGGAAGAGTTCCGAGTTCTACTGTGCTTGGCCCTCTATATGTTCCAATTCCAAAAGTCAGAGTTTAGCATTGTCCTCTGTCATAATCTGTTTGGCTACGGTGACTCTGGAAGAAGGCAACTGAATCTCTAACAGAAGTCAGCCTCAAAAACATATATGAGTTTATACGGTGTAGACTATGATGGAGTTTTAGATGTGGTTCAATATGCCCATAAAGCTTCCAACAATTTCTCGTGCCATCCTCTTTTGTTGTCATCCAATATTTTCTTTAAAATATGCAAGAGTGTTTTGTTGAAGGCTTCTGCCAAGCCATTCACTTTGGGGTTGTAAATCATGGAATATCTCTAATCTATTCCATGAGGTCTAACAAAGTTGTTGATTTTTATGCTCTTGAAGGCTAACCTATTGTCTGAAATGATTCTGCGTAGAACACCAAAGTGGTAGAAAATCTGATTTCCAAAGAACTGAAGGATGTAATGTGTAGTAACGTCTCACAACAGAACTTCATTTGCCCACTTAGAGAAATAATTTATAGCTATGAGAATGAATTTGTGTCCTTTTGAAGATGGAGGGGATATACGACATACTATATCCATACCCCAACACTTGAATGGCCCAGATGTGATCATTGGATGTAGAACATTTGGAGGTTGGTACAAGACCACCCTGTTGACCTCATTTTCAGATAGGTCAACCTTTTTACCTAAAAAGTCAACTTTATTCAAAATGGTCAATCCTATCCCAATGACCGACCCTGTTGACCCAATAGGTCGACCTTTTTACCTAAAAAGTCAACTTTGGTCAAAATGGTTAGTCCTGACCCAATGACCAACCCTGTTGACCCGACCACCTTTTTACCTAAAAAGTCAACTTTAGTCAAAATGGTCAATCCTGACCCAATGACCAACCCTGTTGACCCAATAGGTCAACCTTTTGACCTAAAAGTCAACTTTAGTTAAAATGGTCAATTCTGACCCAATGACCAACCCTGTTGACCCAATAGGTCAACCTTTTGACCTAAAAAGTCAACTCTAGTCAAAATGATCAATCCTGACCCAATGACCAACCTTGTTGATCTCATAGGTTAACCTTTTGACCTACATGGTCAACTTTGGTCAAAAAAGTCAATTTTTGAGCAAATGACTAATTATTGACTCAATGATATGTTTAAGACCCAAAAAATGACAAAATTAATCAAATAATTGATTTCAAAATTAATTTGATTTATTAGTTGGCTAATGATTTAATTTTTTAGAAAGTTTTAATTAATGGCATAATTAATTAAAATGAAAAATTAAAATGAAAAGCCATAAATTGATAAAATGCACAAAGAAATTAAAAATAATGGAATTTATCAAACAATTAATTCCAAAATTATTTTTCGTTAATTAATTGACCAATAATTTAATTTTCAGATTTTAATTAATGACAATTAATTAAGATGAAAATTAAATTGAAAAGTCATGAAATGAGACAAAATTCAATTTTAATGACATGAATATTAATCAAATAATTAATTTAGAATTATTTCCAATTAATAATTGAATAATAAAATAGTTTCTAATATTTAATTAATGACATAATTAATTAAAATGGAAATTAAATCAAGACGGGTATTAAATGGAATTTTTAAACCTATGACATTTTGGTTTTCTAAAAATTCCAAAACTCCTTTATGACATCACACATGACCTCATATGGGTTAGACACAACCCATATGACCAATTAAAGAGAAAAAAACCCATGGATGACTCATATTTAGCCATGGTTTAGAGCCATAATGAAATAAAAATGAGGTGGCAAAACCATGGTGTTTTGAAGTGTGACTCACCCCCTTTGCAAAGTTAGGTGGCTTTCCATGGTGAGATGAGTTTAGCCACCTCCCTAGCCACCCAATGATGAGAAGACAAGACTTTAACCATTTTCCATACCACGGTTAAGATCATCATAATAGTTTATAAAAAAGGTTAAGGGGGTAGGTAATGTGTCATCACCCCATGAAATGTTAAATTTGGTGTTGCAAGGAGAAGGTCTCAACCATTTGCATCACCATTAACCTCTCCCTTAGCCAATGGAATGGGAACAAAGAAACCAAAGCCTATCATGACAATTTGGATCCATAAGTTCCATGAAATGTGAACTGGCTTAAGTGGCATAATTCTCATGGGATATGGAGAGGTGATGCTTGGATTACATGGGGGAGGCTGTTACTAGACTCTACTCCACAGATCTAACCATCCCATGGTTTATCCTAAGCTAATGAAGGTTAAACCATGGCCATCCTTGTCTATAAAATGCCCCCTTCCCGAAATCACCAAAGAGAAAAAAAAATCCATAGAAACCTATAGGCCACCCAAATCCCTTAGCTCCCAACACAAAAGACTTTGCTAAGGATCTCAACAACCTATTCTAGCCAAGATCAAGCCATAGGATCAGCCCAATCAAGCCAATTTAGCCAAAATCTAAAATCAGCCTAAACCTAGCCACTTTGCCAAAATTGCTCACCAAGGCTAGCTGCAAGTCCAAATTGAAGTGACAAAGATCTTCTTTGGGAGTCCTAGAAGCTGACCATCAGGCCTGATCAAGCTCAACATTATTGTGGCCAAGGTATGGATTTATTTTATCCAAAATAATGCATATAATTAAAAAATCATGGGTTAAATTAGCCCATAAAATTATCATCACCATATAGATATGATCTATATGTTAAGATGATTCCATAGGTTAAAAAATCACTCAATTTCATTGAGAAATGAGTGAGATGTTGAGCTTTGAAGTTGAACCGTTTAAATATTTTTTGAATTTTTGGGGATTTATCTCTATTGTCTGTTCCCGTGTTTTGGAATGGACGGCGTTGATCGCGCGGTCCCGTGTCCGCTGTTCAGATCCGGACAACAGATCTTCCCGCCTTTGACAAATCCGAGGACACGTAGCATGTCCACGAATTTATGGGCAAGGTTAATCCATATTAATCTTAAAAAAATTAAAAATGCATATCTTTTTGTACAGAGCTCCTAAAAATAAAATAAAAAAACCTCTGGGAAGCTCTTGAAGAGAAGAAAATTATGAAACTAAAATCATGATTTTATTCTCAGTATTTAATTTTAAAATAATTAAATACTCTCTGGAGTATTTTAATTAATAAAAATTATCTACAAATCAGAAAAATGTGAAATCTTTTGGGAACAACCTTTAAGTCTTTAGACACATCTCCTGATTTTTTTAAGGCTAGGGTAGCTCCCTAGGATGTGATTTTCTAATTTCCATGATATTTTATAATTATTTCCAAAAAAAATTATTATAAAATTTGAAAAATTGGAAAATTAAAATTTAAAATGATTGAGAATCTTAGGGTGACGGATAACAATTCTAAAATAGCAATTCTCAAGCCATCAAATCAGTATAAAAGACATTTTAAAACAAGTTTAAGATTATTAATTATAAATTAATATTTCAAAACCTTTTCTTAATCCATTTCATAATAGACTATACCAATGATGAATCCAAACTCAAAATGAACTCAAATCAAAGGTTAATTAGGGTTAAAGACAACTTAAGCCTAATTAAAATCATTAAATCTTAGGGTTAAATACAAAACAAAACTTTAATTAAGTTTAAAGACATATTAAACTTAATTAACTCATTAAACCTTAACTAAATTAGTTTTAATACAAAATCAAAACTTTAATTAAGTTTAAGGACATATTAAACTTAATTAATTCATTAAACCTTAGGGTTTAAGACAAAATCAAAACTTTAATTAAGTTTAAAGACATATTAAACTTGATTAACTCATTAAACATTAACTAAATTAAGTTTAATACAAAAATCAAAACTTTATTAATTTTAAAGACATATTAAACTTAATAAACTCATTAAACCTTAAATAAATTAGGTTTAATACAAAATCAAACTTTAACTAAGTTTAAAGACATATTAGACTTAATTAACTCATTAAACCTTAAATAAATTAGGTTTAGTACAAAATCAAACTTTAATTAAGTTTAAGGAAATATTAAACTTAATTAACTCATTAAACCTTAACTAAATTAGTTTTAATACAAAATCAAATCTTTAATTAAGTTTAAGGACATATTAAACTTAATTAATTCATTAAACCTTAGGGTTTAAGACAAGATCAAACTTTAATTAAGTTTAAAGACATATTAAACTTAATTAACTCATTAAACCTTAACGAAATTAAGTTTAATACAAAATCAAAACATTAATTAAGTTTAAGGACATATTAAACTTAAATAATCCATTAAACCTTAGGGTTTAAGATAAAATCAAAACTTTAATTAAGTTTAAGGACATTTTAAACTTAATTAACATCCTAAAACATTAGGTTTAAGATAAACCTAAACCCTAATTAGGTCTAGCCTGTTAGACCTAATTAAACCATTATGTCTTAACTAAATTAGACTTAATTAAACCTAAACCCTTATTATGTTTAATCCATCCTAAATCTTAACCAAGTAAAACTTAATCCAACTTAAACTCTAATTAAGTCTATCACATTAGACCTAATTAAACTTTTAAACCTTAACTAACTAAGGTTTAATCAAACCATAAACCATAATTAAGTCTACCACATTATACTTAATTAATTCATTAAACCTTAACTAACTAATGTTTAATCAAACATAAACTCTAATTAAGTTTACCACATTAGACTTAATTAAATCATGAAACCTTAACTAACTAAGGTTTAATCTAACCTAAAACCATAATTAAGTTTACCACATTAAACTTAATTAAACATTAAACCTTAATCAACTAAGGTTTAATCTAAACTTAAACTCTAATTAGGTCTACCACATTAGACTTAATTAAACCATTAAAACTTAACTAACTAAGGTTTAATATAAACATAAACTCTAATTAAGTCTACTGCATTATACTTAATTAAACTATTAAACCTTTAACTAAGGTTTAATCCAATCCTAAACTCTAATTAAGTCTATCACATTAGACTTAATTAAACCATTAAACCTTAATCAAATAAGGTTTAATACAAACCTAAACTTTAATTAAGTCTACCACATTAGACTTAATTAAACTATTAAACCTTTAACTAAGGTTTAATCCAAACCTAAACTCTAAATAAGTCTACCACATTAGACTTAGTTAAACCATTAAAGCTTAACTAACTAAGGTTTAATCCAACCAAAAATCATAATTAAGTCTACCACATTAGATTTAATTAAACTATTAAACCTTAATCAACTAAGGTTTAATCAAAACTTAAACTCTAATTAAGTCTACCACATTAGACTTAATTAAATTATTAAACCTTTAACTAAGGTTTAATCAAACCTAAACTCTAATTAAGTCTATCACATTAGACTTAATTAAACCATTAAACCTTAACTAACTAAGGTTTAATTCAACTTAAACTCTAATTAAGTCTATCACATTAGACTTAATTAACTAAGGTTTAATCAAACCTAAATCCTAATTAAGTCTAACACACTAGACTTAATTAGTTAAGGTTTAACTAAATTAAGTCTAATTTATTAGACCTAATTAATGTTTGAACTTTACTCAAATAAATCCCGATTGAATTAAATTAGACTTAATTAAAACTTAAGCTTTACCTTGAAAGGACTTAGATGGTCGATAATTTTAATTAAGTCTAAACTATTTAGAGTTAATTAATCTCTAAGTACTATTTAAACAAGGCTTAAAACTTAATTAAGTCTATTCTAATTAAACCTAACTTTTAACTTAAGTTCAAACAGACATGAACTCAAGTTAATACAATCTATATTGAATTTTAACTTAAGTTCAAACAGACATGAACTCAAGTTAATTAGATACAATCTAACTTAAGCTCAAACAGACATGAACTCAAGTTAATTCAATTTTGAATCTAACTAACTTAAGTTCAAACAGACATGAACTTAAGATAATCCAATTTTCCAAATGAACTTGAACTCAAAATTTTGGTTTAAACTTAATTTGAATTCAAGTCAAAACTTAAGTATGACCTACATCAAACTTAATCCGACATCAAACATAAATCAACCAAATCAAACTCAAATCAATAAAATCAACATAAATTTGACACTTCAAACAAATATCGACAAAAAATTTGACATTTCAAACAAAACTCGACATAATCGACAAAAATTTGACATTTCAAACGAAAATCGACATAATCGACATAAATTTGACATTTCAAATATAAATCGACATAAAAATCCAAAATCAAATCCAAATCAACATAAATCGACATAAACTGACATTCAATACATACTAAATAAACATTTTGAATCAAACTTGGACATCTTACAAATTCTGAGACAATGAATATTTTTATGACGTTATTTCTGAAAATGTTTCCTTTTCAGGATGAAGACAAGAAGTTTCATTTAGATTTCCATTGCATGTTATAGGGTGTGCTAACTCTGTTTTGCAGAACAACATTATGGAAATGAGACGAACAAGAATTACAACAAAACAACGACATTGACAAAACAAAATAAAACAAAACAAAACAAAAAAAATAACATTGACAAAACAAAACAAAACACAACAACGAAAAAACCAAAACTTTGAGGTTAGCCACAAAACCTAAACAAAAAAAAAACAAAATGACATGAAACTGACATGACAAAATGACATTTAGGATTGATAGTGGGTACATCTTTCCTTAAAGACAAAAGTTTCTAGAAAACAAGTGATCAACATTAATCAGAAGTTTTCTTTGACAATTATGAATTGCTTAAGATGTAATTAACTATAGAAGCTTGCTTCTATAGAAGAATTAAAAGAACCCACGACAGATATCACATCTAGAAATCTCTGGTTAAAACTTTGTGATCTTCCTTATATAGAAACTCTAGGATATGACATTGTAGAATCTTCTTTTATAAGGATTATCGTAAACATCCTTCTTTTTCTCTGTTTTTTATTAGCCTTAAATTTTCTTAATTCCTTTATAGGATTTACATAAATAAGATTAGGGCAATATTAAAACAGAGTGGCGACTCCTTGACATTGACATGATACGGGAATTGATAGTGATACAAATCGACAAAAAAATTGAAGATTTTCATTGCCATCAAGAGAGTGGCAACTCCGCTAGGGAAATTCTTTCTTCTCATCTTTTGTTATCACTTGTTTTCATTTGACATTTCATTCTTTGACAAATAAGAACTACAAACTTTTAAAATAAATTCCCTATTTATAAATAAGTCAATAATATTCATTTTTCTTGAAATTTTAGAAAAGTTGCAATGGATTCTCTTAATTCAATTTTTTTCTAATTTTCAAGACTTCGATATACCAATAGAGGAAGTTCTTTCCTTTTATCAGAACGATTATGGATTGTTTAGTGAAACAGAATTTGCATTAGATAATCCATATCTAACTGATATACACTCTTTTGAAGAATTTGATCTGCAACCTATGAAGTCTTTCTGAATTTTACAGAAGACCTACCAGAGTATACATCTGAAGAGCCTTATACTCTTGAAGAAATGAAAAGAAAAATTGACAACAAAGGAAAATAAATCTATGACGAGGATATTCCACCACCATCCACATATGAAATTAGATCTTGTTCCAAAAATATTCATAAAAACAATGCTCGTCCACTTAAAAGAAAGAAAAGGTGGAATAAAAATGATAATTTTGAAACCCCTAAATTTAAGCAAAGTGTTTTCGGAAACCCTTCATTTTCAGAAGAAAATAAGTATATTCCAATTCATGTCGAATATACTAATAATTTATTTCAACCTAAGAGTTCTCCCTGGATTCATGATATAAATTTAGTGTTTAAAATATTAGCACGAAAAGATAAATGTTCCATTTCCCGATTGTTTGAAAAAATGGGATGTACGGTCTCTAAAATAATGAAAAGGAGAATTCTAGCTATAGAAAACTCTGTTTATGAAGAAACATGTTATCAATCCCTAACAGAAGATCAATGTACTCGAGTGCCAGTAACATCTCAACTAGGGCCAAGAGTAAAAGATGTGACAATTACAAAAGATAAAGCCAAATATGACAAACTGATGTTGGAAGTGGAATATAAATCCACTAAAATGACAGATTTGGTCCATCTGTTACAAAATTCAGATTATTCATATGATGATACACCGCCTAGAGGATCGCGTCCCATACAAGAAACTAATGTATGGAAACGAAGATCATCTGAAAGAAATTTAGATGCTTTGAGCACTCCTGCAGACAGTTCACAAAAAGGAACTCATAAAGAACATCTTGCAAAATTATTTGAAGAAAGACTGAAAAGGTTAAAAAAATGATATCAAATAATTCTCGATGCGAGGAAAGAAACACTTCTGACAGTTCAAATGAAAATGTTGCCAGCACTAATGTGGTAAAAACATGATCTACTTCTTAGTTCCTCATGTCTTTAAATCAGTCGTCTTGAGCAAAAAATGGAAGGGTTGGTAGCAGCTTTGCAAAATCCACCAACAAATCCATCAGCGGCCTATGAAATCGTTAGGCCAGAAGCTGTCCACATTTTAGAAGACAAAGGAGAGCCAATAGATGTTGAAGAAAGCACTCAAAAGAAAAAGGATTCCCCTCGTAGTGGAATTCTAGAAAAAGATATCCCATAACTCGTGGAACTAAAGAAAAAAGAAACAATGGCTCAGGTAAAGGCTGGATCATTAATTCCAAAGGGTAGACCATATCCAGAGGAATTTGATTCTGTCCAATTACCTAAAGGCTTTGTTCCCCTGTCTTTAAAATGTTCGATGGAACTGGTAATCCCCGACAACATTTAGCACATTTCAGAGCAAGCTGCTGTAATGCGGGGGGAAGTGATGCTCTTTTAGTTCAACAATTTGTTAACAGTCTCACGAGAGTTGCCTTTGACTGGTATGCTGAACTTCCTAATGGGTTTGTTAAGACTTTTGTAGAGCTTGAAAGTCTCTTCATTCAAAGATTTACCGGGGCTCAACTTAACACTACAGTTGGTGATCTGGTAGTGGAAAAACAGAAAACTGGAGAAAGCTTAGTGGATTACATTTTACGCTGGAGAAATCTCTGCATAAAGTGTGAACCACAACTTCAAGAACAACACGCTGTTGAAATCCTGCATAAAAATATCCATAGTCTTATAGCATTTATGCTTAACAGATTTACAATAAAAACTTTTGAAAAATTGCTCAGTAAAGCTACCAATCTTCAAGAAGAAGCTAAGCAGATGAGTGTAACAAAAAAGACTAAAAAGACAAAGACTGTCAAGACATTTGAAAAGAGACCGAGAAATGTTGTAGAGAAAGGTAAACAAGTGATGCAGGTTCAACCTGAACTAAAGAAGCAACGACAGAATCTGTCAACATCACAGACATCGCCTCAATTACAACTTCAACAACCAATCCCTGTACCGACATATAAAAGAACAATGGTGGAAAGAATGAATAAATAATATTCATTTAAAACGGAAGCCATCGGCAAAATATTTTGTAGCTTGCTTAAAATTCCAAAATTTAAGTTACCAGAAGCTAAAAGGTCAGCAGAAGTAGACATGAAGGACAATACCAATTATCGTCCTTATCATAGAATGCTTGGACACAAGATTGAAGAATGTTTTATCTTCAAAGACTGGTTAAAGCGTAATTTTAAAGAAGGAAATATAGTAATCCCGAAAGAATATTTGAAAGAACCTGACAAAGGTTCAATCAATATGATTTCGGTGGAAAAATTTAATTCCAAAAGCAAGAACAATGACACTGTTTGAGGTAAATCTTCTGAGGAGATCCTTACTGAATAGCAGGTTACAAAGCCTCCCAAAAAAGAAAAGAAAAAGAAAATAAAGAACCAAAAAGGATTAGAGGTCTTCCAGTTATAGGGATTGCAGTTCCTTTTGTATCTTCTAGTTCTTATGTTTCCTCATCTTCTACTAGGATAGTTATATCGGAAAAAGGAAGAAAAATCCTTGAACCGATGACTTTATATGACTGCCTTTTTGCGCCTACTGTGAATAATATTAATTCCAGTTCTACTTACATTTTGTCTATTTTGGGTAATGCTTTTGAAAATGATCATTCAAATCCTAATCCTGTAGACAATACTCAAATCGAACATGATCTCGATCAATCTAAAGATAACCAAAATGACAAAGACATTGATGAAAATTATGATAATGACAAAGATGAAAATGACAATGTTACGGTCCAATTACAAGGACAAAAAAGTTGGATGAAGAGATAATTGAAATCAATTTGAAGAGTGGAAAGGTTCTACCTTCTAGAATGGCTCCACAAGAAAAGGAAAAACAAATAGTCACATCAGAAAAGATCATTCCTCCAATACATCCTTAACTCCCTGAAAGACATAAGGATGATCTTCATAATAAAGTGGACTATAATGTACTAACTCATTTGAGAAAATTACCAGCAAAATTGAGCATCTATGATGCTCTTATGCTTTCCAAAGAAATGAGAGAGTCATTGATAAAGGCTCTTTTTGATGTAGACATTTGCCTAGCTCAACTTGCTAGTGTTACTTAGAATGATGTTTGTCCATTAGAAGAATCAATGAAGATTATGTTCTCTAATAATGACTTGTTGCTCGGAACAACTAAACACAATCGTCCACTGTATATCGTAGTAAACATAAATGACACGACACATTCAAGGTTCTTATTGACCCAGGTGCCTCAATTAACATTATTAATCTGAGAACCCTTGCATATCTGGATATTGATGCCTCCCAGCTATCAAGAGATATGATGATGTTACGAGGATTTAATCAACATGGAGAACAAGCACTGGGATCAATAACATTGCTCTTAAACATAGACGACTTGACGACAACGACAAAATTCCATATCATTGATTCAGATACCTCTTTTAATACCTTACTTGGTAGACCATGGCTTCATGAACACAAAATGTTTCCTTCTTCATTGCATCAATGCATAAAATATCTACGAAAAAGGACAAGAAAGTTGTATTGTAGGATATTTGCAACCGTTTTCGATCTATGAAATCGGTATACATGAAGATGCAGCATATTACACTCCTGTAAAGAAAACAATATTCTCCCAAGAGACAATGGTGAATATGAAAGAAAAAGACAAAGAAAAGAAAAAAAATGGAAAAAGATCTTTTTTCTTCAATAAAAACAAAAGGAGTTAATTCCCGTCAAACTTATACTCGAGGCCGAGGCCGAGGACGAGGACGAGGGAAAGAAGATCTGATTATTACAATGAAGAAACCATTGAAATTCAAAATTCACCTGGACTTTGAAGAAGAAATGACATCGATGGTTTTAAAGGAACCTCAATTCAAAATACCTCTAGAAGAAGAAGACAATGAAAATAATTTCAATCTATGTATGACAAAATCAATCATCATATACATTCTATGACTCTAACTCCAATCTCTACTGATAAGATTGAGAATTTATTTGTCAAAGAAGTATGAAGTGATGATAAAAAGCCAATATAGTTTACACTTGGCTCTACTTCTTCTAGTACTAAAACTGATGTAAAAATAGAAGATGAAAATCTTCCAAAATCAATGAAAATTCATTTTGAGTTGTACTCTCCTTAGGCACAAAAATTTATTCAAAATAGTTTAATGCTCAAACAATAGTCTTTGAAACAACCACATTTTATTGAACAAATGTGGAATAATAACAAACGAAATTCTAACTCCAAATAAGGTGTTGGATTTGGTACTCTAGAACCATTAGATGATACATAATTTTTCCTGGTCGTAATGAAGAACATAATTCCGAAATGATATCTGATCTTCCAATCGAAGATGCTCCTCCAAAATTGGAAGAAGAAATTAAATCAATAATTGATGAATTAAAAGAAATAAATTTAGGAACTAATGAAAAAATCCAACTTTCAATAGTTCCTTCCTTAATGATAAGGAAACAAAATACATAATTCAATTGTTGACAGAATACAAAGACTGCTTTGCTTGGACTTATTATGAGATGCTTGGTTTATCTCCAGAAGTCGCAGTCCAAAAACTTAGGATAAATCAAATCACAATCCCTGTTAAACAAGCTCCAAGAAGGATGCATGTTGAAATAGAGCAATAAGTCATTGCAGAAGTTAAAAAATTGATAAAAGCCGACTTCATATTAGAAGAAAATTATCTGACATGGTTAGCCTATGTGGTGCCAGTTAAAAAGAAAAATGGCCAGATACGGATCTGCATAGACTTCAGGGACTTGAATAAAGCATGTCTAAAAGATGAATTCCCTTTACCAATTCTTGAATTAATGGTTGATATAGGATCGAAACATGCAATATTTTCCTTCATGGATGGATCATCAAGATATAATCAAATTAAAATGTATTCGGAGGATGAAACAAATACAGCCTTCCGAACACCCATAGGATTATATTGCTACAAGGTTATGCCATTTGCACTAAAGAATGCTGGTGCAACCTATCAGAGAGCCATAACACGGATCTTCGATGAATTAATACACAATCAAGTCGAATGTTATGTGGATGATTGATGCGATACAACTTTATATATGCTTTTAAATACAAGAATTTGATACCACTTTTTAGAATATTTAATTCCTGGAAAATGGCTTTAAAAACTTGATGTGCGAAGTTTACTTTTACTTATGAATTTTTATTTAGATTTTATAATCATTATTAAAAAGTCACAATTATAAACGCAAGTATACGTATCTTTCAAGTAATACATGGCTCTAGTGGAGTCCTGGCTATCGATCCTACAGGGATAGTGTTTTTATAAAAAGTAAGAAATGTAAGAAATATTTTTGAATTTTTCAAAGTAAAAGTAATATATATATATATATATATATATATATACATATTTATTTATTTATTTTCAAATTTAATTTACTAACAATTTTTACTATAAGCAAGTAAGCAGTAAGCAATAATAAAGTGATGTAAGCAGTAATTAAAATTCAACGCAAGTATAAAAATGACTTTCTCCTTTTCAACTAATCCAAGATTTTTAGAATAATTATCTTTTGTGGGGAATTTAGATTATGGTATTGTGCCACATAGAAGCATTCCTATTCTTTACCCTTTGGTCCAGGTGCAAAAAACATTGACTAATCAATAGATCGGTTCAGGATGTTTTATTAGTAGAATGGGTTAATCTAGGCTAACACTACTAGATGTCCAATGGTGGCTATGGTTGGCCCTACCAGTGACCCATTCCCTTTCTATAAACTAAATTATTAGAATTTACTCTGTCACTCTAAAAACTAATTAATTTTACGCCCAATAAATAATATCTTCCTATTTATTTGCACTTCACCTTAAATAACCCGCATTAATCCTTCGGCTACACAAGGATTCATGTGATATCTACTAATTAATCATTTATCTCTAGATAGGTCTCAAAATTCTTCAACAAGTTTTAACAATTTAAATGGCCAATTTAAAAAGTAAACTAAGATCATGTATTAATATCATCATAATGTTTTAAATATTTTAAATTTAATTCTCCTACAAAATTTAATTAATTTATTACGTTTTCATAGTTGAAAGGAGAAAGATAACTAACTACTCAGAACACATTGAAATCACACATCAAAACATATTTATAAAACTTTGAACCAATGTATAAATACTTATCTGAAGTGTTCCTTCAAGTGATCTGCTGACTTCTACTAACTCCAAAGCAATGATAAAAGACTCCAACAACAACAACACACAATAAATACTCAAAATAAACTCACTAAATAATAATAAAAATGGCGGCTCCCTAAAGTAATTGGATGGAATATAGTGCTTTGGGTCTATAGATGCAAGAAGATGTGAAAGAGACTATAGGGTGCTAAAAGCGGTGATTTTCTCTATAGAATGGGCTCCTATTTATAAGGCTCTGAATTTGAATAGGGGTTGCTTAAGGAACCTCTTCAAAATTCATCCATATTCAATACATCTTCTGGAAGGTAACTCTCATGCCTAGGCATCGGGATCTGGCGCCTAGGCACCAGACTTCGTGACCAAGTCTTCGCACCTCTTCACTTTGGATCACACCTCTTCGCGATTAAAACCATTTCCTTGTGTCCAAATGCATTGTATCACATGTCCTATATATTAGGAGTAACTTACAATCTTCTAGAAGCTCCAATAACTGCTTAACTCCATCAAAATAACTCCACAAAATCATCAAAAAATCTTAACAGCGTTTGTATCGAGCTGGCGCTCAGGCGCCGGACTCTGGCGCCAGGCCAATAATTCTAATATTTTGCTCCATAAGCTACATTTTGCTCCTTTTTGCTCCTTTTTCCTTCTTTTTCCTTCTTGAATTCTTTTTAATCATCTACATCCAAAAACATGAAAATAACTTTCATTAAAGCATAATATCCTTAAGAATTGAATCATAAATAAGGCATAAAAATGGGTATTTTTTAGGTAGATAAAATTCCCCCAAACTTAAATGTTACTTGTCCTCAAGTAACCCTTTTAATTACATAAAATAGATAACATTTGGAATGAAGTTAAAATATTTAAGATTCCTTATAATTTTTGGTTTTATAAATGCTTTAGCAAATCATTAACCAAATTTCACTAATTAAGTTTAATTTTAAGAATTAAAGAACATTTATCTCCGAAATCATAAGACTTCCAAGTTTTCATTTATTTCAAGAAAAATTGTAGTTTATCATATTAAGGTCACATAGAATATTTACAAGAAAAATATTTTCATGAAATATTTTTCCAATAAAAATATTTGTACATAGAAGTTAAGTTAAAAATGTAATCAGTTTTCTTCCTTTAAGATAATTCAAGTGTAGCCAATTTTTTATTAGATATTTCCTCAAGCTTCTCCTCACATTCTTTTTTTTCTTTTTCTTTTTCTTTTTTTTAAGTGAGGATTATTATTTTTGGATGGCCTGTTAATGATTTTGAACTTCACTATCCTTAACATATTTTCAAAAACTTATACATTCTTACTCAATAAATATAACATTTTTAATAATTTATTATTTTTTAAAACTATTTCAATCTTTTCTTTTTCAAGCAATAATCTTGATTCCTTAGTATTTCAAAAATAAAATTCTCTTTACTTTAATAGAAAAAATTTTATCTTATTATTCTTTAAGTTAAATAATTCTATTCTTAAAATCAATCAAAAATTTTTGAAATTTTAGTTAAGTTTACTAAATTATTTATAAATTCAAAAATTTAGGTAATCTTAAACAGATTTTTCATTCCTTATGTTATGTTAATATATTTTTAAAGAAAATATTAGTTCATTAAGGAAAAATAATATTTAAATTTGATAAATGTTTTCCCTTCCCCCAAACTTCAGCTTTAGTATAAAGATGAATCATGAAATTTTCTAAAGCATGAGAGAAAGAAATAAACAGGAGTTAATCTAAGTACAATAATGATGTAGTAAGGAAAAACTAACTTCTACTTCTACACATGCTTTAATATGAATGTAACAGAAATGATTAAGCATATATAGAAAAGTTCTGAAGAGCAGGAGTTAATTTCTAAAAATCTTTCTTCTTTTTTCTTATTTTTTTATTTTTATTTTTGAACATGCAAAATTACTAACTATTCATGAACACTAAACAATAGGCTAAAACAAAAAAAACATTTATAAAAATTCATTCATATTTAAGTCTTAAACACACATCAGATAATCTAAAAACAATTTCAACATAAAAGGTTCACATCAACACTAACAAATAACATAACACTAAACAACACAAGAAACAAGAAACACACTAAAAGTAGAATCACAAATCTCAAGAGGTAAATCTGGCTACTAATCATTGTCTGTAGCCTCGTCATCATCATCTCCAAATGAAAATTCCATTTCCTTCGGATCAGCATACGGTGAGAATCTATGATAGGTAGAAAACTGAACATCATGCTCACCCTTCAAGAATCTGATTAAAGACTCAGAATACTCAGCATCGTAATCACTCTTCCTTTGTGTATACTCAGAAAGATGATCGATCTTCTTATCGATTGTATCTACTCTAGAATGGGTTAGGAATAACTCATTCTGCTGCTGTATAAGCTTATCATGCATGGTTTCCTAAAAAATAGATGGCGGCTCAGCAGAAGTAGATGGTCTAGAAGTAGAAGCTCTACCTGAAGTAGGTAATGAACTAGAAGGTGAAATAGAACTCTTACGTCGAAGTGAATCTTAGATATTGATGCTCTCTCTTCCTATAGGCTTTGTCGATTTGAGCTTTTCCTCAGAAAGCTCAGCAACTACTCCAGCACTTTGACATAGAGAATAGATCAGAGATGGAAAACCAAGTTCAATAGAAGTGCTAGAACGAGCAGTAGCCTTTACAGAATCATAAATAATGCTTCCTACATCAATAGGCTTCCTCTCTTGAATGCAGTAGTTAAGGATAGCTCTGTCTTTGGTAACCTCACTCAGATGATTGGATGGAAGGAGACGAGCAGAAATAATGTAGTCATGCCTTTGAAACACCATTAAGCTTAGAAGATGAAAAATTTACCCTTTTTCTGTTCCAAATCTTCCAGGCTCTAGTACTATAAGTCAGGTAGGCAATGATCATAACCAAATCTCCCTCAGATGGAGATAATCCAGAGTAATAGCACACAATGTTTGGCAGCAGGTCATAGAAAATATTGATACGTTTTGAAGTGAATCCTACTCCAACTCCTCGAACAAAAAGCTTGTATTCTTCAGCATCCACAAAATTGGCATAAAACTCTCTAACAATTGGGATAACAACAACAGCAGTGAAATAACAGAATTGTTACCAGTTGAGCACAATGATTGTATCCTCAATTCTTCTTCTAGGACTGTAAAAACTTTGCTCCGAGATAAATTTCTGAGTCGTAGCAAAATGATTGTATCGAAAGTGTACAGCAGCAGTGACGAACTTGCTACGATCAAAATTTTCTCATACCTTTCCTCGCTTAGATTTGGGTGCCATCTAAACGTGAAATAAAAACATGAAATAATTTAATGGATCTAGGAAAATAATCTAATTTAAGCTTTTCAAACTTGAAAGAGCTCAAAAATTTCATGGATTTAACCTTAAAAATCAATTTTTTTTCTTAAAATTTTGGTTTTTCTCAATGAGAGCAAAATCCAGGGTGAAAATCGAAAAAAATGAGTTTAGAATGTAGATCTGACCTCAGGATGAAGAAATTAGGTGATTTCAAGCACAAAAACTTGACAATCCAGCTTTAAATGGGATCTATAGGGGGTATTTTAGCGAAAAATAGTGGAGAGGAGGCTTAGGCATCAAAAATGGTGTGGGGATGTTTAAGAAAATGAGTTTTCGGGTTCAGGCCGAACCGGCGTCTAGGCACCAGACTCGCCTTTCCAAAAATTCGATTTAAATTTTATATTTTCCACCAAATCTTATCAAATTTGACTCCTAATTACTCTTATGAGAGTATTAATCTAATTTATATCCTCAAAACATTTTCACAATAAATTTAAAATGATAGTTTAGATCCACAAAAATGTATCCAAAATTTTTAATTCCAATCCATAACTTCCATTCCAAATTCAATAAATTTCAGTACAAGACTGTATCAAGGTTCATTTTTTTATAAATAACACAAACAACAACATATTCAAAGAAAATATTCAAATCCAACAACACACATTGAACAATTAAGAAAACATGCAAATTCGATATTCAGCACACTAACACATGATTCGATCACACCTAAAACACATATAAAATCTATTTAACACTCATCTTCAATTACCATCTCTTTCGCAGTGAAGTTCGCTAGGACCGAAGGGATAGAACACCAACGCCCTTGGAAATTCCAAAGCTGTTTTTTCATCGATCCACTTCTTCTTCGTATACATTTCTACTTAAGCATCATGATAGGCTGCCATATGATCAGATTGATGTTTGGTTTTCCATTCCAAGTGTTCGTATTGGTGGTACATCTCATGGAGATGATTACCAATACTTTGAAGTTCTGCTTCAATCTTCTCTAATCGACTAAACAATTTCTCCATACTAACAGCAATAAAACCATTAAAATAAGGCTGGGGATCTTTAGGAGATTTGTCTCTTTCCTCATTTCCATGATTTCCTCTATCTATTGCCTCCACATCCATCTTAACTCCTCCAAAATGGATTACTTATGTCAAAATTAAGGTTTCTATGGGATTGAGGATTAATATAAGGCAATATATAAAGTGATTTCATGTAAAAAACTAAAGATTTTTGGTTTTTACAAAATCTGTAACCGTGACGCTTAGGCGCTGCAATCTGGTGCCTAGGCCCCGAATCATAGATACACAGGCCATTCTGGCGCTTAGGCGCCAACTTTTGGCGCCTAGGTGCCGGAAACATGATCGAATCTTATTCTCCTATCATCAAATTTTGTATGTTACGGTCATAAAAAAAGGTCTAACTAACCGGTATGATCAACACACAAACAGAATTATGAAAAATTCAAATAAAAATAATCACAAACAAAGGTTAACTTGATCTCCTTTTTACTCACATATGACATTGAGTGGTCCATGTCCAAATTCTATATACTTCAAGATAATGTTTAGCTTAAGCCAATACAGACTTGTTAGCTTTCTATTTCCAGAAGTTATATACAAATTTGGTCAAGACCAAGGCATAACCTTACAACAATAATTTAACTCACACTAATAAATATGGGTTTCCTCCCACAAAGCGCTTGGTTTAACATCGTCAGCCCGACCTAATTAATTGAATTAAACGAGTATACTCAGCTCATAAGCCTCTTTGTAAATTAATTTCATTTCTCCCATATAAGGCTTCAGTCTTAATCCGTTTTAGGATCTTTAATATCCACAGCTCCATAAGGGTATACTCTCTCAATTATAAATGGTCCCATCCATTTAGATTTTAATTTTCCAAGAAAAAAGTTTTAAACGAGCATTAAATAATAATGCTTCTTGTCTAGGCTCAAATATTTTTCTTGAAATCATTTTGTCATGCAATTTCTTCATTCTTTCCTTATAAATTCTTACATTGTCATAAGTCTCATTTCTTATATCTTCCATTTCATTTAGTTGTAATAATCATTTTTCTCCTGCAGTATTCATATTATAATTGAACTTTTTTATCGCCTAATAAGCTTTATGTTCAAGTTCAACAGGTAAGTGACAATGTTTACCATAAATTAACCGATAAGGTGAAATTCTGATAGGTGTCTTATAAGCTGTTCTATAAGCCCATAATGTAGACTCAAGTCTATCAACCCAGTCAGTTCTTTTACGATTAACAGTCTTTTCCAATATGCTTTTAATTTCTCTGTTTGATACTTCAGCCATTCCACTTGTTTGAGGATGATAAGCAGTTGCAATTCTATGTTTAATTTCAAATTTTTCCAGCAATGATTTAATTCTTATATTTATGAAATGACTTCCCCCATCTATGATAATTATCCTGGGCATTCCAAATCTTGTAAAAAACATTTTCTTTTAAAATTTTGAAACACTTTTGGAATCACAGTTAGGTAAAGCTACAGCTTCGATCCACATTGTAACATAATCAACTAATAATAAAATATAAATTTTTCCAGATGATGGTACGAAAGGTCCCACAAAGTCTAAACCCCTTACAGAAAAAATTTTGATTTCTAATATAAAGATTAAAGGCATTTCATCTTTTCTGGATATATTTCCCATTCTTTGACATCGATCACAAGTTTTTACATAATGTCCAACATCTTTAAATAAGGTAAGCCAATAAAATCCATAAATTAAAAGTTTAAATGCAATTTTATCTACTCCAAAGTGTCCTCCAAATTCAGAATCGTGAGATTTTTGAATTATTGTAAAAGTTTCTTCATATGGTACACATCTTCGAATCACAGAATCTGTTCCTATTTTAAATAAATGAGGATTTTCCCAAATATATGATTTACAATCTTTCTTGAATTTCTTAATATATTTGTTATTCATCCCATAAGGTAAAATATTGCTAACCAAATAGTTAACTATATCAGCATACCGTGGCATTTGCAATCCTTGAATGACATATAACTCGTTCGTCGTGAATTTCTCATTTATATTTTCTTCTTAATTCTTTTCTTTATTATTTTTTAATTCTTGATAAATGATCAGCAATTTGGTTGTCAGTTCCTTTTCTGTTTACTATTTCAAAGTCAAATTCTTGTAAAAGTAAAACCCATCTGATCAATCTAGGTTTAGCATCTTTCTTATACATTAAATATTTAATTGCAGAATGATTAGTATATATGATACATTTCGTTCCAAGAAGATATCATCTAAATTTATCAAAGGCATATACTATTGCTAACAGCTCTTTTTCAGTAGTAGTGTAATTTATTTGAGTTTCATTTAAAGTTTTTCTAGCATAATATATAACTTTGAAAATTTTCTCATATTTTTGTCCTAATACAGCACCAATTGCATAATCACTTGCATCACACATTAATTCAAAAGGTTTATTCCAATTAGGTGCAACAATGACAGCTGTAGTGATTAATTTTTCTTTTAGAATATTGAACGCATTCAGACAATCTTCATTAAATTTAAATTTAGCTTCTTTTTCTAATAAATGACAAAGAGGTTTAGCAATTTTAGAAAAATCCTTTATATATCTTCTATAAAATTCATCATGACCCAGAAAACTTCTCACTTCAGTAACAGTAGTAGGTGGTTAAAGTTCAGCAATAATTTTCACTTTTGCCTAATCAACTTCACTTCCTATTTGTGAAATTTTTTGTCTAAGTATAATTCCTTCTGTGACCATAAATTGACATTTTTCCCAGTTTAGAACTAAATTTATTTCTTCACATCTTTTTAGAACTTTCACTATATTTTCCAAGTAGATTCAAAAGAAGTTCCAAAAATTGAAAAATCATTCATAAATACTTCAATTCCTTTATCAATCAAATAGCAGAATATTGAGATTATACATCTTTGAAAAGTTGCAGGTGCATTGCATAAACCGAAAGGCATTCTTCTAAAGGCAAATGTTCATAAGGATTTGTAAATATTGTCTTCTCTTGATCCTCAAGAGCGACGGGTAATTGATGATAACCAGAATATCCATCCAGAAAAGAGAAATATGTGTGTCAAGCTAGTTTATCCAATATTTGATCCAAGAAAGGTAAAGGAAAATGATCCTTTCTAGTGGCATTATTGAGTTTTTGATAGTCAAAACAAATTCACGAACCAGTAACTTTTCTTGTTGGGATTAATTCATTTTTTTCATTAATAATGACAGTTACTCCTCCTTTCTTCGGAACACAATGAATAGCACTTACCCATTGGCTATCTGAAATAGGATCAATAATTCCAGCATCTAACCATTTCAAAATCTCTTTCTTAACAACCTCTTTCATATTTGGGTTTAATCTTCTTTGGGGTTCAAAAGTGGGTTTACAATTTTCTTCCATTAAAATCCTATGCATACAGATTGAAGGGCTTATTCCTTTTATATCTACAATAGTCCAACCAAAAGCTTTCTTATAATTCTTCAGAACTCCTATTAATTTTTCTTCTTGATCTTTGCTTAATTCTGAAGATATAATTACAGGTAAAGTTAATGAATTTCCAAGAAATGCATACTTTAAATGTGCAGGTAACATTTTTAATTCCAGTTCAGGGGCTTTTTCAATTGAGGGTAAAAGTATATCATTTTTAGTTGTCTAATATGTCCTAGTTTTCATGAATATAATGAGTTTCTTCAGATAAATTTTCTTCATTTAATTTTTCAATTTCTTCATTGAATGACTCATTATATAACATAGATTCTTTATCTTTAGCATCAGAAATAACCTTACAATTTTCTTGATAATGTTTTTCAATTATATAATCAAAAATATCCATTCGATAGCATTTTTCTTTATCAGGATACCTCATTGATTTCAGAAAATTGAATGTTATGTCTTGATCGTTAACTCTCATCATTAATTCTCCTTTTTGCACATCAATCATAGCTCGTCCGGTAGCTAGAAAAGGTCTCCCTAAAATGATAGGTATTTCTTTATCTTCTTCCATATCTAGAGCAATGAAATCCACAGGGAATATAAATTTATTTGCCTTAACAAGAACATCCTCTATAACGCCTTTAGGATAAGTGATCGATCGATCAGCTAACTGAAGAGTTACAGTGGTAGGAGAAATCTCTCCTAAATCTAACCTTCGAAAGATTGAAAATGGCATGAGATTAATACTAGATCCTAAATTACATAAGACTTTTCCAAAGAATTTTTCTCCTATGGCACATTGTATAGTGAAACTTCCAGGATCTTTAAGTTTCTGAGGTAATTTCTTCTGAATTATTACACTACATTCCTCACTTAATGCAACAGTTTCATAAGCTTCATTTTTTCTCTTCTTGCTTAAAATATCCTTCATAAATTTTGCATAGCTTGGCATTTGCTCCAAAACTTCAGCAAAAGAAATGTTGATGGTAAGTTTCTTATAAATTTCAAAGAACTTAGAAAATTGATGGTCAACCTTCTGCTGTTTTAGTCTTGGAGGAAAAGGTAGTGGTAGTCTTTCAACTTCCACTTCAATAGGTACTATAGTATGATATTTATTTGGAGAAAGGGTATCTTTAGGTTTTTCAATCTCTTTAACTTCTTTCTCTTTTTCAATTTGTGTTTTCTCTTTTAATTCCTTTCCACTTTTGAGTTGTACAGCTTTTGCTTGTTCATGTTCTTTTCCAGAATCTTTAGGATTAATTTTGAAATTGCTAGGCAGTGTTCCTTGAGGTATGTAATTAATGAAATTAGCGATTTGACCCATCTGATTCTCAATATTATGAATAGGAGTGTTTTGACGTTATAGCTGATTGCTTAGTTGAAAGATCAATTCTTCTACAGAAAACTTTTTCTGCTGATTATTATAACCAGGAGAGTAAGCTGGTCTAAAGTTTTAATTTCCTTGATTTTTCCAATTTGGATTAACTTGATTATTATTCCATTGTTGATGTCCAATACTCCAACAAAAATTAGAATGATTTTTCCAACCAGGATTATAATAATTAGAATAAGGGTTATTAGTTTTACTAGCAATAGCATGCAAAGTTTTCATTGTTTGAGAATCATCAGTATTTGCAGAATTATCATTACTTATATGTGATATGTTAATAGCAAAATTATCTAAATTCTTAGATATCACAGTCACTTGTGAAGCTAAAATAGAAAATGCTTCATTATCTTGAATACTTGCCATTCTTTTAGGATTAACCCTTTCAGAATGCCATTGCAAATTATTATTATCCATTTCATTAATTAAAGTGTAGGCTTCTTCAAATGTTATAGCCATTAAAGAACCACCACCAGCAGCATCAATAATAGACCTAAGTGATCCAATAAGTCGATTATAAAATGTTTGAATTATTAACCAATTTGGCAAAGCATGATTAGGACATTTTCTTAATAGTTCTTTAAATCTTTCTCAAGCTTCATAAATTGTTTCTCCATCAAATTACGTAAATGAAGTAATATCATTTCTCAATTTAGCAGTTTTATAAGGAGGAAAATATTTAACAAGGAATGTTTGTGCCATATCTGACCATGTATTAATAGAACAAGTTGCTAATGAATTAAGGCACATCTTTATTTTATCTTTGAAGGAAAAAGGAAAGAGTCTAAGCCTAAGCATCATCAGAAATATTATTATATTTAAAGGTAGCACAACGTTCTAAAAAACTAGCAAGGTATAAATTTAGATCCTCATTTGGTGTTCCTCCAAATAGATTATTTTAAAACATTTGAACAATAGAAGGTTTAAGCTCAAAAGAATTAGCATCTATAGCTGGCATTTGAATACTAACATGAAGTTCATCAGCTGTAGGGTTTGCATATTCCCTTAATGGTTTATACATATTTTGTTCATTAATTTCTATTGGATTTTGATTATTGTTATGTAAGTTAGCCATTTCTTGATGTTTTGAAATTTGTTTTCCTTTTTTAATTCTTCTAATTGTTCTTTCTAATTTAGAATCAAAAGGTAGTAATCCTTCAGATCCAGAACTAAGCATAAAATTTAAAATATTTTAGTTTTGTTTTTGTTTTGTTTTTATGTTTTTTTATTATTTTTCTTATATTTCTTTTCACTTTTTATTTTTTTCTATCCCCAGCAACGGCGCCAAAAACTTGATGCCATGTGACTTTATATATGCTTTTTAAATACGAGAATTTGATACCGCTTTTTAGAATATTTAATTCCTGGCAAATGGCTTCAAAAACTTGATGTGTGATGTTTACTTTTACTTCTGAATTTATATTTAGATTTTGTAATAATTATTGTAAAAGTGACAATTTTAAATGCAATTATACATATCATTCAAGTAATACAGGGCTCTAGTGGAGTCCTGGTTATCGATCCCACAAAGATAGTGTTTTTATAGAAGTAAGAAATGTAAGAAATATGTTGGAATTTTTCAAATTAAAAGTACTATATATATATATATATCATTTACTAAATATGTTGCCATTCTAATGAGGAAACCATTTATCATCTTTTTCTGAATTGTTCAGAAAGTCAATTGATTTGGAATTCTGTGCTGGAAAAATGTCTCACTAAGGCCAAGTTCTTTTTGTGGAATTCTATTGAAACTTGTTGGCTGGATTGGAGATGTGATGGAAATTTCTATATACCTCTTATTATATTTTGGTTCATCTGGTCTTCCAGAAATGAGCTATTATTTAAAAATATGAAGTTTTCTTCTCACTCGATCATTAATAATTGTGTGGCTTATCTTTCTAAGATAAGAAAACAGTTCAATCTCGAGAGAAATCGGGTGGTTTCTAAAACATTGTGGGTTCATTGGAAGTCTCCTCCTGTTATATGGACAAAGATTAACGTGGATGGAAGTTTTAAAAAGGACAGAGCAGGTATGGGTATGTTGGGGAGAGATCACAAAGGTAAATGTTTATGGATTTTGGCAGCACCAATTATTGCAAAGAATGCACTGGAAGCTGAGGCAATTGCCTTTTATTGGGGAGTAAAAGCTGCAATATTGAATAAGCATCAATACATCCATATCGAAACAGATTCTCGCCTTCCTAATTAACATTCTAATGAACAAAGCCGTCGCACCTCGGTACATCGTGATATGGATTCACAAAATTCTCGCATATTGCTTCATCTCAAACCATTAGGTGGAGTCATATATACAGAGAATGCAATCAACCTCGCTAACCGGCTTCGCTATTAATGCTTCATCCTCGCATTTGTCTTTGTGCTGTCCCTATGTTCTCTCCAAGGCAAAAACATCATTTTCTATGCTTTTAATCTTCTACTTTATGGGGATCTTCTCTCTATTCCTCATTTGAGATGTAATAAGCTTTTTAGTTTTAATAAGATTGCCCTTTAATATATATATATATATATATATATATATATATATATATATATATATATATATTCAAATTTAATTTACTAACAATTTTTTCTATAAGCAAGTAAGCATTAAACAGTAATAAAGTAAAGTAAGCAGTAATTAAAATTTAATGCAATTATAAAAACAACTTTCTCCTTTTCAACTAATCCAAGATTTTTAGAATAATTATTTTTTGTGGGGAATTTAGATTACGGTATTGTGCCAAATAGAAGCATTCTTATTCTTTACCCTTTGGTCCAGGTGCAAAGAACATTAACTAATCTATAGATCGGTTCAGGATGTTTTATTAGTGGAATGGATTAATCTGGGCTCACACTACTAGTTGTCTAAGGGTGGCTATGGTCGGTCCTACTAGTGACCCGTTCCATTTCTATAAACCAAATTATGAGAATTTAGTCTGTCACTCTAAAAACTAATTAATTTTATGCCCAATAAATAATATCTTCCTATTTATTTGCACTTCACCTTGAATAACCCGCATAAAGCCTTCGACTACACAAGGATTCATGTGATATCAACTAGGTAATAATTTATCTCTAGATAGGTCTCAAAATTCTTCAACAGGTTTTAACAATTTAAATGACCAATTTAAAAAGCAAACTAAGATTAGGTATTAATATCATCACAATGTTTTAAATATTTTAAATTTAGTTAGCCTACAAAATTTAATTAATTTATTATCTTTTCATTGTTGAAAGGAGAAAGATAACTAACTACTCATAACACATTGAAATCACACAATAAAACATATTTTTAAAACTTTGATCCAAGTTACAAATACTTATCTGAAGTGTTCCTTCAAGTGATCTGCTGACTTCTACTAACTCCAAAGCAATGATAAAAGACTCCAACAACCAAAACACACAATAAATACTCAAAATAAAATCACTAAATAATAATAAAGATGGTGGCTCCCTAAAATAATTGGATGAAATATAGTGCTTGGGGACTAAAGATGCAAGAAGGGAGGAAAGAGACTATAGGGTGCAAAAAGGGGTGATTTTCTCTGTAGATTGGGCTCATACGTATAGAGCTCTGAATTTGACCAGGGATTGCTTAAGGAACCTCTTCAAAATTCGTCCAAATTCAATGGATCTTCTAGAAGGTAACTGTCGTGCTTGTGTGCTGGGATCTGGCGCCTAGGCGCCGAACTCCGTGACCAGATCTTTGTACCTCTTCACTTTGGATCACACCTCTTCACAATTAAAAATGTTTCCTTGTGTCCAAATGCATTTTATCACTGTCGGCATATTTTTAGGTCGTGTTTTATTTTGAAGATGGGTCGCCTAACAGAAATCTGTCGGCGAATTTTTAATTTAATTAAAATAAATAATTTGAAAAAGTAGTATTTGATTTTGAAAATAATTTTAAATTTGAAGGTTTTAAGATATGAGATTAAACCGACCTCACATCCCAAATAGTTTATATAAACGAGCACCGCACCACAAACCGTGTATCTATCCCTAAGGATAGACACACCGCTTGATGGTGGGGCTCGATTAAATAAACTAGAAGATTAGTGACATCCGTTCGGTCCGCGAACCAATTTTATAAGCCGACAAGTTTCCCTCGCTTAATATGAAAACATTAAACAGAGGTTTATATTACCTGGGTTCTTTAAAATTCCCTATAAGGGCAAGCCCCTATAGTTAATTACATCTTAAGTGACGGGAATCACCTAAGAAAACTCTCGATAATAACCAATAATTCTCGCTCTCAAGAATTTCAAAGTTTAAGGTTTTCAAAGATCGAATTTTGGAATTTCAATAGGGAATGGATCAAATTTTGGAACATTTTGTTTTGTGAATCCAAAGGAAGAGAGGTAGGAGAAATCACCGATTCGAAGTGAACTTCGATAATTTCCCGACTATCCTATTGTTTGGTTTGAATTTAGGAAAGTCCTAATGTTTATCCGATATTTCAATCTCGCCAATTTTAATTAATTAGGACTTATATTTGTATGATAAAATCAAACAAATAGATCTAGAAGATATGAGGGTTTGTGTCGTATCTGACGACTACCTCGGAATCCTAAGACCGGTTAGGGCTTAATTTGCAATGCAAATGCCTAACGAAGAGTTGAGGATTTATGCTGCACTAGGCAAGCTACCTCGAAGTCCTATGGCTTCGTTATTTAATTCTAAGAAAGTTTTGTTGATGTAGGTTCAAGTTTTGCCGACGACGATGGCCGTGCCGCCCACCATGCTCCAAGTTCCTTATTGTTGCAGAGGTTTAGTTTTAGAAGTCATAAATCGTGAGATGAGAGAAGTGTTTTGGTCTAGAGAAGTCTTAATTTTCCAAGTGTTTTGTATTTTGATTAAAACAAATCTTAAAGTTGATTATAACGACACCTGCTAAGATCCCACGGTTCCATCCTTCCGCATCATTATTTTTATCGGATTCACTTAGTCCGGATGAATTTGCTAAACTCAACCGAATGAGTTCCACACTTTCATTTAGACCGTGGGAAATCCCGTTAGCAACACGTAGGTTACATCATCCGAGGTATTCCCGATCATCCAACGAGACGTTTTAATTTAGTTGTAGTTGTAGTTTTGTGTTCTGTTTGTGATTAAATTTTGAGTTGTTTTATATTTTGGAATGTTGTGGCGTTGAATTTTATCTTGCAATGACTTTTAACTTAATTTTGGTTTCAGTTTTAGGGGCTTTCCTAAAGGTGTGGGTTTTCATGCAACAGTTGTTTTATCATGCAAGAAAAAAAATAAACGCAGTTGCAATAAAGTAAATTGCAATAATGTAAATTGCTGGAAAGTAAATTGCAATAAAAATAAAAGCGTTCCTGGAGGGTCTTCCCGTCATCCCAAGCTGCACTTAAAACACAATTAGCATACTTAAGCAAGTTCCTAGGTAAGGCTAAGGGAAAGGTTATGGTTTTCTACCAAATTCCTAATCCTATAGCCTAGTCATTTCCTATGACGTCTAGGTTCTTTGTGTTAGTTTAAGGACGATTTTCTTCATCAAAGAATAATCAAATTCAATTGTTCTTATAAATGTCCTATCATATCGAGGAAGTGCTTAAGAAGGATCTTAAACATCTTTTCAATATTTCTAGGATTGTTTTAAGTCCAAATGAATTTAATTATGTAAATGAATCGATCGTCCGAGGTTTTCAAGTTTTGTTAACTTGCTCGGTGAACTAGGACATTTCGAATATCCTATGAGTGAAGTGACACTTCATTTAATGTTTTATTTAGGAGTTATAATAACTAAAGCTTTCAAGGGTAAGTTAGTATTCAAATGATCTCGTTTAAGTTAAAGAGTTTAAATTTGGAATAGTGTTCAAGTTGTTTTTAAATTTATTTTCTTTCTGTTTTAGGTGATGTTATATTTAATTCAATTTAATTTAATTTTAATTGAGTTTTAATTTAATTTAATTTAATTTAATTTAATTTAATTTGATTTAATTTAATTATTTAATTTAATTTAATTTAATTTTAATTTAATTTAATTTAATTTAATTTAATTTAATTTAATTTAATTGTTTAATTTGATTTAATTTAATTATTTAATCTAATTTAATTTAATTATTTAATTTAATTTAATTTAATTGTTAAATTTAATTTAATTTTAATTTAATTTATCTTTAATTTACTTTATTTTTAATTTTAATTAAAATTTTAAAAGAGTTTAATAATTTAATTAAGTCTTTTAATATTTTAAATTTGAGTTATCATTTTAATTAAAAATTGAGTATTAATGATATAATTAGTTTAGGGATTTTTTAAATTAAAGAATAAATCTCTTCCTAATAAATATCCCTTATTTTAATAATTCCAATTTATTATTCCTCCAAATTTAATCTATTATTTAATTAAAGTTTAATCATTTTAAAATTATTTAATGGGTTTCTACCCTTTAATTATTTAAATTTCAATCATCCAAATCAGATTAAGATCAAATATTTTACTTGTTGATTTTTTATTAAACCTAAAGTTTTAATTAAGGGTTAAAAGTTTAATTACCATTTTACCCTTTAAGCTTAATAATTTCATAACTCACTAAATTGAACCCAAATGAACTTGAAATTTTTATGTGACTTCACTCATATGTCAATAAAGACATGAGAGGAGAAAATGTGATTTTTCTGTATTTAATTTATTTATATAATTATTTTTGGTGGAAAATAGAGATTTTCAAGGAAAATTTAATAACATGACCAAGGGAAAGTTTCTGTCCTTAAGAAAATTAGGGGACATTCCTAATGACCAGAGAAGCACTTGGACCAATTTTGGTGATTTTTTGAATTATATTATTTTTATTATAATTATTTTGAGTTTTGGAGTTTTAATTAATTTAAAAATAAAATAAATGTTGAAAAATGGATTTTATATTTTTCAAAAATCTCTCTGATACCAAGGAAACCAGAGAAGCAAATTTTGCAATTTTCTGATTTTTTTATGATTTATTGTAATTATTTTAGTGAAAATGCTAGAAAATACATTTTTTTTAATTTTAAAATTACCCTAGGGCTTTAAAATTTAATATCTCACTAAATAGACTTAGGAAAAATATGGGGTTTGTTCCTAAGTGATTAAAATTCAAAATGTGACATTTTGGTGAATTTTATTATTTTTGTGATTTTTATTATTTTTTAATTATTAAAATATTAAAATATTATTAAAAATCAACTTTTTAGAAAAATGAAATTTTAATTTTCTTAGGTTCCCCTGATATCAGAGAGGCTCCAAAACCAATTTAGTGAATTTTTGAAAAGTATTTTAAAAGTTATGAATTTTTAAAGTTTAAAATGGCTAAGTGACTTAATCAACCCAATTAGTGGGGTTAACCAAGTCCAATCGACCTCAAATTTTTATGGTGGATTCCTCTGATCCTAAAGGTCAGTGGAGAATTGATTTCAAGTCAATTTGATGCCTGGTTAATTCTAATTAATTAAAGACCTATTTTGGGTGTTTAAGCCAATTAGGGTTGTTTTAAATAAACTAAGTCAAAACCTATTTTTCCTAGGGTTCTCTCGGTCATAAGGAACATCACCAAATTTTCCTAGAATTTATTTCACAACATGCTATTTACTGGAATTAAAATACTCAAAACAGTGACCCGAACTTGAAAAATCAAGAACTCTTCATAGGATGGCCTCGACTTTGGAAAATTCAGGGAATGTTCCCAAATTCGGAGGCTTCAAAAGCCCTATGGTCTCATGCCATGGTGAATTGTATGCATGCATGGAGAATTAAAACAATGCAGAGAGTAAATAAATTATAAAAAATAAAATATTTGATGAAATTAAGTGATTTCTTTTCCACATTATTCTCCTCTCTTCACCGAGCAAGAGGGTATTTTTATTTTATTTTTGTGATTTTCCTACACGTAGATATGAATTTTTGAAGTTTAGGGAATTAAATAAATAAGAAAATACCCTATTTATCTATTTATCCACGCGGCGCCGCGTCAACCTCGGCAGCCTCCGAACGCACACGCGTCGCGCTCCCATTCGACGCCGCCACCCGAGTCGGCAACCCGGGCCCCGCGGTTCTCGTACCGTCTCCCGGTCCGACGCAATCCCGGCCGTCCGTGCGCGCGTGTATTGAATGGACGCGCATCCGTTCATCGTCCCCAAGTGTCCTCACCCGAGAGCCGTCCACACTAAATCCCTAAGATCTCACTCGATTCTCAATGGATTTTTACGTTCTTATACTTCTATGGATTCGTCTCGAAGAGACGAACACATCTATACGGCTAACATGCATCGAAACTAAGGCATTTGAAATGGAGAATCTCCGAAGCTCGGGATGGAGAGTTAACTCATACCTTAGCTCGGAGAAGTGTGGCTTCAATCCGAGAGTTGTTGCACCTTTGATTGGGTCCCGCAAGCTCCGGATGAAGTCTCCCGGTCTCAGGGAATTGTCCGGATATGATTTCGACCAAGCCCGATCACAAAGCTTCGAGGCCGGAGCAACCGGGTGGCCTCGGAGATGGGGCTTTTGATGGTGGACACCTTCCCTCGGTCCGGTGAAGGTGTAGAGCCAATCAATTTGGGAATTGGCTCACCGTGGAGAAGTGTCCTGGTTTTGGGTGGAATTTCAACTCGAAATCGAGCTTACAGAGGAGAAATGGCAGGGGGATCTCACCTGGGATCAAGTGCTCTAAGGGTGGAGGAGGGTCTGGAACAATTTTGGCAGAGTTTTGGCAAGGTTTGTGCTTGGCTCTTCTCATGGCCGAGAGGGGTGGAGTTTAAATAGGAGAGGGTGGAGGGCCTCCCAGGGAGAGTTAGGGCTTGGGATCAGCTGCTCTGGTGAGGAGAAGATCAGCCATGGTGACCACTAGGGATGGGGCAGCTCAGCAAGTGAGAATTTCAATGTCGGCTCACATGCGAGCTCTCGGCCATGGTGTTTTCCGGCGGCTCGGTGGCCGGCCGGCCGAGCATGGGTCACCCTCGTGGTCAGGTGGGTCGGGGCTGGAGGTTTGTGCAATCAATCGGGCAATTGCCATGTGTAAAGGAGTTGGATTGAAATGGAATGGGGGATGAGCCTATTTTGGGTCCAAATGGGTCAACCCACCTTTTGGGCTTGGTTCACCTCCCCATGGCCTGATTTTGGGCTGAGAGGATCAGTTGGGTCGCCAAGAGAGAGTGGTGTGGTCTCTATCCATGATGAGGTGGCTAAACATGGTTTAGTGTGTGACATGCTTAAGGTAAAAAGGCTTAATGAAAGATTAGGAAAGGAGCCCCTCCTTTTACCATTAATGGCATGGTCACATGTCAAGCCTCCCATGGCTTCATGTTGCTTGTCAATGGCTTGCATGGCTTGTCTTTGGCTTGGGGAAAGTTGAGTCAATTTCATAAAAATGGGTTTTAAGAAATTTTTGGTAATTTGATGGGAATTTGGATGAAGCTTCATTTGGAATAATTCAATGATGATTTTAGGACTTAGGTAATGGATTTAATTAAATGGATGACAAATGGAGATGTCATGTGGGCTTTAGGGTAGATTTGGGCTTTTGAATTTTGAAGGAAATGGGCTTTTAGAAGGGTTTAAGGGAAGTGGGCTTTTAAGTTTATGAATGTGTTCATGGATGAAAATTTTTGTAAAAGGTTGGGCCAAATAATTGTTGGGTTTAGCTCATGGATGTGTCATGAGTAACTTGAAGCAAATTTGGGGTAGTTTGGGCTTGAATTGGGTTGGATTTGGATTCTTTTGGTGAATGGGCCAATATAGGTCCAAGTGGGCCAAGTTGGGCCAATGTTGGGCTAGGGTTGAAATTGATGTAGAATTATTGTTGAGAAGTGTTTATGGGAGTGTTTCAAAGAGGTTTTGACTTTGGTTGGGCTTTGATTTTTGGGGTTTGGGTTCATTTGGGTTAGGTTTGGGCTTAGGTCGAAAAATGGGCCTTAAGGTCAAAAGTGGAATTGGATCAAAATGTCAATCAAATTGGACTTAGATTTGGTCTAGATTGGTATTGGGGATGTTGAATTGAAGTTTAGAATTGAATTGGACCAAAATTGGGGTCAATTGGGTAGGTTTGGTTTGACATTGGGTTCACTTTGGATTAAAATGGGTCAAATTGGGGGTTTTGACAAAAGTAGGGTAAATTGACAAAATTGGCCCATGGTGTAGTTGGACAAAATGAAATTGGGAATATTTGGGATTTTCTGGAATTTTCTGGGAATTTTTTGAATTTTTGGATTTTTAGGCCAAGAAGGGTATTTTGGGTTATTTGGAGGGTATTGGGGGGTTTTTTGGAATCTTTGGTATTTTTGGGTATGGATGATCAATTTGAGTGATGTGGAGATTTTTGGGATTGATTTTGGAAAATTTTGGGTAATTTGGAAATTTTGCAAAAATTTGGGTAATTTCAAGGGTTTTGGGTAGGTTTAGTAGGTGTAGGGTCTCGGGGTCAAAAATTGAAAATTTGGGAAATTGAAGATTGGGTGAATTTAGGTGGAAAGAAATCATTTTGGTTGAGCCATGAAGCCATTTCAAGCCCATATGAGCCATGAGAGGACTCATTTGAGGCATTCACTATGTTGTTCCTAACCCTCTTGCCAAGGGCTTAGGGGTTAAGGACCATCCATGTGAATCACCTACATGAGTCAGGAGGTTAAGTTGGGTATGGGTGTGGTTTTAGGAAGTGTGTGGAAATGTAGTGTGTAAGTGTAGTGTAAGTCAGCCCCTTCACCAGACCAGGCCACCCAGGGCAGTCCTAAGGCCAAAGAGTCCTATAGGAACTCATCCTTTAAACTTCCACATTTGATTTCAACCCTCTGGGTGATTAGGGGTCTATAGTCAAGTTTGCGGAGTTTGCAGGGAGTTTAGAAGTGGTTTGAATTTCTAAAAGGTGGGTCCCAATTCTAGTCCTCTAAGATAGTCAAAGGAAAAGCCTAAGGCTAGATCCTAAGCACTAAAAAGAAGAAGGGAAGACCTCATCAAAAATGAGGTCAACAATCACATGTCTATATAATAGGAGTAACTTCAAGTCTACAAGAATCTCCAATAACCGCTTAACTCTGTCAAAATAACTCCCTAAAATCATTAAAAAATCATAATAGTGTCTTTGTCGAGCTAGCACTTAGGCGCCATATTCTGGCGCCTAGGCGTTTGGCCAATAATTCCAATATTTTTCTCCATAAGCTCTATTTTGCTCCATTGTGCTCCTTTTCCTTCTTTTTCCTTCTTGGAATCTTTTTTAATCATCTACATCCAAAAATATGAAAATACCTTTCATTAAAGCATAATATCCTTAAGAATTGAATCATAAATAAGGCATAAAATTGGGTATTTTTTAGGTAGATCAACGATCTAGTTGTCATCAATAAACAAAAAGATGATCATATATACGATTTCAGAATTGTCTTTGAATGACTACGACAATACAATCTTAAAATGAATCACTTAAAGTGCACTTTTGGTGTTACTTGAAGAAAATTTTTAGGATTTGTAGTTCGACATCGTGGGATAGAAATTGATCCTCTCAAAATTGAAGCCATCCTAAATATGCCTCCTCCTAAAAGTCTAACTCAATTGAGATCATTTCAAGAAAAGCTAGCGTATATAAGACGTTTTATTTCCAATCCGTCGGGTAGGTGTCAACCTCTTACTACCCTAACCAGAAAAGATACCAAATTTGTGTGGGATGAAAAATGCCAACACGCCTTTGAAAATATTAAACAATACCTAACAACCCCTCCTGTTTTAGCAGCTTCTGTAGTAGGAAGACCTCTAATCCTTGACACCGCAGCACTAGATAATTCCCTTGGAGCATTATTGGCACAAGTAAATGACGAGGGAAAATAAAATGCATTATACCATTTAAGCCGTTGTCTGGTTCCGACAAAAATAAAATACCTGAAAATTGAGAAACATTGCTTAGCCTTGATTTTTGTAGTTCAAAAACTAAGGCACTATATGCTTTCTCATAAAGTAACTCTTATTTCAAGAGTTAACCCGCCACAATATTTAATGACACTACCGACAGTTTCTGGAAGATTAGCAAGATGGGCAATGATCTTACTCTAGTTTGACATAACATTTGTACCATTACGTGCTGTCAAAGGATAAATCTTGGCAGATTTCTTAGCGGCACACCCAACTCCTACTGGATCACCTCTCAATGATGATTTACCTGATGAAAAAATATCAGAAATAAAAGATTCCAATGTGTAACGATGGGAACTCTACTTTGACAGAGTATCATCTGCATGGAAAGATAAAGACAAAGACAACTGTACCATGCAAAGCTGAAGTAGGATTGATTTTCATCACTCTAGACAAAACGATGATGCCTTTTCCTATAATCTAATAGAAGCATGCATGAATAATGAAGCAGAGTATGAAGCTGTCATAACTGGTCTTGAATTGATAATACCAATGGAAATTAAAAATAATGACATTTATGGAGACTCTCAGTTGATTATCAATCAAATTGGTTGCAAATACAAGACTCTGAAACCTTGGCTTGAACAGTATTCTCGTTACACTCTGAAGCTGCTTCAACGAATTCCTGATGCGATATTTCTCTTAATTCTGAGAAGAGATAATTCTTTAGCGAATGCTTTGGTAAAACTTGCAAAAGAGTTTTCCTATCTAGAAGAAGATGACATACCAATTTCTATAAAAGGACGACAAGTTCTTTCTCAAATTGACATGGATAATCTGCATAAAATTGGTGAAAACATGACAGTGAAAACAAATGATGAAAAGGATGATTGGCGACAACCAATTATTCAATATTTACAAACTAGAAGTTTACCTGAAAATAATTCTATTTCCACTCAAATTAAACAAAGAACATTATCATATGCTCTAATAAATGATGTCCTTTTTAAACGATCTTTTAACCAAATATGGTTAAGGTGCTTAAACCAAGTTGAAGCTCAAGAGATTGTAAGGAGGTCCATTCAGGTTTATGTGGCGCACCTCAATCTGGACCTAAAATGAAAATGAAAATAAAAAGAATGGGATATTATTGGCCGACAATGATGACTGATTGTCTTGTCGTTGCAAAGAAATGTCACAATGTCAGATACATGGGGCAGTTTTATACCAGCCTCCAAATGTCTTACATCCAACTATTGCATCTTGGTCATTTGAATGTTGGGGCACTGACATAGTGGGCCCTATAGATCCTCCATCATCTAAGGTTTATTGATTTACTCTAGCAGCCACTGATTATTTCTCCAAATGGGCAGAAGCAATACCTCTTAGAGAAGTTAAGACAGAACATGTCCTTTATTTCTTCAAGACACATATTGTTTATAGATTTGAAATCCCTCGAAGGGTCATATGAGACAATGGATTGGCCCTTAAAAATGTAAAAATAAACAACTTTGTCTAATGACATGGGATTGACTGGAGGTATTCCACAATATATTATCCTAAAGCCAATGGTTTAGCAGAAGCCTTTAATAAAACATTGGTTCAAATTTAAAAAAAAAGACATTACTCAACAGCCCAAGGCAGTGGCATGAAAGATTAATAGAAGCTTTGTGGGCTTATAGAACTACATACCGAACACCAACACAGTCAACACCGTTTTCTTTGGTATATGGTTCTGAGCCTATAATACCACTCGAAATTCGAATCCCTTCTCTCAGAGTTGTGATAGAAAATAAAATCGCTGAAGAAGAAAATGCCAGACTACGATTTCAAGAACTCAAGAGTTTAGAAGGCAAACTTCTACAAGCTCAGCAAAATCTCGAACTATATCAAGCAAAAATGATACGGGCCCATGACAAATTAGTTCTCCCCCAAACCATTTGAATCGATGAATTAGCTTTAGTTCTTCTAAGAACTATACTAGCTCATCGAAAGATAGGTGGTAAATTTGAACCGATATGCGAGGGCCCGTATGTAATTGAAAAGACATATTCCGGAGAATCTTACCAACTGGTGGATATTCAAGGAGAAAGAATCTTGCCTCCAATCAATGGCTGTTTTCTAAAGAAATATTATGCGACATCAAATATAATGACTTGTTTATAAACTGGAATAATAATAATAAAAAATCTTTTCTCAAACTCATCTTTGTGATATGAATCTTGACTTTTATGTCATGAAACATCTGTTTCTCTTATTAAACAAATGTTTATAAGCATCATTCCTTAACATAAAAAAGTCTAAAATGTTACATTATCCTGTTGTTTTCAGGAAAAATGTCTAACGAAAGACTTCTTTTCACTTCTGAAGTGGTGTTTGTCCGGCCTTGGACTGACGATGTGTGGCAAAAGGATCTAGAATTCACTTCGATTTTGAACTCTCCCAAGTTGAATTACTCTACGACAGACCTTTACTATCCATTACTAATCAGCAAGAAGCAAGAGGAAAACCATATGTATTGGAGTTCAAGCTTTTTCAGCAAGCTAATGAAATAGAAAATCCTATTGACAATGGAAAACTGAAGTCAGGTGGAATGGCACCCACTAGCGGGGCAAAAAAATCAGCTTCTGGAATGACATGAGCCCAGAGGAGAAATCGTAATAAAAGGCTTAATAAGCTGGCAGAAAAAGAAAGACAAGACATGAAACCAATGGAAGAAGATGATGGATTCGAATTTCAAATTCTTGAGAACATCTCTAAAGAGACATATTATGTCTTAGGGGAAGAAATGATCGAAGAACAGGAAAGGATTGAAAGGACAATATTCACTCTCGTTCCTTATGAGCCAGCATTGGATCTCTTGACAACAGAAATAATAAATGAAAAACAGATTGCTTCTCAAGAGGAAGTGAGACATATCAGAGCTATCAAGAAACAATCATTCAAAAAATTTCAATATATTAATGGTCGATCAATTAACATATTGGAAGACATTCAATTGTTCACCCAAGTTTTTGACGAAATGGAGCAAGGTGCCATTGTCGAGCATGTGATGGACACACTTGATCAAGGACAAGTTGGACATCTGACAAGGACGTATTCCAAACCGAACAGATAGATTCATGGAAAAGGTCGTGTGACATTTCAATATGGATGTTGTCACAACTACACTGTGGACAAGGACGACAATCCCCCAGGGATACTACGACATGAGCAAGTAGATCCACTACCGACAGTCATCATTCAAATTATCAGACGGCTCATAATGTGCAATATAATGGTTGCTGATTGTATTCTAGACTGTTGCATTATGAATATATATGAATAAGTCGACCGTATACCACCTCATATTGACAGGTAAGATTTTGAAAGACCCTTTTGCACTCTCTCCCTGATGAACAAATGTTTTATTTTTTTTGGAAGATAAATACATATTGTGGGCCCTGGAGAATTTCATGGATCTTATCAAATTCTCTTACTACGGGGATCAGTTTTAGGCTTGCGAGACAATGAAGCTAATGTCTCAAGACACTGTATACCGAGTGTGAGTCGACAACACATGTCGATAACACTAAGAAGAATGTGCCCTGAGAAACGTCCTGAGGGATATCAACCGATACCAGAACTGGAAAAGCTACAACCCTTACAACTGCGATGATACCATGAAGGTTTAAACACCTAAGACATACTCTATGAACAATGTCTCAGAGTGTTAGACATCTTGTGGTATGTCTAAAAGTATCTAAGAACTTTCGACATAGTAGTTCACAGTGTGTATGTGTGTATTGTGTAATACATAACGTACCGTGAACTTTTGATATCTATGCACATTATTGGAAGTGGTATGAAATCTTGTGAGATATTTCCTAGTTGACTATAATACATCGTCAAGTCCAAGAATGCAAAAATGAACTGAAATGACTTGATGAATAACTTATGATAACTAACATGAGAATTATCATTCGACCTACATAGGTCAAATCCCTAGCGGATATCCCCAGCAAATATCTTAGTGAGTTCTCCACTCTCTCTACTTATTAGATGTAAGCCCTTTCCTGACACAAAAATCATGGCTTTCTTCTAACTAATATCGGCATTTCGAGAAATGGAATATGACATCCATTTTCTCTCTCTGGTTATTGGATGTAAGTTCTTTCCTGACACGAAAATCATGGCATTCCTCTAGCTAATATCAACATTTCGAGAAATGAAAAATGACATCTATTTCTCTCTCCGGTTATTGGATGTAAGTTCTTTCTAGACACAGAAATCATGGCTTTCCTTCAACTAAATATCGACATTGACATTTCAAGAAATGAAATATGACATCCATTTCTCTCTCCGGTTATTGGATGTAAGTCCTTTCTTGACACTGAAATCATGGATTTCCTTTAACTAAATATCGACATTGACATTTCAACAAATGTAATATGACATCCATTTCTCTCTTCGGTTATTGGATGTAAGTCCTTTTCCTGACACGAAAATTATGGCGTTCCTCTAACTAAATATCGACAATGACATTTCGAGAAATGGAAAATGACATCCATTTTCTCTATCTAGTTATTGGATGTAAGTCCTTTTCATGACACAGAAATTATGGCATTCCTCTAACTAAATATCAACATTGACATTTTGAGAAATGGAATATGATATCCATTTTCTCTTTCCAATTATTGGATATAAGCCCTTTACTGACACGGAAATTATGGCCTTCCAATAAATACCCTTCTCAGAAACAACATATGAAACGTCTGACATTCTTTAGACCACTTAGGTCAATGCCAACATGTTAAACATACTTACGAGTATTCCATACATATTGGGGGCCCTTTTGTTGACCTCATTTTTATGATAGGTGTTGACCTCATTTTTGGTGAGGTCTTTTCTTCTCTCTCCTTATTACTTAGGATCTAGCCTTAGGCTTTCCCTTTAACTATCTTAGAAAACTAGAAATGGGAACCACCACTTAGAACTTCCAAACACCTCTTAACTCCCTTTAAACCCCATAAGTTTGAATGTAAACCCCCAAGTCACTTGGAGGGTTAAAATCAAATGTGGAGGTTTAAAGGATGAGTTCCCTATAGGACTCTTTAGCCTTAGGACTACCCTGGGTGGCCTGGTATGGTGAGGGTTGACCTGCACACATTACACTTTCACACAGATTCCAAATCCTAAAACTATTCATACCTAGCTTGACTTACTAACTCATGTAGGTAATCCATATGGATGGTCCTCAACCCCTAAGCCCTTGGCTAAGAGGGTTAGGAACAACATAGTGAATGCCTCAAATGAGTCCTCTCATGTCTCTTATGGGCTTTATATGGCTTCATTACTCAACAAAAGTGATTTTATTCTACTCAAACATGATCAATCTTCATTTTTCTAAAATTTCAATTTTTGACCTCCGGAGCCCTACACCCACCAAACCTACCAAATGCCCTTGAAACTACCCAAAATTGGCAAATTTGCCAAAATTATCGAAAATTCCTCAAAACTAATCCTAAACAATTCCCACCATTCAAATTGATCATCCTTAGCCAAATATACCAAAATTTCCAAAAATACCCCCCAATACCCTCCAAATACCCAAAATGTCCTTTTTAACCAAAAATCCATAAATTCCAAAAATTCCCAGAAAATTCTAGAAAATCTCAAATATTCCCAAATTCATTTTGTTCAACTACACCATAAGCCAATGTTGTCAATTTAACCCACGTTTACAAAAAACCCCAATTTGACCCATTTTTAACCCAAAGTGAACCCAATGTCAAACCAAATAAACCCAAGTGACCTCAATTTTGATCCAATCCAATTCTAAACTTCAATTCAATATCTCTAATATCAATTCAGACCAAATCCAAGCCAAATTGGATGAACATTTGGATCCAATTCCAATTTGAAGCTTAAAGCCCAATTTTGGCCCATGACCAAAACTTTGCCCAAACCAACCCAATTCAACTCCAATTTGCCCCAACTCTTTTCCTAAACCTTCCTAATATCCCCACAAACAAAACACTAACAATATTTGCCCCAAATTTGAACCTAAACTCCACCCAAACCTAACCCAAAGTGAAAATCCCCTAAATTGGCCTAAACCCAAACCCAACCCAAATAGGCCCAAATCCCAAAATTAAAGCCCAACCAAAATTGAAAACTCTTTGTTACACCCCATGAACATTTCTCAAAATTAATTTTACATAAAATCAAACATTAGCCCAACCTTAAACTAAGTTAGCCCAATTTGATCCACTTTGGCCCCTTTACTAAAAAGACACAAATTAAACCCAATTCAATTCAAAATCACTTTAAATTTGTTCCAAATCACTCATGACACATCCCTAAACTAAACCCAACATTTGTTTGACCAAAGCTTTTACAAAATTTCCATCTACTAACTTGTTTTCAAACCTAAAAACCCACCTCCTTAAACCTTTTTAAAAGCCTACTTCCAACAAATTCAAAAGCCCACATGAAATTTTCCCTCATCATTCCCTATGATTTAAATCACCCCTAAGTCCAAAAGCCATCATTTTGATTAAACCAAAATATCATCATGACAAAACCAATAAAAAAATCCTAAGTTTTAAAAAAATTCCAAATAACCTTTTTTCATGAAAATTGACCAAGCCATGGACAAGCCATAGGCTAGCCATGAAGCCACCCTTAAGGCCCATACAAGCCATGTGAGTGGTGTTCATGTGACCATACCATATTGGGCAAGAGGTGGAGCCTATTTCTTGATTCCCTTAAAGTAATTAAGCACTCCCATGTCTCCCCTAACCCATGCTTAAGCCTAATTGTACTTGGATTGTGACTTCTTCCAACTAATCAAGCAGAATCAAGGGAGCCTTTCTCACCCCAAATCAGACCATGGAAAGGTGAACCAAGCCCAACCTCATGTTTTGACCAATTTGAACTTAAACTCATCTATTTAAGCTCCATTCTTAGCCAAAGAGAAGATATGCAAAAAGATTACCTTGGGGAAACTCTGCCAAATTGTTTCCAAAACTTCTCCATGCACTCCTAAGCTCAATCCAACCATTTCCAATTGAGGCCTCTCCTCTTGGACAAAGGTATCAAATTTTTTCTCCTCCAACCGAGCTTATTTTAAATTTCTATAAATATTCACATGCTTTATGTATATCATCACCATATAGATGTGTGCTACTCGATTAGACGATCATTTAAAAAAAAATCACTCAATTTCATTGAGAAACGAGTGAGATATCAAGGTTTGAAGGTAGACAGTTTTGGGTGAATAGAACTAGGAGAGAGGAGGAGCAGTAGCCATCCGATAACATGTGTATCGCACAGACGGCGAAGATACAGTCGGACGGGAGCTTAATCCATAAGCAGAAATCCACCAGCCAATCACGGAGCGACACGTGGCCCCTCTTGATAGCGATAGTTTGAAAGGGAAATTAGATTTTTTATTTATTTTTGAACATAAATTTCAAAAATCATAACGTTTCATAGAAAAATCAAAAAAATAAAATAAAAATACACTCTTGCTTAGTGAACATAAAAGAACAATGTGGAAAAAGAAATGGGTTAATTTGATGAGTATTTTATTTTTAATTAATTATTTACTATTTTGAATATTTTGATTCTCCATTTGAATACACAATTCACATGACATGAAACCATAGGGCTTTTGAAACATCTGATCTTGGGAACATTACCTGAATTTTTCAAGGTCAGAGGCTATCTTTATGGCAAGTTATGTATTTTTCAAGTTTATGTCATTGTTTTTGTATTTTAATTCCAATAATTAGCATATTGCTCAATAAATTCTAGAAAAATTTGGGAAGTTTCTCAGGACCAGAGGACCCTAGGATAATTATGGTTAGGCTTAATTCATTAAGAATAACCCTAATTAGCCTAAATACTCAAAATTAAATTTTAATTAATTAGGCTTTACCACACATCAAAATAACTTCAAATCAATTATCCATTGATCTTTAGGATACAGAGAACCTTGCATAAAAATTTGAAGTCAATTGGAAATGATTAACCCCATTAAATGAATTAATTAACCCACTTGATCAAAATTAAACTTTAAAAATTCATAACTCCAAAAATACAATGCAAAAATTCACCAAATTGGTTTTGTGGGCTGTCTGATATCAGAGGAGTCTATAAAAATTAAAATTGAAATTTTTAAAAATTATTCATTTTTAATGATATTTCTGATATTTAAATAATTAAAAAATAATAAAAATCACAAAAATAATAAACATCATAAAAATGTCACATTTTGACTCGTAATCATTTAGAAACAAATCAAATATTTTTCCTAAGTCTCTAAGTTAAGATATTGAATTTTAAAGGCTCAAAACAATTTTTAATATTAAAAAATGTATTTTCCAACCTTTTCACAAAATTCATTCCAATAAATCAAAGAAAAATCAAAAAATTGAAAAATTTGTTTCTCTAAACTCCTTGAGGTTAGAGAGATTTAAGAAAAATATAAAATCCAATTTTCAACTTTAATTTTATTTTATAATTAATTAACACTCCAAAATTCAAAATAATTATGATAAATAAAATATAATTTAAAAAAAAACTAAAATTGGTTCAAGTGGTCCTCTAGTCATTAGGAACATCCCATAATTTTCTTAAGGATAGAAACCTTACTTTGGTCATGTTGTTGAATTTTCCTTGAAATCCCTTATTTTTCACTAAAAATAATTATATAAATAAATTAAATTCAGAAAAATCACATTTTCTCCTCTAATATCTTAATTGACATTTGAGTGAGATGACATAAAAATTTTAAGTTCATTTGAACTCAATTTAGTGAGTTATGAAATAAATAAGCCTAAAAGGGCATAAAGATAATTAAAGAATTTAAGCCCTTTTATTAAATTTTTAGGTTTAATTAAAATGGAGGGTAAAATATTTGATTTTATCTTTCTTGGATGATTGAAACTTTGGAAAATTAAAAGGTTAGGAACCCATTAATCACTTTTAATAAACCAAAAATGAAACTTTAATTATTTAACCAATTTAAGTTTTGGAAGATTAATGAAAATTTGAATTATTAAAAATAGGGATATAACTTGAGAGGATATTAATTCTTTAATAAAAAAATCCCTAAATAAATTACTTCAATAATATTTAACTCTTAATTAAGATTAAAATGACAATCCAAACTAAGTAAATTAAAAATTAAAAAAAATAACCCTTAAATTAAAGGAAAGCTCAAAATATTAAGTGGTTTAAAAATTAATTTAAAATAAAATAAATTTAAATTAAATTAAATTAAGTAAAAATTAAATTAAAATTAAAATTAAATTAAATTAACATTTTAAATTAAAAATATTGAAATTAAATTAAATTAAATTAAGTTAAATTCAATTAAATTAAATTTAAATTATATTAAATTAACATCACTCAAAAATAAAAGTAAAAGAAATTTGAAATATTAAGACAATTCATAATTAAGAATATAAAAAATCAAACTAATCAAGATTAACCTAAAATATCATAATTATCCTAAACCAAATCATTATGATATATGAATAATCTAAGTGAATTTAAAACACCAATGATTAATTTAAAATATTAAGATCACTTAAAGTATAAAGATTTAAACAAAAAATAATTTGAACACTATTCCAAACTTAAAATTATTAATTAAAACCTCATAATTAAACTAAATCACTTTAAACCATTAACTCAAACTTCAAATTAAGAATGATTAAAATTCTCAACAAACCAACTTGCCCCTAAAGGCTTTAATTATTATAACTCTTAAATGGAGTATTAAGTGAAATGTCACTTCATTCATCAGGTAATTAAATTCCCAAGTTCACTGAGCAAGAGACAAAGCTTAACTAAACTCTTGGATGATTAATTCACCTATGCAACTAAATTTACTTGGACTCAAAATAATCTCGGAAGTATTGAAAAGATGTTTAGGACTAGTCCTAAGCACTTTCTCAATATGATGAGATGTTTTAGAAGAACAATTGAACTTAATTGTTCTTTGGTGAAGAAAATCATCCATAAACAAAACACAAGAACCTAAACGTCATAGGAAATGACTAGTTATAGGATTATGATCTTGGTAGACAACCAAAACCTTCCCTTAGATTTACCTAGGTACTTGTTGAAATATTTAAATGCCTTAACATGTGTTTTAAGTGCAGCTTGGTATGACGGGAAGACCCTCCAGGTACGCTTTTATTTTATTGCAATTTACTTTATTCCAATTTACTTACATGCACTGCACTTTACTTTTTCTTGCATGATAAACAAGATTGTTGCATAAAAACTGAAACCTTTAGGATAGCCACAAAACTGAAACCCAAAACTAAATTAAAAGTCATCACAAGATAAAATTCACTCCCGCAACATTCAAAATTATAAAAAACTCAAAATTTAATCACAAACATAACAACAAAACTACAATTGCAACTAAATTAAAACGTCTCGTTGAATGATCGGGAATACCTCGGATGATGTAACCCACGTGTTGCTAACTGGATTTCCCACGTTCTAAATGAAAGTGTGGAACTCATTCAGTTGAGTTTAGCAAATTCATGTGGACTAAGTGAATTCGATGAAAATAACAGTGCCGAGATGACGGAACCGTGGGATCTTACGGTTCTGTTTAAACAACTTTAAGATTTATTTTTATTAAAATATTAAAAATATTTGGACTTTAAAATTTCTAAACTAAAACACTTCTCTCATCTCCTAATTTTCACCTTCTAAAACTAAACCTCTGAACCAACAAGGAGCTCGGAGCATAGTGGGCAGCACAGCCATCTACTTCAGCAAAACTTGGATCTACACCAGCTAAACTTTTGTTAGAATTAAATAACCAAGCCATAGGACTTCGAGGTAGTTTGCCTAGTGCAACATAAATCCTCAACTCTTCGTTAGGCATTTGCATGATCATGTCATGTAAATTAAGCCCTAACCGGTCTTAAGACTATGAGGTAGTCGTTTGGTACGACATAAACCCTCACATCTTCGAGGCTATTTGTGTGATTATATCATATAAATATAAGTCCTAATTAATTAAAATTAGCAGGAATGTAATATTAAATAAATTCTCAAATTGAAACCAAACCATAGGATAGTTTGGGAAGTTGTCAAGATTCTTCTAGGATCCTCAACTTCTCCTACTTATCTTCCTTTGGACTCCTGAAATTAACTGTTCCAAATTTGATCCATTCCCAATTGAAATTTCCAAAATCTAATTGTTTGAAAACCTTAAACTTTGAAATTCTTGAGAGCAAAACCTCTGATCATTATCGAGAGTTTTCTTAAATGATTCCCGTCATTTAAAGTGAAATTAACTATAGGGGCTTGCCCTTATAGTGAACTTTAAGAACCCAGGTAATATAAACCCTGCTTAATTTCTTTATATTAAGCAGGGGAACTTGTCGGCTTGTAAAGTTGGTTCGTAGATCAAAAGGATGTCACAAATTTTCTAGTTTATTTAACCAAGCCCCATCATCAAGCATTGAGTCTATTCCTCGGGATAGATATACGGTTTGTGGTGCTGTGCTCGTTTATATAAGCTATTTGGGATGTGAGATCAGATTGATTTCATATCTTAAAATTTTCAAACTCAAAATTATTTTCAAAATCAAATACTACTATCTAAATTATATATATATTGAAATTAAATTTAAAATCTAAAAAATTAGCTGACAATTTTTGTAGGCGACCCCTTTTCAAAAAACATAACCTAAAAATATGCCGTCATATTTTTGGTGACTCCGCTGAGGGCTAGTTCTTCTCTCCATCGTGATCAAATGGTTTTGCTTTCATAAATGGGTAGTGCATCCATCTCCCTAGTGGAGCAAACTACCATTCTTTCCGTTGGCATACCACGTTCATTTCTATCTTGAACGGGTATAGCTAACTTCTCTCAGATTTAGGAGCCACTGTTTAGACACCCCTAAATAGAGAGGTTCCGAAATCCTTTTACCTCTTTTCTGAGGTGGGGTGGACCCCCAATAGGTGTTAGCTTAGGAGCGGTCCTTCGAGTTGAGAAATCTTACGAGACTTTCTCTTCCTTTCCAATTCTGAATCATGTCCTTTACCTTTTCTATACCTTTAATCATTTTGTTCCTAACAAACAAATCCTCTAATAAACAACCTTCTAATAAACGAATTCTCTTAAAAATTGCAAATGCATTAAGATAAACGGGAATGTGTTCGGACTCTTTCTTTTTTCGTTCTATGTTTTGTGACGAAAGGAAGCATAATTCGGGACTGACATTCGAAATCTACACTGCAGAAAATGACTGCCCCAAAGTTAATTTTCTCCTTCACCAATGGAATGGACTTCATTGTCTACAAGGATGAACTTCCCGACAATGGAATCATCTGTTTTGGACATGGATTCGAAAATACAGATATTAAATTCGCTGAGGTTACTCTTTTCACAATAATGGACAAAGTGCCAGGAACTGAGGAGCCCGTAATTGAGTTCAACCTGAAGTCGGCTCAAGAATTCCCTCCCCTACAAAAGGTTCCAACTGAAAGAAGTATTGCTATTCGTAGGAGGACTGTTGTCTCTACCCCCACCGGTCTAGTCATCTTTGCGCCTACCTAGGCTTCCGCCAAACTGAAGGGGAAGGAAATCTAAGTCTGTGATAAGCCTGTCACCGTGGAGGGTACAGATTTTGCTACAATACCATCTGTTTTCGAGATTGGGTCCAGTTCAAGAGTTGCACCCCTAACGCGGACTCAAAGGAGAAATAGAAGCAGAAAGATCACCAAGATCAAGAAAGCCAAAGCTGCTGAAGTTACTTTTCTAGAGGAAATTCCTGAGGAAAGAGAAGAATTGCCCGAGTACATACCTCTGTTGGAAGGGAGTAGGTTTCACCCCCTCTCTGCTACATCGGATGAAGAAGACGTCCAAAGGATTGCGGCTACATTACCACTACCTGCATACTATAGTAACTACAAAAGAAAAAGGGTTAAGACTACGCCATTTGCTCGGCTACAAGCTGTGATAGAAAAATTGGCAAAGAAGGAAAGATGCCCAGTGTCAGAAATCCTAAGAAGAATGAGCGAGTGCCAGCTAGATCCTGCCTCGGACCGCGAGTAGAGCTTGTCACTACCATAAAGAAACCAAGGAAGAAAATGAATGCTAGTTCACTTTTTGTTGTATCGGGCCATCATATTAGGGAGGACACCACCTACCAGCATATAGCCGATAGACCGTCTGGTCCTAGGCCTTCTGTTGCAAGAAGGATGGTGTGACGACCTATTATTACCGAGCTAAGACCAACACAATGTCCTAAGAAGAAAAGTCTCGTCAAAGAGCTTGAATCTGAAGGAAGTGCTAATACAATAAAAGAAACTCCCGAAAAAGAAGTTCAACAGCCATCACACGACAACTGCGAGACCGTCTGGAAGAGACCCCTCGAGGATGCTATAGGAAAGCTAAAGACGGATATCTGATGGTTGGCAAAAAAAAGAGAAGAGAAGTTGGAAAATGAAGTTGATTCATTAGAATTTATGGATGAAGAGTATGTCGAGATCAACATGGTTAAAACACGAGCATCATCAGCTTCTCAAGGTTCTCCGGTAGCTGCGCAAAGAGATGAACCAGAAGCGATGAGAGCACAGCTTTGGGAAAGAGATGACGCAATTTCCCAGATGGCTAAGAGGATCAAAGAAATGGCTACTACTTTAGGCACTCTCTAGAGTCAGGTACAACCTCAGAAAGAAACACCCCCAGAGATCATCCATATTGTAGATGGAGGAATAGAGACACATCTATCAACGTAGATGAGCCACCAAAGAAGGATTCTATACAGAGCATGATTCCCAAAAAGGACATTAAAAATATGGTAGAACAGCAGGTGCGAGAAGCCCAAGCACAATCCAAGAATGGAGCATCTATTCAGACGGGTTGGCCTTACCCTGAAGAATTTGATGCAGTCCAATATCCGAAAGGCATTGTACCACCTATGTTCAAGACTTTTGATGGCATGGGAAACTCCCGGCAGCATGTCGCACATTTTCGTGCTAGTTGCTGCAATGCCGGTGGGAGTGACACTTTACTCTTCTGTCAGTTCGTCAGCAGTTTGTCAAGGATTGCCTTTGACTGGTATGCAGAATTGCCAAATGGTTCAGTTAAGACCTTTTCAGAGTTAGAAAGCCTCATTGTTAAACAGTTTGCCGGGGCTCGGCACCACATCACCCTCGGTGATCTAGTGGTGGAGCACCAGAAACCGAACAAAACTCTAGTGGATTACATACTTCGATGGAGAAATTTAAGCATGAAGTGTGAACCCCAACTTCAGGAACAGCATGTGATCGGTATTTTGCTGAAAAGCATCCAACGCCATATAGCACTTCTCCTTAAAAGAATTTACAATCAAGACTTTCGAGAAGTTTCTTAGCAACGCTAGAAGCTTACAAGAGGAAGCAAAACAGCTAAGTTTCGTGGACAAGACTGATAAACAGAAACCAGTGAAAACATTCGAAAAGAAGTCTGGAATCGTCACGGCAGTAGATAAGGGCAAGCAACCAGTACAGATACAGCCATAACGGCCACAGCATAGCTATCAACCACTACAATGTACTTACCAACAACCTCAGCAGGGTTATCAACTCGACCGAGCTATTAGTCACCTCAGCATTATGAATAACCACCTCGTCCACAGCATGCCCCGAAAGATTTTCTGAACAAGGAATATCCATTTAAAACTGAAGTAGTGGTGAAGATGTTACGCAGTTTAATGAAGACACCAGATTTTCAGCTACCGGAGCCCAAGAGGCTGGAAGATGTCAACAAGAAAGATCATCCAAACTATTGCCCTTACCACCGAATGCTCGGGCATAAGATAGAGGATTGCATCACTTTCAAGATTTGGCTTGACGACAACCTCTAGAAAGGGAACATAACGATCCCGAAGGAATACATGAAGGAACCCTAAAAGGGAAGTTCCGTCAAAGTTATTTTAACGGGTCCTATTGTTCCAATAGACCCTTACACGACCCATGATGGATGAAGCATCGTCTGGATAAAGTCTTCAAAGAAAATTTTGGATCACATCCAAACCGCTTCGGTACGCACTTCAACTTAGAGTTTAAAACCTACCGAGCCGGCACTATCGCTTGTGATCGAAGAACCGCCTCAGAAGGAGGAGAAGATTGTAGATGAGAAGAAAACTAAGGCTCCAAAGAGTAGACAAGGGGCTCCTTATCCTAGGATAGTTGTTTCCGATTCAGGGGAGAAAACCCTCGAACCTCTGACTCTGTGTGATCAACGGGATCTTATAATGATAAGAGTTTTGGTGTTGGCTACATTTTGACTGTTTCTAACGATTACTTAACTAACGACAACCAACCTAATTCAGATCTCCATTCTGATATAAATAACGATTCTCAAATCATACTAAACCTCAATGACCACGACGAAGGAGAAGACGTCCACAAGGATGTCTACGAAAGCTCAACAAGCAAAGAGTCCATTTGTGAATTTCGAGAAGCTCTGATTGTGATATAATTAGAGTCATCAGATTCTGAACCAACGCCAGAAGAGCCATTCATTCCAATTCAAGAGGATACACCGGCAGATTCACCACCTGATACAGAAGAAATAACTAATGTCAATTTAAGAAGTGGAAAAGTTCTACCTCCTAGAATGGGTCCAAAGGATAAAGGAAAGCAGATGGTTGCTCAGGAGGAGCCAACCCCGACAGAAGAATTGCCCATTCAGGAAGAAATTGAAGAACCTGGTAATAAAGTGGATTATAACGTGCTAGCCCATCTTAGAAAGCTACCAGCCAAATTGAGCATCTACGACGCTATGATCCTGTCAAAGGCGATGAGGGAAACTCTGATCAAGGCTCTACTTAATCCAGAGATTTGTTTAGCTTAAATGGCAGATAATTCCCTCGACGAGGTTTGCTCGTTAAAAGAACAGCGAGGTGTTACCTTCACGGACAATGATCTACTACTGAGAATAGTTGATCACAACCGACCGTTGTACATTTCAGTCACTATTGGAAATTTTACGCTCTCAAGAGTATTGGTTGATCCGGGAGCATTAATCAACATAATGAGCCTTCGAACGTTAGCATATTTGGAAATTGATGCTCGCGAACTTGAAGGAGACAAGATGTTATTAAGAGGGTTCAATCAGATAGGAGAAAGAGCTCTTGGATCGATAACATTACTGATGAAGACTAGTGATTTAGGAAAGACAACCGCAAAATTCCACATAATTGATTCTGAAATATCGTTCAACGCTTTACTGGGTCGGCCATGGATTCATGAAAACCGGATGGTACCGTCGTCTCTACACCAGTGCATAAAATATTATGAAGGAGGAGAACAGTGTATCAAAGACGATTTGCATCCATTCTCCGTACACGAGATTGGAATCCATGAAGATGTAGCCTATTACGCACCTACGAAGAAAACAATCTTCTCCAGAAATGTCATACCAAATGAAGCAAAAGAAGTGCAAGACGATGAAGAGCCTGAAATTCTAGTCCAACAGTTACTCACCACTCCCTTACGACGAGATGGTGAAGGTTTCTCCAGAACTCGCACCCGAGGTCGAGGCCGGGGACGAGGTCGAGGAAGAGAGGTTGGAACAGTTGGACAGAAGAAACCAGTCATCGATGTTGATTAGAAGATCAGTTCAGAAGAAGAAGAAATCAAGAAAGAAACAACAATAGTAAATCAAAAGAAACCCCAGTTCAAGATCTCTCTCAAAGATGAAAAGAATGAAGAATACAAATCAATGTACGAGAAGATTAAGCATTATGTACATACTATGACCCTGACCCCAATCCAATCTAATAAGATCGAGGGTATGGTGGTCAAGGAAGTGCTTGGTGGTGGTACTAAACCAATCAAGTTTTACCGTGGTTCTTCTTCTTCCAATACTTAAAAAGATGTACAATTCGAAGATGTTGCTTCATCTGAATTAATGGAATTACCTTTTGAGTGGTATTCTCCTTGTGTTCAAAATTTAATTCAACGTGGTGTCTTACCTCGACAATGGACAAAAGGTCAATCACAACACTTTGAAAAATTATGGAACAATGCCAGTCGGCCTCTCAATTCAAAACATGGTCTCGGATTCGGCACAGTAGGGTCAGTTGACGATATGAAATTTTGCTTGGTTGTCACTTGCGAGCCTAATGAAGACTGCTTAGAAGCTTCAAAAGATCTCAAAGATCTACCAATCGGAGATGCTCCGCTAGAACTCGAAGAAGAAATTAAATCTACATTAGACGAGTTAATGGAAATTAACTTAGGTACTAGCGAAGAGCCTAAGCCGACCTTTGTTAGCTCCTTACTCAATAAAGAAGACTCCGAAAACATAATCAAGCTATTAATGGAGTTCAAGGACTGTTTTGCTTGGAGTTATGATGAAATGCCAGGATTAGCTCCAGAAGTCGCAGTTCACAAGTTAGGAGTAGATCCCACTGCCGTTCCAGTCAGACAAGCTCCGAGAAGAATGCGTCTGGAGATTGACCAACAAGTAATAGCAGAAGTTAAGAAGCTAATAGATGCTAAATTTGTCCATGAAGAACAATATCCAACATGGTTAGCCAATGTGGTACCAGTCAGAAAGAAGAATGGTCAGATCAGAATCTACGTGGATTTCAGAGATTTGAATAAAGCATGTCCAAAGGATGAATTCCCGCTACTAATTCCAGTATTGATGATCGACATTGCTTCATCATATGAAATCTTTTCTTCCATGGATGGATCTTCAGGATACAACCAGATAAAGATGGCACCAGATGATGAAAGCTTACAGCCTTCAGAATGCGAATTGGAGTATACTGCTACACAGTGATGCCGTTTGGATTAAAGAACGCAGGAGCAACCTATCAAAAAGCAATGACAAGGATTTTTGATGATCTCATTAACAACCAAGTCGAGTGTTATGTGGATGATGTGATCATCAAAAGAAAACTAAAAGAAGATCACTTGTATGATTTGAGAATTGTTTTCGAGCAATTAAGACTATATAACCTTAAGATGAATTCCTTGAAATGTGCCTTCGGCGTCACTTCTAGAAAATTCTTAGGATTTGTTGTTCGACATTGTGGAATTGAAATCGATCCAGAAAAGATTGAAGCTACCTTACAAATGCCGCCTCCCAAATCCTTGAAACAACTACGATCCTTTCAAGGAAAATTGGCATATCTTCGACGCTTTATCTCGAATTTGTTAGTAAGGTGTCAGCCTTTTTCTGCTTTGGTCAAGAAGGATGCCAAGTTTACTTGAGACTCTAAATGTCAACATGCCTTCGATGACATTAAATAGTATTTAATGACACCTCCTGTTTTAGCAGCCTCAGTCTCGGGTAGACCGTTGATACTTTATACCGCAGCTCTAAACGACTCTCTTGGAGCCTTGCTAGCCCAGGTCAATAACGAGGTAAAAGAAAACGCGCTCTATTACCTAAGCCGTCATTTAATTCCGACGGAAGTAAAGTATCCTCCTATTGAGAAGCACTGTTTGGCCCTGATCTTCGCCGCATAGAAGCTCAGGAACTACATGCTTTCTCATAAGGTCAACTTTATTTCGATGTTTATTCCATTGCAATATTTGATGACCCGACCGATGCTTTTCGGCAGACTTTCTAGGAGGTCAATGATACTATTGCAATTTGATAAAACTTTCATTCCTCTTAGTGTCGTAAAGGGACAAGTCATGGCAGACTTCCTTGCAACACACCCTTTACCGGCAGAATCACCTCTCAATGACGATTTGTGAGACGAGCAGATAATGAACCTAGAAGACCCCGATGATCAGTGTTGGGAACTGTACCTTGATGGAGCATCTTCAGTACAAAAAGATAAAGAATTGCAAACGATAGTGCATGGTAAGGCAGGAATCCAACTAATCTTTATAACACTAGAGCGGGGGATGTTAAGGTATTCCTACCATCTAACAGAACCTTGTACAAACAATGAGGCAGAATATGAAGCCCTTATAACCGGATTGGAATTAACCATTCAGATGGGGATAACAGATATCAACATCTATGGGGATTCTCAATTGATAATTCAACAGGTCGCAGGACAATACAAAATTCTAAAGCCAAGACTCGAGCAGTACGTCCAGTATGCAATGAAATTGTTAGAGCAGATTCTGAATGTAATAATCTATAAGATTCCCAGAAGAGAAAACGCTCTCACAGATGCGTTAGCCCTACCTGAAAAAGAATTTTCCTGCTTGCAGAATGAGCAGTTGAAATGAAAGTTTAAGGACGACAGGTCCTTTCACAGCTCGACATGGATACAATACACAAATCAGAAAAAGCAGAAGAAACAATTGCAGCAGTGACAGAAAATACAAAAGTTTGGCTGCAGCCACTAATAGACTACTTACAAACAGGAAACCTATTGAATGATAAGTCATTAGCCCATCAAATCAAGAAAAGAACTCTGTCTTACACATTAATAAACAACACATTATACAGAAGGTCTTTTGATCAGATGTGGCTGAGATGCCTGAGCAGGTCCGAGGCTCGTGAAATCGTTAAAGAAGTACACTCTGGACTTTTTGGCGCTCATCAGTCGGGTCTGAAAATGAAAATAAAGATTAAAAGACTAGGGTACTACTGGCCCTCAATGATGACCGATTGCATGAAGATTTCCAAAAGTTGTCACCAGTGCCAAGTGCATGGAGTGGTTCTACATCAACCTCCAAATGTGCTACATCCGACAATTGCGTCGTGGCCATTTGAGTGCTGGGGCACAAATATCGTGGGTCCAATAGAACCGTCTTCTTCAAGAGGACATCGCTTCATTCTTGCAGCTACAGATTACTTTTCTAAGTGGGCAGAAGCTGTACCGCTCAGAGAAGTGAAAGCACATCACGTGCTACAGTTCTTCAAGAATCAAGTCATCTACCGTTTCAGAGTACCACGCAGAATCATTTCAGATAATGGGTTCACGTTCAAGAGTATGAAGATCAACAATTTTGTCAGAAGACACGGGATTGATTAGAGTTATTCAACAATCTACTACCCAAGAGCGAATGGCTTGGCCGAGGCTTTTAATAAAGCTCTCGTCCAAATCCTAAAGAAAACTTTGGACGACAATAAGAGAAATTGGCACGAGAAGTTGTTAGAAGCCTTATGGGCCTGCACAACGACATTCAGAACTCTCACCCAGTCTACGCCTTATGCCATAGTGTACGGGTCCGAGGCCGTTCTACCCTTAGAGGTCCAGCTTCTGTCACTCAGAATTGCAGTTGCAAACAAGATCACTACAGAAGATAATGTCAAACTAGGACTAGAAGAATTTGAAAGCTTAGAAGGGAAAAGACTTTCAGCACAGCAGAACTTGGAACTGTATCAAGCCAGGATGATCCAAGCCCATGATAAATTAGTCCGTCCAAGGACATTCAAAGTCGGTGACTTGGTTTTAGTACTCAGAAGACCTACTCTTGCACATCGCAAGATAGGTGGTAAATTTGAACCGACTTGGGAAGGGCCATTCATGGTCGAGACAGTTTACTCAGGAGGTTCCTATCAGCTTGTAAATTTTCATGGAGAACGACCTATGCTTCCAATTAATAGACGATATCTAAAGAAGTATTAGGGAAGCTGATGTTTCGAAGGATGAGTCCTCATTCCTAGAAGCACAGGCACAGTGATTACTTATGACTGGATCCGAACCCAAAAATATAAAAAGTGGATGATAAAGAAAATCGTTAAAAAAATGTTAAAAAGAAAACATGTGAAATCATTATAAGAAAGTATTTATACTTCCTTTCAAATCGAGTCTCACACTTGATCTTTCTGCATCTTTTCCTACTTCTATTTAAATTTAAAATAAACGAATAAAAGCTCTTCATTAATAAACAATTTATTTTTCTACTGTTCTTGTTCTTAGTACAGCCCCTAATCCTTTCCTTGTTTTTCGCAGGGAAATGTCGAACGGGCGGTTGGTTCTGAACTTTAAGAATGGTGTGAGTCTAGCACTTGATGAAAAGAGGGTGTGGGATGGAGCCGTGATCAAGATTGACTCTGACTTCACACCAGCTGGGCTACAGTACAAAGAAAATGATTGGACCCCGATTGATCGGGAAGAACTCCGCAGCCATACAGTGATGAAATTGGGTGGCTCAAATCAACCATCTATCAGCAAGAAGAGAAAAGTAAATACCGCTCATGCAACAGGAGAAGATAAGAAAGTTAAGTCGGTTGTTGCTACAGCAGAGGGCAGGCTTGTCAGCGCCATACCCACAGAAATCCAAGGGGTAAGGAGAGCTACTCTCACTGCCACCTAGCGGAGGAACAAGAATCGCCGCATTCGCAAGATGTTAGCCAAGTTAGCAGCAGATCAACATGAAGAGACAGTTGCTATCGTCAATACAAATACTCCAAAGAAATTGGTTCGTGAGGAACCTGAAAGGAGGAGACCAACTCCAAGGAAATCAGATTAGATAAAGGAAATCCCAAGAAGAGCAGAAATAGTATCAGCACCTTGACACCAGATAAATGCACCAGTTTTAAAGATTCTTATTGCGAAAGCAACCCCGAAGGATGTTACGACAGAGACTATCCCCGAGGAGCCAAGACATGCAAGAGAGCGTGCCGGGGTTGAACCATACATTCCCCAGTACGTTACTAGACCTCGCCGATTGCAGATAATTCCAGAATATGAGTTGGAAAGAATGCAAAATGTTGAAAAGAAAACATTTAAATACTTTGAGAGAATTGGAGGCAAGAGGAATAACATCTTGGAAGGCCTTGAGCTGCATACAGATATGTTCTCAGATTACGAGCAATAGCAAATTGTAGACTGCATTGTTGAACTTCAGAAAATGGGCCGAGCTGGTCATCTGAGGGAGAAAACTTATTCAGAACCCCGAAGGTGGATGTCGGGAAAAGGAAGAGTTACGATCCAATGAGAATGTTGCTACAACTTCACGGTAGACAAAAAAGGAAATCCACCAGGGATACTCTGTCACAGTGAGGTGGATCCGATGTTGAATATTATTAAATGAATGGTAAAGAAGATGATAACATGGCGGGTATTGCCTGCAGATTGCATACCCAATAGCTGGATCATTAACATTTACAAGGAGGGCGACTGCATACATCCACACATAGACCATCATGATTTCGTCAGACCCTTCTGCATAGAGTCTTTTGTCAACCAGTGTAATATCATGTTCAGATCTGACCTCCGGATAGCAGGCCTCGGTGAGTTTCGAGGGCCACTGGAGATACCACTACCGGTAGGGTCCGTCATGGTGTTAAAAGGGAATGGAGCGGACATCGCAAAGCATTGCATTCCAGGAGTGCCTGTTGAGCAGATTTCTATTACTTTCGGGAGAATGGATGATAGAAAGAATCCTTTTCCCTTCCAGCCAGATCCAGAGTTAGAGAACCTCCAGCCTTACGAGCTGTGAGTTACATGGGAGATAGCACACCTCCAATGCACATCCATACGACATTCCAACTAAGGATGACTTGGAAGGTGATGTTATTGTCCATGTATCTCACTATTCAGACATGGATTTTGACAGCTGCTTTTAGAAGAAACTTTAAGAATCTTACACAAGCTGTTTTGGATTTATATGGATTGTATGAGATATTGAATTTTCAAGGAAAATATCATTATGTTTTGGATCGAGCTATATGATGTATTTTCAACGAGATTGGAATGAAAACGACCATGTCATGTTGACTGGGAAACACCATAAAGTTAAATGAACTTCGAACGAAGAACAAAGGGAAAATAAAAATAAATGAGAACTCTTTTTATAAAAAAAAACCTGATTGTTAAAACAAACTACAAATAAACACGAACCCCAAATAAATGTGAATCCTTAATTGAAAATCAAGCTAAAAATCAAATCACAACAAGCGACTAAGAAAAATTCCTGAATCTGAAATCCCCAGCCTTCTGCTATTCTCAAATCTCTTTTGATATTTCCTTACCTCTTATAAGAAGGTCGACTGAATCTACTGACACAGAACCAAGAAAATTTTCGATTTGCTTCTGATGGCATGGATTCATATCCTTTGCCAAATAATCAGACTTTGATCGATCCTCGTGGGACTTGAAACACTTTCACGTCTCATTCCAAATCTTCCGTTAAACTCAAATCTCCACACCAAATTTCAACCCTTTAAACCTTCGAGACTGGAATCAGATTCCAGTTCTCTTTAAACCTTCGAGATTGGAACCAGTTTCCATTTATCTTTAAACCTTTGAGATTGGAACCAGTTTCCATTTCTCTTTAGACCTTCGAGATTGGAACCAGATTCCAGTTCTCTTTAGACCTTCGAAACCAGACTCCAGTTCTCTTTAGACCTTCGAGACTGGAACCAGATTCCAGTTCTCTTTAAACCTTCAAGACTGGAACCAGATTCCAGTTCTCTTTAAACCTTCGAGACTGGAACCAGTTTCCATTTCTCTTTAGACCTTCGAGACTGGAACCAGATTCTAGTTCTCTTTAAACCTTCGAGATTGGAATCAATTTCCATTTCTCTTTAGACCTTTGAGATTGGAACTGGTTTCTGGTTCTCTTTAAACCTTCGAGACTGGAATCAGATTCCAATTCTCTTTAAACCTTCGAGATTGGAACCATTTTCCAGTTCTCTTTAAACCTTCGAGACTGGAACCAGATTCCAGTTCTCCTTAAACATTCGAGATTGGAACCAGTTTCCATTTCTTTTTAGACCTTCAAGATTGGAATCTGTTTCCATTTTCTATAAACCTTCAAGATTAGAACCAGTTTCTCTTTCTCTTTAGAGCTTTGAGATTGGAACCAGTTTCCATTTCTCTTTAGACCTTCGAGATTGGAATTAGATTCTAGTTCTCTTTAAACCTTTGAGATTGGTACCAGTTTCCATTTCTCTTTAGACCTTCGAGATTGGAACAAGTTTCCATTTCTCTTTAGACCTTCGAGATTGGAAACAGTTTCCATTTCTCTTTAAACCTTTGAGATTGGAATGAGTTTCCATTTCTCTTTAAACCTTCGAGATTGGAACCAGTTTCCAGTTCACTTTAAACCTTCGAGACTGGAACCAGATTCCAGTTCTCTTTAAACCTGCAAGATTGGAACCAGATTCCAGTTCTCATTAAACCTTCGAGATTGGAACTCGTTTCCAGTTCTCTTTAAACTTTCGAGATCAGTACCTAAATTCTGATTCTCATCCTTTTCAATCGATACTTAAACTCCGATTCTCACTTCGAGGCTGGTACCTAAATTCCAGTTCTCTTTGCAATCCTGAGGTTGGAAGCTAGGTTCCAATTCTCTTTTTAAATCCATATTTCCTTAAATTGATTCTAAATTAAACCTCAACCGAAACTGAAACTCAGAACAAATGGAAATCAAACTCACACATGAAAACTTAAAACAGAAAATAAAATGAAATCTAAATTAAATTTCCCTAGATCATATGATCTCCAGTCTTGGAGATATACTCGATACTCCCCAGCGGAAATTTTTTTCTACTCTGTTCTAAGTGTGTCACTTAGACGTATGTTGGTTTTGTTTATCTCTTCGATCAAAACCAATATACGTGGTGTGCTTGGTTAGCACACCACACCTATTTGGGGTTCATTTGTTGACCTCATTTTTGGTGAGGTCTTTTCTTCTCTCTCCTTAGTACTTAGGATCTAGCCTAAGGCTTTCCCTTTGATTGTCTTAGAGAACTAGAAATGGGACCCACCACTTAGAACTTTTAAACACCTCTTAACTCCCTTTAAACCCCATAAGTTTGATTGTAAACCCCCAAGACACTTGGAGGGTTAAAATGAAATGTGGAGGTTTAAAGGATGAGTTCCCTATAGGACTCTTTGGCCTTAGGACTACCCTGGGTGGCCTGGTCTGGTGAGGGTTGACCTGCACACATTACACTTTCACACACATTCCAAATCCTAAAACCATTCATACCTAGCTTGACTTCCTGACTCATGTAGATAATCCATATGGATGGTCCTCAACCCCTAAGGCCTTGGCTAAGAGGGTTAGGAACAACATAGTGAATGCCTCAAATGAGTCCTCTCATGGCTCTTATGGGCTTGATATGACTTCATGGCTCAACCAAAGTGATTCCATTCTACTCAAACTTGATCAATCTTCATTTTTCCAAAATTTCAATTTTTGACCTCCGGGGCCCTACACCCACCAAACATACCAAATGCCCTTGAAACTACCCAAAATTTGCAAAATTGCCTAAATTAGCCAAAATTCCTCAAAACCAATCCTAAAAATTTTTCACCATTCAAATTGATCATCCTTAGCCAAATATACCAAAATTTCCAAAAATACCCCCCAATACTCTCCAAATACCCAAAATGCCATTTTTAACAAAAAATCCATAAATTCCAAAAATTCCTAAAAATTCCAGAAAATCACAAATATTCCCAATTTCATTTTGTTCAACTACACCATAATCCAATTTTGTCAATTTAACCCACTTTTACCAAAATCCTCAATTTGACCCATTTTTAATCTAAGGTGAACCCAATGTCAAACCAAATCAACCCAAGTGACCACAATTTTGATCCAATCCAATTCTAAACTTCAATTCAATGTCGCTGATATCAATTTAGACCAAATCCAAACCCAATTTGATGAACATTTGGATCCAATTCCAATTTGAAGCTTAAAGCCCAATTTTGGCCCATGACCAAAACTGGGTTAGGGGAGTCATGGGCCAAAATTGGAATTGGATTCAGCTTAAAGCCAAAACCAACCCAATTAAACTCCAATTAGCCTCAAATATTTTCCTAAACCTTCCTAATATCCCCACAAAACACTAATAAGATTTTCCCCAAATTTGAACCTAAACTCCACCCAAACCTAACCTAAAGTCAAAATCCCCTAAATTGGCCTAAACCCAAAGCTAACCCAAATAGGCCCAAATCCCAAATTTAAAGCCCAAACAAAATTTAAAACTCTTTGTTACACCCCATAAACATTTCTCAACATTAATTTTACATCAAATCCAACATTAGCCCAACCTTAAACCAAGTTAGCCCAATTTGACCCACTTTGGCCCCTTTACTAAAAAGACCCAAATTAAACCCAATTCAACTCAAAATCACTTCAAATTTTTTCCAAATCACTCATGACCGATCCCTAAACTAAACCTAACATTTGTTTGACCAAATCTTTTATGAAATTTCCATCTACCAATTTTTTTTCAAACCTAAAAGCCCACCTCCTTCAACCTTTTTAAAAGCCCACTTCCAACAAATTCAAAAGCCCAAATTTCATTCCAAAGCCCACATGAAATTTTCCCTCATCATTCCCTATGATTTAAATCACCCCCAAGTCCAAAACCCATCATTTTGATTATACCAAAATAGCATCATGACAAAACAAATAAAAAAATCCAAAGTTTTCAAAAAATTCCAAATAAATTTTTTTCATGAAAATTGACCAAGCCATGGACAAGCCATAGGCTAGCCATGAAGCCATCCTTAAGCCCCATGCAAGCCATGTGTGGTGTTCATGTGACCATACCATATTGGGCAAGAGGAGGAGCCTCTTTCTTGATTCCATTAAAGTAATTAAGCACACCCTTGTCTCCCCTAACCCATTCTTAAGCCTAATTGTACTTGGATTGTGACTTCTCCCCGCTAATCAAGCTGAATCAAGGGAGATTTTCTCAGCCCAAATCAAACCATGGAAATGTGAACCAAGCCCAACATCATGCTTTGACCAATTTGAACTTAAACTCCTCTATTTAAGTTCCATTCATGGCTAAAGAGAAGAGATGCAAAAAGATTACCATGGGAAAACTCTGCCAAATTGTTCCCAAAACTTCTCCCAGCACTCCTAAGCTCAATCCAACCATTTCCAATTCAGGCCTCACCTCTTGGACAAAGGTATCAAATTTTTTCTCCTCCAACCGAGCTTATTTTAAATTTCTGTGAATATTCACATGCTTTAAGTATATCATCACCGTATAGATGTGTGCTACTCGATTAGACGATCATTTTAAAAAAAAATTCACTCAATTTCGTTTGAGAAACGAGTGAGATATCAAGGTTTGAAGGTAGACGGTTTTGGGTGAATAGAACTAGGAGAGAGGAGCTGTAGCCGTTGATCACATGTGTATCGCACGGACGGCCGAGATGCAGTCGGACAGGAGCTTCATCCATAATAGAAACGCTCCAGCCAATCACGGAGCGACACGTGGCCCCCTTGATAGCGATAGTTTGAGAGAGAAATTGGATTTTTGATTTATTTTTAAACATAAACTTCAGAAAGTCATAACTTTTCGTAGAAAAATCACAAAAATAAAATAAAAATACCCTCTTGCTTAGTGAACAGAGGAGAATAATGTGGAAAAAGAATTAGGTTAATTTGATCAGAATTTTATTTTTAATTAATTATTTACTATTTTTAGTATTTTGATTCTCCATTTGCATACACAATTCACCATGGCATGAGACCATAGGGCTTTTGAAGCCTCTGATCTTGGGAACATTCCTTGAATTTTTCAAGGTCAAAGGTTATCTCCATGGCAAGTTATGTATTTTTCAAGTTTATGTCACTGTTTTGGTATTTTAATTCCAATAATTAGCATATTGCTCAATAAATTATAGAAGATTTGGGGAAGTTTCTTTGGACCAGAGGACCCTAGGATAATTATGGTTAGGCTTAATTCATTAAGAATAACCTTAATTAGCCTAAATACTCAAAATTAAATTTTATTTAATTAGGGTTAACCACACATCAAAATAACTTCAAATCAATTCTCCATTGTTCTTTAGGATACAGAGAACCTTTCATAAAAATTTGAAGTCAATTGGAAATGATTAGCCCTACTAAATGAATTAATTAAGCCACATGATTAAAATTAAAATTTAAAATTCATAACTCGAAAAATACATTACAAAAATTCACCAAATTGGTTTTGTGGGCACTCTGATATAAGAGGAGTCTATAAAAATTAAAATTGGAATTTTCTAAAATTTTTCATTTTTAGTGATATTTTTGATATTTAAATAATTAAAAAATAATAAAAATCACAAAAATAATAAAAATCATAAAAATGTCACATTTTGACTCCTAATCATTTAGAAACTAATCAAATATTTTTCCTAAGTCTCTAAGTTAAGATATTGAATTTTAAAGGCTCAAAACAATTTTTAATATTAAAAAATGTATTTTCCAACCTTTTCACTAAATTAATTCCAATAAATCGAAGAAAAATCAAAAGATTGTAAAATTTATTTCTCTAAACTCCTTGTGGTTAGAGAGATTTATGAAAAATATAAAATCCATTTTTCAACTTTAATTTTATTTTATAATTAATTAACACTCCAAAATTAAAAATAATTATTATAAATAAAATACAATTTAAAAAATCACCAAAATTGGTCGAAGTGTTCCTCTGGTCATTAGGAACATCTCATAATTTTCTTAAGGAGAGAAACTTTACTTTGGTCATATTGTTGAATTTTCCTTGAAATCCCTTATTTTTCACTAAAAATAATTATATAAATAAATTAAATTCAGAAAAATCACATTTTCTCCTCTAATGTCTTAATTGAAATGTGAGTGAGGTGACATAAAAATTTCAAGCTCATTTGAACTCAATTTAGTGAGTTATGAAATAAATAAGCCCGGAAGGGCATAAAGGTAATTAAAGAATTTAAACTGCTTTATTAAAATTTTAAGTTTAATTAAAATGGAGGGTAAAATATTTGATTTTATCTTTCTTGGATGATTGAAACATTAGAAAATTAAAAGGGTAGGAACCCATTAATCAATTTTAATAAACCAAAAATAAAACTTTAATTATTTAAACAATTTAAATTTTGGAAGATTAATGAAAATTTGAATTATTAAAAATATGGATATAACATGAGAGGATATTAATTCTTTAATAAAAAAATCCCTAAATAAATCAGTTCAATAATATTTAACTCTTAATTAAGATTAAAATGATAATCCAAACTAAGTAAATTAAAAATTAAAAAAAATCCTTAAATTAAAGGAAAGCTCAAAATATTAAGTGGTTTAACAATTAAATTAAATTAAATTAAATTAAATTAAATTAAATTAAATTAAAATTAAAATTAAAATTAAATTAAATTAACATTTTAACAAATTAAATTTAAAATATTGAAATTAAATTAAATTAAATTAAGTTATATTCAATTAAATTAAATTTAAATTATATTAAATTAACATCACTCAATAATAAAAGTAAAACAAATTTGAAATATTAAGACAATTCATAATTAAGAAAATAAAAAATCAAACTAAACAAGATTAACCTAAAATATCATAATTAACCTAAACAAAATCATTAAGATATATGAATAATCTAAGTGAATTTGAAACACCAATGATTAATCTAAAATATTAAGATCACTTAAAGTATAAAGATTTAAACAAAAAATAATTTGAACACTATTCCAAACTTAAAATTATGAATTAAAACCTCATAATTAAACTAAATCACTTTAAACCATTAACTCAAACTTTAAATTAAGAATGATTAAAATTCTCAACAAACCAACTTGCCCCTAAAGGCTTTAATTATTATAACTCTTAAATGGACTATTAAGTGAGATGTCACTTCATTCATCAGGTAATCAAATGCCCAAGTTCACTGAGCAAGAGACAAAGCTTAACTAAACTCCTGGATGATTAATTCACCAGTGCAACTAAATTTACTTGGACTCAAAATAATCTCGGAATTATTGAAAAGATGTTTAAGACTCGTCCTAAGCACTTTCTCAATAAGATGAGATGTTTTAGAAGAACAATTGAACTTAATTGTTCTTTGGTGAAGAAAATCATCCATAAACAAAACATAAGAACCTAGACGTCATAGGAAATGACTAGTTATAGGATTATGATCTTGGTAGACAACCAAAACCTTCCCTTAGCTTTACCTAGGTACTTGTTGAAATATTTAAATGCCTTAACATGTGTTTTAAGTGTAGCTTGGGATGACGGGAAGACCCTCTAGGTACACTTTTATTTTATTGCAATTTACTTTATTGCAATTTACTTACATGCACTGCACTTTACTTTTTCTTACATGATAAACAAGATTGTTGCATGAAAACTGAAACCTTTAGGATAGTCACAAAACTAAAACCCAAAACTAAATTAAAAGTCACCACAAAATAAAATTCACTGCCACAACATTCCAAAATATAAAACAACTCAAAATTTAATCACAAACAGAATAACAAAACTATAATAACAACTAAATTAAAACTTCTCGTTGAATGATTGGGAATATCTCGGATGATGTAACCCACGTGTTGCTAACGAGATTTCCCATGATCTAAATGAAAATGTGGAACTCATTTAGTTGAGTTTAGCAAATTCATCTAGACTAAGTGAATTCGATGAAAATAACAGTGTCGGGATGACGGAACCGTGGGATCTTAATCGGTTCTGTTTAAACAACCTTAAGATTTGTTTTAATTAAAATATTAAAAATATTTGGACTTTAAGATTTATAAACCAAAACACTTCTCTCATCTCCTGATTTTCACCTTCTAAAACTAAACCTCTGCAACAACAAGGAGCTCAGAGCATAGTGGGCAGCACGACCATCTACTTCACCAAAACTCGGATCTACACCAGCTAAACCTTTCTTAGAATTAAATAACCAAGCCATATGACATCGAGGTAGTTTTCCTAGTGCAACATAAATCCTCAACTCTTCGTTAGGCATTTGTATGATCATGTTATGTAAATTAAGCTCTAACCGGTCTTAGGACTCCGAGGTAGTCGTTTGGTACGACATAAACCCTCACATCTTTGAGGCTATTTGTGTGATTATATCATAAAAATATAAGTCCTAATTAATTAAAATTGGCAGGATTACAAAATTAAATAAATTCTCAAATTAAAACCAAACCATATGATAGTTTGGAAAGTTACCAAGATTCTTCTTGGATCCTCAGCTTCTCCTACTTCTCTTCTTTTGGACTCCTGAAATTAAAAGTTCCAAATTTGATCCACTCCCAATTGAAATTTCCAAAATCCAATTGTTTGAAAACCTTAAACTTTGAAATTTTTGAGAGCGAAACCACTGATCATTATTGTAAGTTTTCTTAAATGATTCTCTTCATTTAAGATGCAATTAACTATAGGGGCTTGCCCTTATAGGGAACTTTAAGAACCCAGGTAATATAAACAATGCTTAATTTCTTTATATTAAGCAGGGGAACTTGTCGGCTTGTAAAGTTGGTTCGCATACCAAACGAATTTCACAAATCTTCTAGTTTATTTAATCGAGCCCCATCATCAAGCAGTTTGTCTATTCTTCGAGATCGATATACGGTTTGTGGTGCGGTGCTCGTCTATATAAACTATTTGGGATGTGAGATCAGTTTGATTTCATATCTTAAAATTTTCAAACTCAAAATTATTTTCAAAATCAAATACTACTTTCTAAATTATATATATATTTAAATTAAATTTAAAATTAAAGAAATTCGCTGACAACTTTTGTAGGCGACCCCTTTTCAAAACACATAACCTAAAAATATGCCGACAATAGCTCAACCTTTTGACCTAAAAAGTCAACTTTGGTCAAAATGGTCAATCCTGACCCAATGACCTACCCTGTTGACCCAATAGGTTAACCTTTTGACCTAAAAAGTCAACTTTGGCCAAAATGGTCAATCCTGACCCAATGACCACCCTTGTTTACCCAATAGGTCAACCTTTTGACCTAAAAAGTTAACTTTGGTCAAAATGGCCAGTCCTTACCCAATGACCAACCCTGTTGACCCAATAGGTCAACCATTTGACCTAAAAAGTCAAATTTGGTCAAAATGGTCAATCCTGACCCAATGACCAACCCTGTTGACCCAATAGGTCAACTTTAGCCTAAAAAGTCAACCTTAGTCAAAATGGTCAATCTTGACCCAATGACCAACCTTGTTGACCACATATGTCAACCTTTTGACCTAAAAGGTCAATTTTGGTGAAAATGATCAATTTTTGACCAAATGACCAATTATTGACCCAATGACCTGTTTAAGACCCTAAAATTGACAAAATTAATCAAATAATTGATTTTAAAATTAATTTGATTAATTCATTGGCTAATGATTTAATTTTTAAAAAATTTTAAATAATGACATAATTAATTAAAATGAAAAATTAAAGTTAAAAGCCATAAAATGATAAAATGCATAAATTAATTAAAAATAATTGAAACAATCAAATAATTAATTCCAAAATTATTTTTGAATAATTAATTGACCAATAATTTAATTTTCACATTTTAATTAATGACAAATTTAATTAAGATGAAATTTAAATTGAAAAGTCATGAAATGAGACAAAATTCAATTTTAATGACATGAATATTAATCAAATAATTAATTTGGAATTATTTCCAATTAATAATTGATTAATAAAATAATTTCCAACATTTAATTAATGACATAATTAATTAAAAATGGAAATTAAATCAAGAGGGGTATTAAATGGAATTTTTAAACCTATGACATTTTGGTTTCTAAAAATTTCAAAACTCCTTTATGACATCACACATGACCACATATGGGTTATAAACAAACCATATGACCCATTAAAGAGAAAGCAACCCATGGATGACTCATATTTAACCATGGTTAAGAGCCATAATGACATAAAAATGAGGTGGCAAAACCATGGTGTTTTGAAGTGTGACTCACCCCCTTTGCAAAGTGAGGTGGCTTGCCATGGCGAGATGAGTTTAGCCACCTCCCTAGCCACCCAATGATGAGAAGACAAGGCTTTAACCATTTTCCATACCATGGTTAAGCTCATCATAACATTTTATAAAAAATGTTAAGGGGGGGAGCTAATGTGTCATCACCCCAAGAAATGTTAAATGAGGTGTTGCAAGGAGAAGGTCTCAACCATTTGAGGCACCATTAACCTCTCCCTTTTCCAATGGAATGAGAACAAAGAAATCAAAGCCTATCATGACAATTTGGATCCATAATTACCATGAAATGTGAACTTGCTTAAGTTGCATAATTCTCATGTGATATGGAGAGGTGATGCTTGGATTACATGGCGGAGGCTGTAACTAGACTCTACTCCACAGGTCTAACCATCCCGTGGTCTATCCTAAGCTAACCATAATTAAACCATGGCCATCCTTGGCTATAAAAAGCCCCCTACCCGAAATAACCAAAGAGAAAAAAAGAATCCATAGAAACTTATAGGCTACCAAAATCCCTTAGCTCCCAACACAAAAAAAGTTTGCTAAGGATCTCAACAACCTATTCTAGCCAAGATTAAGCCATTGGATCAACCCAATCAAGCCACTTTGGCAAAAATCTAAAATCAGCCTAAACCTAGCCACTTTGCCAAAATTGCTCACCAAGGCTAGCTGCAAGTCCAAATTGAAGTGACAAAGATCTTCTTCGAGATTCCTAGATGCTGACCATCAAGCCTGATTAAGCTCAACATCACTGTGACCAAGGGATGGATTTATTTTGTCCAAAATAATGCATATAATCAAAAAATTATTAGTTAAACTAGCCCAAAAAATTATCATCACCATATAGATATGATCTATATGTTCAGATGATTCCAGAAGTTCAAAAATCACTAAATTTCATTAAGAAATGAGTGAGATATTGAGCTTTAAAGTTGGACGGTTTGAATATTTTTTGAATTTTTGGGGATTTATTTCCGCCGTCCGTTCCCGTGTTTTGGATTGGACGACATTGATCACGCGGTCTCGTGTCCGCTGTTCGGATCCGGACAGTGGATCTTCCCGCCTTCGATGAATCCGAGGACACGTGGTGCGTCCACGAATTTCTGGGCAAGGTTAATCCATATTAACCTTAAAAAAATAAAAAATGCATATCTTTTTGTAGAAAGCTCCTAAAAAAAAATACCTCTTGAAAACTCTTGAAGAGAAGAAAATTATGAAATTAAAATCATGATTTTATTCTCAGTATTTAATTTTTAAATAATTAAATACTCTCTAGAGTATTTTAATTATTAAAAATTATCTATAAATCAGAAAATGTGAAAATTTTAGGGAAGAACCTTTAAGTTCCTAGACACATCTTCTGATTCTTCTAAGGCTAGGGTAGCTCCATAGGATGTGATTTTCTAATTTCCATGATATTTTATAATTATTTCCAAAAAAAATAATTATAAAATTTGAAAAATTGGAAAATTAAAATTCAAAATGATTGAGAATCTTAGGGTGACAGATAACAATCCTAAAACAACAATTCTCAAGCCATCAAATCAATCTAAAAGACATTTAAAACAAGGTTAAGATCTATTAATTATAAATTAATATTTCAAATCCTTTTCTTAATCCATTTCATAATGCACTAAGCGATTTTTGAATCCAAACTCAAAATGAACTCAAATCAAACATTAATTAGGGTTAAAGACAACTTAAGCCTAATTAAAATCATTAAAGCTTAGGGTTTAATACAAAATAAAACTTTAATAAAGTTTAAAGATATATTAAACTTAATTAACTCATCAAAACTTAACTAAATTAGGTTTAATACAAAATCAAAACTTTAATTAAGTTTACGGACATATTAAACTTAATTAATTCATTAAATCTTAGGGTTTAAGACAAAATCAAAACTTTAATTAAGTTTAAAGACCTATTAAGCTTAATTAACTCATTAAACCTTAACTAAATTAGGTTTAATACAAAAATCAAAACTTTAGTTAAGTTTAAAGACATTGTTGACCTCATTTTTATTAAAGGTCTTAACCAACCCCATTGACCCAATAAGTCAACCCATGACCTAAAAAGTCAACTTTGGTCAAAATGGTCAATCCTGAACCAATGACCAATTCTATTGACTCAACAGGCCAACTCATGACTTAAAAAGTCAACTTTGGTCAAAATGGTCAATCCTGACCCAATGACTAACCCTATTAACTCAACATGTCAACCCTTGACCTAAAAAGTCAACTTTGGTCGAAATGGTCAGTCCTGACCCAATGACGAACCCTAGTGACCCAATAGTTAAACCCATGCCCTAAGAAGTCAACATTGGTCAAAATGGTTAATTCTGACCCAATGACAAACCCTACTGACCCAATAGGTAACCATTTAACCCAAAAAGTCAACTTTAGTCAAAATAGTCAATCCTGACCCAATGACCAACCCTATTGACCCAATAGGTCATCCCTTTGATTCAAAATGTTAACTTTGGTCAAAATGGTCAATCCTGACCCAATGACCAAACTTACTAACCCAATAGGTCAACCTTTGACCTAAAAGTCAACTTTGGTCAAAATGGTCAATCCTGACCCAATGACCAAACTTACTGACCCGATAAGTCAACCTTTGACCTAAAAAGTCAACTTTGGTTAAAATAATCAATCCTGACCCAATAACCAACCCTACTGACCCAATTACCAACCCTATTGACCCAGTAGGCCAACCCTTGACCTAAAAAGTCTACTTTGGTCAAAATGGTCAACTCTAACCCAATGACCGAACCTACTGACCCAACAGATCGACCCTTGACAAAAAAAGAAAACAATTTTGGTTAAACTCATTAATTTTTAACTAAATGACCAATTATTAACCCAATGACCTCTTTAAGACATCAAAATGACAAAATTAATCAAATAATTAATTTCAAAATTATTTTGATTAATTAATCGACTAATGATTTAATTTTTTAAATTTTTTATTAATGACATAATTAATTAAAATTAAAAATTAAATTAAAAGTCATAAATTTGATAAAATGCACAAATTAATTAAAAATAATGGAATTAATCAAATAAATAATTCCAAAATCATTTTTGATTAATTAATGGACTAATAATTTAATTTCCATATTTTAATTAATGACATAATTAATTAAAATGAAAATTAAATTAAAAAGACAAGAAATGAGACAAAATCTAAATTTAAATATAATAAGACATGAAAATTTATCAAATAATTGATTTGAAATTATTTTCAATTAATTATTGATTAATAAAATAATTTAAAATATTTTTAATTAATGACATAATTAATCAAAATGGAAATTAAATTAAGAAAGGGGTATTAAATGGAATTTTAACCTATGACATTATGGTTTTCCAAAAAATTCCAAAACTCCTTTATGACATCACACATGACCTCATATGGGTTAGACACAGCCCATATAACCCATTAAAAATGAAATAACCCATCATGTATCATAGTCAACCATGGTTAAAAATTCATCATAAAGAGAAAGGAGCTTTCATCCTCTCCTAAACTCAAACCATGAATCACTCTTTTGCATGAGATGAAGTGGCTTGTCATTTTAAGCATGTCATGAACAAGCCAATGAGGATGGAACACCATTTAACTTCACTCTTATACCATGGTTAAATCATATTATGCTTCATCATGACAAAAATTAAAAAAATGGAAAATGAAAGAATTGCATGGCATCCTCTCATCAAAACTTAATTGACATGGAACATTGATGACAACCTACTCTTATTAAATCACCATACACCTCTCTCTCATCTAATGGAGGGAAGACATAAATTTGAGTTAGCTATTTACTATAGTTAAATCTAATCATGAAAGAAGATGAGTAAGAGGATAATGTGGAATTATCTCCTTAAAGCCATTAAATGAGTGTTGACCTCATTTTTTGTGAGGTCTCTTCTTTCCTCTTAGTGCTTAAGATCTAGCCATAGGACTTCTCCTTGACTATCCTAGAGAACTAGAATTGGGACTCACCCTTTAGCAATTCAGTCACTTCTTGACTCCTCTTTGGGCCCCACTTGGATGGTTGTAAACCTCTAAATCACCTTGGAAGGTTAAAACCACCATATGGGCAACCAATAGTGAATTCCTATAGGATATCCAAGCCTTAGGGCTACCCTGGGTGACCTTAGGTGACTTGAGCTTCTCTTGCACACACACACCCCTTAGCCACTTAACCTAAGCCTTGAACCCTTGCCTTTCTGCCCTTATGAAACTCACATGGTTAAACCCAAGCCACTAATCTTTGATTAAGATGGCTAAGCTCAATATGTGAAGGATCATAAAGTGGTTACAATTTGGCTAGACTTGGTCCCAAAGTGGTTGGACTTAGCTAAGTCCATGGCACATGCTTCCAAACCCTAAATCCATTCCAAATCTATTTTTACTCAATCTTGACTCCACTAAAACTGTCTCATTCTTCCTTCTTTAAAACTCCATTCAATTGCCAAAATTTATGGTTTTGACTTTGGGTCCTCTAAGCTTACCCAAAACTGCCTAAATGGCCCCCATAACCACCAAAATCATCCAAATTCCAAAAAATTACCCAAAATTCTTCAAAATCCTAAGAATCATTTCAAAACAATCCATACCTTTTAAATCCACCAAAATACCCGAATACCCTCAAAATAACCTCCAAATAACCTAAATACCCCTTTTGGCCCAAAATTCCAAAAATTCAAAAATTTCCCAGAAATTCCAAAAAATCCCAAATTTTCCAATTTCATTTTGTTTAACTACACTGTAAGCCAATTTTTCCAATTTAATCCAATTTTATCAAAATCCCCAATTTGACCCATCTTTAACCCATGCGGACCCAATGTCAAACCAAGTCAACTCAACTGACCCCAATTTTGCTCAAACTCAATTCTAAACTTCAATTCAACATCCCCAATACCAATTTAAACCAAAACCAAGCCCAATTTGACTCACACTTGAATTCAATTTCAACTTGAAAGTAAAACCCCAATCTTAACCTATGACCAAAACCTACCGAAATCCAACCCAATTCAACTCAATTTTCCCCAATTTCAATTCCAAATTCTTCCTAATACATTCATACACCAAAAAAAACATCAATTAGCTCTTAATTTTAACCCTAACCCAACTCAAAATCCATTTGAAATCAAAACCCCCAAATTTGCCCTAAAGTTGTCACCTACCCCTAAATCTCCAAATTGAATCCCCTAAGACCAAAATTTTCACCCAATTTCTATCCTAAACACTTCCTAACAATCATTTGAAACATTTTGGACCATCAATTGGCCTTGAATAAAAATCTACCAAAACCTAAACCTAACCTAGCCCATGGTGACCAAAATTGACCAAGACCCCAAAATCTTCCAAATTGAAACCCCAAGTGAACTCAAATCCACTTCATGTCTTCATGAAAAATCTTCCTTACAATCATCTACATAATATTGATCAATCAATTGGATGCAATTTAAACCCAAACTGAAGCTAGCCCAACTCAAACCCATGTGAACCCACGTGTACACATGAACCAAATTGAACCAAACAAACTAAAATTGACCAAACCAACTTCTTCACTGCTAACCCTAAGCCTTCTAGGGTGGGTTTGACCTGACCTAACCCATGCCTCATGAGCCATGGAACAATGGTCCACCACTTTGTACCAATGGGCTAAGCCACATGGCTAAGGCCATGTCCCATCCTTAATCTCCCTTTAAGCAATCTCCCTGCCCAAATTAATTGAGCAAAACCTCTCCTCCACTCCTCCTCAGCCTACCCAGCCGCCTGAATGTCCTTGCCAGCCACCCCAGCTGCCGGAACAGCCACGCCTGTGCACCCCTTTGTCCTTAAAAACCCAAAATTTGGCCTTAGTAGTGGGCAATCCCCTTTCCAGCCACCTAGACTTTTCAGCCCTCACCCTAAGCGGCCTAAACCACTCATTGCATGGCCCTGAGCTTCCCTCTCCGGCCACGGCTATAAAATCCCCACCTTTTGGCCACACCAAAGGTGCTGAAATTTCTTCCACCAAACTCCCCCAAATTGCTCCCTAACCTTCTCCAGCCTAGAGAAGAAGAGCCCTACTTTCCTCCTGCCCTAATTTCCACAGATTGAGCTCAATTTCGGAGCTCAATTCTCGGGCTAGAATAGGACAATCCTCAAATCTCCATGGAAGTTAAATTAACTCCTCTCACATCTGCACCAGAGGTAGAGAAGGAGTTCCCCAGTGAAAGCCCCATCTCGAGACCACCCAATCTCTCCATCCATCAAAGTCTGAAATTGACCCTGCTCGAAGTCATACCTTGCCAATTCTCCATAGCCAGAGACTTCATTTAGAGCTTCCTTGGGATAAATCGAAGGTGCCACAACTCTCTGATTGAAGCTTATCTTCTCAGAGCCGAGGTATTGAGCTCTCCTCCCTCCCGAGCTTCCAAGAAATCTCCATTTTGTTTAGCTTGATTTCAATGCATAAAAATTTTGAATCAATTGGAAATGGTTTAACCCATTAAATGGATTAATTAAATCATATGGCTATTTTCAATTTTTTAAAATTCATAAAACCTAAAATACATTTCAAAAATTCACCAATTTGGTTTTGGGACCTCTCTGATACCAGAGGAGTCTAAGAAAATTAAAAATGGGGTTTTCTAAAAAATTACATTTTTTACCTATTTCTAATATTTTAATAATTAAAAAATAATAAAATCACAAAAATATGAAAAGTCACAAAAATGTCATATTTTGCCCCCTAATGATTTAGGAACAAACCAAATATATTTCCCAAGTCTCTAGGTTAAAATATTGAATTTTAAAGGCTTAATGTAATTTTTAATATGAAAAAATGAATTTTCAAACTTTCTCACTAAAATAATTCGAATAAATCAAAGAAAAATTAGAAAAATATAAAATTTGTTTCTCTACACTTCTTAAGGTCAGAGAGATTTAATAAAAATATAAAATCCGTTTTTAAGCTTTAATTTTATTTCAAAACTAATTAATACCTTAAAACTCGAAATAATTATAATAAATAAAATATAACTCAAAATATCACCAAATTTGGTCTAACTAGTCCTCTGGTAGGTAGGAACATCCCATAATGTTTCTAAGGACAGAAAACTTATCTTAGTAATGTTGTTGAATTTTCATTGAAAATCCATATTTTCCACAAAAATAATTATATAAATTAAATTAAAAATGAAAAGAACACATTTTCTCCTCTAATTTCTTAATTGACATGTGACTGAAGTGACATAAAAATTTCAAACTCATTTGAGTTTAATTTAGTGAGTTATGAAGTGAATAGGCTTGAGAGGGCATAAAGGTAATTAAGAATTTTAACCTTAATTAATATTTTAGGCCTAATAAAGAGGAAGGGTAAAATATTTGATTTTAATCATTCGTTGGATGATTGAAACTTAGGGAATAAAAGGGTAGAAACCCATCAATCACCTTAAAAAAAATACCAAGATGGAACATTAATTAATTAAATTATTTAAATTTTGAAAGATTAATTAAAATTTTGGATTGTTAAAATTAGGGATATAACTTAAGAAGATACTAATCTAATGATCTAAAATCCCTGATTGTAAATAAGATTCAATTCTTAATTATTATAATTGAAATTATTAATTAAATAATAATAAATCCATAATTAATTAAAATTTAAAGCATTAAATGATCTCAAAACAGCCCCTAATTGAAATGTGAAAATTAAATCAATTTAAAATTAAATTAATAACTAAAATTAACTTAAATCAATATGACTAATTAAAAATTTAAATCATCAAAAATTAATGAAATTAAATAGTTAAAACGTTGCTCTCAACTTAAGTAACTTAAAGCACTTAAAAGAAAACCAAACAGAATTCGGAAATTGAATTATCTCAAAACAACAATTCAACTTTAATTAAAAAAAACGGTTAAATCCTTTAACAAACTAGGTTGCTCCTTAAGACTTTCAATATTATAACTCCTAAATGAAATATCAAATGAAATGTCACTTCACTTATAGGATAATCAAATACCCTGATTCACTGAGCAAGAGTAATCCGGGCGATTGATTCATCGCCTCAATGAAATTAACTGAACTTAAAGTAATCTCTAAAACGTTTAAGAAGATGTTTAGAATTCAATTCCGAGCACTTCTCTAACTTAATGGAATGTTTTCAAAGAACAGTGAAACTTCATTTTTCTTTGATGAAGAAAATAATCCTTAACAAAACACAAAAGAGCCTAGACGTCATAAGGATTGACTAGCAATAGGATTAAAATTTTGGTAGACAACCAGAACTTTCCCTTAGCTTTACCCAGGTATTTGTTACAAATATTAAAATGTCATAACATATATTCTAGTGCAGCTTGGAATGAAGAGAAGACCGTACCAGGTACGCTTTTATGTTATTGCAATTTAGTTACATGTACTGCGCTTTACTTTTCTTGCCTGTTAAACAAGATTGTCACCCTGCATGAAAACTGTAACCTTTAGGATAGCCACAAAACTGAAACCCAAAACTAAATTAAAAGTCACAACAAGATAAAATCCACCGCCACAACATTGAAAATATAAAACAACTCAAAATTTAATCACAAACAAAACAACAAAACTACAACTACAACTAAATTAAAACGTTTCGTTGGATGACCGGGAATACATCGGATGATGTAACCCATGTGCTGCTAACGGGATTTCCCACGGTCTAAATGAAACTGTGGAACTCATTCAGTTGAGTTTAGCAAATTCATTTGGACTAAGTGAATTCGATGAAAATAACAGTGCTGGGATGACGGAACCGTGGCATCTTAATCGGTTCTGTTTAATAAACATTAAGATTTGTTTTAATTAAAACATTAAAAATATTTAGACTTTAAGATTTCTCTAGACCAAAACACTTCTCTCATCTCCTGATTTTCACTTTCTAAAACTAAACCTCTGCAACAACAAGGAGCTTGGAGCACAGAGGGCAGCACGGCCATCGTCGTCAGTAAAACTGAAATCGACATCAGCAAAACCTTTCCTAGTGTTAAATAACAAGCAATAGGATTTCGAGGTAGTTTGCCTAGTGCAACATAAACCCTCAACTTTTCGTTAGGCATTAACATAATCATGGTATGCAAATTAAGCCCTAACCGGTCTTAAGACCCCGAGGTAGTCGTTTGGTACGTCATAAACTCTCACATCTTCGAGGCTATTTATATGATCATGTTATATAAATATAAGTCCTAAATAATTAAAATTGGCAGGATTACAACATTAAATATACTCTTAAGTTGAAGCCAAACAATAGGATAATTTGGGAAGTTTCCTAGATTCTTCTTGGATCCTCAGCTTCTCCTACTTCTCTTCCTTTGGAACCTTGAAATAAACTGTTCAAAATTTGAGCTATTCCTCATTAAAATTTCTAAAGCCCAATTGTTTGAAGACCTTAAACTTCAAAATTCTTGAGAGTAAAACCACTGATCAATATCGAGAGTTTTCTTAAATGATTCCTGTCATTTAAGATGTAATTAACTATAGGGGCTTGCCATTATAGGGAACTTTAAGAACACAGGTAATATAAACCCTGCTTAATTCATTTATATTAAGAAGGGGAACTTGTCAGCTTAAAAAATTAGTTCACATACCAAACGGATGTCACAAATCTTCTAGTTTATTTAATCGAGCCCCATCATGAAGCAGTTTTTCTATTCTTCTAGATTGATACACGGTTTGTGGTGTGGTGCTCGTTTATATAAACTATTTGGGATGTGAGATTAGTTTGATTTCATATCTTAAAATTTTTAAACATAAAGTTAATTTCAAAATCAAATGCTTCTTTCTAAAGCTATATATATTTAAATTAAATTTAAAATTTAAAATTCATCGATAATTTCTGTAGGCGACCCCTTTTCAAAACACATAACCTAAAAATATGCCGACACGTTTCTGGCGACTCCGCTGGGGACTAGTTCCTCTCTCCATCTTGACTAGATGTTTTTGCTTTCATAAATCGGTAGTGAGTCCATGCCCCTAGTGGATCAAACTACCATTCTTCCGTTGACATATCTTGTTCATTTTTGTCTTGAACAAGTATAGTCAACTCCTCTTGGATTTCAGAGCCACTATTTAGACACCCCTAAAAAGAAAGGTTCTGGAATCTTTCTTTTTGTTACCTCTCCGAAGAGGTGGGGTGGACCCCCAATCGGTGTTAGTTTAGGAGCGGTCCTTCGAGTTGAGAAGTCTTATGAGAATTTCTCTCCCTTTCCAATTCTGGATTGGATTCCTTACTCTTTCTAATTTTAATCTTCCTCCTTTAATTGTTTCGTTTTTAACGAGTAAACCTTCTAATCAACAACCTCTCAATAAACAAACTCTTTTAAAATTGCAAATGCACGAATAAAACGAAAAAATAAATGGAAATGTGTTCGTACTCTTTTAATTCCTTTCTTTTCGTCCTGACGAAAGGAAGCTTAATCCGGTACTGACAATCAGAACTTACCCTGCAGAAATTGTCTGCCCCAAAGTTGATTTTCTCCTTCACCAATGGATTAGACTTGGCTGTATACAAGGATGAACTACCTGACAATGGAATCATTCGCTTCAGACAAGGATTTGACAATACAGAAATTAAGTTTACTGATGTTACTCTGTTTGCACTAATGAACAAATTATCGGAAACTGGAGAACCCGTGATTGAGTTCAGCCTGAAATCAACTCAAGAATTCCCTCCCCTGTAGAGGGTCCCGATTGAGGGGAACACTGTTGTTCACAGGAGGTTAGTTGCTACCCCCACAACTGTCATCTCTACCCCCACCGGTCTAGTCATCACTGCACCTACCCCGGCTCCAGCCAAACTGAAGGGGAAGGAAGTCCAAATATGTGATTAGCCTGTTACCATGGAGGGTTCAGACTTTGCTGCAATACTGTCTATTTTCGAGATAAGGTCCAGTTTGAATTTTAGTCCCTTAACCTGGACATAAAGGAGGAATAATAACAAAAAATTGCTAAGACCAGAAAGGCCAGGGCTGCTGAAGCCACCTTTCTTGAAGAGATTGCAGAGGAAGAAAAAGAACTACCTGAGTACTCACCGCTGCTGGAAGGAAGTTGATTCCACCCTCGCTCTGATGCATCTGATGAAGAAGATGCCTGGAAAATCGCCACTGTGTTACCCCGACCTGCATATTATAGTGATAGCAAGAGGAAGAAAATCATGGCTAAGTCTCTTACCTGATTGCGGGCTGTAGTGGAGAAACTGGCTAGAAAAGAGGGATGTCCGGTGTCAGAAATTCTGAGAAGAATGGGACGAGTGCCAACTAAATCCCACCTCAGACCATGAGTAGAGCCTGTTACTGCCACAGAAAGGCCAAGGAAGAAGGTGCGAGCTAATGAGAAGAGTCCACCTATTGTTGTATCGGGTCATCATATTAAGGAGGACACCACCTACCTACGTATAGCCAACAGACCATCTGGTCCTAGGCCTTCTACTACAAGAAGGATGGTGTGGCGACCTATTATTGCTGAACCGATACTCACACAATATTCTGGGAAGAAAAGTCTCATTAAAGAGCCCGGATCTGAAGAAAGTACTGCAGCTCCAAGGGAAACTCCTGAAAAGAAGGTTCGACAGTCGTCACTAGATAACCACGAAACAGTTCGGAAGATACCACTTGAGGATGCCATAAGAAGTTAAGGACAGACATCCGACGGTTGGCAAGGGAAAGAGGAGAAGAATTGAGAGATGAATTTGATTCATCAGAGTCCATGGATGAAGAGTTTGCTGAGATTAACATGGTTGAGACATGAGCATCGTCAGCTTTGCAGGGAGTTCCGTCAGTTTCAGAGAGAGATGAGTCGGGAGCAATGAGAGCGCAGCTTCAGGAAAAGAATGACACGATCTCTCAGATGGTAAAGAGGATTGAAGAAATGGCTGCCGCTTTAGCCACTCTCCAGATTCAGCTGCAACCTCAGAAAGAAACCCTCCCAGAGATCATTCACGTCGCAGAAGGTGGGAAAGAGATTACTTCTGTTAATGGAGACGAACAGCCAAAGAAGGATTTAACGCCAAGCATGATTCTTGAAAAAGATATGAAGAACATGGTGGAACAGCAGGTGCAAGAAGCCTTAGCCCAGTCTAAGAGTGGAGCATCTATTCAAACGGATAGACCTTACCCTGAAGAGTTTGATGTATACAATACCCAAAGGGCTTCCTACAACCTCTGTTTAAGACTTTCGACGGTACCGGGAAACCCCAGCATCATGTAGCACACTTTCGTGCTAGTTGCTGCAATGCCAGTGGAAGTGATGCTTTACTCTTCCGTCAGTTCGTCAGCAGTTTGTCAGGGATTGACTTCGATTGGTATGCATAACTTCCAAATGGCTCAGTCAAGACCTTTTCAGAATTGGAAAGCCTCTTTGTTAAGTTGTTTGCTGGGGCTCGACACCACATCACCATCGGTGACTTAGTGGTGGAGCAACAGAAACCAAATGAAAGTTTAGTGGACTACATACTTCGATGGAGGAACTTCAGCATGAAGTGTGAGCCACAACTCAGGAACAGCATGCGGTCGGTTTCCCGCTTAAGAGTATTCATGGCCCGATAGCACTTCTCCTTAAAGGATTTAGAATTAAGACTTTCGAAATGTTGCTTAGCAAGGCCGGGAGCTTGCAGGAGGAGACAAAACAACTAAGTTTCATTGATAAGACCGATAAATAGAAGCCCGTGAAAGCTTTCGAGAAGAAATAAGGAATTGTCGCGGCAGTGAATAAAGGCAAGCGACCGGTGCGAGATACGACAGAGAGCGGCCACGACCAAGTTATCAACCACCACGACGGACTTATCAACAACCTCAGCAGAGCTATCAGCAGCTTTGACGGAGTTACCAATCACTGCAGCATGATCAGCCGCTACCTTTTCAACCACGTGCCCTGAAGGAGCTTTTGAATAAAGAATATCCTTTTAAGACTGGAGCAGTGGCTAAGATGTTTTGTAGTCTAATGAAGATGCCCGACATTCAGCTGCCAGAGCCCAGGAGGCCGGAAGAAGTCGACAAGAAAGATCATCTGAACTACTGCCCTTACCATAGGATGCTTGGACATAAGATTTAAGACTGCTTCACTTTTAAGAATTGGCCCGAGGACAATCTTCGGAGAGGGAACATAACGATTTCGAAGGAATACATGAAGGAGTCCCAAAAAGGAGGTTCCGTCAATGTTATTTCAACGGATCCTATTGTTTCGATAGACCCTTACAAGACTAACGATGGATGGAGTACTGTCTGGACGAAGTCTTCAAAGAAAATTTTGGATCGCATCCAGACCGCTTCGGTTCGTGCTTCAACTCAATGTCTGAAACCTGCCAAGCCGGCACTATCACTTGCGATCGAAGAACTGCCCCAGATGGAGGATAAGATCGTGGAAGAGAAGAAGACTGAGGTTATGAAGGGTAGAGTAGGGGCTGCTTTTTCTAGGATGGTTGTTTCTGATTCGGGGGAGAAATCACTCGAACCTTTGACTCTGTATGATTATTTGCTCGCCCCGGCGGGATCTTATAATGATAAGAGTTTTGGTGTTGGCTACATTTTGACTGTTTCTAATAATAACATAACTAACGACAACCAACCTAATCAAGATTTCAATCTTGATGAGAATAACGATTCTGAAATCATACAAAAACTCGATGACCACAACGAAATAGAGGACATTCAAAAGGATGACTATGAAAGTTCAACGAATGATGAGCCCTTTTGTGAATTCTGAGGAGCTTCAATCACGATAGAATTGGAGTTATTAGATACCGAAGCAACTTCAGAAGAGTTGTTTGTTCTGATTCAAGAGGAGACACCAGCAGATTTAGAAGAGATAACGGAAGTCAACCTGAGAAGTGGAAATATTCTACCCCCGAGAATGGGTCCAAGGGATAAAGGAAAGCAAGTGGTTGTTCAGGAAGAACCAACCCCAGCATAAGAATTGCCCGTTCGGGAAGAAATTGAACAACCTGGTAACAAAGTGGAATATAACCTGCTAGCCCATCTTAGGAAGCTAACAGCCAAACGGAGCATCTACAACGCTCTGATCCTGCCAAAGGAGATGAGAGAAGTTTTGATCAAGGCTTTATTTGATCTAGAAATTTGCTTAGCTCAAATGGCCATTAATTCCTTAGACGAGGTATGCTCATTAAGGAAACAACGTGGTGTTACCTTCACGGACAATGATCTACTACTGGGAACAACTGATCACAACCAACCATTGTACGTTTCAGTCAGTATTGGAAAGTTCACACTCTCCAGGGTGTTAGTTGATCCAGGAGCATCAATTAATATAATGAATCTTTGAGCACTGGCCTATTTAGAGATTGATGACCGTGATCTTGAGGCAGACAAGATGATGCTGAGAGACTTCAACCATAAAGGAGAAAGAGCTCTCAGATCAATAACACTGTTAATGAAGATTGGTCAGTTAGCAAAGACAACTGCAAAATTTCACATAATCGATTCTGAGACATCATTCAACGCTCTACTGGGCCGGCCGTGGATCCATGAGAACCAGATGGTACCATCGTCTCTACACCAGTGTATAAAATATTATGAAGGAGGACAAGAGTAGTGTATCAAAGGTTATTTGCAACCAATCTCAGTGAATGAAATCGAAATTCACGAAGATACAACTTACTACGCACCTCTGAAGAAAACAATCTTTTCCAGAAACGCCATACCAAATCAAGAAAAAGGAATACATGATGACAAAGAACCTGAAGTTCTTATTCAACAGTTACTCACCACTCCCTTATGGCGATGGTGAAGGTTTCTATAGAACTCGCACCCGAGGTCGAGGCCGGGGACGAGGTCATAAAAGAAACGGTGGAACAGTTGAACAGAAGAAACCGGTCATCAATGTTGATTTGGAGAACAGCTCCGAAGAAGAAGAAGAAATTAAGAAAGAAGCAACGACAATAAATCAAAAGAAACCCCAGTTTAAGATTTCTCTTGAAGATGAAAGGAATGAAGAATACAAATCAATGTACGATAAGATTAACCGTTGTGTACATACTATGAATCAAGCCCCGATCTATCCTACTAAGGTCGAGGGTATGGTGGTCAAGGAAGTGCATGGTGGAGGTACTAAGCCGATCAAGTTCTACCGTGGTGCTTCTTCTTCTAAAGTTGAAAATGATGTACAATTCGAGGATGTTACTTCTTCTCAATTAATGGAATTGCTGTTTGAGAGTTATTCTCCCTGTGTTCAAAATTTAATTCAGTATAGTTTTTTGCCTAAGCAATGGTCAAAAGGATAATCACAATGCTTTGAAAAGCTATGGAATAATACCAGTCGATCGCCAAACTCAAAACAGGGTCTCGGATTTGGCATAGTAGTATCAGTTGATGATACGGGATTTTGCTTGGTTGTCTCCTGCGAACCTAATGTAGATTGCTTATAAACTTCAGATGATCTCAAAGATCTGCCAGTCGGAGACGTTCCGCTAGAATTTGAAGAAGAAATTAAATCTACAATAGACGAGTTAGTGGAAGTTAACTTAGGTAGTAGCAAAGAGCCTAGACCGACCTTTGTTAGCTCCTTACTCAACAAAGAAGACTCCGAAAACATGGTCAAGCTACTAATGAAATTCAAGGACTGTTTTGCTTGGAGTTACGAAGAAATGCCAGGATTAGCTCCAGAGGTGGCAATTCACAGGATAAGAGTGGATCCCACTGCCATTCCAGTCAGGCAAGCTCCCAGAAGAATGCATCTAGAAATCAAAAAACAAGTAATAACTGAAGTTAAGAAGATAATAGACGCTAAATTTGTCCGTGAAGAGCAATACCCGACTTGGTTAGCCAACGTAGTCCCGGTCAGAAAGAAGAATGGTCAGATCAAAATCTACGTAGATTTCAGAGATTTGAATAAAGCATGCCCAAAGGATGAATTCCCGCTACCAATTCCAGAATTAACGATCGACATTGCTTCGACGCACGAAATCTTCTTTTTCATGTCTAGATCATCAGGATATAATCAGATAAAGATGGCACCAGAAGATGAAAAGCTCACAGCATTCAGAACGCTAATTGAAGTCTACTGCTACACAATAATGCCTTTCAGATTGAAGAATGCAGGAGCAAATTACCAAAGAGCAATGAAGAGGATTTTTTATGATCTCATTCTCAACCAAGTCGAATGCTACGTGGATGATGTGGTCATCAAGAGAATACTGAAAGAAGATCACCTGTATGATTTGAGAATTGTTTTTCGAGCGATTAAGACAATTTAACCTTAAGATGAATCCCTTGAAATTCGCCTTCGACGTCACCTCTGGGAAATTCTTAGGATTTGTTGTCCGACATCGCGGAATTGAAATTGATCCGGAGAAGATTAAAGTTATCTTAGAGATGTCGCCTCCCAAAACCTTGAAACAACTACTGTCCTTTCAAGGGAAGCTGGCATATCTTCGATGCTTTATTTCGAATTTGTCAGGTAGGTGTCAGCCCTTCTCGACATTAATTAAAAAGAACACCAAATTCGTTTGGGAAGAGAAATGCCAGCAGGCCTTCGAGGAAATTAAGCAATATTTAATGACACCTCCTATCTTAGCAGCCCCAGTTTCGGGTCAACTGTTTATACTTTATACCGCAGTTTTAGATGACTCCCTTGGAGCCCGCTAGCCCAGGTCAATGACGAGGGTAAAGAAAACACACTCTACTACCTGAATCGTCGTCTAATTCTGATGGAGGTAAAGCATCCCCCGATTGAGAAGCATTGTTTTGCCCTGATCTTTGTCGCTCAAAAGCTCAGGCACTACATGCTTTCTCATAAGGTCAACCTTATTTCAAAGTTTAATTCGTTGCAATATTTGATTACCCGACCGACTCTTTCTGACAGAATTGCCAGGTGGTCAATGATATTATTGCAATTAAACATAACTTTTGTTCCTCTTCGTGCCGTAAAGGGACAAGTCCTAGCAGACTTTCTTGCAGCACACCCTTTGCCGGTAGAATCGCCTCTCAATGACGACTTGCCAGACGACCGGATAATGAGTTTAGAAGACCCCGATGATCAGCATTGGGAACTATTCTTCGACGGAGCATCTTCAGCACAAAAAGATAAAGAATTGCAAATGATAGTGCCCGGTAAGGCAGGAATCAGACTAATCTTTATAACACCAGAGCAGGGGATGTTAAAATACTCCTACCATCTAACAGAACCGTGTACGAACAACAAAGCAGAATATGAAGCTTTCATAACTGGACTGTAATTGACTATCCAGATGGGTATAACGGATATCAATATTTAGGGAGATTTGCAGTTGATCATTAAGCAAGTTGTAGGACAGTATAAAATTCTGAAGCCAAGACTCGAGCAGTACTTTCAATATGCAATGAAATTAACGGAGCAGATTCCCAATGTAACGATCTACAAGATTGCTAGAAGAGAAAGTGCTCTTGTAGATGCGCTGGCCCACCTTGCGAAAGAGTTTACCTGCTTACAGGATGAGTCAGTTGAAATGTCTGTTCAGGGACGACAGATCCTCTCACAACTCAACATGGATGCAATGCACAAATCAAAAAAAGAGCAAGAAACAGTTGCAGTAGTAACAAAAAATACAGAAGATTGGCGGCAGCCATTAATGGATTACCTGCAAACAGGAAATTTACCGGACGATAAGTCGATAGCCCATCAGATCAAGAAAGGCACTCTGTCTTACGCATTAATAAACAATATGTTATACGGAAGTTCTTTTAATCAGATGTGGTTAAGGCACCTAAGTGGGTCTGAAGCTCATGAAATTGTCAAAGAAGTGCACTCAGGACTGTGTGGCGCTCACCAGTTGGGTCCGAAGATGAAAATGAAGATTAAAAGACTTGGGTACTACTGGCCCTCAATGATGACCGATTGCATGAAGGTCGCCAACAGTTGTCACCAATGCCAAGTGCATGGAGTGTTTCTACATCAACCTCCAAATGTGCTACATCCGACAATCGCGTCATGGCCATTAGTGTGTTGGGGCATAGATATAGTGGTCTGATAGAACCGCCTTCTTCAAGAGGACATCGCTTCATTCTTGCAGCTACATATTACTTTTCCAAGTGGGCAGAAGCGGTACCGCTCAGAGAAGTGAAGGCACACCATGTGTTGCAGTTCTTCAAGAATCAGGTCATCTACCGTTTTGGGGTACCACACAGAATCATCTCAGATAACGGGTCAGCATTCAGAAGTACAAAGATCAACAGTTTTGTCAGAAGATACGGGATCGACTAGCACTATTTGACGATTTACTACCTAAGAGCAAACGGCTTGGCTGAGGCTTTTAATAAAACTCTCGTTCAAATTTTAAAGAAAACTTTGGATGATAACAAAAGAAATTGGGACGAGAAGTTGTTAGAAGCCTTATGGGCCTACACGACGACTTTCAGGACTCCTACTTAGTCTACGCCGTACGCTCTAGTGTACGGGTCTGAGGCAATTTTACCCTTGAAGGTTCAGCTTCTGTCACTTAGGATTGCAGTTGCAGAGAAAATTACTACAGAAGAGAATATCAGATTACGACTAGAAGAACTGGAAAGCTTGGAAGGGAAACGACTTTCAGCGCAGCAGAATGTGGAATTATATCAAGTTAAGATGATCCAGGCCCACGATAAACTGGTCCACCAAAGGACATTCAAAGTCAGTGACTTGGTTCTAGTTCTCAAGAGAACTATTCTTGCACACCACAAGATATGAGATAAATTTGAACCGACCTGGGAGGGACCGTTTGTGGTCGAGACGGTCTACTCAGGAGGCTCTTACCAGCTTGTAAATTGCCAGGGAGAACGACCTATGCTTCCAATTAATGGATGGTATTTGAAGAAGTATTACACAACCTGATGTTACGAAGAATGAAATCTCATTCCTAGAAGCACGAATGAAGTAATCACTTAAAACTGGGTCCGAACCCAAGACATAAAAATGAACAATAAAAATCACTAAAAACGCATTAAGAGAAAACATGTGAAATCATTATAATAATAAAATTTTGATCCTTCCTTTCGAGTTGATCTCATTCTTGATATTTTATTATCTTTTCCTACTCTTATTAAAATTAAAAAAAAATGAATAAGAATCTTCCATTAATGAATAAATTTTTTTATTGTTCTCGTTCTGAGTACAGCCCTTGATCCTTTACTTGTTTTCTTTTCTGGGAAATGTCGAATGGTCGGTTATTCCTGAACTTCAAGGATGACATAAGTCTTGTACTTAACGAAGAAGAGCTAAAAGCTGGTGCTATGATCGAGGTTGGCTCAAACTTTGCACAGTAGGAGCTGGAATATGAAGAAACCGCTTGGACTACCGTAGACCTTGGGCAGTTCCATGGAAAGACAGTAATGAAACTCAGCGAGACGATTCAACACACTACAAATTAGAAAAGGAAGATCAGTGTGATTGAAGAAAACTAAATGAAATCAGCAATAACGGCCGCAGGAGGAAAGCTCGTTAGTGCTACCCCTACTGAAATCCAGGGGAGAGAAGAGCCACTTTGACCCCAACTCAAAGAAGAAACAAGAATCGCCATATTGCCAAGATGATGAAGAAATTAACAGAAGAGCAGAATAAGGAAGAAATTCTAGCGACCACAGAAGTTGTCTCGAAAAGGCCGGTCCTCAGGAGCACCATAGCAGAAGTTGTTCCAGAGGAGGTTACTACAGAGCCTGTACCTGAGATAGTGATGATTCCAGGAGAGCGTGATGGTGTGGAGCCATACATCCCACAGAACATCACTAGACCCCGATAGTTGCAGATAATTTCAGAGCATGAGTTGGAAATGATCCAGAGGGTGCGAAAGCAGAATTTTGAATACTTTCAGAGGATTCGAGGCAGATATGTCAATATCCTGGAAGGATTAGAGTTGAATACATATATCTTCTCTCACTACGAGTAGAGTGAGATCGTGGACTACGTCTCTGAGTTGAAGAAGCAGGGTCGTGTAGGACGACTACGCAGCAAGATTTACTCCGAGTCTAAGAAATGGAAAGAGGCAAGGGAAGGATTACAATCCAATTCAGATGCTGTTACAACTTCGCTGATGACAAGAAAGGAAATCCACCAGGGATACTCCGTTACAATGAAGTGGATCCAATGCCAGTTTTGATTAAGAAGATGATAAAGAGAATGGTGGCTTGGCGAGTCTTACCCACTGACAGCATTCCAAACAGTTGTATAATCAACATCTATGCGGAAGGAGACTTCATTCCACCTCACATAGATCATCTCGATTTTGTTAGGCCCTTTTGCACTGTTTCCTTCATCAACCAATGCAACATCATGTTCGGGACAGAACTCCGGATAGTCGGCCTCAGAGAATTCTTAGGGCCAGTAGAGAAACCTCAACCTGTAGGCTCTGTTCTCATACTACAAGGAAATGGTGCAGATGTGGCGAAGCACTGCATACCGGGAGTTCCCTACAAGCGGGTCTCCATCACTTTCAGGAGGATGGATGAGAGGGAGATTCCAGTCTACTTCCAGCCAGATCCAGAATTAGAAAACCTGCAGCCTTATGATTTGTAAGCTACATAGTAGTAGCACAACTCTAAAGCACACTTACGTGGGATTCTCCTCCGGAAAGTGGCTTAGAAGGTGATGTTACTATCTATGCAGTTTACATTTCAGAAATGGATGAATCTAACAGACAGTTTTGTCAGAATAAATGAGGATATCAGTGCAGTCTGTGTTCAGACATACATGGATTTTGTAAAAGTCTACTTTCAGAAAGATGGCATCAGAAATGTTTTGATGGAATCACCTATTGTACCTTTGACATTTTTAATGAAAAAGACTATCGTACTTTGCCTTCAGTTTTGTGCAATTGACTGCGAACGCCACTAAATCTAAGTTTGACTCGATTTAGAGAAAAGTTGAATGAAGAACGATTTGAATGAAATAATAACAACAAAATAAAAAAAAAATTCAAATTCAAAGTTTGAGTAAAACACGAAACCGAAACTTAAAGCAAATCAACCTAAAACCTCAAACTGTAAACCAAATAAATGAATGAAAATTCAAATCAAAATGAAATTTCAATCAAAATGAAACTTCAAAATCAAAATAAAATTAAATCACTAAGGGCAACGAACAATGAAAACGAAACTCCGAATCTAAAATCCCCAGCCTCCGGCTATTCTTGAGATCTTTTTGGCTCTCTGCGATTTCTCTCCACTTTTGAGAAGGTCGCTAAATTTACTGACACAGAACCACGAGATTCTCGATTTGGTTCTGAAGGCATGGATTCACTTCCTTAGCAAAACTTTCAACCTTTGATGAAATCTTTCGGGACGTGAAACACTTTCATACCACATGCTAATCTCCTAGTACAGTTTTAAGCATTGAAATCTTTACGAATCAATGGTCAACCTTCCGAGACCCTAACTTCTAGTTCTCACCCTTTCGAGACCGGTACCTAACTTCTAGTTCTCACCCTTTCGGGGTCGGTACCTAACTTTCAGTTCCCTGTCTTTCGAGGTCGGTACCTAACTTTTGACTCTCTTCCGAGACTGGTAACTAACTTCCAGTTCTCACCCTTTCGGGGCTGGTACCTAACTTCTAGTTCCCTATCTTTCGAGGTTGGTAACTAACTTCTGACTCTCTTTTGAGAATGGTACCTAACTTCCAGTTCTCACCCTTCGGGGCTGGTACCTAACTTCCAGTTCCCTCTCTTTCTAGGTCGGTACCTAACATCCGACTCTCTTCCGAGACTGGTAACTAACTTCCAGTTCTCATTCTTTCGGGGCTAGTATCTAACTTCTAGTTCCCTCTCTTCCGAGACCGGTACCTAACTTCCAGTTCTCACCCTTCCGGGGCAGGTACCTAACTTCCAGTTCCCTCTCTTTCGAGGTCGGTACCTAACTTCCGACTTTCTTCTGAGACTGGTACCTAACTTCCAGTTCTCACCCTCTTGGGGCTGGTACCTAACTTCCAATTCCCTCCTTTTGAGGTCGGTACCTAACTTCCAACTCTCTCCTGAGGTTGGCACCTAGGTTCCAATTATCATCTTAAACCCTTAAAATCAATCCTAAGTCAAATTTTAACCAAAGTTGAAACTCAAATCAATTCAAAACTCAAACTTGAAACATGAATCGAATATGAAATTGAATCCCTTCAGATCTTGTGATTTGGAATCCAATTCCTTTTCCCCAGTGAGAGTTCTGGAATCTTCAATCCTGGAGATTTACCTGATACTCCCCAGTGGGAATTTTCTACGCTTCATTCTCAGTGTGACACTTGGACATCTATGTTAATTTTGTTGATCTCTTCAGTCAACGCCAATACGCGCAGTGGGCTTGGTTAGCACACCACACCTATTGTGGGTCCATTTGTTGACCTCATTTTTGGTGAGGTCATTTCTTTCCTCTTAGTGCTTAGGATCTAGCCATAGGACTTCTCCTTGACTATCCTAGAGAACTAGAATTGAGAACAAATCCTTTAGCAATTCAGCCACTTCTTGACTCCTCTTGGGGCCCCACTTGGATGGTTGTAAACCTCTAAATCACCTTGGAAGGTTAAAACCACCATATGGGCAACCAATAGTTAATTTCTATAGGATATCTAACCCTTAGGGCTACCCTGGGTGACCATGGGTGACTTGAGCTTCTCTTGCACACACACACACCCCTAAGCCACTTAACCTAAACCTTGAACCCTTGCCTTTCTGACCTTATGAAACTCACATGGTTGAACCCAAGCCACTAATCTTTGATTAAGATGGATAAGGTCAATATGTGAAGGATCATAAAGTGGTTACCATTTGGCTAGACTTGGTCCCAAAGTGGTTGAACTTAGCTAAGTCCATGGCACATGCTTCCAAACCCTAATTCCATTCCAAATCAATTTTTACTCAATCTTAACTCCAATAAAATGGTCTCATTCTTCCTTATTTAAAACCCCATTCAATTGCCAAAATTTCTAGTTTTGACATTGGGTCCCCTAAGCATACCCAAAACTACCTAAATGGCCCCCACAACCACCAAAATCATCCAAAAATTCTGAAAAATTACCCAAAAAACCTAAAAATCCTAAGAATCATTTCAAAACAATCCCTACCTTTTAAATCCACTAAAATACCCCAATACCCTCCAAATACCCTAAATACCCCTTTTGGCCCAAAATTCCAAAAATTCTAAAAATTCCCAAAAAATTCCAGAAAATCCCAAATATTCCTAATTTCATTTTGTTCAACTACACTATAAGCAAATTTTGCAAATTTAACCCACTGTTATTAAAATCCCCAATTTGACCCATCTTTAACCCATATGGACCCAATGTCAAACCAAGTCAACTCAATTGACCCCAATTTTGCTCAAACTCAATTATAAACTTCAATTCAACATCCCCAATACCAATTTAAACCAATACCAAGCCCAATTTGGCTCACACTTGAATTCAATTTCAACTTGAAACCAAACACAAATCTTTACCCATGACCCAAACCTACCCAAATGCAACCCAATTCAACTAAATTTTCCCAAATTTCAATTCCAAATTCTTCCTAATACATCCATACACCAAAAAAAAACATCAATTGGCTCTCAATTTAAACCCTAACCCTACTCAAAATCCATTTGAAATCAAAACCCCCAAATTTGCCCTAAAGTTGTCACCTACCCCTAAATCTCCAAATTGAATCCCGTAAGCCCAAAATTTCCACCCAATTTCTATCCTAAACCCTTCCTAACAATCATTTGAAACATTTTAGACCATCAATTGGCCTTGAACCAAACTCTAGCCAAACCTAAACCCAACCTAACCAAAGGTGACCAAAATTGACCAAGACCCCAAAATCCTCCAAATTGAAACCCCAAGTGAACTCAAATCTACTTCATGTCTTCATGAAAATTCTTCCTTACAATCATATACATAATATTGATCAATTAATTTGACCCAATTTAAACCCAAACTCAAGCTAGCCAAACTCAAACCCATGTGAATCCATGTGTGCACATGAACCAAATTGAACCAAACTAAACCAAAATTGACCAAACTAACTTCTTGGCTGCTGACCCTAGGCCTCCTAAGGTGGGTTTGACCTGACCTAACCCATGCCCCATGAGCCATGGACCAATGGTCCACCACTTTGGACCAATGGGCTAGGCCACATGGCTAAGGCCATGTCCCCTCCTTAATCTTCCTTTAAGCAAGCTCCCTGCCCAAATTAATTGAGCAAAACCTCTCCTCCACTCCTCCTCAGCCTACCCAGCCGCCTGACTGTCCTTGCCAGCCACCCCAGCCACCAAAAAAGCCACGCCTGAGCATCCCTTTGTCCTTGAAAACCCAAAATTTGGCCTTGGCAGTGGGCAATCCCCTCTCCAGCCACCTGGCCTGTTCAGCCCTCACCCTAAGCGGCCTGAACAACTCATTGCCTTGTCCTGAGCTCCCCTCTCCGGCCATGGCTATAAAATCCTCACCTTTTGGCCTCGCCAAAGGTGCTGAATTTTCTTCCACCAAACTCCCTCAAATTGCTCCCAGACCTTCTCCCAGCCTAGAGAAGAAGAGCCCTACTGTCCTCCTGCCCTAATTCCCATTGATTGACCTCAATTTTGGAGCTCAATTCTTAGGCCAGAACAGGACAATACTCAAATCCCCACGGAAGTCAAATTAACTCCTCTCACACCTGCCCCAGAGGTAGAGAAGGAGTTCCCCAATGAAAGCCCCCTCTCCAGACCACCTAATCTCTCCAGCCATCAAAGTTTGAAATAGGCCCTGGTCAAAGTCATACCTAGGCAATTCCCCAGAGCCAGAGACTTCATCTGGAGCTTCCTTAGGCTCAATCGAAGGTGCCACAACTCTCTGATTGAAGCTTCTCTTCTCAGAACCAAGGTATTGACCTCTCCTACCTCCCGAGCTTCCAGCAATTCTCCATTTTGTTTGGCTTGATTTCAATGCATGAAAATAGTATGGATGTGTTCGTCTGTCAAGACGAATACATAGAGTATAAGAACATGAAATTTGGTGGAGAAATGAGAGAGATCTTAGGGTTTTAGTGTGGACGGCTCTTGAGACACACCATACGGAGACGATGACCAGCAGCCGTCGGATAGCGCATGTATCGGATGGAAGAACAGGATCGCGCCGGATCAAGATATGAGATGGAACTGCGGGCCACGTGGCATCCAATTCAGATGGAGGGATCAAATGGGAGCGCGCTGCGTGGGCTTTCGATCTGCCGTAAGATGACAGGTCGCTGACTGGTTCAAGTAGATAAATATGGTATTTTTTATTTATTTAATTACCCAGAACTTCAAAAATTCATATCTTTGTGTAGAAAAATCACAAAAATAAAATAAAAATACCCTCTTGCTCAGTGAACAGAGGAGAACAATGTGGAAAAAGAATTAAGTTATTTTGATGAGTATTTTATTTTTAATTAATTATTTACTGATTTCAGTATTTTAATTCTTCATGCATTTATACAATTCACCATGGCATGAGACCATAGGGCTTTTGCAACCTCTATTATTGGGAAGATTCCCTGAATTTTCCAAGGCCAGAGACCATCTCTGTGGAATGATATTGATTTTTCAAATTTATATGTCTATTTTGCCATTGTAATTCCAGTAATTAGCATATTGGTTAGAAATTCTAGAAAAATTAGGGGAAGTATCATAGGACCAGAGGACCATAGGAAAATTATGGTTTGGCTTAATTCCCTTAAAATACTTCTAAATGACCCAAACAACCAAAATTGAATTTTAATTAATTAGGATTAGCCACACATCAAAATCACTTGAAAACAATTATCCACTGACCTTTATGGTCAGAGGAGTCCCACAAAAAAATTTGGAATCAATTGGAAATGGTTTAACCCATTAAATGGATTAGTTAAATTATATGGCTATTTTCAAATTTTAAAAATTCATAAAACCTAAAATACATTTAAAAAATTAACCAAATTGGTTTTGGGACCTCTCTGATACAATAGGAGTCTAAGTAAATTAAAATTGGATTTTTCTAAAAAATTTCATTTTTTACCTATTTCTAATATTTTAATAATTAAAAAATAATAAAAATCACAAAAAAATATTAAAAGTCACAAAAATATCATATTTTGCTCCCTAATCATTTAGGAATAAACCAAGTATTTTTTCCAAGTCTCTAGGTTAAAATATTGAATTTTAAAGGCTTAATGTAATTTTTAATATTAAAAAATGAATATTCAAACTTTCTCACTAAAATAATTCTAATAAATCAAACAAAAATCAGAAAAAATATAAAATTTATTTCTCTAGACTCCTTGAGGTCAGAGATATTTAATAAAAATATAAAATCCATAAAATTATAAATTGATATAATACCTTAAAAATTGAAATAATTATAATAAATAAAACAAAATTCAAAAAATCACCAAAATTGATCAAAGTGGTCCTCTGGTAGGTACGAACTTTCCATAATGTTTCTAAGGACAAAAACTTACCTTGGTCATGTTATTGAATTTTTATTGAAAATCCATATTTTCCACAAAAATATTTATATAAATTAAATTAAAAATGGAAAAATCACATTTTCTCCTCTAATGTCTTAATTGACATGTGAGTGAAGTGATATAAAAATTTTAAATTCATTTGAGTTTAATTTAGTAAGTTATGAAGTGAATAGGCTTGAGAGGGCTTAAAGGTAATTAAGAATTTTAACCTTATTAATATTTTAGGCCTAATAAAGGTGGAGGCTAAAATATTTGATTTTATTCTTCCCTTGGATGATTGAAACTTAGGGAATAAAAAGGGTAGAAACCCATCAATCACCTTAAAAAAAAATTCTAAAATGGAACATTGTTTAATTAAATTATTTAAATTTTGGAAGATTAATTAAAATTTTGGATTGTTAAAATTAGGGATATAACTTAAGAAGATACTAATCCTTTGATCTAAAATCCGTGATTGAAATAATACAATAACATTCAATTCTTAATAATTATAATTGAAATTATTAATTAAATAATAAATAATCCATAATTAATTAAAATTTAAAACATTAAATGATCTCAAAACAGCCTCTAATTGAAATGCGAAAATTAAATTAATAACTAAAATTAACTTAAATCAATATGATTAATTCAAAATTTAAAACATCAAAATTTAATGAAATTAAATAGTTTAAACGTTGCTTTCAACTTAAGTAACTTAAAGCACTTAAAAGAAAACCAAACAGAATTTGGAAATTGAATTATCTCAAAATAACAATTCAACTTTAATTAAAAAAAATGGTTAAATCCTTTAACAAACAAGGTTGCTCCTAAAGACTTTCATTATTATAAACCCTAAATGAAATATCAAATGAAATGTCACTTCACTTATAGGATAATCAAATACCCTGATTCACTGAGCAAGAGTAACCCGGGTGATTGATTCGTCACCTCAATGAAATTAACTGAACTTAAAGTAATCCCTAAAATGTTTAAGAAGATGTTCAGAATTCAATTCCGAGCACTTCTCTAACTTGATGGGATGTTTTCAAAGAACAGTGAAACTTCAGTATTCCTTGATGAAGAAAATCATCCTTAACAAAACACAAATGAACCTAGGCATTATAATGATTGACTAGCAATAGGATTAGAATCTTGGTAGACAACCAAAACCTTCCCTTAGCTTTACCCAGGTATTTATTGGAATTATTTAAATGCCCTAACATATATTCGAGTGCAGCTTGGAATGACGAGAAGACCCTACCAGGTACGCTTTTATGTTATTGCAATTTAGTTACATGTACTGCACTTTACTTTTCTTGCATTTTAAACAAGATTGTCACCCTGCATGAAAACTATAACCTTTAGGATAACCACAAAACTGAAACCCAAAACCAAATTAAAAGTCACAACAAGATAAAATCCACCTCCACAACATTCAAAATATAAAAAAACTCAAAATTTAATCACAAACAGAACAACAAAACTACAACAACAACTAAATTAAAACGTCTCGTTGGATGATCGGGAATACCTGGGATGATGTATCCCATGTTTTGCTAATGGGATTTCCCACGGTCTAAATGAAAGTGTGGAACTTATTCAGTTGAGTTTAGCAAGTTCATTTGGACTAAGTGAATACGATGAAAATAACGGTGCTGGGATGACGGAACCGTGGGATCTTAATTGGTTGTGTTTAATCAACTTTAAGATTTGTTTTAATTAAAACATTAAAAATATTTGTACTTTAAGATTTCTCTAAACCAAAACACTTCTCTCATCTCCTGATTTTCACTTTCTAAAACTAAACCTCTACAACAACAAGGAGCTTGGAGCATAGTGGGCAGCACGGCCATCTTCGTCAGCCAAATTGGAATCTACATCAGCAAAACCTTTCCTAGTGTTAAATAACAAGCCATAGGATTTCGAGGCAGTTTGTCTAGTGCAACATAAACCCTTAACTTTTCGTTAGGCATTAGCATTATCATGTTATGCAAAATTAAGCCCTAACCCGTCTTAGGACCACGAGGTAGTCGTTTGGTACGACATAAACTCTCACATCTTCGAGGCTATTTATATGATCATGTCATATAAATATAAGTCCTAAGTAATTAAAATTGGCAGGATTACAACATTAAATATAGTCTTAAGTTGAAGCCAAACAATAGGATAGTTTGGGAAGTTGCCAAGATTCTTCTTGGATCCTCATCTTCTCCCACTTCTCTTTCTTTGGACTCCTGAAATAAACTGTTCCAAATTTGAGCTATTCCCTATTGAAATTTCTAAAGTCCAATTGTTTAAAATTCTTAAACTTTAAAATTCTTGAGAGCAAAACCACTGATCATTATCGAGAGTTTTCTTAAATGATTCTCATCATTTAAGATGTAATTAACTATAGGGGCTTGCCCTTGTAGGGAACTTTAAGAACCCAGGTAATATAAACCCTGCTTAATTCATTTATATTAAGCAGGGGAACTTGTCGGCTTATAAAATTGGTTAGCAGACCAAACGGATGTCACAAATCTTCTAGTTTATTTAATCGAGCCCCATCATCAAGCTGTGTGTCTATTCTTCGGGATAGATACACGGTTTGTGGTGTGGTGTTCGTTTATATAAACTATTTGGGATGTGAGATATGTTTGATTTCATTTCTTAAAATTTTTAAACATAAAGTTATTTTTAAAATCAAATGCTTCTTTCTAAAACTATATATATTTAAATTAAATTTAAAATTTAAAATTCGCCGACAATTTCTGTAGGTGACCCCTTTTCAAAACATATAACCTAAAAATATGTCGATAATGAGCTGATGAACTTATGTGAGGGAGGTTAATTTTGACCTTAAGTGCATATTATATCCACCTCTTGAATGAACAAATGAGGGAAAGCCAAAGCATGAACTCAAATTAAACCATGAGTAAACTTTACATGGTTTACTCTCGGGAAAATCAATTCCCTTATCCACAGCTCACAGTCCTATACCTAAGTCATCATGGTGAAGATAACAATCTCCCTGGATGAACCCAAGTAAAATTGTGCTCACCCATAGCCTCCCATGGCTATAAATAAGCCCTACCCTAAACTATGTAGAGGAGAGAAAAAAATGCATAGAAACCTATAGGCTACCGAAAAGCCTTAGCTCCCAACACAAAAAGTCTTGCTAAGGACCTTAGCAACCTATTTCAACCAAGATCAAGCTATAGGATCAGCTCAATCAAGCCAATTTGGCCAAAACTCAAATTCAGGCCAAGCCTAGCCACTTTGTCAAAATTGCTCACCAAGGTTAGCTACAAATCTAAATTGAAGTGACAAAGATCTTCTTTTGGAGTACTAGAGGCTGACCATCAAGTCTAATCAAGTTTAAGATTATTGTGGCCAAGGTATGGATTTATTTTGTCCAAAATAATTCGTATAACAAAAAATCATGGACTAAACTAGCCCAAAAAATTATGATCACCATATAGATGTCATCTACTCCTCCAGATGATTCCATAGGTTCAAAAATCACTCACTTTTATTGAGAAATGAGTGAGATATTGAGCCTAGAAGTTGGACAGTTCACGAATTTTCTGAATTATCTGGATAAATCCATGGTCATCTGATCCCGTGTTTTGGAACGAGCAGCCCAGATCGCGTATCGTGGTGTACGGTGTTCGAATCCATGCAGCGGATCGTCCCGCTCCTTCGACCCGTACAAGGACATGTGTCGGGCTGGGAAATTTCTGGGCTAAGGTTAATTCAAATTAACCTTAAAAACTTCAAAAAATCATAACTTTTTACACCTAGCACCTAAAAATAAAATAAAAATACCACTAGAAAGCTCTTGAAGAGAAGAAAATTATGATGTTAAAATCATAATTTTATTCTCAATATTTAATTTTTAAAAAATTAAATACTCTTTGGTGTATTTTAATTATTAAAAATTATTTACAAACCAGAAAAGTTTGAAATTTTTTGGAATTCATCTTTATGTTTTCAGAGATCTTTTCTGATTTTATAGATTAGGAAAACCCCTTTAAGACATCCTTTCATAATTTTCAAGACATTTTGTAATTATTTTAAATAATAATTATAAAAAATGAAAATTAAAGAAAATAAACATTTTCAAAAATATGGGTTAAAATTTATTATTTAAAAAATTTAAATCAAAAATTCCAAATTTCTTTAATTACTTAGCCTATTCTATGATAGACAAGGTTCAAAATAAATCACAATAAACCTATAAATAAACCATATTTAAGTCTAAAATGACAAATTAGACTTAATAAAACCCTAATCCAGTTTAAAACGCCAATTATATCTAATTAAACTAAGTTAGACTTTAACCACATTAGGTTTAACTTAATAAATCCCAATTAGATCTAAGACATCAATTAGACCTCATTAACCTTGTTAAGCCTTAATTACATTAAGTTTAATGCCATAAACCCTAATTAGTTCTAACCCATTAGACCTAATTAAATCATTAAGTCTTAATTAAATTAGACTTAATCAAACCTAAAACCTAATTAAGTCTAACCCATTAGACCTAATTAAACCATTAATTCTTAACTAAATTAAACTTAATCAAACCTAAAACCTAATTACCATTAAGTCTTAACTAAATTAGACTTAATGAAACCTAAAACCTGATTAGGTCTAACCCATTAGTCCTAATTAAACTATTAAGTTTTAACTATATTAGAATTAATCAAACCTAAACCCTAATTAAGTATAACCCATTAGACCTAATTAAACCATTAAGTCTTAACTAAATTAGACTTAATGAAACCTAAACCCTAATTAGGTCTAACCCATTAGACCTAATTAAACCAATAAGTCTTAACTAAATTAGACTTAATCAAACCTAAACTCTAATTAGGTCTAACCCATTAGACCTAATTAAACCATTAAGTCTTAACTAAATTAGACTTAATCAAACCTAGATTAATCAAACCTAAACCATAATTAGGTCTAACCCATTATACCTAATTAAACCATTAAGTCTTAATTAAATGAAACTTAATTCAACTTAAACTCTAATTAAGTCTACCACATTAGACTTAATTAATCTATTAAATCAAACTTAAACTCTAATTAAGTCTACCACATTAGACTTAATTAATCTATTAAACCTTAATCAACTAAGGTTTAATCTAGTTTAAACTCTAATTAAGTCTACCACATTAGACTTAATTAATCTATTAAACTTTAATCAACTAAGGTTTAATCAAACTTAAACTCTAATTAAGTCTACCACATTAGACTTAATTAATCTATTAAATTTTAATCAACTAAGGTTTAATCAAACTTAAACTCTAAATAAGTCTACTACTTTAGATTTAATTAATCTATTAAACCTTAACCAACTAAGATTTAATCAAACTTAAACTCTAATTAAGTCTACCACATTAGACTTAATTAATCTATTAAACTTTAACCAACTAAGGTTTAATCAAACTTAAACTCTAATTAAGTCTACCACACTAAAATTAATTAATATATTAAACCTTAATCAACTAAGGTTTTAATCAAACTTGAACTCTAATTAAGTATAAGACATGAGACTTAATTTACCACATTATACTTAAATAATCTATTAAACCTTAATCATCTAAGGTTTAATCAAACTTAAACTTTAATTAAGTCTACCACATTAAACTATTAAACCTTAACTAATTACGGTTTAATTAAACTCAAACCTAAAATAAACCTAACTTAAGTTCAACCTTTAAACTTAAGTTCAACTTTTAACTTAGTTTCAATCCAACTTGAACCCAAGTTCAACCTTTAGCATATGTTCAACACAACTTGAACCCAAGTGAAACCCTTAGCTTAGGTTCAATCCAACTTGAATCCAAGTTCAACCTTTAACTTAGGTTCAACCCAACTTAAACCCGAGTTCAACTTTTAATTTAGATTCAACACAACGTGAACCCAAGTTTAAAAACCTTAACTTAAGTTCAATCCATATTGAACTTAAGTCAACAAACCAAACTTAAAATCATCCTAAGTTAATTCAAAACCTTAACTTGAGTTCAACCCACATTGAACTTAAGTCAACCTTAAGTCTAGGTTCAACTTAACTTGAACCTAACTTAACTCAAACTTAAATCAAACTTAAGTTCAACCCATATTGAACTTAAGTCAACATTAAGTCTAGGTTCAACATGACATATTCCAACCTAACTTAAGTCTAACCCATATTAGACTTAAGTAACACCAAATTTAGGTTCAACTTGACATGAACCTAAGTCTAACCCAAACCTAACTTAAGTTCAACCCATATTAGAATTAAACCATACTTAGATTCAACTCGACATGAACCTAAGTCTAACCTAAACCCAACTTAAGTCTAACCTACATTAGACTTTAAGTGAAACCATACTTACATTCAACCTGATATGAACCTAAGTCAAACATAAACCTAACTTAAGTCTAACCCACATTAGACTTAAGTCAAATCATAGTTAGTTTCAACCTGACATGAACCTAAGTCTAACCTAAACCAAGACATAAACCTTAGGTTCAACCCAAATTAAACCTAAATCGACATAAATCTTAGGTTTAACCCAAGTTGAACCTAAATCGACAAAATTGAACTCAAATCGACATAATCAACATAAATTTGACATTTCAAACATAAATCGACATAATCAACATAAATTTGACATTTCAAACATAAGTCGACATAAATAACATAAATTTGCCATTTCAAACATAATTTTACATATCCGACATAAATCCGACATTTCAAACATAAATCAACATCAATCCTACATTTCAAACAGAAATCAACATAACCGACATAAATTTTACATTTCAAACATAAATCTATATAACCGACATAAATCCAACATTTCAAACGAAACTCAACATAATTCTGGAAATGAGACGAACAAAAATTACCATAAAATAACGACATTAACTAAACAAAACAAAACAAAACAACGACATTGACAAAACAAAACAAAACATAACAATGATAAAACAAAAACCAAAACTTTTAGGTTAGCCGCAAAACCTAAACAAACAACAAAACAAAATGACATGAAACCGACATGACAAAATGACATTTAGGATTGATAGTGGGTACATCTTTCCTTAAAGACAAAAATTTCTAGAAAATAAATGATCAACATTAATCAGATGTTTTCTTAGACAATTATAAATTACCTAAGATGTAATTAACTATAGAAGCTTGCTTCTATAAGAAAATTAAAAGAACCCACGACAGATATCACATCTAGAAATCTCTGGTTAAAACTTCTTCATCTTCCTTATATTGAAACCTTAGGATATGACATTCTAGAATATTCTTTTATAAGGATTATCATAAAAATCCTTTCTTTATCTCTGTTTTATATTAGCCCTAAAATTTCTTAATTCCTTTATAGGATTTACAGAAATAAGATTAGGGCAATATTAAAACAGAGTGGCGACTCCTTGACATTGACATGATATGGGAATTTATAGTGATGCAGATCGACAAAAAAAAAATGGAAGATTTTCATCGCCATCACACCCCATGCACTAGCACTCGTGACACTTCTTAGCCATTTTTATACAATTAGTCATCATTATTGGCCAGTAGTATCCGAGCCTGTTTATCTTCATCTTCATCTTTGTCCCTCACTGATGAGCACCACACAATCCAGCATGCACTTCTTTAATGATATTTCGCGCTTCTGCTCTGTTTAAACACCTCAGCCACATCTAGTCAAATAATAATCCTTACAGGACATTGTTGATCACAGCATATGATATTGCTCTCTTCTTAATCTGATGGTCCTCTGACCTATTATTCGACAATTTACTGATCAATCCTTAGTATCATCCATTATTGTAGTTGCTATCTCTTCCTTTCTTAGATTGTGTAGATATTTAAGGTCAATCTGTGAGAGAATTTGACGTCCCTACACCATAATATCTATGGAACCTTCTAAACACACCAATTCATTAGAGAGCTTAGCTAAAGCATCCGCATGAACATTATCTGCTCGAGGAATTATATAGAGCGTCACATTAGGGATTTGTTCTAATAATTTCTTCGTATACTGGTGCTACTCTTCTAGTCTTAGTTTCAGAATCTTGTACTAACTGGCCACTTGCTGAATGACAAGTTGTTAGTCACCGTAGATGACAATATACATTATTTTCATTAATATTGCAAATTCTAAACCAGTTATTAAAGTGTCATATTCTGCCTAATTATTGGTGCATTGCTATGTAAAGTGGTAGGAGAATCTTAGCATTGTCTGCTTTGATGTAACAAAAATTAGACCAATTATTATTTTGCTAGGCATAATTATTTGTGATCCTTTATCTTTCCTGGCTCATGAAGCTCCATCAAAGTACATTTCCCAATGCTTGGTACGTGGTTGTTTCACATGCAGTATCTATTCATTTGGCAGGTCATCGTTGAGATGGAACCCAGCTGGTAGTGGGTGCGCTGTGAAAAAAACTGCTAAATCTGCCCTTTGATAGGATGAAGGGGCACAAAGGTTATATAAAATTGAAATAAAGTCATTGACCATCTTGTTAAACATCCAGAAAGTGTTGTTTGGGTCAATATATATTGCAACGGATTAATCCTCGAAATCAGAACCTTATGAGAAAGCATGTAGTGCCTAAGCTTCTGAGCGATGAAAGCAAAAACTACACAATGTTTCTCAATAGGATGATACTTTACCTCCTCTTGTATTAGACGTTAAATCAATTAGTAGAGTGTGTTTTCTTTACTCTCATCATTAAGTTGGGCTAATAGAGCTCTGAGGGAGTCATATAAGGTTGCGATATAAAGTATCAACAGTCGACCCAGGATAGGGGCTGCCAACATTAAAAGTTTCATGAGGTATTGCTTAATATCTTCAAAGGCCCGTTGGCATTTGTCATCCCACGTCAACTTGGTGTTCTTTTTAGAAGAGATGACACTTACCTGACATATTAGTTATATACCATTTTAGGTATGTCAATTTACCTTGAAAATATCGTAGTTGTTCAATGTTCTGGTAGGTGTCTTTTCCAAGATAGATTTGATCTTCTCTGGGTCAATTTCAAATCCTCGATGATAGACAACGAATCATAGAAAATTCCTAAAGGTAACACCCAAAGCACATTTTAAGGAATTCATCTGAATATTATATTTCTGTTATCGCTCAAGGACAATCCTCAAAGCATATAAATGGCCGTCCCTTTATCTGTTCTTGATGACCAAATCATTCACATAGCACTCCATATGGTTGTGTCTGAGGTCATTGAAGATCCTAGTCATAGCTCATTAGTAGGTTGCTCTTACATTCTTCAACCCAAAAATGCATCACTATGTAGCAATAAATTCCAATTAAAGTTCTAAAAGTAGTAAGCGTTACATCTTCTGCAACCATCTTGATCTTTTTATAACTGGATGACCCATCCATAAAGGAGAAAATCTTGTGTGATGACGTGATGTCCACCTTTTATTCGGGTCTTGATAACAAAAATCATCCTTTAGAAATGCACTATTTAAATCCTTGAAGTCGACATACACTCATATTTGTCCATTTTTCTTCTTTACTGGCACGATGTTGGCTAACCATGTTTGGTATTGCTCCTCACACACAAAGTCAGCGTCTATTAGTTCTATACCTCTGTGATGACTCGTTATTCTATTTTGAGGGGTATTCTTCTTGGATCTTGTTTTAATAGGGTTATACTTTGATCCACTCCAAGCCTATGAACTATAACTTCTGGAGATAATCCTGCCATATTTCCAAGTGAAGCAGTATTTGAATTCTGACAATAACTTAATCAAATACGTAGACTCTTCAGCACTAAGTAGAGGACTTACAAATGTAGTTAGAGGCTGCTCCTCAGTCCCGATGTTAATTTTTTTTAATTCATCCAATGTTGTTTTGATCTCCTGCTCGAACTCTGGTGGAGCATTCTCTATGAGCTGATCTTCAGGATCAACTTCTGCATAATGGCGTTCTTCTTCTGACCCACTGTAACAACTATAACAAATTCTAAATCGTCGATCAGTCCTATCATACCAAATCTGACACATTCTTTCGAGTTGAGAGTTCATCCTTTAACATTCCAAATTTCTTAAAGAGATGTAGCTTATCCTTCGTCATTTGCTTCAGAACACAACCCTATTGATTTAGCTTTTGTACCTACGGGGAAAAGTATCCAAAAGATAATTCCAATTAATCATTAAATTATCTTCTTCTAATTTTCATGAGTCTCTAAATTAGAAAGAAGTGAAGCATGATAAAACTTGATTAGTTTCAAACAAAGACTCTTGACATCCTTGACCTCCATACTCTCGACCTTGTGAGGGTGAATCTGAGTTAAGGTCATACCTTGGACATAGTGGTTGATCTGATCATACATCGATGCATTTTAACTCTTTTCAATAACTTCCATAGAGATCTCAAACTAAGGCTTCGTCTGGTGCACTATCATCATACCTTTATTAGATTTATCATCATTATAGCTTCTTTCCACATTGACATTGATAGTTGGAGTTTTCTGTTCAACAATCTTATTAGCTCTCCCTTGCCTGCATTCCCTGCATTGATCTTGGATGTGTGGACTAAAAGAACCACCACCAAATCAATGTAAAGGAACGGTGGGATATTGTTGGAGAGGAGTTGAATGAACCCGTTAATCTGATCCCTTTTAAAACTTCATCTATGTTAAATGTGACATCTATAGAAAAGGCTATTCTCAAGGGGGAGAATAGTAGGTGGCGTCTTCGTGGATACCAATTCATGTATCAAGAACAGCTATAAGTCCCCCTTTTTGTAGTGTTCTTGTTCTTCCTTGTAATTCTTAATGCACTGATGTAAAAAAGATGGAACAATGTTACATTCATGCAGCCACGGTCGACCAAGAAGAGCGTTGAAAGAAGTTGCAGCATCGAAGATAGGGAATTTTGCAGTTGTTACTAGATCTTCAACTTCGTTAGCAATGTAATTGATCCGCACACTCTTTCTCCCTTCAGATTGAGTCCTCTTATCATCATCTTATCAGCAGTAAGTTCTTGAGCCTTAATGTCCAAACACGCTAACATCCGTAGACTCATTAAGTTTTGATGTCCCTGAAATCTACCAGAACTCTGGAGAGCACCAATCTGTCGATTCTAGCTCAAATGTAGAGTGGTGGGTTAAGGTCGGTAGTGTTGAGTAGCAAATCCTCATCACTTTAGGTTTCCTATGGATGTCCCTTCAAAGAACAAACTCTATCAGAGGATGTGCTAGCAATTTTTACAAAGAAAATTTCTGGATCAAGCTTAGCCTTGACCATAATTTCTCTCATCTCTTTTGATAGAATCATAGCATCGTACGTGCTTAGCTTGGTTGGAAACTTCCTATGATGAGCTAGAACATTGTAATCAACTTTTTTTGAACCTCTAATTTCTTCCTAAGCATGTGTTTCTTCCATTATTGGAGGTGGCTCCTCTCGAGTAACTACTTGCTTGCCTTTTTCCATTGGAGCCATTATCGAGGGTAATACCTTTCCACTCCTCAAGTTCACTTATGTCATCTCATCTTGTTTTATGGTCATACATGACTATTTTGTTGTTGTTTCTGAATCTGAAAAGAAAATGTTGATTGTAAATGGTGTCCCTTTGAACTAGAGGATTGGTTCCTCGCTCTCGGAACTATTGTAGTCAGCTTCATCTTTGTCACCATATCGGTTAGGTTTAGTATGATTTGAGGTTCATTCTAGTAATCAAAATTGAGTTTAGATTGTTTGGGAGCAGTTACGTCATCACTAGAGAAAGTCAAAACATAGCTAAAATCATCAATCTTTTAGTCATAAGACTCTGAGGGTGTAGAGGCAACGTTCAGAGTCAGTGGTTCAAGTGATTTCTCCCCCAAATTCAAGACAACAAATCTAACTGGGGAACCTATTTCCTAATCTTCACACTATCAACCCTTGGTTAGTCCATGATCTCCTTCCTTTTGGTCTTTCATTGCAGTGGCTTCTCAGGTGTAGTGTCCATCTTTAGCTTAGCAGGTTGCAGATTCTGAGTGCCAGCTTATTCTAAAGCAATTTGTATCTGATCCAAGTTCTTCTTGGAAGATCTGATTTGGACATTGCTCCATTCGTCCTCCTCTACATTCAAGTCTATTAGAGAGATCTGTTTAATCGAAATCATATTTACATAAACTATTTCAGATTCCTTTAAATAATATTTTGGAATCTTTATGTTCCCTTATTTGAAATTTCTCTCGACCCAATACTTGATGCTACAGCTACACTCTATGTTGTATCCAAGTAGTTAGTGGTAAGTACAGTATTTGAGATGATCTTTCCTTTCCACCTTGTTTGGTTTATTGGGCTCAAGCAATCTAAACTCAGGCTTCTACGACTTCATCTTTGAAGGAGTATATTCTATTCAACCATAATGCGATCAATGGAACCTGCCTTCCATCTCTTCTATATGTACTCTGCTGGAATGACTGTTGACCGAGTTAACCATACCGCGGACCATATTTCTATGGACAAAGTTGGCTATACTACGTTGACTGAGTATAATGTACTAACGGAGGTTGATTATATTGTAATGGTTGTTGATAATCTTGAGTAGATAGCTTGGTCTGGATCCTTACTGGTCGCTTGCCTTTGCCACTATCTTTGACTTCTTCTCAAATGCCTTAATTGGTATGGGCTTCTTGGTCTTCTCCATAGTCTCATTATGCTTAACTTCCTCCTTAGACTGCTAGCCTTGCTGAGTAGCTTCTCAAACAATTTAATCATAAGTCCTTTAAGCATGAAAGCTACTAGACCGTAGGTACTCTTAAGTAGGATCTCAGTCGCATGTTGTTCCTGCAGTTGAGGCTCACACTTCATGCTTAAGTTCCTCTATCTCAAAATGTAGTCTAATAAGGTCTCATTAAGCTTATGTCGCTCTACCATAAGGTCTCCTATGGTGACATGATGATGAGCTCTAGTGAATCTCTTCACTAATAAGCTCTTTAACTTTGTTAATATTTTAAATTACCCATTAGGTAGCTCTGCATACCAATCAAATGCAACCCCTGACAAAATGCTCACAAACTAACGAAACAGTAATGCTTCATTGTCTTCAGCGTTGAAGCAACTTGCTCGGAATTGCACAATATGTTGGCTAGGGTTTTCCGTTCCATTAAAATCATAAAGTTTAGTGGAACAAAGCCCTTGGGGTATGGTATAACATCGGATTCCTCCGGGTAGAGCCTACCTTTTGCAACTGATGCACCACCTTTCAATTCAGCTAAGGTCTCCTTTACTTGTTGTTCGACCAACTGCTTGATGTCTTTTTCTGGTACCAAACTCTAAGTTGAATCCTTCTTCGGTGGTACATCCCCGTTAGCATAAGTGACCTATTTTCTTTCATCTATAATGTGTAAGACCTTAGGATGATTAACCTCTAGGGATGCTATCTGTCCTGATTATGATTATCTATACATTATATTCATGGTGGTTATGGCAGTGAAAATTTCCTCAATCCTCTTCTCTAAACTCTGCAGCATTCTCCTCAACAGTAAGCAGAGCATCACGCGCAGATGAAGCTACCCTTGTCTCGATGACATTGATTTTTATGAGCACATCGTCCATGTAGTTTGTTAAATCATAATCCTCATCATCAAGATTCTTTCCTTGTTCTTCTGCTATTTTCAAAATCTCAACTCTAAGCCTCCTTACTTTTTCATCGACTACGTTCTCCTTAAACAACTTGAGATCAGTAGGCCTTTCTTGAACATCATCCCTTTCTATAATGGACTCTAAAGCAACAGTAGTCATGATAGCTAGAGCATCGGGTTCATGATCCATGTCACGAACATCCTCTTCTGACTTCTCAAATTGTAATGGTGTGGTAACCTTAGGTATCCACAGTTTCTTCCTTCACTTTGATGCCTTGGGATGCCGTGTTCTGCTGGTGACATCAGCGCGTTGAGAGGAAGTGTGCTCCCTATTGTGAGGACCAAGTATAGTGATAACACTCTCTTTTCAATATGCCTTTTTAGAAACATTCATTAAATAAAGACAAGTGGTACTGTTGGACCCAGACAAGACTTGACTGGTCTATGCTCTCTATAGGTCTTGAAACAACAGTGGCATCGTCTGTGACACTGGCAATGGTGTCGGCATGGCTTCCCAAATGGAATCTTGTCGGAGTACAGGCAGGGGGCACTTCAACTGCCCTCTATAACTGACGAGCAGGTCTGTAATTTCTCAAAATCTCATTCTTTATCCTAGGTGATACTGCACAACCCTTCCTTCTGAGCAATTCGACAACTGAACATCCTTCTTTTTTGGCTAGTTTCTCAAATATGATACAAACTTGAGTGATGGGAGTAGGACACTGCCTCTCCTTACCATGACCATGAGGTGGCGGCAATGTGGCAACAATCTTGTGGAGGCTCTCATCTCCAATAGTATCAGACAGCAGGTGAAACCTACTCCCTTGAAGGAGACGAGAGGTCTTAGGTACTCCAAGTTCCACCAACTAAGGAATCTTCATAACAGTAGCTAACTTCATAGCATGGGTCCTAGCGGCCCTCATAATTTTATGATTGTGGTTCCTCTTCGGCGGCTTAGTCAACGGGCGATCATTAGAACTAGAACCAATCTCAAACACAAACTCCAAGGTAGAAAACACACCAGCAGAACCTTCCTCTATCAAAATCTCCTTTACTTTAATAGACAACATTGTAGGTGTTGTAATAGTAAATCCATTGGTTGTAGGTGTAATAACCCTCTTTTGTGTGGAAGCAGCAATCTTGGAGGGCGCATGAATGACAGACTCATTTGTCGTTGGGGCAGCTCTGGTTGAAACAAACTTAAAATAAGCGGCGGTGACTTTTGCCTTCATGAAAGAAGGCAATTCTTGGCAGTGGTTTGAATTGAATTCAGAGGGCCTTTAAACATCTGACACAGAGACTTTCATGACGACAAAGGAGGCCTTGTTTAGTACAACTTTGAACTCATTGAACCCTGATCTGAATTTGATCATGGGTTCCATGAGACGAGCTTCCCGACCGGTAGGCAAGTCTTAGAAGAATGTCAAGGTTAGGGATGACATCGTAGCTATCGATTAAAAACTTCCAAGGGTTAGTGATGCCCTATGCCTCGTAACATAGTGTAAACTATATTAACAAAGGTCATTCTATGAACTGAGTACATCTTTCTCATTTCATTACTTTTGTATTGTTTTTTAAGTGTATTTTCCAAGTTTATTATTTATTGATAATTCAAACAGTTTATAAAATTTTGAAATCTAAGTGGGAGTTAAGAAAATATAAATTTGTCCCAACTTGTGAATAAAAAAATCGAACTCAGAATGCATGAAGTAAAAGTGATGTGGCCTTCACAATGAACTTTGTTGAGGTGAAACTCATTAACCAACACACCTATACGGGGTCTGTCCCCACACAAAAAGAAAGGCCCTAAAGATTCTTGAACCTACTCTATTTAAGGGTGGTTAAATAAATGGTCCTAAAATCGAGGAGAGTTGATAGTTCCTGCTTAAGAAAGATACGAGCGAAGCATGCCAATAGAAGAAAGGTAATCTATACCAAGAGGGACATGAAAGCATTACTATTGTATGAAGACAAAACATCCTGATCATAATTGAGAGAGAAGCTAATCCCTAGTCAAGTTGCCAGATGTTGTCGGTCGCCAAATGGAAGTTGTCAGTTGCATTAAAAAAATATGTTTAATTTAATATATGTATTATTTTAAAAATTATTTTTAAATTTTAAAAATTATTTTTAAATTTTAAAAATTATTTTTAAATTTTAAAAATTTGAGACCAGTGTGATCTCATATATTTAATAGTTTACATAAACAAGCACCACACCACCAGCCATGCACCTATCCTGAATATTAGACAAATTGCTTGACAGCGAGGATCGATTAAGTAAACTAAAGAATTTATGACATCCGTTTTAGTCTTCAAAACCTTTTATATTGACCGACAGGTTTTTCTATCTAATATGAAAGATTAGATAGGGTTTATGTTAATCTGGGTTCTAAAGTTTGCTATAAGGGTATAGTTAATTCCATCTTAGACAACCGAAGTCACTTAAAAAATTCTCGATTTAGATCAGGGGTTTTTGTCTTCAAGAAATTGAACATTTTGGAATTTCAAGGTCAGACATGGAAAATTCAAATGAGATGAGATCAAATATAAGGAAAGGAAGGAGATGTTGCAGATTCTGAAGAGACCCTCAGTGACTTCCCAAGCTATCCTATAGTTTAGGTTCAGCTTCAAAGATATGTTGTTTTTTAATATTTCATCCTACCAATATTATTACTTAGGAGTTACACTTGCATGGTATTAATCATGCTAATAGTCTACGAAGATCAAACGATAACCTCAGAGCCTAAATAAGAGTTAGGACTTATACTGCTCAGCATGACTGTGCAGGAGCCTAAAGATGAGTTGAGGATTTATGCCGTGCTAGATGAACTACTATCAGTCGTTAGAGATATATATTTTTAACTTAATATATGTATATAATTTAAACAATATAGTTTTAATTTGAAAATACAAAATTAAATTGATCTTATATCCTCAATAGTTTAAGTAAACAAGCACTACACCACAAGCCATGCACTTATCACGATAAATTAACACATTGCTTGATAGTGAGGCTCAATTACATAAAATAATAGATTTATGACATCCATTTTGATCTGTGAAACCTTTATATTTACCAACAAGTTCCCCTTTTGAATATAAAAGAATTAGATAGGGTTTATATTACCTAGGTTCTTAAAGTTTCCTATAAGGGTAAGCCTTTATAGTTAATTACTTTATAAATGATTGAAATCATCTAAGAAAACTCTCAATTTAGAATAGGAAAGCTTGTCTTCATGAACTCCAAATTTAGGATTTTCAAGGTCAGACATAGGAATTTCAAAAGGGAATGTATTAAATTTGGAACAATTATTGTGGAATCCAAAGAAAGAAGAGTTAGGGCATGTCACAGATCCAAAAGAGAACCTCTGATGACTTTCCAAACTATCCTATGGTTTGGGTTCAATTTAGAAGAGATATTGTTTGATGTTTCATCCGACCAATTTTATTAATTAGGGCTTACATCTGTATGACACCGATCTTGCAAACAACCTGTAATATAGGAGGGTTGATGTCTTATCGAATGATAATCTCGGAGTCCTACGATGAGTTAGGCTTGTATTGCACTGTGTGCAAAGGCCTAAAAGATAAGGTGATGGTTTATATTGCACAAGGAAAAACACCACGAAGTTTATGGTTTGTTGTTTATTTTTAGGGAAAATTTTAGTTGATGTAGATTTGTTTACCTATTTGATACACCTAAAATATAGTAATTTTATACATATTTTATACCTATTTATGATGATATTGCACTTTAATGGAAGGTAATTTGTGTGTTTTCCTTACAGTTATCATTAAATGAATGGTTGTGATGAAAGAAGTGAAAAAGGATCCAATTTGGAGAAAAAGTGAATAAAATTTAAAAAGTCATATGTGGCAGCTATGCGCCAGAATCCATGCTTATGCGTAAAGGCCCCACGACTATGCAACCAGATCTGGAGCTTAAGCACCAGCATGCTCGCAGCTAAGCGACAATACCCCGCACTTATGCGCGAGAGTTGTATAAGAGGAGTTATTTAATTTTAGGCACCATTTTGAAGAGGTTTTTGAGGTACCTGTCGATAAGAACGTTGATAACTTACTATTGGATCCAAATTTAAATTAAATCTATCTTGATTAGATGCATCTCTTGGAAGATACGTTGAATCTGAACACAATTAGAAGAGATACAAAGATACCTTTTGGAAAAGTATAAAAAGATGACTTGAAGATTGTGGTTTATGTTCATGTGTGTGGTTTATGCTATAGAGTTATTTTAGAACACACCTCTCCACTTCATCATCTTTACTTTACCTTATTAAAGTTTGTATTAGGATTAGAAGTGAGACTTAGTACCCTTAGAGTTGGGCGCCAACCTATAAGGAGTACTGTAAGGGAAAGTAAAGTTTTCAAAGGAACTTCAAGAGTTTGGTGGAGAGGATTTTTAGATAAGTCTTTATCTTTGTTATTACATTTGGTTCTTAATTAAGAATTCTTGTGTTTTCACTATGACTTCTACTTTTAAGCCAAGTTGTGATTGTATTTTCTCCATGAACTTTGAGTAGTTTTCTTTATCTTTTTCCTTAAAATGATGAAGTAATAAAGTAATGGAAGTATGTTATGTGAAGTATAGGATTTCAATGTTGGAAGAAATTGTGATGATTTAAAACCTTGGACATCATTTACTTTTTGATTTGGCTTATGAAGATGTTAATATTTTTTGTGAGAACATGTAAGAACAAATATGGTATTATCTCAATAAAAATAGGAAAGAATCACATGAGATTGTATGGGTGAGAATGTAATCCATACAGTTGAGTGCAAATGAATAAGGAGATATACATTGATGGGTGTAAAATTAGAGGACTTTAGAGTGATGGGATAAAATCCCAAACTTGGTTTATTTTCTTATGTTTTGATACGAGATGTTAGCCCCCAGGTGGAGGAAATCGAGAAAACTATAGAGTGAGAGCTAATATCTTTCCTGCCTAACTCGTCTTCAAGATTTTTAAAACAATAGATTAACCTATGTTCTTTATAGCATCTCTAGTAAGAGTAAAGAATAAAATTGCTCCTATTTGGTACAACATCTTTTAGATACTTTCACAACAATAATTTTCTTTAATTGTTAGTGATTCATAAAAAGGAATAAGATCTTTCATTTACATAAGTTTTCATCTTACAAAATTTTAGAAAAAGTAGTTTCTTACTTTCATTTCAAATTATAAAAATTAACAAAAAGAATCGAATTTTATTTCCTAAGAATATTATCTAAACTTGTTAGATGTATTTTAGGAAGCTGTTGTTTTTATTATGTGATTTTATTTTGTTGTGTTTTATAATAGTGTATGCGTAGTTTAGGTTCTGAAGGACTTGTGCCTTACAATTCTGAATTAGAAAGAACTATAAGAAAAAAATAAAAAAATTAAATATACAGAAAATGATAAAAAGATTCAAGAAATAACAAATCAAAATAATCAAAATGCTGATATCGATCAAGACTTTAGAGCTTTAAGAGATTATGCTAAACTTACCGTAGATGAATTTCATGGTAATATTCAAAATCCTGCTGTAGTGGCTAATTCATTTGAACTTAAACCTGTTATTATCCAAATGATATATACTAATCAGTTTGGGGGAGCACCAACTGAAGATCAAAATTTACATTTTGCTAATTTTCTAGAATTTTTTGCTACATTTAAATATGATGATGTTTCAGATGATGATATTAGACTTAGAATTTTTCTTTTCTCATTGAGGGAAAAAGCTAAGATATGGTTACATTCTTTAGCACCTGGATCTATTAGAACATGGGGTGATTTATCACAAAACATTCTTGGTAAATATTTTCCACCATCAAAGAGTACTATGCTCAGAAATGATATTGCATCTTTTTTGTCAGTTTGAAGGGGAAACTATTTATGAAGCATGAGAATATTTTAAAGATCTCTTAAGAAATTAGCCACATCATTCAATACCAAATTGGTTAATATCTCAAATTTTTTATAATGGATTAGTTGGATATATTAGATCTATCATCGATGATGCTGCTGGTGGTTCATTAATGTCTAAACAATTTAATGATGCTTATGCCTTAATTGAAGAAATGACTGCAAAAATATTTCAATGTCTTTCTGAGAGGGTAAATTCTAAAAAGGTAGCCAATATTCATGAATTTGAGGCTTTTGCAATGTTAGTAAATCAAGTTGCTACAATTTCAAGAAAGATAGAATAATTTGGAATGAATTTTTTTCAACCAATGTCAATGATTGAAGAAAATTCATTATGCCAAATGGTAGATTCTCAAACATCATTAGAGACTTTGAATGCCATAAACAAGCCTAATAACCCATATTCCAATTTTTATAACCCAGGTTGGAAGAATCATGAAACTTTAACTAGAGTAACCATAATTAGGGCGGTAGTAATCAACAATGACGGAAAAATCAAGTAAACCCATTAGGGAATTGGAACAATTAAAGGAATATTAGTTATAGACCTACTTATCCTCCAGGCTTTAACAATTCTTCACAGTATAAGGAGAAGAAGTTATCTATTGAAGAAGTGGTGTTACAAATGGGAAATCAATTGCAAAGTCAAGGAGCAACAATTAGAAATATTGAGAATCAATTGGGACAATAGCCAATTCATTAAGTAATAGATACCAAGGAACACTTTTGAATAATACTGAGATAAATCCAAGAGATAAAAATAAAGAGCAAGTAAAAGATGCTCAATTGAGAAGTGAAAGAGAGTTGGAATGCAGAGTTCAAAAAGAGATTGAAGAACCAAAAGAGTACGCTCAGAAAGGTTTGGAAAGACCTATTTTTCCACCTAAAATTGATTTAGAAAAGCCACCACGACAATTTCCTCAGAGGCTTCGACAACAAAAGTTGGATAAGCAATTTTCAAAATTCTTAGAGATTTTTAAGAAACTTAAAAATAATATTCCATTTGCTGAAGACTTAGAATAAGTTCCAAGCTATGTAAAGTTTATGAAGGGTATTCTCAATAGAAAAATAAGGTTTGAAGATAATGAGACTGTTACAATTAGTGAAGACTGTAGTGCAATAATTCAGAAGGAACTTCTTGAAAAGCTTAAAGATCCTGGTAGCTTCAGAATTCCATGTGCAATTGGAGAAAAATTTTATGGGAAAGCTTTATGTGATTTAGGTGAAAGCATTAACCTTATGACATTATCTATATTTAAAAGACTAAGATTAGAGGAAATAACCCCTACTACTGTAACTCTGCAGTTAGCAGATCATTGGATAACATATCCTAAAGGAATTTTAGAATATGTTTTATTAAAAGTGAATAGATTTATCTTTCCTATTGATTTCATTGTGCTTGATATGGAGGAAGATAAAGAGATATCAATTATTTTGGAGAGACATTTCTTAGCTACAGGAAGAGCAATGATAGATGTGCAGAAAAGGGAATTAACTATGTGTGTTAATGATCAATCTATGACATTTAATATTTCAAAGTCAATGAAATATCCTGCAAAAGGTAAAGATGATGAATGTTTTAGGATGGATGTAATGACATATCTGAGTGAATGTCATTTCAAAGTAACATATGAAGAGAAATCTGAAAGTAAAAAGTTGCAAAACGAACAAGAAGAGGAAACACAATATTCTGACGATTTTATTGAGGAAGACTTAAATTTTATTTAAGAAAGTTTTAAAGTTTTTGACATGACAAAGAAAAATGAATCTTTCAGTCCATCAATTGACAAACCTCTTAAACTTAATTGACGGTACTTCCCGAACATTTAAAATATGCCTTCTTAGGCGATTCCTCAACATTGCCTGTTATTATTTCCTCAAAACAAACTACAGAAGAAGAAGTGAGTTTGCTTGAAACTTTAAAGATATGTAAGAAAGCCTATGGATGGACCATAGATGGTATTAAGAGAATCAGTTCTTCAATTTGTATGTACATAATTCTTATGGAAGAAAACATCAAACCCAGGGTTGATCCTTAAAGGAGATTAAATCATAAATGAAATTGTTAAGAAAGAAATTTTAAAGTGGTTAAATGCTGGAATTATATACTATATTCAGATAGTGCTTGGGTAAGTCCTATTCATTGTGTTTTAAAAAAAGGAGGAGTAACTGTAACTGTTAATGAAAATAATGAACATATACCAAAAAGAAAAGTTATAGGATAGAGAATATACATTGATTATAGAAAATTAAATTTTGCCACTTGGAAAGATCATTTTACACTTCCCTTTTTGGATCAGATGTTGGATAGACTAGTTGGGCATAAATACTTTTGTTTTCTGGATGGATATACTAGGTATCACTAAATACAAATTACTTTTGAGGATCAAGAGAAAACAACATTTATGAGTCCTTATGACACTTTTTATTTTAGAAGAATGCCCTTTGGTTTATGTAATGGCCCTGCTATATTTTAAAGATGTGTGATGGAAATTTTTTGTGATCTAATTGAAAAAGGAATTGAAGTGTTTGGATAGATGATTTTTAGTGTTTGAAACTTCATTTGAATCATGTTTAGAACACCTATATAAAGTTCTTGAACACTGTGAAGAAACAAATTTTATTCTTAATTGGGAAAAATTCTGTGGTTGCAGGGTGAATTTTTTTTGGACATAAAATTTTAGAAAAGGTATGGAAGTAGACCGTGCAAAAATTCAAGTGATCGCTAATTTACCTTGCCTAATGAATGTGAGAGAAATTAGAAGTTTTCCAGAAATGCTGGATTCTACAAGCTTTATATTAAAGACTTTTCAAAAATTACTAAGCCTTTGTTCCAATTACTGGAAAAAGATTCCATTTTTAATTTTAATGAAGATTGCCTAAAAGCATTTGAATTATTAAAAGAAGAATTAATAACTGCAACACTTATTGTTTCACTGGATTGGAAAGAACCTTTTGAATTAATGTGTAATGTAAGTGATTATGCTATTGGAGTTGCTTTAGGACAAAATCATGATAAAATTTTAAAAGTAATCTATTACGCTAGTAGAACACTTAATGAAACTCAAATTAATTATACCACAACTGAGAAAGAGTTATTAGCTATAGTATTTGCTTTTGATAAATTCATATCATATTTAATTGGAACAAAATGTGTGGTGCATACTGACCATTATGTTATTAAATAATTAATAAAAAAGAAGGATGCTAAACGAAGATTAATAAGTTGGATTCTTCTTTTAGCTTTTAGTTTTGAGATGGTAGATAGAAAGTGTGCTTATAATCAAATAGCTGATCATATGTCTAGGCTTGAAAATGAATAATCTCTCTCTTCTGATGATGAAATTAATGAACATTTTTCTGATGAAAAAGTATTCACTATTAATCAGTGATGTGCTCCATGGTATGTCGACATTGTAAACTTTATTGTTAATGACATATTACCCTATGGTTAACATACCTACAGAGGAACAAATTTTTATCTGAAGCTAAGACTTAATTTTAGGATGACCCATTTTTATATTAAAAAGGAAATGATCTTATTATTAGAAGATGTGTAACATTAAAAGAAGCTTATAAAATTTTTCAAAAATGTTATGATTCTAATTTTGGGGGACATTTTGGTATTGATTATACTGCATATAAAATTCTACAATTTGGATTTTATTAGCCTACAATATTTAAGGATGTTAATGTTTATATTAAAAAGTGTGATCAATGTCAGCATGTAGGAAATATTTCTAGAAGAAATGAGATGGCCCTCAATTATATGTTGTAAGTAAAAATATTTGACGTTTGGGGATTAGATTCATTGAACCATTTATATCATATTTCAGAAAATTATAAATTTTGTTAGCAGTGGAATATATCACTAAATGGATATAAGTTGTTGCATTACCTCGATGTAATGCTCGAAGTGTTGCAAAGTTTTTGAAAAATAACTTATTTAGTAGATTTTGAACGCTGAGAGTAATCATAACTAATGAAGGAAGTCATTTTAGAAATGCAATTATGAAGAAACTAGTAAAAAAATATCATATCATCCATAAAATTGCTACTAGTTATCGTCCTTAGATAAGTGGTTTGGTTGAATTATCCAATCATTAAATTAAAAGAATTTTAGAAAAATCTGTTAATCTAAACAAAAAAAGATTGGTCAATCAAACTGGATTTTGCTTTGTGGGCTTATAGGACTGCTTACAGAACTCATATAGGAATGTCCCTATATGGTCTAATTTTTGGGAAAGCTTGTCAATTACCAGTTGAACTTAAGCATAAAGTATATTGGGCTATTAAAGAGTTTAATTATAATTTAAAGGATGCTGGTGAGAAAAGACTATTGCAATTAAATGAGTTGAAGAGATAAGAAATAAATCATATGAAAGTGCTAAGATATATAAAGAAAATGTGAAGACGTGGTGTGATCGTAAGATTATAAATAAAAGTATTGAGCTAGGACAATGGGTTTTTCTATATAATGCCATATTAAGGTTATTTGCTGGAAAACATAATTACTAGTGGATGGGCTCATTTATAGTAATAAAAGTTTATCCCTATGGAGCTGTTGATATTAAAGATCCTGAAACTGAGAAAATACTTAAAGTAAATGGTCATAGACTGAAACCTTATTTCTCATTATATCAACTCAAACTTGATGAAAATCTGAAGTTCGGTCACCCAAATTAAATATTGGGTATGTCGGGCTGACAAAGTTAAACCAAGCGCTTTGTGGGAGGCAACCCATAGTTATTTGTGTGCTTTGTTTTAAGTGTTTTGTGTGTTACATTTGGTTTGTATTAAGAAATATATTGTCTTATTTTTCTTATATTATGTTAGTGGAGATTAATGAGACCTTAATTGATAATTTGGATAAGTTAAAATGAGAATTTAGACATTTAGCAGACCTGTGCTAAAGTAGGCGCTGGAAGCTAAGCGCCAGTAGTTGGCGCTTAGCCGCCAAAGTTATGAAAAATATAAAAAATGAGGTTCTATAAGCCATTATCATGGAGAAAGTTTTATGGCATGTTTATGGAAGGTTTGTGAACGTGGGAGGACAGTTTTAGGCCATCTAAATTCTATAAATTAGGACCAGAATAGTGAAAATCCATCCCTTTTCAAAATTTCTATCCTAAGAGTCTTATAGAAGAGTTTAAGTGTTAAAAATGTCTTCTTGGGAGAGTGAAATGAAGAAGAAGGAGGATGCAAACAAGATGCAGTTCATTAGTGAGAGTGCATTAGTTATATAACAAATTTCTGGCTGTAAGTATTTAATATATAGCAAAGAAGATTGCAAAGATCGAGGCTGATGTTGCATCAATTAGAGCAAAGGTAAATGAAACTAATGCACATTTAGCACTTATTGGATGGCAATTGAAGATGCAGTTTAGTCATACAAGTTATATTGAAGAAGCGGACAAGGCGATGTATCTGGCAAATAAGTAGATTGAAGATGATTTTGTTAGATGTCTTCATCATTGTCCGTTCTATCAAATCTATATACTTAACTGTTTAGATGAAACTAATGGAGGTACTGGATATGTTGCACCTAATGGAGACTGGAATTAAGTTCTATAGTGTGTTAAGTGTTAGTTATTTGTGCCTTGTGTTTAATTAATTGTGTTAATTATTAGTGTTTCATGTTTATGTATGTTGTATGATAAAAGTGTTTATATTTCATGTTTGTGTCAAGTAATTAGTTTAAGTGATTTATTGTGAGTAGAAAAGATGAGATCATAACCAAGTATCTTAGATTAAAGACTTATAATTTGTACTTGTAATTTGTATTTGTTTAATTAAGTAAAAGCTTGTGTTTGTCTAAAACTTGTGTTCAAACGTTTTTAATCAAAAGAAGTGTAATACTAGGGATAAGAAGATTATAAGGTGATGATATAATTATTAAAAATTTTAGGGTATATTAAAGGAGCGAGAATGAGTATTTATCGAAAAAATCAAAATGAGTGAGTTGGCGGCTATGAGCCGAGACCCTACGCTTACGCGCTAGAGCTCTGTAGCTAAGTGTCATACTCATGCTTAGACGGCGGTTCGTGAAAATCGATTCGCACGTTTTAAAAACTTGAAAATTGCAGATTCTTCCTCACTTTTATCTTCTTCCTTTGGCATTTTGCAATTTTGGAGGCTGGGGCATAACTACATTTGCAAATCTTGAGCTGTTTCAAGTGAAACTTTTTAGGTTCGATCTTCTTGAGGTAAGAGCAGTTCTCCTAAGTAAAAATTTTATTTTCACCATATATTTAGAGTGTATTTTGGAGAAATCTGAAAATCACTCTTCATGGTGAAAATTTTAGAAAAGGTTTGAGAAATTACATGGATTTAGTAGTTTAAGTCTTTAGGAGTTTAGTTTAGTAATTTTAAGTTGAATGTGAAATTTATAGTGATTTTTATGAAAATTTTAGAAATGGCACTGAAGAGAGCAAAGCTAGAGCCACTTACAATTCTGACAAGTTCGCCAGTTCTAAGCTCAATATCATTGCATGCAAGCTTTACAGTCACGTAAACCGATCTAGACATGAGGATTTGGTAAACCTGTAGAGAAATAGAAGCCATGATTGTAAGTCACCTCTGGAATAAATTATGTTATTTTATTGCCGTAGTTGTTACTTCTGTGGTTCGGGAGTTTTATGCAAACCTCCCGGAGTCAGAGGATAACTTTGTTTTCATGCAAGGAGAGCTGGTTCACTGTACTCCTGAGGTAATTAACAGATTTTAACTACTGCCACCTAGTATGTTTAGGTTTTATTCAAATTACAATCCTACTGAGGAAGATTTGGATGAGATTAATTCTACTTTGACTGATGGGAGGGGTTATGGAAGATTACTAATGAGAGAAGATTAAACTTCCAAGTATCAAAGTTGAATGCAACCTCCAAAGCCTAGCTTTATTTCATATCATCCAAGCTGCTTCCTACAAATCATCTGAGTGAGGTGACTAGAGAAAGAGCCACTTCGAACTATTGTATTTAGAACAGGAAGGCGATAGACATTGGAAAGATTATTTATTGTATTCAGCCTCTTAAGCCTATTACTAGTTCAAATTTGAAGACTTATACTTCACATTCAATTTTCAGGTGGAGAGGAGGATTTTCTAGAGGTTCCAATGCATCCGCTTCTACTGCATCTACATGTCATGCTTCATCATCTCATGCATCTTTAAGTTAATTTTTTGATTCACATATTGAGCTTTTGAATAAGAAGAAAGGTAATATTAATTATACTGCGGATTGAGTGCACGATATAGAGGGGAAAGTAGACCATATTCGAGAATATCTTTAGAGACATAGTGAGTATGAGGGAAATTATCACAGTTGCATGGATAGATTGATCGGAGGTGATTTTAGTGCCGTGGTACACACTCATCCACAATATAGCCTATATGTGCCTACTCGTACATGGAACGAAGGGGATGATGCTAAGGAGGAAGAAGATGAACAAGATTGATAATTCAAATGAGTGATGTTATGTTAGGTGATGCTTCTGTGGAATTTTATATTTTTTTTGTGTGATATTTTTAATTTGTGGAAGTGAAATAGGACTACTCTATGTCTTTCATTTTGTTATAATAGTTGTTGAGACACTTTAGTTTGTGCTTATTTTAGTTGTGGATGTTATATGTTTGTGATATGTGGTGTGAATGTTTGTGGTAGTAAATGTGTTAGTAATTTGTTAGTGTATTTTTTGTTAGTTTAGAACTAATTTCAGAATCTATTTAGGAAGGTTTTAAAATGCTATTAAGATCCATTAATTAAATTTCATACTTACCTTTTCAATTTACTACCATATATATGTCTTAGTTATAGATTTCTGCTTAAGTGTATCAATATGCTTTTATGTTCTCCAGTACTTTAGAAGTCTTTTGAATTTCTTTTATAAAATAAATTTTTTTTATAATTTTGGATCAAGTCATTTTCATTCATGTTTCTATTACCTGCATATTATATATGAAAATTTTTGCAAGTTTAATACTAATAGTTTTTTTTATTCCAACCCATGTATTTTGTTACTTTGCTTAAATGTTTTATCATAATGAAAATTTTAAAGTTTGGGGGGAAGGAAGATCAATTTTCAAAAACTTAAAATTTTATTTGTTTTCAAATGTGCTAAAAATTTAATTTTAATTGAAAAATAATTATGTGTATGAAGTTAAACTAAAAAAATAAAATTTTGAATATAGAAATGAGTAAGAGAATTTAGTTAAAATCAATAGTAAGAATGAAAAATTTGAAGTTAAAAATTTCTTAGTGAAGAAATGACGATTATTCTGTAACCATCATTAGTAAGAAAATTTTTATTTCAAAAAAAAAATAGAAGGATTAGACTTTCATTTTTAATACTTAAATTTCTTTTGTTGAAGATAATTTTCAAAACTTATATTATATTTCTAAGTTAAAGATATATATCTACCTTACGCTTTAGGAAAGGAATGGTGGAATTCAAAATCATTAAAGTCCTATCCAGATACAGTAATCCTTGCCTTATAAAAAAAGAAAAAAAAAGAAAAAGAAAAGAAAAGGAAAAGAAAAGTGAAAAAAGTATATGCGAAAAGGGAGGAGAAACTTGAGGATTTAAGGGCCTAATAAAAAATTTGTTCCATACCAGATCTTTTTAGAGCATAAGATTTGAGAAACTCTTGAAGCTTATAAATTTAATATAGTTAATACAATAACTTTAATAAAGATTCTTAAGTGAAGAAAATAAAATGCCTAAGCTCTATTTTCTGAAGAATCTATAAGTATTTATGAGTATGATAGGAAATAATATTTTTCATTATCCATGAATTTAATAAAGGTGGAGGCTCAGAGCTAGACTGTGTGGTTCTCGAACTTGAATAAGATCTACCAACCCAACAATCTATGGAGGGTGGTCCTAACTTCGATCCTAATGAAAAACCGTGGACCTTTATAAGTTTTCATCAAACCAAATTAGGGGGTTTTAGCCTATCACTCTAAAGACCTCTAATTTTACTCCTCAATAAAAACTTATCTCCTATTATATTACATATAATTATTTGGACTACAATTCTCATCCATAAAATTGCATGTGATTTTTACCAATTTTTGTTTGAGAAAATACCACATTGGATCTTACATAATCTCACAACAAAAATTTTAACTTCTTAACTGGCCAAATTAAGAAGTAAGTTAAGTTCATGGAATTAAATCTTTACAACTTATTCCAACTTTAAACACTTTAACATTCCACAACAATCCTACATAATTTAATTACTTCTTCATTTAAGAAATAAAAAGATAAACTAAACTACTCAGAATTCAAGTAGAAAAAACAAGCAAACATTGATTTGATAAAAGAAGTCATAAAGAAAACACAACAAGAAAAACTAAATATGAAAACAAAAATAAACTTTTCTGGAAATTTATTCACAAGACTCCGGAAGTTCCTTCGTAACTTGACTTTCCACAGGATAACACTACAAAGGTTGGTGCCAACTCTGATGACTCCAACTCTGACTTTAGACTTTAATAAAAACTAAATAAATTGGTGAAAGAAAAATTTGTGGAAAGAAAGTTTCACACCAACCGTTTCTCCTCTAAAACTAAACTAACTAAACTATATGCAATAAAAACTGAAAGTAAAAATCTTTGAAACTAGAAGATAACACTGAAAACTAGAAAAGAATATTAAAAATTAGACTCTCTAACTAGTCTCTTAAGATTCACACACAAACTCCAAGTCTCCATGATATATTTTTCCAAAAGTTGCCTTGGTGTCTCCTCAAATCATGTCCCGATTCAACGTATCCACCAACAGATGCATCCCTTCATTCAAATTTGCCGCCATGGTAAGTTAAGGAAGTCACCACCAAAAGTTGCTTCAAACACCCCTTGAAATTTGCGCTCAAAATGAAGAAAATTCTATTTTTAACTGTGGTGGCAAAGCGCCGACCAGGCGGTGCTTAGCCGTCAAGGTCCAATATTTCATTTTTTCTTTTTTTTTATTCCAAAATTGATCCAATTTTGCTTCTTTCATTATAATCACTTATTTTCATCATAAATTCAAGAAAAACATAAAATACCTTCCATTAAAGTGCAATATCATCAAAATTAGGTATAAAATGTGCATAGAAACACTATATGTTTTAGGAGTATCAAAATCCTCCAAACTAAAATGTTACTTATCCTCAAGTGACTCTTAATCCCATAGAAAATTTTAGCATGCAAATTATGTAATGAGTTTCTTAGGATGGAGACAAAATTTTGTTCTAGAAATGTAATAGTCCATGTTTAAAAAAATTTCAGTAATTAAGACAAATTTAATGTTTAGTAGAAAGTTCTTAGGTAAAGGATAATGTAAAATATAGTTTTCATTCTAATTTAGAAATACTTGTAAATTCTTCAAAATATTTGATTCACACATTTATTTTTCTCACTTAAAAATCTTTATTGAAAAAAAATTTTACTTACTATATTATAACCTTAATCTTTAAATTTTCTCTGAACTTATATCTTAAACTTTAGGTATGGAATCAATTTTTGATTAGGCCCTTAAATCCTCAAGCATCTCCTTCCTTTTCACATACCATTTTTCACCTTTTTTTTCTTTTCTTTTTTCTTTTCCTTTCTTTTCTTTTCTTTTCTTTTCTTTTTCCTTCTTCTTCTTCTTTTTCTTTTTTTATAAGGCAAGGATTCATGTATCTCGATAGGCCTTTAATGATTTTGAATTCCACCCTTCCATTAAAAATAAAGGTTTGATATACATCTTTCACTTAAAAATTATAATAATAGTATTTAAAAATTACTCCTCAATAAAACAAATTTAAGCTTTGAAAAATAAAAGTAAAATCTTCTATTTATCCAAAAATACAACATTTTTTTACTAAAGATACTTGAAATATATTTAACACATCTTTACTAAGAAAATTTTAACTTTAAAATTTTCATTATTACTATAAATCTTAACTAAATTTTTTTATTCATTTCTATATTAAAAATTTTGTTCGCCTAATATAACTTCATATAGATAATTGTTTTCAATCAAAAATAAAATTAATTTTAAGTATTCTTGAGAACAAATAAAATTTTAGATTTTTGAGAAATTTTTGTTTTTAAAATCCCCCACCCAAACTTTAATTTTTAATTAGGATAAAACATTTAAGCATAATAAATGATACATGGTTGAGAATTAAAAACTAACATAACCTGCTTGCATGAATCTTAATATTCTAAATATGCAAGTATAACAAATTAAAGATAGGTGTAAAAAGAAATCAAATTCAATTTCTTTAGTTTTTCAATAAATAGAAATTCAAAATTTCAAAGGACTTCTACAATAGTGAAGGTTTTCAAAGCAAATACACACCGACTGAAAATAACTGAAATCACACCAATACTATATAATAAATGATAGTAGTAGATTTTGAAAAGTTTAAAACATGTAGTTTTTAAATAATAGGTTTTAATAGTGTTCCATATTCTCCTAACAATTTTGGAATTGAAGTACACTCTATAAAAATCTCTGATACAACATACATATTAAAACATTTACTACTACACAAATATCACACAAAAAAACATATAGAATAACAATCCAACATAGATAAATCTGAATATACAAAAATAATCCAACTATAATAAGCATACTACCAGAGTTCACACAACAAACACAACATCTAAAATAAAACACAAGACATAGCATACATCAGTTCATCAACAAAAACTCAGTAACACATAAAAAAATCAACTAATCATCCTCATCATCATCATCATCTTGCTCGTTCCAATCTCTGGATGACACAAGGTATGTAGAATGGATGAGGGGGCATATCAGCACTCATATCACCTCTGATCAATCTATCTAAATAATGCTGATAATTCTCCCCATATTCCTCATGTTTTATAATATATCTTTCCATATTATTCATTTTACCATCCATGTGCCTAATATGCTCACGAGTAAGACTCACCTTCTTCAAAATCTTTCTTAATAAAGCAATCTGTGAATCACTAGATGATGAAGCTCTCGAAGTAGTAGCACGGGAAGTAGAAGCAGCAGAAGCAGTGGAAGCCCTATCAAATCCTCCTCTCCAGCCAAACTCTGAATGTACAGTGTAAGATCCAATGTTTACACTGGTAATTGGTTTCAAAGACTGAAGGACCTCTTCCCAAGTTTCAAATTTCACTCCAGATCGTTCACATAATGAATGAATCAAGGAAGGAAATCCCATACCATTTGTAGTGGTAGATTTAACACAATTCAAAATGTAATCATAAAAGATTGCTCCAATATCTATAGGCTTCTCTTGCTGAATGCAATAGTTCAACACAGCTCTCTCCCTTGTAAATTCACTAGTATGGCTTGAATGCAACAGCTTAGATGAGATAAAATAATGTCATGCTTTAGAAATGGCATTTAACTTAGAGGCCTGAAAATTTACTCTTCTATCATTTGTGATCTTCCATAAACCTTTTCTGTTAGTCAGAAATGTCATAATCTCATCTAACTCTCCCTTAATAGGATGATAGTTAGAATAAAAACAAAACATTTCAGAAGGTAGTTGATAAAATACATTGATTAGCGCAGATGTAAAATGTACTACTTGCCTTCTCACCATCTCCAAATTTTCTTCTGCTGCAGGTAAGTTTGCATAAAACTCTCTGACCACAGAAAGAACAACAATTCTCCCAATTCCTTCTAGCAATCATCTCATCAATAACTTCTCCAGGCTTACTAAACACATGTTCAGGAATCAATTTACGTGACTGTAGTGTGTCAACATACCATTCCTCAGCTCATTCACTAACAAACTTGTCAGAATCGAATCTCATCTTTTCTCTCGATAACTTAGACTTTGGAGTCATTTCTAAAAATTCAACAAAAATTCACCATGAATTCCAAAATCAAACAAAACTTGCTAAATTAACTTCCAAAAGTAATTTCCATTAAATCTAAGAAAATTCGCATCTTTTTCCTCAAATTTTCACCATGAATAGTGATTTTAGGATTTTCCAAAATGAACTCAAAATACATGGTGAAAATAAAAATTTTTACTTAAATGTAGTGCTCTTACCTTAAGGAATATAAATCAAACAATTTTTTGTTGAAATCAGCCTTCAGAAGGTCCCATATTTTGATGCCCTAGGCTCCTTTTCACAAAAATTAGAGGTTGAAGACGACAGGTAAGTTAAATATCGTGATTTTCATGTTTTTAACTGCTAAAAACCAATTTTCACAAACCGACGCCTAAGCGTGAGGCCTTCAGCGCTTAGCCGCGAAGTCTGGTGCTTAAGCGCCGGCACTCTGGCGCTTAGCCGCCATTGCCAAGATTTTCACAATTAAGAAAATGTACTAAACTACTTAGTTAATCACCCTTAATCATCTCAAAATTATTGTCTCTTCCTCATAAATCTTCCAATACTCCAATTTAAATTTTAATATCAATCGATTCAGATCAAAATTCACACAAACACAAACTTATATTTAAAAACAAACCAAACTTAATACAAACTAAAAATTTCTATCTAAACACTTTGGATGAAATTCCCTAAATATAAATGGACTCAAAAATTATAAAAATAAGTTTACATCACTAAGATGTAATGATCTCTCGTTACAGTGCAGTAGAACACAAACATAAAATATTAAACACTTAAAATATTAAACACATAAAACAGAAAATATACAAAATGAACCACAAAATAAAACCAACATTTAATTCCACTTTCTAGTAGGCGTAATATATCCAGAACCACTATTATTTCTGTTTGACCCTTCTGGAATATAAATTTGATAAAACGGGCGATGATTGAAAACTCTTACATCTTCTTCTTCTTATAACCACTTGTTCTTCAGGAACATTGCCTTCTTCCGCATAACTTTTATGATTGAATTGCATCTGAGTTTCCATCCCATATGCTCCAAATGTCTGTTAGTTTCATTAATCTTTGCTTCGACTGAAGTCTCTCGGGCTTCGATCATTGCAATCTTTTCTGCAATTCCCTGAATACTAACGACAAGAAATCCATTGAATAACTCTTTAACACTATCACTAATAAACTTACCCTCGACAAAATCTTCTTTCTTCTTGATCTCATTTACCCAAAAGACATGATGCACTCAATACACTCTTCTTAAGACTCAGGAATTGAAAATAGAACTTGGGGCAAGTGTTTTTCTTAATGCAGGGCCTTTTATAGACTTTAGAAGTGCATAAACCCACATTTAATCATTTTAAAACTCCAAAATAACTTCCAAAACGACTTCCCCACGATCTAGGCTTCTGAAACCTCATTTATTACATGTTTCATAACTCCTGCGCCTAAGAACCAACTAGGCGACGCTTAGCCACCAGTGCTCAATTTAACACAGGTCTGGCAAATGTCAAAATTTTCATTTTGACTCCTCTAAGACATAAAATATGGTCAAATAAACACCACTATAACATAAAAACTCCAAAATACTACTACCAAAACATAAAAACAAACTAAAAAAGCACACAAAGTAAACATAAAGTAAAGCACACCGATAACTATGGGTTGCCTCCCACGAAGTGCTTGGTTTAATGTCTTCATCCTGACATACCCAGAACTCATTCTGAGTTACCCAACATCAGATTCTCATCAGATTTAATTTGATTTTCAGAAAAATAAGGTTTAAGTCTATGACCATTAAATTTAAATATTTTTCCAGTCTTAGGATCTGAAATATCCACAGCTCCATATGAATAAACTTTTATCACAATAAATGGACCCATCCACTTGAACTTAAGTTTTCCAGAAAAAATTCACAGTATGGCATTATACAACAAAAGTTTTAGCCCTGACACAAGATATTTAGTAAGAATCTTCTGATCATGCCATAACTTCATCTTTTCCTTATAAATCCTAGCATTTTCATAAGATTCATTACTTATCTCTTCAAGCTCATTTAATTGCAATAATTGCTTCTTAGCAGCATCTTTCGAATTATAATTGAACTCTTTAATAGCCTAATATGCTTTATGCTTAAGTTCAATAGGTAAATGACAAGATTTTCCGAAAATCAGCCTATATGGGGATGGAAACCTTCCTATAGGGGTTCTGTAGACAGTCCTATAGTCCCACAAAGCATAATCCAGTTTGATTGAACAATCATTTCTGTTTGGAATAATAGTCTTTTCTAACATTCTTTCAATTTCACGATTGGATAATTCAACAAAATCACTTGTCTGAGGATGGTAAGAAGTAGCAATATGATGATTTATATGATATTTCTTTTCTAACTTTTCAATAATCGCATTTTTAAAATGACTTCCCCTATCAGTTATGATTACTCTTGGTATTCCAAATCTATAAAATATATTTTTTCTTAAAAACTTTGCAACACATTGAGCATCACATTGAGCTAAAGCAATAGCTTCAATTCATTTGGAAACATAGTCTACTACTATCAAAATATAAACATTTCCGAAATATTGTGTAAATGGACCCATGATATCTATTCCCCAAACATCAAATATTTCAACTTCCAACATATAATGAAGGGGCTTCTCATTTCTTCTAGAAATATTTCCTACATGGTGACATCTATCACAATTTTTAATATAAGCATTCACATCCTTAAAAATTATAGGCCAATAAAATCTAGATTGTAAGATTTTATATACAGTTCTTTTAACTCCAAAATGTCTCACATAATCAGAATCATGACATTTTTGAATAATTTCAAAAATCTCTTCCAAAGGTATACATCTTCGAATTATAAGATCCTTTCCTTGTTTATATAAATATGGGTCATCCCAAAAATATGTCTTAGCATCAAACATAAATTTCTTCTTTTCCTAGTATGCCAAACCATAGGGTATAATATTACTGACAATAAAGTTTACTATGTTGGCATACCATGGAACACGCCACTCACTAACAGTGAATAATTTTTCATCAGGAAAATGTTCATTAACTTCTTCAGCATCACATAGAGATTTTTCATTTTCAAGCCAAGACAAATGATCAAAATCACAGAACCTTTCCAATCTACTATCTCAAAATAAAATTATTGCAAAAGAAGAATCCATCTAATCAATCTCAGCTTCGTATTTTTCTTCTTAATTAAATATTTGATAGCAGAATGATCAGTATGCACCACACATTTAGTTCCAATTCAATATGATTGAAATTTATCAAATGTAAATACTATAGCTAATAACTCTTTCTCAGTAGTGGTTCAATTCATTTGAACTTCATTAAGAGTTTTACTAGCATAATAAATTACTTTCAAAATTTTATCATATTTCTGACCTAAAATAGCATCAATAGCATAATCACTAACATCATACATTAATTCAAAATGTTATTTCCAATTTGGTGAAATTATAATAGGTGCAGTGATTAATTTTTCTTTTATTGTTTCAAAATTTTTTAAGCAATCATAATCAAAATAAAAAATTACATATTTTTCTAGTAAACAGCATAAAGGTTTTGTAATGTTTGAAAGGTCTTCGATGTAATGCCTGTAGAATCCAGCATATCCCAAAAAACTTCTAATTCCCTTTACATTGTTCGGGGAAGGTAAATTAGAGATAACTTGAATTTTTGCAGGATCAACCTCCAAACCTTTTTCTAAAATCTGATGTCCTAATACAATTCCTTCTGCTACTATAAATTGGCATTCTTCCCAGTTCAGGACTAATTAATTTCTTCACAACATTTTAGAACTTTATACAAATGTTCTAAACATGATTCAAATGAAATTCCAAACAATGAAAAGTCATCCATAAAAACTTCAATCCCTTTCTCAATTAAATCACATAAAATAGCCATCGTACATCTCTGAAATGTAGCAGGGGCATTACATAAATCAAAGGGCATTCTTCTAAAAACAAATGTACCTTAAGGACTGGTAAATGTAGTTTTTTCTTGATCCTCAAGACCAATTTGAATTTGGTGATAACTAGTATATCCATCTAGAAAACAAAAGTATTTATGTCCAGCTAGTCTATCCAGCATCTAATCCAGAAATGGGAGTGGAAAATGATCTTTCCTTGTGGCAAAATTTAATTTTCTATAATCAATGCATATTCTCCATCATGTAACTTGTCTTGTTGGAATAATTTCATTCTTTTCATTAACAGTCATAGTTACTCCTCCTTTCTTAGGAACACAGTGAATGGGACTAACCCATGCACTATCTGAAATAGGGTAGATAATTCCAACATCCAACCACTTTAAAATTTCTTTCTTAACAACATCTTTCATGATAGGATTTAATCTCCTTTGGGGATCAGCCTGAGGTTTGTAATTATCTTCCATAAGAATTTTGTGCATACAAATTGAATGACTGATTCCTTTAATATCAGCAATTGTCATCCGAAGGCTTTATAATACTTCTTCAAAATTGTAAGCAAAATCTCTTCTTCTTTTTCAGTCAATTGAGATGAAATTATAATAGGCAAGGTTGATGATTCACCCAAAAAGCATACTTCAAATGATCAGGAAGCATTTTTAACTCAAGTTTAGGTGGGTTTTCAGTTAATGGACCATAAGATTCGTCATTTTCAGTCATATCCAACAATTCAAAATTTTCATGAACATAATTTAATTCTTCCTTTTGAAAATCCTCAGAATGATGTAACTCAAACTCCTCTTCTTGGTTATGTTCCAATTGTTCTCTTTCAGGATTTTCTTCATAAGTTGACTTGAAATGACATTCACTCGAATATATCATAACATCCATCCTAAAACATTCATCATCTTTACCTATTGCAGGATATTTCATCGATTTCGAAATATTGAATGTAACAGTTTGATCATTAACCCTCATCGTTAATTCCCCTTTTTGCACATCTATCATTGCTCTACCTGTGGCTAGGAAAGATTTTCTCAAAATGATGGGTATCTCCTTATCTTCCTTCATATCAAGCACAATGAAATCAACATGAAAGATAAATTGATCCACTTTAATCAAAACAACTTCTTTAACTCTTTGGTTGTTCTAATTCCTCAATGGGTTTACTTGGTAGTTCCCCCATTTGTTGATTAATACCACCCAGATTATTGGTAATCCAGTTAAAGTTTGGATGATTCTTCCAACCTGGGTTATAATAATTGGAACATGGGTTATTATGCTTTCTTATAGAATTCAAAGTTTTTGGTGAAGAATAAGAATTAACCATTTGGCCTAAGGATTTTTCTTCAATCATGTAATTTGGCTGAGAAAAATTCATCTTAAATTGTTCCGTCTTCCTTGAAATTACAGCAACTTGATTTGCTAACATTGCAAAAGCATCATTGTCATGAACTCTCGCTACCTTTTAAGAATTTAACCTTTTAGAATGCCATAGAAAATTATTAGTAGCCATTTCTTTAATTAAAGCATAAGCATCAGGAAACTGTTTAGACATTAATGATCCACCAGCAGCAGCTTCGATAATTAATCTAAGAGATCCAACTAATCCATTACAAAAGGTTTGAATTATTAACCAATCTAGTATCAAATTACGTGGACATTTCTTGAGGAGCTCTTTAAATCTTTTCCTTGCTTCTTATATTGATTCACCTTCAAACTGGCAAAAGATGTAATATCATTTCTCAACTTCGCAGTCTTCGAAGGTGGAAAATATTTAACAATGAATTTTTGTGCTAAATCACCCCAAGTTCTGATAGATCCAGGTGCTAATGAATTTAACCATATCTTAGCTTTATCCCTTAGTGAGAAAGGAAAAAGTCCAAGTCAAATAGTGTCATCTGAAACACCATCATATTTAAAAGTAGCACACAACTCTAGAAAATTAGCAAGATGCAAATTAGGATCTTCAGTTGTTTCTCCCCCAAACTGATTATTAGACACCATTTGGAAAATAACATGTTTAAGTTGAATGGAATTAGCAGCTACAACAGGGTGTTGAATACTGCCATGAAGCTCATCTACTGTAGGGTTAGCATAATCTCTTAAAGGTCTAAATTCCTGATGGATGCCAACATTTTGATTTTGATGATTTTCCATTTCTTTTATATTTTTATATTTTTTAGAATTTTTAATTTTTTTATTTTTCTGATAGTTCTTTCTAATTCAGAATCTTAAGGCACAAGTCCCTTAGAACCTGAACCACATATGCGATAATAAAATTAAAAAAAACACAAAACACTAACAAAAACAAAGAAAAGTAAAATTAAATTTTATTCTTAATTGTTCGCCTCATCTAGCTTCTTAAGCTTGAGTAATTTGAACTCTGGGTTTTTCATTAAGTTGCGAAACATATTTGCTACGACATCGTCTTTGAAGGAGTAGACCTTGTTCAATCAATCTGCTATCGATGGACCCTGTCTTCTGTCTGTCCTATTCGATCTTTGGCGAAATGGTTGCTGGTCGGACAGATCGTATTGCTGACCATACTTCTGCGGATGGAGCTGACTGTCTTGTTGATGATGTGAACAATATTGAGGTAAAGGCTGATTGTACTAGGCTGCCTGTTGATAAATCTGATGTGCTTGCTCTGTCTGAATCCTCATTGGTTCTTTGCGACCATTGCCACTACCCTGACCTTCTTTTTATACATCTTAATTTGTCTGTGCTTTTTTTTGTTTCTCCATGGACTCCATATGCTTAATTTCTACTTGTAGCTTGTTGCTTTACTGAGTATCTTCTCGAAGGATTTAATTGTAAGTTCCTTAAGCATTAAAGCCACATGATCGTGAATACTTTTAAGTAGTATCTCGATCACATGTTGTTCATACAGCTGAGGCTCATACATCATACTAAGGTTCCTCAAACTGAAAGTATAGTTCACCAAGGTCTCATTGGGCTTCTGTCGTTCTACCACGACTTCTCTTATAGTGACATGATACTTGGCTCCAGTGAATCTCTTTATAAACAAGTATTCCAAATCTGTAAACATCGTAACTGATCTATTAGGCAATTCTACGCACCAATCAATATCTATACATGAAAGACTGCTGACGAACTGTCAGAACAATAGCGCTTCATTTCCTCCTGTGTTGCAACAGCTTGCTCGAAAATGTATGACATGCTGTCAAGGATTTCCTATCCATCAAAAGTTTTGAAAGTAGTGGGCACCAAGCCCTTGGGGTAAGGTACTACATTGAACTCCTTCGGGTAGGTCTACCCTTTAAAACTGATGCACCTTATTTAGACTATGCTAAGGCTTCTTGTACTTGCTGCTCAACCAACTGCTTAATATTTTATCCTGGTAGCATACTATGAACTGAAAATTTCTTGTGTTACTCTTCTTCATTAGCAGAAGTGGCAACTCTTCTTTCATTTGTAATGTGTATGATCTCGGGTTGATTCATTTTTGGAGATGCTTGTTGACCTAATATTTCGGTGAGGTCTATTTCTTCCTCTTAGTGCTTATAATCTAGCCATAGGACTTCTCCTTGACTATCCTAGAAAACTAGAGTTGGGCCACACCATTTAGCAATTCTCAACTACTTCTTAACTCCTCTTGGGACCCCACTTGGATGGTTGCAAACCTCTAAATCACCTTGGAAGGCTAAAACCACCATATGGAAAACCAATAGTGAGTTCCTATAAGAATGTTTAGACTTAGGGTAACCATGGGTGACTTGAGTTTCTCTTGCACACACACACACACCCCTAAGCCATTTGACCCAAACTTTAAACCCTTTCCTTCCACCATTTAAGAAACTCACATGATTGAACCAAAGCCACTGGTCTTTGATTAAGATGGCTAGGGTCAATATGTGAAGGATGATAAAGTGGTTACCATTTGGCTAGACTTGGTCTCAAAGTGGTTGGATTTGGCTAAGTCTATGGCTTATGCTTCTAAACCCTAATTCCATCCCAAATCACTTTTATTAAAATTTGACCCCACCAAAATTGTTCCATTCTTTCCTATTTGAAACCCCCTTCATTTTTCCAAAATTCCAAATTTTAACCCCGGGTCCCTAAACTACCCAAAATTACATAAATTACCTCTATAACCACCAAATCAACCAAATCTCCCCAAAAATCCCCCAGAAATTAGCCAAAATTCCCAAAATTCCTAAAAATCATTTCAAAACAATTCCCAACTCTTAAATCCACCAAAATACCCCAATACACTCCAAATAACCTCTATATACCCTAAACACCCTTCTTGGCCCAAAATTCCAAAAATTCCCAAAAACTTCCAACATCTCCCAAATATTCCTAATTTCATTTTTTTAACTACCATATACACCAATTTTATCAATTTAGCCCAATTTTATCAAAAACCACAATTTGGCCCATTTAACTAAAAAGAGCACAAATCAAACCGAATCTTGACCCAATTGACCCCAATTTTGCCCAATTTCATTATAAAATTCATTTAAACATCCCCAATACCAATCGAAATCAAATCCAATCCCAATTTGGTCCATATTTGAATTCAATTTCAACTTTAATCCAAAACCCCCAATTTTGGCCTTATGACCCAATTCACCCTAAAGTAATCCAAAGCCACGCAATTTTCCCCAAAACAAATTCCAAACTCTGCCTAAAACCTCCACAAATAGAATTCAACATCAATTTGCTCCCAATTTAAACTCAAACCTCACCCAAGTCCTATTCAAACCAAAATGCCCAATTTTTTCCCTAAATTACCCATGAACCTAAGTGTGCCCAAATTCAATGCAATTTAACTCAAATGTTCCCCAAAATTGTTCTAAAACTTTCATAACACATTCCTATACCAAATACAACAATCATTTGGCCAAAATTTTGATTGAAGACCCATGCAAAATTACTTGAAACAAAAATCCCCAAATTTACCCTAAGGTTGTCACATGGCCTAAACTCTCCAAATTAAATCCTTTAAACCCGAAATTTCCACCAAATTTCTATCCTTGAACTTTCATAACAATCACCTATATCATTTTGAACCATAAATTGAGCTCTAACCAAGCTCTAACCAAACCTAATCCAACTTAACCCATGGTTACCCAAATTAACCAAATCACCAAAATCCATCAAATTCATTTCCCAAATCAATTCAAATTCATTCCAAACCTTTTCCATAAGCTTTGTGATGATCATTTCAGACATTTTGATCAACCAATATGATTCAAATCAAACCCAAACTCAAGCTAGCCCAACCTAAATTCAAATAAATCCATGTGAACACATGATCCAAATTCAAGCCAACCAAGCCAAATTTTATCAAACCAACCACATGGCAGCCAACCCTAGACCTCTAAGGGTAGGTTTTAACTGACCCAGCCCATGCACCATGAGCCATGGACCAATGGTCCACCACTTTGGTACCATTGGGTTTAGCCAATTGGCTAAAGCTATGTCTCCTCTAACTCACCTTAAGCAACCTCCCTGCAAAAATTAATTGAACTAAACTCCTCCTCCACTCCTCCTCAGGCCTGCCAGTCCTTGCCAGCCACCCCAGCCACCGGAACAGGCACGTCTGAGTGCCCCCCATCGACTTAAAATTCAAAATTAGAGCTTGGCAGTGAGCAATCCCCTCACCAGCCACCTGGCCTGCTCAGCCCTCACCCTAAGCGGCCCAGGGCACTCATTGCCTGGCCCTGAGCTCCCCTCTCCGGCCATGGCTATAAAATGTCCCTTTCATGGCCAAGTTTTGGGTGCGTAACGTTTCCTCACATAACCCCTTCAAATGCTCCCAGACCTCTTCCCAGCCAAGAGAACAAGATCCCAATAGTCCTCCTGCACGGAATCCCCCTAACTGAGCTTAATTTCTCAGTTGAAATTCAGGCCAGAAATAGGACATCCCCAGAAACTCCACCAAAATCAAATTAACTGCACCCACACCAATCCCACACCAACAGAAAAAGTTCCCCAGTAAAAGCCCCCTCACCAGGCCGCCTAGTTGTTCTCTCGGCCAGAGCTCCAAATCGAGTTTGGACAAATTCGGATCAAGGCAATTCACCACAACTAGGGGCTCAATCCTTAGGATTCTGGAACTCCAAAGAACATGCCGAGCATCTCTAATTGAGGCCTCATCTCTCAGAGCAAAGGTATTAAACCTTTCTTTCTCCTAAGCTTCCAGCGATTCTCCATTTTATTTGGCTTGGTTTCAATGCATGTTAACCATATAGATGTGTTAATTTAGGCTAGACATGTTGATAGAAACCAACCACGCTTGATTTTCTTGAGTCTTGAGCGAGATCTTAAGGTTTTAGTTTGGATGACTCTCGGGTTGAAACAGATGGGGACGATGACCAGCAACCATTGAATGGCGCGTGTAATGAACAGACGACAGAGATCGAGCTGGATATAATCGCAGAACGAAAAGAGCACGCTGACTCAGATGGTGGCGCCGAATGGATAGAATATGCATGTGAATTCGGAGCCGTCTATGTTGAGGTGGCTCCGTGTTTGATAAGTAGGAAATTAAGGATTTTTTATTTATTTAAATTATAGAAACTTTGAAAATGCATATCTTTACATAGAGAAATCTAAAAAATAAATTAAATATATTTTCTTGCTCAGTGAATAGAGGAGAATAAAGTTGAAAAGAATATTTTGTTGAGTCTTTAATTTTTTAATTAATTAAACAGTTTTCTGAGTATTTTAATTCTCCATTAGCATGCATAATTTACCATGGCATGAGACTATAGGGCTTTTGTAGCCTCTGATCTTGGGAACATTCTCTGATGTTGACCTCATTTTTGATGAGGTCATCTCTTCTTCTTTTTAGTACTTAGGATCTAGCCTTAGGCTTTTCCTTTGACTATCTTAGAGGATTAGAATTGGGACCCACCACTTAGAAATTCAAACCACTTCTCAAATCCCTGCAAACTCCACAAACTTGACTATAGACCCCTAATCACCTAGAGGGTTGAAATCAAATGTGGAAGTTTAAAGGATGGGTTCCTATAGGACTCTTTGGCATTAGGACTGCCCTGGGTGGCCTGGTCGGTGAGGGCTGACTTACACATACACTACATTTATACATTACACATTCACACACCTATACCCAACTTGATCTCCTAACTTATGTAGGTGATTCACATGGATGGTCCTTAACCCCTAAGCCCTTGGCTAAAAGGGTTAGGAACAACATAGTGGATGCCTCAAATGAGTCCCTTCATGGCTCATGTGGGCTTGATAAGGCTTCATGGCTCAACCAAAATGATTTCATTCCACTTATATTCACCAAATCTTCAATTTCCCATATTTTCAATTTTTGACCCCTGGGACCCTAGACCCACCCGCCTAGCCTACCCAAAACCCTTGAAATTACCCAAATTTTTCAAAAAATCCCAAATACCCAAAATTCCCTAAAATTAACCTTGAAAATTTCCACATCACTCAAATTGACCACCCATAGCCAAAAATATCAAAAATTCCAAAAATATCTCCCAATACCCTCCAAATACCCAAAATACCCCTCTTGACCCAAAAATCCAAAAATTCAGAAAATTCCCAGAAAACTCCAAAACATCCCAAATATTCCCAATTTAATTTTGTTCAACTACACCATAGGCCAATTTTGTCAATTTACCCTACTTTAATCAAAACCCCCAATTTGACCCATTTTAACCCAAAGTGAACCTAATGTCAAACCAAACCTACCCAATCGACCCAAATTCTGGTCCAATTCAATTCTAAACTTCAACTCAACATTCCCAACACCAATCTAGACCAAATCCAAGTCAGATTTGATTGACATTTGGATCCAATTTCACTTTTGGCCTTAAAGCCCAATTTGGACCCATGACCCAAACCTAATCCAAACTCACCCAATTCAACTCCAATTAACCCCAAATCTTTTCCAAACCTCCCTTAACATCCCTACAAACAAAACCTTAACATGATTTGCCCAAAATTTAGACCCAAACCGCACTCAAATTCAACCCAAAGCTAAAAGGCCTAATTTTGACCTAAACCCAAACCTAACCCAAATGAACCCAAACCTCAAAATCAAAACCAAACCAAAGACAAAACTTCTTTGAAACACTCCCATAAAAATTTCCCAACATTTATTTTACATCAATTTCAACCCTAGCCCAACATTGACCCAAGTTAGCCCAATTTGACCTATATTGGCCTATTCACCAAAGAAGCCCAAATTCAACCCAATTCAAACCCAAATCACTCCCAACTTGCTTCAAATCACTCATGATACATCCATGAACTAAACCCAACATTTGTTTGGCCCAATCCTTCACAAAATTCCCATCCATAAATTTATTTTTAAACCAAAAGCCCATTTTCTTAAACCTTCCTAAAAGCCCAAATTTCATGCTAAAGCCCATATGACAAATTGTTCTCATCATACCCTTAATTAAAATCAATCCCTAAGTTTCAAAAACTCATCATGAAGCCATTCCAAATTAAGCCCCATACAAATTCCCATCAAAATACTAAAGTTTTCTTAAACGCATTTCCATGAAATTGACTTAACTTTTCCCAAGCCAAAGATGAGCCATGAAGCCATGCATGAGCCACATGGAAGCCATGAGAGCCTCTTTACATGTCCCATTTTGGGCAAAAGGAGGAGACTCTTTCCTTAATTCCTAAAGGTGATTAACCACTCCCATGATTCCCCTTAACCATGCTTATGCCTAATTGTGCTTGGATGGTGACTTGACCCTACAGATTATGCTGAGCCAAATCACTTTCTCTTCAGCCTAAACCAAGCCTTGGGTGGTGCACCTAGCCCAAAGGGATGGGTTGACCAATTTGAGCCAAAATGAGCCTTCTCTCATACCATTCTAATCCAAGCCTTTTACACACGGCATTTGCCAATTGCCTACACTAAACCCCAGCCCTGACCCACCTGAACAAGATGGTGACCAGTGCCTGGCCGGCCAGCCACCAGGTCACCGGAAAACACCATGGCCAAGACCTTGGGAGGAGCCAAACTTTGGAATTCCACCTTGCTGAGCTGCCCCATGCCCAATGGCCACCATGGCTGTTCTTCCCATGCCCAGAGCAGCTGATCCCAACCCTTGGCCATCCCTGTGAGGCTCTCCAGCCACCTCTATTTAAACCCGACCCCCTCACGGCCATGGGGGAGAGTTGCACAAACCTTCCCGAAACTCTGCCAAAATTGTTCCAAACCCTACTCCATACTTAGAGCAGTTGAACCTCAGTGTTAATTTGCCCTAATCCCCACCAACAGAATCCAATTTCTCAAATGAAATTTCACCCAAAACCAGGACACTTTTCCACAGTGAGCCAATCCTCAAATTGACTGGTCCTACACCTTCACTGGACCAAGAGGATAAGTTTCCCACTGAAAGCCCCATCTCCAGGCCACCCAGTTGTTCCAGCCTCCAAGCTTTGTGATCGGCTGTGGTCACTTTCATAGCTAGGCAATTCACCAGACCAGGAGACTTCATCTGGAGCTTGCTAGGGTCCAATCGAAGGTGACACAACCCTCAGATTGAAGTCACACATCTCTGAGCAAAGGTATGAGCTAATTCTTCATCCCGAGCTTCTGGAGATTCTCCATTTCAAATGCTTTAATTTAAATGCATGATCACCGTATAGATGTGTTCGTCTCTTCAAGACGAATCCATAGAGCACAAGAACACCAAAATCCGTTAAGTATTGAGTGAGATATTAGGGATTTAGTGTGGACGGCTCTCGGGTGAGAACTCTTGGGGACGATGAACGGATGCCGTTCATTTAATACACGCGCGGACGGACGGCCAGATCGCGCCAGATCAGGAGACTGAAAGACACAGCGGGCCCCCGGAGCACTGAGTTGGATGGCGGCGCCTAATCAGAAGGTGACACGCGGCGTTTCGGAGTTGCCGAGGTTGACGCGGCGCTGCGTGGATAAATAGAAAATTAGGGTATTTTTCTATTTATTTAATTCCCTAAACTTCAAAAATCCATAACTTTGTGTAGAAAAATCAGAAAAATAAAATAAAAATACCCTCTCGCTCATGAACAGAGGAGAATAATGTGGAAAAGAAATCATTTAATTTCATCAAGTATTTTATTTTTAATGATTTATTTACCCTCTGCATTGTTTTAATTCTCCATGCATATAGGAAATTCACCATGGCATGAGACCATAGGGCTTTTGAAGCCTCTGAATTTGGGAACATTCCCTGAATTTTCCAAAGTCAGAGGCCATCCCTATGAGAAGTTATTGGTTTTTCCAATTCATGTTACTGTTTTGAGTATTTTAAATCGAATAATTAGCTTGTTGTAAAATAAATTCTAGGAAAATTTGGTGGTGTTTCTTATGACCAGAGGACCCTAGGAAAAATAGGTTTTCAATTAATTTATTTAAAATAACCCTAATTGGCTTAAACACCCAAAATAGCTTCTTAATTAATTAGACCTAATCATACATCAAATTGACTTAAAATCAATTCTCCACTGACCTTTAGGATCAGAGGAACCCACCATAAAAATTTGAAGTTAATTGGACTTGGTTAGCTTTACTACGTGGGTTGATTAAGCCATTTAGTCAATTTGAACTTTAAAAATTCATAACTTTCAAAATGCTTTTCAAAAATTCACCAAATTAGTTTTGGAGCCTCTCTGATATCAGGGGAATTTAAGAAAATTAAAATTTCAATTTTCTAAAAAAGTTGATTTTTTGGTATTATTTTAATATTTTAATAATTAAAAAATAATAAAAATCACCAAAATAATAAAATTCACCAAAATGTCACATTTTGAATTTTAATCACTTAGGAACAAACCCCATATTTTTCTTAGGTCTGTATAATGAGATATTAAATTTTAAAGCCCTAGGGTAATTTTAAAATTAAAAAAAATGTATTTTTTTAGCATTTCCACTAAAATAATTCTAATAAATCAAAGAAAAATCAAAAAATTGTAAAAATTGATTCTCTGATTTCCTTGATATCAGAGAGATTTTTGAAAAATATAAAATTCATTTTTTAACCTTTATTTTATTTTTAAATTAATTAATACTCCAAAACTCAAAATAATTATAATAAAAATAATACAATTCAAAAAATCACCAAAATTGGTACAAGTGGTCCTCTGCTCATTAGGAATGTTCCATAATTTTCTTAAGGACAGAAACTTTCCCTTGGTCATATTATTAAATTTTCCTTGGAAAGCCCGATTTTCTACCAAAAATAATTACATAAATAAATTAATTACAGAAAAATCACATTTTCTCCTCTCATGTCTTTATTGGCATATGAGTGAAGTCACATAAAAATTTCAAGTTCATTTAAGCTCAATTTAATGAGTTATGAAATTATTAAGCTTGAAGGGCAAAGTGGTAATTAAAATTTTAACCCTTAATTAAAACTTTAGGTTAAAAAAAAAATTAAATTAACAAGTAAAATATTTGATCTTAATCTGATTTGGATGATTGAAATTTAAAAAATTATAGGGTAGAAGCCTATTAAACAATTTAAAAATAATTAAAATAAACCTTAATTAAATAATTGATTAAATTTGGAATAAAAATAAAATTAGAATTATTGAAATAGGGATATTATTAGGAAGAGATTTGTTCTTTAATTTAAAAATCCCTAAATTGATCATCTCAATAATATTTAATTCCTAATTAAAATGATAGTTCAAATTTAATTTTTAAAATGTTAAAGGACGTAATCATTAAAATTAAATTAAAAGTTAAATTATTGAGCTCTTTTTAAATTTTCAATTAAATTAAAATTAAAAATAAAATTAAATTAAAGATTAAATTAAATTAAATCAAGCAAATTAAATTAATTTAAATTAAATTAAATTGAATAAATTAAATTAAATTGAATTAAATTGAATTAAATTAAATCAAATTAAATTAAATTAAATTAAATTAAATTAAATTAAAGGTTAAATTAAATCAAATCAAATCAAATTAAATTAAATTAAATTAAATCAAACTAAAATTAAATTAAATTAAATTAGATAATGGAATCAAGTTAAAATTAAAACAAATTAAATTAAAATTAAAATTAAAATTAAACCAGATTAAATTAAATTAAATTAAAGTTAAAATTAAATTGAATTAAAAATAACATCACCTAAGATATGAAGAAATAAATATGAAGCAACTTGAACACTATTTCAAATTTAAATCCGATAAGTGAAATTAAACTAAATCACAAACCATTTGAACACCAATTTGCCCTCGAGAACTTTTATTAGTCATAACTCCTAAACAGAACGGCAAATGAAATGTTACTTCACTTATAGGATATTCAAATGTCCTAAGTTCGAGCAAGATAACAAAATTGAAATTCTCGGACGATTAATTCATTTGTATAATTAAATTCGTTTGGACTTAAAACAATTCTAGCAATATTGAAATGATGTTTAAGATCCTTTTTAAGCACTTCCTCAATATGATAGGATGTTTATAAGAACAACTGAACTTAATTGTTCTTTGATGAAGAAAATCGTCCTCAAACCAAAATACAAGAACCTAGACGTCATAGGAAATGACTAGCTATAGGATTAGGAATTTGGTAGAAAACCATAACCCTTCCCATAGCTTTACCTAGGAACTTGCTTAAATATTCTAAATTGTGTTTAAGTGCAGCTTGGGATGACGGGAAGACCCTCCAGGTACGCTTTTATTTTATTGCAATTTACTTTTCGTGCGATTTACTTTATTGGAAATGCACTTTAGTTTTCTTGCATGATAAACAACTGTTGCATGAAAACCAACACCTCTAGGGTAGCCCCTAAAACTTAAACCAAAACTAAATTAAAAGTCATTGCAAGATAAAATTCACCGCCACAACATTTCAAAATATAAAACAACTCAAAATTTAATCTCAAACAGAACACAAAACTACAATTACAACTAAATTAAAACGTCTCGTTGAATGATCGGGAATACCTCAGATGATGCAACCCATGTGTTGCTAACGGGATTTCCCACGGTCTAAATGAAAGTGTGGAACTCATTCAGTTGAGTTTAACAAATTCATCTTGACAAAGTTAATTCAATGAAAATAACGGTGCCTGGATGAAGGAACCGTGGGATCTTAATCGGTTCTGTTTAATTAACTTTAAGATTTATTTTAATTAAAATATTAAAAACACTTAGAAATTAGGATTTTCTCTAAACCAAAAAACTTTTCTCATCTCCTGATTTATGACTTCTATAACTAAATCTCTGCAACAACAAGGAGCTCGAAGCATGGTGGGCAGCAAGGCCATCGTCATCAGCAAAACCCGAGTCTACTTCAGCAAAACTTTCATAGAATTAAACAACAAAGCCATAGGATTTCGAGGTAGTTTGCCTAGTGCAACATAAATCCTCAACCTTTCGTTAGGCATTTGCATGATCATGTTATGTAAATTAAGCCCTAACCGGCCTTAGGACTCCGAGGTACTCGTTTAGTACGACATAAACCCTCATATCTTCGAGGCTATTTGTATGATCATGTCATATGAATATAAGTCCTAATTAATTAAAATTGGCAAGATTAAAACATTAAATAAATCTTAGGACTTTCCTAAATTCAATCCAAACAATAGGATAGTCGGGAAGTTGCCAAGATTCCTCTTGGATCCTCAGCTTCTCCTACTTCTCTTCCTTTGGACTCCCAAAATAAAATCTTCCAATTTTGATTCATTCTTTATTGAAATTCCAAAATTCAATCTCTTGAAAACTTAAACTTTGAAAGTCTTGAGAGCAGAATTATTGATTATTATCGAGAGATTTCTTAGGTGATTCCCGTCACTTAAGATGTAATTAACTATAGGGGCTTGCCCTTATAGGGAATTTTAAAGAACCCGAGTAATATAAACCCTGTTTAATGCTTTCATATTAAGCAGGGGAATTTGTCGGCTTATAAAATTGGTTCGCAGACCAAACGGATGTTACAAATCTTTTAGTTTATTTAATCGAGCCCCACCATCAAACAGTGTGTCTATCCTTAAGGATAGATACACGGTTTGTGCTGTGGTGCTCATTTATATAAACTATTTGGGATGTGAAATCAGTTTGATTTCATATCTTAAAATTTTCAAATATAAAATTATTTTTAAAATCAAATACTACTTTTCAAATTATTTATTTAAATTAAATTAAAAATTCGCCGACAATTTCTGTAGGCGACCCCACTTTCAAAATAAAACACACAACCAAAAAATATGCCGACATACTTCTGGCGACTCTGCTGGGGAGAATTCCTCTCTCCATTTTTAATCAGATAGTTCTGCTTTCAAAAATCGGTAATGCATCCATGTCCCTAATGGATCAAGCTACCCTTCTTTCCGTTGGAATACTATGTTCATTTCTACCTTGAACGAGTATAGCCAACATTCTATCTGGATTTAGGAGCCACTTGTTTAGGCACCCCTAAATAGAGTGGTTCCGAGATCCTTTACCTCATTTCGAGGTGGGGTGGACCCCAATAGGTGTTAGTTTAGGAGTGATCCTTCGAGTCGAGAAGTCTTGCATAAGACTTTCTTTTCCTTTCCAACTCGAATCGGATTCATTACCTTCTCTACACCTTTGAACATTCCGTTCTAAATAAACAAACCCTCTAATGAATGACTCTTTTAACAAATAACTCCTTCTTATAAATACATGAACAAGAATGTGTTCGGACTCTTTTCGATTCCTTTCTTTTCGTCCCGATGAGAAGAAGCATAACTTGGGACCGACAATCGGAATATACCTCGCAGAAATGGAAGCCCCAAAGCTGATTTTCTCCTTCACCAATGGACTGGACTTCGCCGTTTACAAGGATGAGTCGCCCGACAATGGAATCATCTGGTTTGGACAAGGATTCGAGAACACAAATGTCAAGATCACCGACGTTACCCTTTTCGCGCTGACAAACAAAGTATCTGAAACTTAGAGACCTTTGATCGAGTTCAACCTTAAGTCAACTCAAGAGTTTCCTCCCCGCAAAAGATTCCAGTCGAGAGGAGTACTGCCGTCCACGAAGGACCTGTTGTTGCTACCCCCACTCGGTCTAGTTGTCTCCGCACCTACCCCGGCTTCGCCAAATTAAAGGGGAAGGAAATCCGGAACTATGGTGAACCTGTTACCGTGGAGGGTACAGACCTTCCTGTGAGACCTTCGTTTTGAAATCGGGTCCAGCTCGAGAATTCCATCACTAACACGGACCCAAAGAAGGAACAAAAGTAGGAAGATTGCCAGGAAGGCCAGAGCTGCTGAAGTCGCTTTCTTAGAAGAAATCCCTGAGTACACACCACTACCTGAATACATACCATTGCCTGAAGATACACCCCTTTTGGAAGGAAGTAGATTCCATCCCCTTTCCGCCGCAGCTGAAGAGGAAAATGTCCGCAGGATTGTTTCTACATTACCTTGACCCGCATACTACAGCGACAACAGAAAGAAAAGTGCTTGTATTACTCCATTTGCCCGATTACAGACTGTGATTGAGAAGTTAGCAAAGAAACAGAAATGCCCTGTATCGGAGATTTTAGGAAGGTTAGGGCGGGTGCCAGTCAAATCTCGTCTTGGGCCGCGAGTAGAACCTGCCATCGTTACAGAAAAGCCAAATAAAAGGATTAAGGCTAGTCCGCCTGTCGTTGTTTCGGGATTACAGATTAGGGAGGATACCACCTTCCAGTATTTGGCTGACAGACCATCCGGTCCTAGACCTTCTGCTGCTAGAAGGATGGTATGGCGTCCCACTACTGGACAATTAAGATTGAAACAACAGCCTGAGAAGGAAAGTCTCGTCAGGAGACTTGAATCCGAAGAAAGTGCTACTGCAGTAAAGGGGACTCATGAGAAGGGAACCCGACAGCTATCACACGACAACTGCAAGGATGCGCAGAAAGGACCGCTAGAGGATGCTATGGAAAAGTTGAGGACTAATATTCGACGATTAGCAAAGGAAAGAGAAGAGAAATTCGGAGATGAGATTGATTCGTCGGAATTCATGGATGATGAGTATGCAGAAATTAACATGGTCGAAACACGAGCTTCGTCAGCTTCACAAGGTGGTCCTGCAGCCGCAGAAAGAGTGGAGCCGGAAGTAATGAGGAGGCAGCTTCAAGAGAAAGATGATACGATCGCCCAAATGGCAAAGAGGATGGAAGAGATGGTTGTAGCCCTAGCCACTCTCCAGAGTCAAGTGCAACCCCAAAGAGAGACACCCCTAGAGGTCATTCACATTGTAGACGGAGGAAAGGAGATTACGTCCGTCAACGGGGATGATCAGTTAAAGAAGGATGCAACACAAAGCATGATTCCGGAAAAGGATATCAAGAGCTTGGTGGAACAGCAGGTGCGAGAAGCCTTAGCACAATCAAAGAGCGGGACATCCATTCGGATGGGTAGACCTTACCATGAAGAATTCGACGTTGTCCAATACTCGAAAGGCTTCGTACCACCTCCGTTCAAGACCTTTGATAGAGCCAGGAACCCCCGACGACGATGTTGCACACTTTCTTGCCAGTTGTTGCAACGCCGGCGGAAGTGATGCATTACTCTTCAGACAATTTGTCAGTAGCCTGTCAGGGATCGCCTTTGATTGGTATGCAGAATTACCAAATGGTTCGGTGAAGACATTCTCAGAACTAGAAAACCTCTTCATCAAGCGATTTGTCGGAGCTCAGCACCACATCACTATAGGTGATTTAGTGGTAGAGAAGCGAAGTCGAACGAAACTTTGGTGGATTACATACTTCGATGGAGGAACCTAAGTATGAAGTGTGAGCCACAACTACAAGAACAGCATGCAGTCGGCATCTTACTTGAAAGCATTCACGGCCTGATAGCACTTCTCCTCAAGGGATTTACTATTAAGACTTTCGAGAAGTTGTTAAGCAAGGCTGGAAGCTTGCAAGAAAAGGCGAAGCAATTAAGTTTCGCCGACAAGACAGACAAACAGAAGCCCGTGAAAACTTTTGAAAAAGAAGTCCGGGATCGTTGCAGCAGTCGACAAAGGCAAGCAGCCGATACAAATATCGTCAGAACGGCCGCAGCAACCTCAACAGAATTATCAATAACCCCGACCCAACTATCAGTCATCTCGACAGTATGAACAACCGCCTCGTTCGCAACGTACATTGAGGGAACTTCTGAGCAGGAAATATCCGTTGAAGAATGAGGCAGTACCAAAAATGTTCCACAGTCTGATGAAGACTCCAGATTTCCAACTGCCATTGCCTAAGAGACCAGAAGAAGTCAACAAGAAAGGTGATCCCAACTTTTTCCCTTACCACCGGATGCTTGGACACAAGATAGAAGATTGTATTACCTTCAAAAGTTGGCTCAACGACAATCTTCGGAAAGGGAATATAACAATCCCGAAGGAGTACATGAAGGAACCCCAGAAAGGAGGTTCCGTCAATGTTGTCTCGACTGATCTCATTGTTCCGATAGATCCCTATGCGACTGATGATGGATGGACTACCGCTTGGACAAGGTCTTCGAAAAAGATTTTGGATCACATCCAAACCGCTTCGGTGCGAGCCTCAATTCAGAGTTCGAAACCTGTCAAGTCGGCACTATCACTTGCGATATAAGAACCACCTCAACAAGAGACGATTGAAGAGAAGAAGAAAATTGATGAAGAAGAGAAGACCGATGCTCCTAAGGCTAGGCTAGGGGTTTCTTATCCTAGGATAGTTGTTTCGGATTCGGGGGAGAAATCCCTCGAACCTCTGACTCTGTATGATTATCTGCTCACTCCGGTGGGATCTTATAATGATAAGGGTTATGGCGTTGGCTACGTTTTGACTGTTTCTAACGATTACGTAACTAGCGACAATCCGGACATCGATTTCGATACAAATGACAATTATCAAATCATACATAATCTCAACGATCACAATGACGAAGAAGACATCCATCAAGGAGGCTACGAGAGTTCAAAGAGCAACGAATCTATCTGCGAGTTTCGAAGAGCTCCAGTCACAATAGAATTAGAGCCTTCCGACTCTGAAGTTAATCCAGAAGAACCTGTCATTCTGGTTCAGAAGGAAACACCAGCAAACTCAATACTAGATTCAAAAGAAATTACAGAAGTTAACTTAAGAAGTGGAAGAATTCTACCTTCGAGAATGGGTCCAAAGGACAAAGGAAAGCAGGTGGTTATTCAGGAAGAACCAACCCCGACAGAAGAAATACCCATTCGAGAAGAAATCGAGACACATGGAAATAAAGTGGACTACAACGTGCTAGCCCATCTTAGGAAACTACCGGCCAAACTGAGCAACTACGACGCCCTCATCTTATCAAAGGAGATGAGAGAAGCTCTGATCAAGGCCTTACTTGATCCAGAAATTTGCTTAGCACAAATGGCCGGAGATTCCTTAGATGAGGTTTGCTCGTTAAAGGAACGACGAGGTGTTACCTTCATGGACAATGACCTACTACTTGGGACGCGAGACCACAACCGATCGTTGTACATTTCGGTTACAATTGGGAAGTTTACACTCTCCGAGTATTGGTGGATCCGGGAGCATCAATCAACATAATGAGTCTTCGAACACTAGCATATTTGGAAATTGATGCTCGCAACGTCGAAGCAGACAAGATGTTATTAAGAGGGTTCAATCAGAAAGGGAAAGAGCACTCAGATCAATAACACTGTTAATGAAGACTGGTGACTTAGAAAAGACAACCGCAAAATTTCACATAATTGATTCTGAAACGTCGTTCAACTCTCTACTGGGCTGACCATGGATACATGAAAACAGGATGGTACCATCATCTCTACATCAGTGCATCAAATACTACGATGGAGGGGAACAGTGCATCAATGGTGACTTACAACCATTTGCCGTACATGAAATTGGAATCCATGAAGATGCATCTTATTATGCACCTCCGAAGAAAACAATATTCTCCAGAGATACCATAACGAATGAAGCAAATGAAGTTCGGGACAATGGAGAACCTAAAGTTCTAGTCCAACAGTCACTCACCACTCCCTTACGGCGAGATGGTGAAGGTTTCTCCACAACTCGCATCCGAGGTCGAGGCCGGGGACGAGGTCGTGTTAGAGACGTTAGGACAATTGGACAGAGGAAACCAGCCATAAATGTTGATTGGGAAGACAGTTCTGAAGAAGAAAAAGAGATCAAACAAGAAGCAGCGACAATAAGTCGGAAGAAGCCGCAATTCAAGATCTCTCTCGAAGATGAGAAGAACGAAGAATACAAATCGATGTACGAGAAGATTAACCACTATGTACATACTATGACCCTAACCCCGATCCATTCTAATAAGGTCGAGGGTATGGTGGTCAAAGAGGTACGTAGCGGCGGTGCAAAACCAATCAATTTCTACCATGGTGCTCCTTCCTCCAAAACTGAAAATAATGTACAATTTGAAGATGTCACTTCATCAGAATTAATGGAATTACCTTTTGAATGGTACTCTCCCTGTGTTCAAAATTTAATTCAGCGTGGTTTCTTACCTCGACAATGGACAAAAGGTCAATCACAACATTTTGAAAAATTATGGAATAACTCCGGTCGTTCACCCAATTCAAAGCATGGTCTCGGGTTCGGCACAGTAGGATCAGTTGACGATACTGAATTTTGCTTGGTTGTCACTTGCGAGTCTAATGAAAACTGCATGGAAACTATAGAAGAATTTGAAGATTTACAAATTGGAGACGCTCCACCAGAATTCGAAGAAGAAATTAAATCTACAATAGATGAGTTAACGGAAGTTAATTTATGTACTAGCGAAGAGCCTAGACCTACCTTTGTTAGCTCCTTACTCAATAAAGAAGACTCCGAAGAAATAATCAAGTTATTAATGGAGTTTAAAGACTGTTTTGCTTGGAGCTACGATGAGATGCCAAGATTAGCTCCAGAGGTCGCAGTCCACAAGCTAAGAGTGGATCTACTTTTGTCCCAGTCAGACAAGGTCCCAGAAGAATGCGTCTAGAAATCGAACAACAAGTCATAGATGAAGTTAAAAAGCTAATAGACGCTAAATTTGTCCGAGAAGAACAATACCCGACTTGGTTAGCCAATGTGGTGCCGGTCAGAAAGAAGAATGGTCAGATCAGAATTTGTGTGGATTTCAGAGATTTAAACAAGGCATGTCCAAAGGATGAATTCCTCTACCGATCCCGGAATTAATGATCGACATTGCTTCGACACATGAAATATTCTCATTCATGGATAGATCTTCGAGATACAACCGGATAAAAATGGCTCCGAGAAGATGAAAAGCTTACAACATTCGGAACGCCGATCGGAGTATATTGCTACACAAGTGATGCCATTTGGACTCGAAGAACGCAGGAGCAACATACCGTAGAGCGATGACAAGAATTTTTGATGATCTCATCCACAATCAAGTCGAATGCTACGTGGACGATGTGGTCATCAAAAGCAAAGTAAAGGACAACCACCTGTATGATTTGAGAATTATTTTCAAACGATTAAGATAATTTAACCTTAAGATGAATCCCTTAAAATGCGCCTTCGGCGTCACCTCCGGGAAATTCTTAGGATTCGTTGTCCGACATCGTGGAATTGAAATTGACCCGGAAAAGATTAAAGCTATCTTAGAAATGAAGCCTCCCAAAACCTTAAAACAACTACGATCTTTTCAAGGGAAGCTGGCATATCTTCGACGCTTTATCTCAAACTTGTCAGGTAGGTGTCAGCCTTTCTCGGCATTAGTTAAAAAGGACGCAAAATTTATTTGGGAAGAGAAATGCCAGAAGGCCTTCGAAGATATTAAACAATATTTAATGACACCTCCTGTCTTAGCAGCCCCAGTCTCAGGTAGACCGCTGATACTTTATACCGCAGCTTTAGATGACTCTCTTGGAGGCCTGTTAGCCCAGGCCAATGATGAGGGTAAAGAAAATGCTCTTTACTACCTAAGCCGTCGTTTACTTCCGACGGAAATAAGGTATCCCGCAATTGTAAAGCATTGTTTGGCCCTGATCTTTGCCGCTCAAAAGCTCGTGCACTACATGCTTTCTCATAAGGTCAACCCGATCTCGAAATTTAATCCATTGCAATACTTGATGACTCGTCCAACGCTTTCCGGCGGACTTGCCGATGGTCAATGATATTATTGCAATTCGATATAACTTTCGTGCCTCTTCGTGCCGTAAAGGGACAAGTCCTAGCAGACTTCCTCGCAAGCACACCCTTTGCGGCGGAATCTCCTCTCAATGACGATCTGCTAGACGAACGTATAATGAGCTTAGAAGACCCCGATGATCGACGTTGGGAATTATATTTCGACGAGCATCTTCGAGCACACAAAGACGAAGAATCGCAAGTGATAGTGCCCGGTAAGGCGGGGATCGGATTAATCTTTATAATACCAGAGCGGGGGATGTTAAGATACTCCTACCACTTGACAGAACCGTGTACAAACAACGAAGCAGAATACAAAGCCCTCATAATAGGACTGGAATTAGCTATTCAAATGGGAATAACAGACATCAACATCTACGGGGATTCGCAGTTAATCATTCAACAGATTGCCGGACAGTACAAAATTTTAAAACCAAGACTCGAGCAATACTTCCAGTATGTCATACAGCTGTTGGAACAGATTCCGAATGTGACAATCTACAAAATTCCCGAGAAAGAAAATGCTTTAGCAGATGCGTTAGCTCGTCTCGCAAAAGAATTTACCTCGTCGCAGATGAATCGATGGAAGTGTCGGTTCACGGACGTCGGGTCCTATCACGGCTCGACATAGACACAATACACAAATCGAAAAAGAAGAAGAATCAGCTTGCAACAGTGACGGAAAACACGAAGATCGGCGACGGCCATTAATAGATTACTCGCAAACCGGAAAACTACCGGACGATAGGTCGCTAGTCCATCGGATCAAGAAAAAACTCGTCCTACGCATTAATAAACAACACGTTATACAAAAGGTCTTTCGATCAAATGTGGCTAAGGTGCCTAAGCGGGTCCGAGGCCCGTGAAATTGTTAAAGAGGTGCATTCAGGACTCGGTGGCGCTCACCGATCGGGTCCGAAGATGAAAATGAAAATTAAAAGACTAGGGTACTACCGGCCCTCGATGATGACCGACCGAATGAAAATCGCCAAGAGCCGTCACCAATGCCAAGTGCACGGAGTGGTTCTACACCAACCTCCAAATGTGCTACATCCGACAATTGCGTCGTAGCCATTTGAATGTTGGGGCACAGATATAGTGGGTCCAATAGAACCACCATCTTCAAAAGGACATCGCTTCATTCTTGCGGCTACAGATTACTTTTCCAAATGGGCAGAGGCAGTTCCACTTAGAGAAGTGAAAGCACACCACGTGCTACAGTTTTTCAAGAACCAAGTTGTCTACCATTTCGGAGTGCCGCACAGGATCATCTCGGATAATGGGTCAGCATTCAGAAGCACGCAAATCAACAATTTTGTTAGGAGACACGGAATCGACTGGCGATATTCAACAATTTACTACCCAAGAGCAAACGGCCCAGTCGAGGCTTTTAATAAAACTCTCGCTCAAATTTTAAAGAAAACTTTGGACGACAATAAGAGAAATTGGCACGAGAAGTTATTAGAAGCCTTATGGGCCTACCGGACAACCTTCGTAACTCCTACTCAAGCTACACCTTACGCTCCGGTGTATGGGTCCGAGGCAGTGTTACCTTTAGAGGTTCAGCTTCCTTCACTCAGAATTGCAGTTGCAAACAAAATCACGACAGAAGAGAATGCCAAGTTACGACTAGAAGAATTGGAAAGCCTGGAAGGGAAAAGACTTGCAGCGCAGCAGAATTTAGAACTATACCAAGCTAAGATAGTTCAAGCTCATGACAGATTGGTCCGCCCAAGAACATTTAAAGTTGGTGACTTAGTTCTCGTTCTCAAGAGACCTATCCTTGCACACTGCAAGATAGGAGGAAAATTTGAACCCACTTGGGAAGGGCCGTTTGTGGTTGAAGCAGTATACTCAGGAGGCTCCTACCAGCTAGTGAATTTCCAAGGAGAACGACATATGCTTCCGATCAACGGACGATACTCGAAGAAGTATTACGCTACTCGATGTTTCGAAGGAATGAATTCTTCATCCCTAGAAGCACGTGCGAAGTAGTTACTTATGATCGGGTCCGAACCCAAAATAATAAAAAATGTGCTAAAATAAATAAAATCATGATAATAAAGTTTTCCTTGTTTTCTTTTCCATATCAAAATCTCTTTCCTGATCTTATCCCACTTCATTCCTGTTAAATTTAAAAATACAAAAGTAATAAAAAAACTGTCTTTAATAAACATTTTCTTAATGTTCTTGTTCTTAGTACAGCCCCTGATCATTTTCCTTGTCTTTTCGCAGGGAAATGTCGAACGAGCGGTTGGTCCTAAACTTTAGAAATGGCGTAAGCCTTGCACTCGACGAAAAGAGGGTGAAAGATGGAGCGATAATCGAGATTGACTCAGACTTCGCACCAGCAGGCCTGCAATATGAGGAAAGTGACTGGGTCCCACGATCGAGAGGAACCGCCCGATCGGACGATAATGAAAGTGAGTGGCCCAAGCCACCAATCCAGACAGAAGAAAAGGAAAACAAACACTCGAAGAAGACAAGAAAATCAATTCGTAGTTGCCACAGCGAGAGGGCGAGCTTGTCAGCGCCGCGCCCACGTAAATTCGGGAAGTACGAAGAGCTACTCTCACGCGACCCAGCGAAGAAATAAAAATCGCCGTATCCGCAAAATGTTAACCAAACTAGCGAGTGGACCGGCGAGACGAGGCCGTTGCTACTCGCCAGTACATACACTTCGAGGACACCGGTTCACCAGTGCACTCGAAGAAAGGAGGCCGGCTCCTAGGATAACGAAGGGACCGGGGAAATCTCAAGAAGATCGAAGAAAGAAGGCTACCACGCCACCGGATAGAACCACCGGTAATGCATAACCTTGTTGCGGAAGCAACCCGGAGAATGTCCCGACGGACATCATCCCCGAGGAGCCGAGGTATGCAGGAGAACGTGAAGGGATTGAGCCGTATATCCCACAATACGTCACCAGGCCCCGCCATTTGCATATTATTCCAAAATACGAGCTGGAAAGAATGCAGAATGTCGAAAAGAAAACTTTTGAATACTTTGAGAGAATCAGAGGCAGGAGGATCAATATACTAGAAGGCCTCGAACTACATACAGACGTGTTCTCAGAATACGAACAACAACAAATCATGGACTGCATCCGAGATTTAAAAAGAATGGGCCGAGCAGGCTGCCTAAGAGAAAACACTTACTAGGAACCCCGGAGATGGATGCCAGGGAAAGGGAGAATTACAATACAATGTGGATGTTGCTACAACTTCGCAGAAGACAGGAAGGGAAACTCACTGGGAATACTCCGTCATGGGCAGGTGGATCCAATGCCATTGGTCATCAAAAGGATGGTAAAGAGAATGATAACATGGAGGGTATTGCCGGCAGATTGCATACCCAACAGTTGCATTATTAACATTTACAAGAAGGGTGACTGCATACCCCCGCACATAGATCACCACGACTTTGTCAGACCTTTCTGCACGGTTTCATTTCTGAAAGAGTGTAATATCATGTTCGGATCCGACCTCCGGATAGCGAGCCCAGGTGAGTTCCGAGGGCCGATAAAGATACCATTACCCGTAGGTTCCGTCATGATATTGAAGGGCAACGGAGCGGATGTCGCTAAACATTGCATACCGGGAGTACCGAGTGAAGCGGATCTCGGTTACTTTCGGAAGGATGGACGACAGGAAAACACCTTAACACTTCCCGACTGGACCCGGAGCTAGAGAGCCTCCGGCCTTACGAGCCGTGAGTTACATGAAAAATATCACACCTCCAACGTACATCCATACGTCATCCTTGCTAAGGATGGCTTGAAAGGTGATGTTATTGACCATGTACTTCACTATTCAGACATGGATTTTTGACAGATACCTTTTTGGATGGATCGACAAAGATCATACATAGTCCGTTTTGAGTCTATATGGATTGTATGAGATGTAATCCAGATCGAGTTGTATGATGTATCTTCAACATGATTGGAATGAAAGTGACCATGTCACATTTTTGGCCTTCACCTCTTTTGTGCAAGTTGACTGAGAAACGCCATTAAAGTTAAATGAACTTCGAACAAAGAACAGAAAAGAAAAAAAAAAATAAAAGAAAACTTTCCTTAAAAATCTAAAAATGATGAACCCCAAATTCATGATAAAATAATTTTGAATCGTTAAAGGACAAATAAAATGAGCACAAATTTTAAATCAAATTTCAAATTCGATCTTTCCAGATTCAAAATCAAATCTCAATCAAATTTCAAATTCAATCTTTCTAGATCGCAAATCAAATCTCAATCAAATTCAAATTCGATCTTCCAGATCTCAAATCAAATCTCAATCAAATTCAAATTCAATCTTCCAGATCTCAAATCAAATCTCAATCAAATTCAAATTCAATCTTTCCAAATTTCAAATCCAATCTCAATCAAATTCAGACTCTTAGGGTTGAGGATTTTACATCCGAGACTTCATTGCTTTAGGATTCTTTCCCTATCGCAATGAAATACATCAAAATCAAACTTTTGGGGTTGAGGATTTTACATCCGAGACTGCATTGCTTTAGGATTCTTTCCCTATCGCAATGAAATACATCAAAGTCAAAGTTTTGGGGTTGAAGATTTTACATCCGAGACTACATTGCTTTAGGACTCTTTCCCTATCGCAATGAAATACATCAAAATTCAAATTTTTGGGGTTGAGGATTTTACATCCGCGACTGCATTGCCTTAGGACTCTTTCCCTATCGCAATGAAATACATCAAAATCAAACTTTTGGGGTTGAGGATTTTACATCCGAGACTGCATTGCTTTTGGATTCTTTCCCTATCGCAATGAAATACATCAAAATCAAATTCTTGGGGTTAAGGATTTTACATCCGAGACTGCATTGCTTTAGGATTTTTTCCCTATCGCAATGAAATACATCAAATTCAGACTTTTTGGGTTGAGGATTTTACATCCGAGACTGCATTGCTTTAGGATTCTTTCCCTATCGCAATGAAATACATCAAAAATCAAACTTTTGGGGTTGAGGATTTTACATCCGAAACTGTATTGCTTTAGGATTCTTTCCCTATTGCGATGAAATACATCAAAATCAAACTCTTGAGGTTAAGGATTTTACATCCAATACTGCGTTGCTCTGAGATCTCTCCTCGTTGCAATGATTCAATCCGATCAATTCAATTTTCTTTTGAGGTTGAAGATGTTACATCTAAAACCACAAAATTTCAATTTTCATTTCAAGTTCGAATCCCTTCAAATTAATCTTAACAAAACTTCAATCTAAATTGAAACTCAAACTAAAATCTAAGCTCACACATCAAAACATAAAGTGAAACAAAATGAAATCTAAATTGAAATTCTCCCAGTTCATGTGATTTGGGATTCACCTCCTTTTCCTTTCCCCAGCGAGAGTTCAGGAATCTCCAGTCTCAGAGATATACTTGACACTCCCTAGCGGAAATTCTTCTACTTCGTCCTAAATTTGTCACTTGGACATCTGTGTTGGTTTTGTTGATCTTTTCGGTCAACGCCAATACGCGTGGTGTGCTTGGTTAGCACACCACACCTATTGGGGGTCCATTTGTTGACCTCATTTTCGATGAGGTCATCTCTTCTTCTTTTTAGTACTTAGGATCTAGCCTTAGGCTTTTCCTTTGACTATATTAGAGGATTAGAATTGGGACCCACCACTTAGAAATTCAAACCACTTCTCAACTCCCTGCAAACTCCACAAACTTGACTATAGACCCCTAATCACCTAGAGGGTTGAAATCAAATGTGGAAGTTTAAAGGATGGGTTCCTATAGGACTCTTTGGCCATAGGACTGCCCTGGGTGGCCTGGTCTGGTGAGGGCTGACTTACATATACACTACATTTATACACTACACTTTCACACACCTATACCCAACTTGATCTCCTGACTCATGTAGGTGATTCACATGGATGGTCCTTAACCCCTAAGCCCTTGGTAGAGGGTTAGGAGCAACATAGTGGATGCCTCAAATGAGTCCCTTCATGGCTCATGTGGGCTTGATATGGCTTCATGGCTCAACCAAAATGATTTCATTCCACTTATATTCACCCAATCTTTAATTTCCCAAATTTTCAATTTTTGACCCCCGGGACCCTACACCCACCCGCCTAACCTACCCAAAACCCTTGAAATTACCCAAATTTTTCAAAAAATTCCAAATACCCAAAATTCCCCAAAATTAACCTTGAACATTTCCACATCACTCAAATTGACCACCCATAGCCAAAAATATCAAAAATTCCAAAAATATCTCCTAATACCCTCCAAATACCCAAAATACCCCTCTTGACCCAAAAATCCAAAAATTCAGAAAATTCCCAAAAAATTCCAAAAAATCCCAAATATTCCCAATTTAATTTTGTTCAACTATACCATAGGCCAATTTTGTCAATTTACTCTACTTTTACCAAAACCCCCAATTTGACCCATTTTAACCCAAAGTGAACCCAATGTCAAACCAAACCTACCCAATTGACCTAAATTCTGGTCCAATTCAATTCTAAACTTCAATTCAACATTCCCAACACCAATCTAGACCAAATCCAAGTCCAATTTGATTGACATTTGGATCCAATTTCACTTTTGGCCTTAAAGCCCAATTTGGACCCATGACCCAAACCTAATCCAAACTCACCCAATTCAACTCCAATTAACCCCAAATCTTTTCCAAACCTCCCTTAACATCCCTACAAACAAAAACTTAACATGATTTGCCCAAAATTTAGACCCAAACCCCACTCAAATTCAACCCAAAGCTAAAAGGCCCAATTTTGACCTAAACCCAAACCTAACCCAAATGAACCCAAACCTCAAAATCAAAACAAAACCAAAGCCAAAACTTCTTTGAAACACTCCCATAAACATTTCACAACATTTATTTTACATCAATTTCAACCCTAGCCTAACATTGACCCAAGTTAGCCCAATTTGACCTATATTGGCCCATTCACCAAAGAAGCCCAAATTCAACCCAATTCAAACCCAAATCACTCCCAACTTGCTTCAAATCACTCATGATACATCCATGAACTAAACCCAACATTTGTTTGGCCCAATCCTTCACAAAATTCCCATCCATAAATTTATTTTTAAACCAAAAGCCCATTTTCTTAAACCTTCCTAAAAGCCCAAATTTCATGCTAAAGCCCATATGACAAATTGTTCTCATCATACCCTTAATTAAAATCAATCCCTAAGTTTAAAAAACTCATCATGAAGCCATTCAAAATTAAGCCCCATACAAATTCCCATAAAAATACCAAAGTTTTCTTAAACCTATTTCCATGAAATTGACTTAACTTTTCTCAAGCCAAAGATGAGCCATGAAGCCATGCATGAGCCACATGGAAGCCATGAGAGCCTCTTTACATGTCACTATGCCATTTTGGGCAAAAGGAGGAGACTCTTTCCTTAATTCCTAAAGGTGATTAACCACTCCCATGATTCCCCTTAACCATGCTTATGCCAAATTGTGCTTGGATGGTGACTTGACCCTACTGATTATGCTGAACCAAATCACTTTCTCTTCAGCCTAAACCAAGCCTTGGGTGGTGCACCTAGCCCAAAGGGATGGGTTGACCAATTTAAGCCAAAATAAGCCTTCTCTCATACCATTCTAATCCAAGCCTTTTACACATGACATTTGCCAATTGCCTACACTAAACCCCAGCCCTGACCCACCTGAACAAGATGGTGACAAGTGCCTGGCCGGCCAGCCACCAGGTCGCCGGAAAACATCATGGACGAGACCTTGGGAGGAGCCAAACTTTGGAATTCCACCTTGCTGAGCTGCCCCATGCCCAATGGCCACCATGGCTGTTCTTCCCATGCCCGGGAGCGGTCGATCCCGACCCTTGGCCATCCCCGCGAGGCTCTCCGGCCACCTCTGATTTAAACCCGACCCCCTCGCGGCCATGGAGGAGAGTTTCACTAAACCTTGCCGAAACTGCGCAAAATTGTTCCAAACCCTACTCCATACTTAGAGCGGTTGATCCCCGAGTGTCAATTTGCCCTAATCCCCACCAACGGAATCCAATTTCTCGGCTGAAATTTCACCCAAAACCAGGACACTTTGCCACGGTGAGCCAATCCTCAAATTGGCTGGTCCTACACCTTCACTGGACCAAGAGGAGAAGTTTCCAACTGAAAGCCCCATCTCCGAGCCACCCGGTTGTTCCGGCCTCCAAGCTTTGTGATCGAGTCGTGGTCACTTTCATAGCTAGGCAATTCACTGGACCAGGAGACTTCATCCGGAGCTTGCTGGGGTCCGATCGAAGGTGACACAACCCTCGGATTGAAGCCACACTTCTCTGAGCAAAGGTATGAGCTAATTCTTCATCCCGAGCTTCTGGAGATTCTCCATTTCAAATGTTTTAATTTCAATGCATGATCACTGTATAGATGTGTTAGTCTCTTCAAGACGAATCCATAGAGCACAAGAACACCAAAATTCGTTAAGTATTGAGTGAGATATTAGGGATTTAGTGTGGACGGCTCTCGGGTGAGAACGCTTGGGGACGATGAACGGATGCCTTTCATTTAATACACGTGCAGACGGACGGCCAGGATCGCGCCGGATCAGGAGACGGAACGACACAGTGGGCCCCCGGAGCGCTGAGTTGGATGGCGGCGCCGAATCAAAAGGCGACACGTGGCGTTTCGGAACTGCAGAGCTTGACGCGGCGCCGCGTGGATAAATAGAAAATTAGGGTATTTTTATATTTATTTAATTCCCTAAACTTCAAAAATCCATAACTTTGTGTAGAAAAATCAGAAAAATAAAATAAAAATACCCTCTTGCTCAGTGAACAGAGGAGAATAATATGGAAGAGAAATCATTTAATTTCATCAAGTATTTTATTTTTAATGATTTATTTACCCTCTACATTGTTTTAATTCTCCATGCATATAGGAAATTCACCGTGGCATGAGACCATAGGGCTTTTGAAGCCTCTGAATTTAGGAACATTCCCTGAATTTTCCAAAGTCGGAGGCCATCCTATGAGAAGTTATTGATTTTTCAAATTCATGTTACTGTTTTGAGTATTTTAAATCCAATATTTAGCATGTTGTAAAATAAATTCTAGGAAAATTTGGTGGTGTTTCTTATGACCAGAGGACCCTAGGAAAAATAAGTTTAGAATTAATTTATTTAAAATAACCCTAATTGGCTTAAACACCCAAAATAGCTCCTTAATTAATTAGACCTAATCATACATCAAATTGACTTGAAATCAATTCTCCACTGACCTTTAGGATCAGAGGAACCCACCATAAAAATTTGAAGTCAATTGGACTTGGTTAGCTTTACTACGTGGGTTGATTAAGCCATTTAGTCAATTTGAACTTTAAAAATTCATAACTTTCAAAATGCTTTTCAAAAATTTACCAAATTAGTTTTAGAGACTCTCTGATATCAAGGGAATTTAAGAAAATTAAAATTTCAATTTTCTAAAAAAGTTGATTTTTGGGTATTATTTTAATATTTTAATAATTAAAAAATAATAAAAATCACAAAAATAATAAAATTCACCAAAATGTCACATTTTGAATTTTAATCACTTAGGAACAAACCCCATATTTTTCTTAAGTCTCTATAATGAGATATTAAATTTTAAAGCCCTAGGGTAATTTTAAAATTTAAAAAAATGTATTTTTTTAGCATTTCCACTAAAATAATTCTAATAAATCAAAGAAAAATCAAAAAATTATAAAAATTGATTCTTTGATTTCCTTGATATCAGAGAGATTTTTGAAAAATATAAAATTTATTTTTTAACCTTTATTTTATTTTTAAATTAATTAATACTCCAAAACTCAAAATAATTATAATAAAAATAATATAATTCAAAAAATCATCAAAATTGGTCCAAGTGGTCCTCTGCTCATTAGAAATGTCCCATAATTTTCTTAAGGACAGAAACTTTCCCTTGGTCATATTATTAAATTTTCCTTGGAAATCCCTATTTTCTACCAAAAATAATTACATAAATAAATTAAATACAGAAAAATCACATTTTCTCCTCTCATGTCTTTATTGACATATGAGTGAAGTCACATAAAAATTTTAAGTTCATTTAAGCTCAATTTAATGAGTTATGAAATTATTAAGCTTGAAGGGCAAAGTGGTAATAAAAATTTTAACCCTTAATTAAAACTTTAGGTTTAAAAAAAAAATTAAATTAAGTAAAATATTTGATCTTAATCTGATTTGGATGATTGAAATTTAAATAATTAAAGGGTAGAAACCTATTAAACACTTTAAAAATAATTAAAATAAACCTTAATTAAATAATTGATTAAATTTGGAAGAATAATAAAATTGGCATTATTGAAATAGGGATATTATTAGGAAGAGATTTGTTCTTTAATTTAAGAATCCCTAAATTGATCATCTCAATAATATTTAATTCCTAATTAAAATGATAGTTCAAATTTAATTTTTAAAATGTTAAAGGACTTAATCATTAAAATTAAATTAAAATTTAAATTATTGAGCTCTTTTTAAATTTTCAATTAAATTAAAATTAAAAATAAAATTAAACTAAAGATTAAATTAAATTAAATCAAGCAAATTAAATTTATTTAAATAAAATTAAATTGAATAAATTAAATTAAATTGAATTAAATTGAATTAAATTAAATCAAATTAAATTAAATTAAATTAAATTAAATTAAATTAAATTAAAGATTAAATTAAATCAAATCAAATAAAATTAAATTAAATTAAATTAAATCAAACTAAAATTAAATTAAATTAAATTAGATAATGGAATCAAGTTAAAATTAAAACAAATTAAATTAAAATTAAAATTAAAATTAAACCAGATTAAATTAAATTAAATTAAAGTTAAAATTAAATTGAATTAAAAATAACATCACCTAAGATATGAAGAAATAAATATGAAGCAACTTGAACACTATTCCAAATTTAAATCTGATAACTGAAATTAAACTAAATCACAAACCATTTGAACACCAATTTGCCCTCGAGAACTTTTATTTGTCATAACTCCTAAATGGAACGGCAAATGAAATGTTACTTCACTTATAGGATATTCAAATGTCCTAAGTTCACTGAGCAAGATAACAAAATTGAAATTCTTGGACGATTAATTCATTTGTATAATTAAATTCGTTTGGACTTAAAACAATTCTAGCAATATTGAAAAGATGTTTAAGATCCTTCTTAAGCACTTCCTCAATATGATAGGATGTTTATAAGAACAACTGAACTTAATTGTTATTTGATGAAGAAAATCGTCCTCAAACCAAAATACAAGAACCTAGACGTCATAGGAAATGACTAGCTATAGGATTAGGAATTTGGTAAAAAACCATAACCCTTCCCTTAGCTCTACCTAGGAACTTGCTTAAATATTCTAAATTGTGTTTAAGTGCAGCTTGGGATGACTGGAAGACCCTTCAGGTACGCTTTTATTTTATTGCAATTTACTTTTCTTGCGATTTACTTTATTGCAAATGCACTTTACTTTTCTTGCATGATAAACAACTGTTGCATGAAAACCCACACCTCTAGGGTAGCCCCTAAAACTGAAACCAAAACTAAATTAAAAGTCATTGCAAGATAAAATTCACCGCCACAACATTTCAAAATATAAAACAACTCAAAATTTAATCACAAACAGAACACAAAACTACAATTACAACTAAATTAAAATGTCTCGTTGAATGATCGGGAATACCTCGGATGATGTAACCCACGTGTTGCTAATGGGATTTCCTACGGTCTAAATGAAAGTGTGGAACTCATTCAGTTGAGTTTAGCAAATTCATCTGGACTAAGTGAATTCGATGAAAATAACGGTGCCGGGATGACGGAACCGTGGGATCTTAATCGGTTCTGTTTAATTAACTTTAAGATTTATTTTAATTAAAATATTAAAAACACTTAGAAATTAGGATTTTCTCTAAACCAAAACACTTTTCTCATCTCCTGATTTATGACTTCTATAACTAAACCTCTGCAACAACAAGGAGCTCAGAGCATGGTGGGCAGCACGGCCATCGTCATCAGCAAAACCCGAGTCTACTTCAGCAAAACTTTCATAGAATTAAACAACAAAGCCATAGGATTTCGAGGTAGTTTGCCTAGTGCACATAAATCCTCAACCTTTCGTTAGGCATTTGCACGATCATGTTATGTAAATTAAGCCCTAACCGGCCTTAGGACTCCGAGGTAGTCGTTTAGTACGACATAAACCCTCATATCTTCGAGGCTATTTGTATGATCATAGGAATATAAGTCCTAATTAATTAAAATTGGCAAGATTAAAACATTAAATAAATATTAGGACTTTCCTAAATTCAATCCAAACAATAGGATAGTGGAGAAGTTGCCAAGATTCCTCTTGGATCCTCAGCTTCTCCTACTTCTCTTCCTTTAGACTCCCAAAATAAAATCTTCCAAATTTGATGCATTCCCTATTGAAATTCCAAAATTCAATCTCTTGAAAACTTAAACTTTGAAAGTCTTGAGAGAAGAATTATTAATTATTATCGAGAGTTTTCTTAGGTGATTCCCGTCACTTAAGATGTAATTAACTATAGGGACTTGCCCTTATAGGGAATTTTAAAGAACCTGGGTAATATAAACCCTGTTTAATGCTTTCATATTAAGCGGGGAATTTGTCGGCTTATAAAATTGGTTCGCGGACCAAACGGATGTCACAAATCTTCTAGTTTATTTAATCGAGCCCCACCATCAAGCAGTGTGTCTATCCTTAGGGATAGATACACGGTTTGTGGTGTGGTGCTCGTTTATATAAACTATTTGGGATGTGAAATCAGTTTGATTTCATATCTTAAAATTTTCAAATTTAAAATTATTTTTAAAATCAAATACTACTTTTCAAATTATTTATTTAAATTAAATTAAAAATTCACCGACAATTTCTGTAGGCGACCCCACTTTCAAAATAAAACACACAACCAAAAAATATGCCGACATCTGAATTTTCCAAGGCTAGAGACTATGTCTATGGGAAGTTATCTATTTTCTAAGTTCAGAGTCATTTTCTTTAAAATTAATTAAAAAAATTAGCATTTGTTCATGAAATTCTAAAAAAATTAAGGGAAGTATCTCTGGACCAGAGGACCCTAAGAAATTAATAGCTTGATCTAATTCATTGAAAATGACTTTAATTTGGCCAAATATACAAAATTGAAATTAATTTAATTTGGAATAACCACACATCAAAATAACATGAAATCAATTCTCCACTGTCCTATAGGATCAAGGGAACCCCACATAAAAATTCCAAGTTTATTGAAAATTATTTAATCCATTAAATGAATTATTCAATTTACATGGCAAAATTTGAAACTAAAAAATTCATAAAACCCAAAATGTAACAAAAAAATTCACCAAATCAATTTTGAGGGCTCTCTAAGATCAGAGGAGTCCAAGAAAATTAAAATTGGAATTTCCAAAAAAAAAATTTCAAGCTATTTTTTGAATATTTTAATAATTAAAATATTATAAAAATTATAAAAATATTAAAATTCACAAAAATATCATATTTGGTCTCCTAATCACTTGAGAACCAACCAAATATTTTTCCTATGTCTCTAAGTAAAGATATTGATTTTTCAAGGCATAAGGTAATTTTTAATATTAGAAAATGGATTTTTCAACCCATTCACTAAAATAATTCTAAAAATTCAAAGAAAAATCAGAAAAATATAAAATTTATTTTTCTAAGTTCTTTGACCTCAGAGAGATCTAAAAAATATATAAAACCTATTTTTCTACTTTAATTTTATTTTATAATTAATTAATACTAAAAAATTAAAATAATTATAATAAATCAAAATAAAATTCAAAAAATCACCAAAATTGGTCCAAATAGTTCTCTGGTCAGTAGGAACCTCTAATAATTTTCTTAAGGATAGAAACTTCACATTGGTCATGTTGTTGAATTTTCATTGAAAATCCCTATTTTTCATAAAAATAATTTTATAAATTAAATTAAAAAATGGAAAAATCATATTTCCTCCTCTAATGTCTTAATTGACATATGAGTGAGGTGACATAAAAATTTTTAATTCATTTGAGCTTGATTTAATGAATTATGAGGTGAATAAGCTTAAGAGAGCATAAAGGTAATTAAGGAGCTTTAACCTTAATTAATATTTAGGCCTAACCAAAGAGAAAGGTAAAAAATTTGATCTTAATTTTTCCTCTTGAATGATTGAAACTTATGGAGTTAAGGGGTAGAAACCCATTAATCACCTTTAACATTAAAGAGGAAATCTCAATTAGTTAAGTCATTTAAACCTTGGAAGTTAATTAAGGCATGAATTATTAAAGCTAAGGGATTTTAACATAGGAAGATTCTAATTCTTTAAATTGAATCCCTAACCAATGGATTGACCAAATATCACTTAAGAATGAAACAACAAAAATGATGAATGAAATTAAAGGGAATAATCTTGGAATGTTATAATCAAATTAAAATATTAAAATTAATTTGAAAGAAATTAAAAAATCAAATCAAAATAAACTTAAAATATTAAAACCCAACTAAAAATCACATAAAACTAAAAGTTAAATTTGAAACATTAAGATCAATTTAAAATAATTTATAATTAAAACATTATAATTATGTAATCTAAAATATTACGATTAAGTTAAAACAAACATCAATCATTAAAACTTAACTGAATCAAATAATTCAAAACACCTTTTTAATCTAAATCATTTAAAACATTTGAAAATCAACCTGAAAATTTATAACTTAATTGAATCATTTTAAATCACCGACTCAAACTTCAATTAAGAATGGTTGGGTTCTTTAATGAGCTAAATTGCCCCTAAGGGCTTTCACTTTTTATAACTCCTAAGTGAAATATCAATTGAAATGTAACCTTACTCATAGGATAATCAAACAACCTATTTCACTGAGCAAGAGTTAAATCTCAATTAAACCCCGGATGATCAATTCATCCACATAATGAAATTCACTTGGACTCAAAATGATCCCAAAAGCGTTGAAAAGATGTTCAGGACTAGTCCTAAGCACTTTCTCAACTTAATGGGATGTTTTAGAAGAACAATTGAACTTCATTGTTCTTTGATGAAGAAAATCATCCTTAAACACACCTTAGGACATGACTAGTAATAGGATTAGGATTTTAGTGGACAACCAGGACCTTCCCTTAGCTCTACCTAGGTGTTTGACTTTTAAATATTTAAATGCTCTAACATGTTTCAAGTTTAGTTGGAAATAACGAGAAGACTCGCTAGGTATGCTTTTATTTTATTGTAATTTACTTACCTGCATTGTACTTTACTTTCCTTTACTGCAAGCTTGCATGTTAAAAAAAAACAATGTCGCCCTGCATGAAAAATAAAACCCATAGGATAGCCACATAACTGAAACCAAAACTAAAATAGATATAAAACTCACCGCCACAACATTCAAAATATAAAAAAACTCAAAATTTAATCACAAAAAAGCAACAAAACTACAATTACAACTAAATTAAATCATCTCATTGGATGATCGAAAATACCTCGGATGTTGTAGCCCATGAGTTGCTAATGAGATTTCCCATGGTCTAAATGAAAGTGTGGAACTCATTCAGTTGAGTTTTGTAAATTCCTTTGACTAAGTGAATCCGAAGAAAATAGTGGTGTCGTGATGATGGAACCGTGGGATCTTAACCAGTTCTGCTTATTCAACTTTATGATTTCGCTTAAATAAACTTAAGACATCGAATTTGAAACTCAACTTCTAAACCATGACACTTCTCTCATCTCTTGATTGCCACTTCTTAAACTAAACCTTCTGCAACAACAAGGAGCTTGGAGCAAGCGTGGTGGGCAGCATGGTCGACTTCGTCAGCTCTCCTTTCTTTAGTAATTAAATAACCAAGCCATAGGATTTTCAAGGTAGTTTGCCTAGTGCAACATAAATCCTCAACTTCTCTTTAGGCGTTTGCATAATCTTTTTATGCAATATAAGCCCTAAACCCGTCTTAGGATTTTTGAGGTTGTCATCAGTTGTGGCATAAACCCCTACATTTTCCAGACTATTTGTATGATCATGTCATGTCATATGAATATAAGTCCTAATTAATTAAAATTGGCAAGATTGCAACATTAAATAATTCTATCAAATTGAAGCCAAACCATAGGATAGTTTGGGAAGTTGTCAAGATTCCTCTTGAATCCTCAGCTTCTCCAACCTTTCTTCTATTGGATTCATAAAATAAAATGTTCCAAATTTGACCCAATCCCTTTTGAAATTTAAAAATCTAATCATTTGACTGCTTAAACTTTGAATTTCCTGAAAGCGAAACCATTGATCTTTATCGAGAGTTTTCTTAAGTGTCTTTGGACATTTAGGATGTAATTAACTATAAAGGCTTGCCCTTATAGAGAACTTTAAGAACCCAGGTAATATAAACCCTACTTAATTCTTTTATATTAAGCAGGGGAAATTTGTCTGCATATAAAGTTGTTTCACAGACCAAATGGACGACATAAACTTACTATTTTATTTAATCGAGCATTATTTTCAAGTGATGTGCCTACTCTTCGGAATAGATATGCCACTTGTGATTGAATACTCGTTTATTTAAATTATTAATAACATGAGATCAATTTGGTCTCATATTTTCAAAAATCAAATGTTACTTTTCAAATTATATATATATATATATATATATATATTAAATTAAACTTAAAATCTAAAAAATACCATCGATAATTTCTGTAAGTGTACCCCCCCTTTCAAAACACATAACCTATAAATAATGCCGACAATGCTACTTGTCGTGACTGTGACTGTCCGTGCTCTGTAGCCATGGCGGTCATGGCAGTGGCCATCTCCTCCATCCTCTTCTCCATACGACTGATTTGATCATCCTTTAATAGAATGGCCCTTTAAAGTTCATCCACAGTGTTCTCTTTAGTAGGGAATGGAGCATCGCGCACTGACGACGTGGCCCAGTCTTGAAAACATTGACCTCTATGAACTCTTCATCCATATAATTTGACAGGTAGTAATCCCCATCGTCGACATATAATTATTCTTCTTTCACTAATTCTAAAATCTCAACTTGGAGCTTTCGTACTTTATCATCGACTGCATTCTTTTTAATCAATTTGAGATCGACAAGCTTTCCCAGAAAATCAGCCCTTTCTGCAACAAATTTTAAAGCAATGACTATAGTGGCAATGGGAACATTAGACTTATGATCCTTTTTATGAACGTAATCCATGAACTGTTCAAAGCATACTAATGCAGCAACCTTTAGTATTCACAGATTCCTCTCTGATGTCGACGCCTTGAGCCGGAGTGTCTCAGTGAGGATATTGGGGTGGCGAGAAGAAGTGTGCTCCCTATGGTGTAGAACGGGTAGAGAGGTAAACGATCTTTTCCCATTATCATTCTTTAGGAATTTCTTAAAAGCATCAACAGATGGTACTCTCAAACTCAACCGGGACTTGACCAGTCTATGCTGTGTGAGCATTGGGGCGATGGTAGTGGCATCTGCAGTGGTGATGATGGTATCAATGTGCTTTGGGAATACAAGTTGTCGGTGTGTCTAGTGACTTCTGTTTCTGACGGGCGGGATTATCTTTCTTTAAAATCTCATTCTTCATTCTCAGTGACACCGAGCAACCCATCCTCTTAAGTAATCTAACAAAGGAACATCCCTCTTTAGAAACTAATTTTTGAAATAAAGTACAGACTCAGGTGATGAAGGGGGCCTCTCCTTCTCCTCATAACGACTGTGAAGTGGCGGTATAGACTCTCATCTCTTGTAGTGTCTGACAACGGATGGAACCTGCTCCCTGGAAATTTGCGGGTAAGCGCCGAGACCACACACTTACCCTCCATAGCTTTGCGACTAAGCGTCAAACTTTTGTGCATAGGAACTGGTTCATGAAAATCGGTTCACAAGTGTTAAAAGCATGAAAATCATCATTTTTCTTCTCCCTGTCATCTCCTTCATTTAGAGATCGTGACCAAGAGTGTTATGAAATCTCTAAATTTGTGATTTTCGAGTCGTTTCAAGCCAAATTACTAGATTTGATCTTCTTAAGGTAAGAACACTACTCTTATGTAAAAATTTTTATTTTCACCTTGTATTTTAAGAACATTGTGGAGAAATCTGAAATATACTATTCATTAGTGAAAATTTAAGAAAAAGCTTTGGAAATTACTTGGATTTAGTAGTTTAAGCCTTTAGAAGTTAAATTTAGTGATTTTAAGTTAATTTTGGAACTTATGACAATTCTTTTGCAAATTTTAGAAATGGCACCAAAAAGAAGCAAGGGGAGAACCACTTTTGATTCAAGCAAGTTTTTATGTTTGAAGGCTTGGGATCGTTACGTGCGAGCACTACAATCATGTAAATTGAATCAGTATCGAGATTTTGACAAGCTCGGTGGAGTGATAGATGATGTGATCATTAGAAGACATTGAGACAGATTTTGTTGTTTATCAGTCGTAACTGTTATTTCTGTTATGTGGGATTTTTATGCAAATCTCCCTGAGTTAGAAGAATATGTTGTGATGGTTTGAGGGCAGTTGTTTCATTTCACACCCGAGGTAATTAACAAATTTAACCTTTGTCGCCTACTACATTATGTTTTTATTCAAATTATAATCCTATGGAGGAGGAATTGGATGAAATTATTTTGTCTTTGACTAATGGAAGAGGACTATGGAAAATAACAAATAAAAGAAGAGTTAACTTCCCTACCTCAAAGCTGAATGCTACCTCTAAGGCATGGCATTTCTTCATATAATCCAAAATGATTCCTACCAATCATCTGAGTGAATTCATGATAAAAATAGCCACATTAAATTATTGTATTCAACAAGGGAAGGCAAATGATATTGGAAATATTATTTATGATTGTATTTAGAGTTCTATTAGATCTGCTACTACTACAGACATGGGATTTGCTTCTCTTATTTATTCATTATGTGAGCAGGTTGGTATAAGATTTGATAATTGGGAAAAGGTCCTTCAGCCTCTTAAGCTCATTAACAGTGGAAATGTAAAGACATATGCTGAGCATTCTTTTTTTGGTTGGGGAGGAGGATTCTCTAGAGCCTCATGTGCTTCTACTTCTGCTGGTTATACATCTCATGCTTCAACTTCTTAGGCATCATCAGGTCAGTTTACTGATTCACAAACAAAACTTTTGAATAAAATGAAAGATAATATTTTATTATACTGCGGATCAAGTACAAGATATTGAATGAAAGGTAGATCATATAAGCGAGTATATGGAGAAACATAGTGAGCATGAGGAGAATTATCACAGTTATATAAATAGACTGATAAAGGAGATTATAGTTTTGTGATACCTTCGCATCCACACTATACCCCATTTGAGCCTACACATGCTTGCAATGACAGAGATGATGATGTGGAAGAAGATGAGGACTAGGATTTATATTTTGTATGTGTTGTGAACTTTTATGTTATGTTGTATGTTTTGACTTTTTATTCTATATGAGTTGTTAACTTTTTATTTGTGGTTGTTATTTGGACTTTACGATTGTAATCATGATTGATGTACTACATGGTGAACTACTTTAGTTTTTATGTTACTTGTGGCTGTTGTTATGTGATATGAAGGCTTTGATTTTTTGTGGTAGTAAATGTGTTAACAAATTTGTAGTTAATTTTGTTTTTTAGTGCATAACTATTTCCAAAAACTGTTATGAAGGTTTCGAACACTATTAAAAATCAACTATTTAATTTCATGCATAAAATTTTAATTTACTGTCATATATTTTAGTTGTGGATTTTTGTTTAAGTATGTGTGAATTTGCTTTTATCACCTTCACTACTTTAGAAGACTTTTGAATTTCTTTTATATAAAATGTGAAATTTAAATTTGATCTAGTTCTTTTTTACTCCTGTTTTTAATTGTTATTCTTGCATATTTAGGATATAATAGTATTTCTACAAGCATAATACTTATAGTTTTCAATTCTTAGGGAAGTATAATTTTGAATATAGAATTAAGTAAAAGAATATAATTAAAATTTATAGCAATGATAAAAAATTTTAAGTTAAAGATTTCTTAGTAAAGAAATGATAAATATTTTTTAACTATCTTTAGTAGGAAAAGTTGTATTTTTTGGAGAAATAGAATGATTAGACATTTATTTTTAATACTTCAATTTCTTTTATTGAAAAAATTTTCAAAACCTTTATTAAATTTCTAAGTAAAAGATATATATCTACCTTATTGTTTACGAAAGGAAGGGTGGAATTTAAAATTATTAAAGGCCTATCCAAATATAGTAATCCTTGCCTAAAAAGAAAAAAAAAAGAAAAAAAAAAAGAAAAGAAAAAAAAAGAAAAAGAAAAGAAAAGTGAAAAATAGTATGTGAAAAAGGAAGGAGAAGCTTGAAGATTAAAGGACCTAATCAAAAATTGGTTTCACACTTGATCTTTCTAGAGTCTATGATTTGGGAAAATCATGAAGCTTATGAATATAATATAGTTAGAATGATTGTTTTTAGTAAAAATTTTTAAGAAAAGAAAATAAAATTCTTAAATCCTATATTTTAAAAAATCTACAAGCATTTATGAATAAGATATGAACTCATATTTTTCATGAACTTTTACCTAAGAGATTTCTAAACTTTAAGTTGATCTCATTTACTAAAATTTTTTCTATATTGAACTACTACATTTCTAGAACAAAATTTTAGAAACTCCTAAATAAATGCATCCACATAATTTGCTTGTTTGACTTTTTGTGATTATAGTGTCACTTGAGGACAAGTAACATTTTAAGTTTGGGAGATTTTGATACACCTAAAATATAAAGTATTTTTATACACATTTTTAAACCTATGTTTGATGATATTGCACTTTAATGGAAGGTATTTTGTGTATTTTTCTTGCATGTATGATTAAATGGATAAATGTGATGAAAGGAGCGAAAAAGGACCAAATTTAACAAAATGAAGAAAAGCGCAAAAATTGATTTATGGTGGTTAAGCACGTGAACCTACGCTTACGCACCAGAGCCTCGGGCTAAGCACCCAGACCTGGAGCTTTTATGCAAGGAGCCTCAAGGATATGTGTCGAGAACACGAAACTTACTAAAAAGGAGTTAATTGATTTTTGGAACCATTTTGAAGGGGTGTTTGAGGCATCTCTTGGTACAACTGTTGGCACCAAAATTAATTTAAATTACCCTTGATTGGATGCATTATTTGGAGGATTCATTGAATCTAGACATAATTTGAAGAGACACGAAGACACCTTTTGGAAAATTATGAAAAGAAGACTTGAAGATTAGAAAATTGTTGTTGTTGGAGGGTGTGTGGTTTATGTTTATTGTGTAGGATAGTTCTTTTAGTAACACACCAATCCACTTCACAATTTCTACTTACTTTAATATAGTTTGTATTAGGATTAGAAGAGAGAATTGGGTCCTTAGATTTGAACACCAACCCTTAAGGAGTATTGTAAAAAAAATAAAGTTTTCGAAGGAACTTCAAGAGCTTGGTGGAGAGGATTTTTATTTAGGTATTTATCTTTGTTACAACATTTGCTTTTTCATTAAAGCTTCTTGTGTTTTCACTATGATTTCTTCTTTTAAACCAAGTTGTGATTATATTTTTTCTCCATGAATTATGTGTAGTTTTCTTTATCTTTTTCCATAAAATCATGAGGTAATTATGTTATGGATGGATGTTGTGTGAAGTATAGAAATTAATGTTGAAAGGAGTTATGACGATTTGAAATCTTGCACTTCATTTACTTCATAATTTGGTCAATTAACATATTAATATATGTTATGAGAACATGTAAGAACTGGTATGATATTATCTCAGTCAACAACTGGTAAGAATCACATGAGATTATATGGGTGAGAATGTAGTCCATATGGTTGAGTGCAAGTAAATAGGGAGATATACTTTGATGAGTGTAGAATTAGAGGACTTTAGAGTGACAAGCTAAAGGCCCCAATTTGATTTATTGTTTTATGTCTTGATAGTGTTGTTAGCCCCTAGTTAGAGGGAGAAGAGGAAACTATAGAGTGAGAGTTAGTATCTTTCCTACCTAGCCCATCTTCAAGATTACTAAAGCATTAGATTAACCTATGTTATTTATAGCATCTCTAGTAAGGGTAAAAAATATAATTTTTCCTATTTGGGACAACACATTTTAGATACATCCACAACAGAATTCCATGTCTTGTTACAGTTTCATAATAAGAAAAAAGATATTTTATTTACATTTGCTTTCATCTTACAAAAATATAGTTAAAGTATTTGTTTGCTTTCATTTCAAATTTATAAATTAAAAAAATGAATTGAACTTTCTTTCCTAGAATATTATCTTTAGTTTGGGTAAGATCTTTCTTAAAAAGTAAAAATTTATTTTTTTGTTTTCTTTATTAAGAATATTCAAAATTTTTTCCCTATGGGTTCGATATCTCGGGGCTTAATCAGAAAGTTCTATATTATACGTGCGTAGAATCCTATTCATAACGAAAAGGAAGTATAAAGTTTAAAATCATAAAACATAAGCATAAATATCAGGGATCAGGCACTTAAGGACAAAATTGATTTCTTAAGGAACTTAACCATCTTAATTAAAGTCGGGCTACTTGTTTTTTTCAAAATGTTTTATTATCAATTATGTTTTCTTTCCTTAACCTTATTATGCAAATTTGGATTAATCCTAGCTCACTATTAAGCCCTTAAGATTTTAATGGGTATATATGTAATTGTAGGAATGTTAAATTATGTGAGCCTAATGTTGATTAAAGATTATATTTTAATCAAACCATCAACTAGGGGTTTTGAATTAGTGAATTATAACCTTCCAAAATAATACCCCAATCTAGGATCATTCAATCTAAATAAAATTTGCATTAATAATCATTTTGGAAATTACAATTTTATCTTTGTTATGAAAAAAGTGAGCAATTGGTTTCTACCTTCTAATCACGTATATTTTAAGCATCTAGAGAAGTTTATTATAATCATTCATTACCAATTTATCCCATAACTTAGCCCAAATATTAATTAGAGCTTAAATCCCATAATTACCATTTTGCAATTTTAAGGCCTCATCACTTCATAATTTTTTAACTTAAACTCAAATGGCTTTGAAATTTTTATGTTACCCCGTTCATGAGTCAATTAAAATATCAGAGGAGAAAATGTAAATTTCATATTTTTTTAATTTTTTTTAATTATTTTTAATGCAAAATTAGGTAATTTTCAATTTAATTAATTTATTTTTTGAAACATCATCACCTATCCTTAAAAAAATTATTAATGGTTCACCAAGGTCAGGGACCACTTAAGTCAATTTTTATGATTTTTTTGAATTTTATTTAAAATATTTGATTTGGAGTATTAATTAAATATAAAATATTATTTTGCTTGAAAATTGCTTTTTATATTTTCCTTAAACCCAAAGAAACAAATTTTATATTTTTTTTATTTATATTTTATTTATAATAATAATTTTAGTGCAAAATTAAAGAAAATCATTTTAAGTCTTTAAAAAATTCTTAAAAATAATTATAAAATTAGGAAAAATATTCTAATTGCTCCCAAGTGATAAAAAAATAATTTAGAATATTTTATTGCACTTTTATTTTTATTTTTATTTTTCTGATTTTTAATTATTTTTAATTATTTTTTAATAAAAAATTAGCTAAAAATGAAAATTTTATTTTGATATATTTTTATTTTTTGTAAATTCCTCTGGTCAAAAGGAACTCCCAAAAAGTTTTATGATTTTTCAAATTATATTTTTTTATTACAATTATTTTAGTGTAAAAATACCATTTTACTTGGAAAAATCAATTTTAGTGGTCAAATCAACTAATATTAATTTCAAATTTTTGCAAGGGTTTTGTTTGACTTTTATCTTCAATGTATGTTGACTTTTGTGCTTTTTATAATCATATTTTATTTATTAATTTTTTATTAAATTTTAATGACTTAAGTACATATAATATTATTTTTAATTAATCAAATCCATTTTATATTTTTCCTAAGGGCGTTTGACTACAGTGAACATAATTTTCTGATCTAAATTTTAAATTTTTTAATTTTTAATCAAAAATGAGGTAATTTACATAGCTTTCATACTTATGGGTATTCTATAGTCTTGAAACAGTATGGGAACAAACCTAAATACAAAAAGTTTAAACCCACCAAATTTCATCTTATGGTGATTTATATTTCATGAGTTATGATTTAATGAAGTCCTTGAGTATTTAATTAATTTAAAAATAAATATTAAGTCAAATATTTTTTAAGTTTTATTTCGCATTATTCTCCTCTATTCACTGAGCAACAATGTATTTTTATTTTATTTTTAACATTTTTCTACACTAAGTTATACATTTTCTAATTTTTCTGAAGTAAATAAATCAATCCAGTACATGTTATCCTACTTATCCATGTCAACCTAAGGAGGCTGCTAACTCCGTTAGTTGCGCTCTGGTTCGATGCTGCTATCAACATAGCCACCTCATCAGCCTGCACTTTATGTAACACGAGTTCATCTAGCGTGATCTCAGCCATCCATTCGCTACACGCTTGATCCAATGGATGAGTGTCATCAAGCACAACTAGAGTAAACAGAGAACCATCCACTTTCAAACCCTAAGATCTCTCTCAATACTTATAAATTTGCTTACGGTTTATTCCTACACCTTCATCTAGTCATAGTGAATTTATCAATAGGGTTGATCATGGAATATAAACTTTCTTCATAAAGACCTAAACTAAGCTTAATTTGGTGGAAAATGGGATACCTTGGTCTGAGAGGTGAGGCCTTAATCAGATGATTGCAGAAGCTTCATTGGATGTGGCGAACCTATTGGAGTTGTTGATTCAAGTTGAGGTTAGGGTTGTGTAAGATTTCTTCCTACAAGCAGAGGGGCCTTAATCGAACTTTGGTGCAGAGGGCTTAGAAGATGGAGCTTTTAGTGAGGAACTTCTTTGTTTGGTCTGGGAAGGTGAGGAGCAAGTTAGTTTAAAGATTGGTGGAGTTTCAGGGAGTGTCCTATTTCTGAACGATTTTGGGGTGGAAATATTGGTCTCAGATAGTTGGGAGAATGGTTGGAGAGTGGTGGACTTAAGCATAGGTAGATCTGGAGGGACTCTGGAAGCAATTTGGCAAGCTTTCCCCAAGGTTTGGTGCACTCTCCCTACTTGGCAGTGAGGGGGTGGAGCTTAAATAAGCATGGTCGTGGTGGCCACCAGGGCTAGCTAATGGGTGCAATCAACTGCTTATGTGAAGGGTTGAGCGGCGCCAACAACCAAATTGGGTGAGCCAACTCAGGTAGTTCTAATTTTTTTATTAAGGCTTGGGGTGGCTCTTGATTTCTGTGTTTTCTGGCCACTAGGTTGGCCGGCAAGGCCAGGGTTTTTGGCTAGATGGTTTAGGTGAGCCAGGAGAGTTTAATTGTGATGTTTATGGAGGACATAGCTTCTTTAATTTCGATGGGTTTGGTCATGTTTAGGTTTTGGGTAAAATTGGGCTTTTGGTTTGGACTTGGGTCTAGGTTGCGTTTGGGCTCAATTGGGTGGAAATTTGATGGGTTGAAGGGTTCAACTTAGAAGATTTTGAATTTTGGGCAAAAATTTAAGGTTTTTTGCTTAGATTGATTTGGGTGAGGTTTGAGATTAGGTTAAGTCCAATTGAGGGATTAAATTGATCTAGGGTAATGTCATGAAGAGTTGGGAAAGTGAATTTGGTGTGATTGAATTGATTGTGAGTTTCAATTTAGTGGATTTTAAGGATATAGTTAAATTGGGGATTTTGAATTGAGCTTAGAATTTTGGGTTTGAAATTAGGTGTAATTGGGCATAGATTTGGTTTTGATTGATATTAGACAGGATGAATTTTAATTTGGAATTGAAATTGGGGAAGTTTGGAATCAATTTGTTGGAAATTGGATTTCATTTGGGTATTTTAGGCTTTTAGGGGCAATCTTAGTATAAATTTGTCAATTTAGGTGAATTTAGGGTCAATGAGTGGTTCAAATTGATTTTAGGAACATTTGGAGTGATCTTCGAGATTTTAGGAATTTTGAAATTTTTTGAGGCATGAAGAGTATTTTGGTAATTTTGGCAATATAAGTGGTATTTTGGGAGTTTTGGAAAATTTTGGGTACTTTGGATAATTTGAGTGATTTTAAATGGTTTTAAATGGTTTTGAATGATATTTGAAGAAATTTAAGAACTTGTGCAATTTTGAGAAATTTTGGGTTTTTAGCACAGTTTGATGATTTTTGTGAAGTTTAGAGCTAAAGGGCTAATGTTTGGGTGTCTTAGTGAAATTAAGATTAATTGAGGGTATTCATAATTGAATTATGGCTATTGAGCCATAAGACCATGGGAGATCCCATTTTGGATCCGTCATGTGTTGTTCTTTAGCTGCCAAACCCTGGCCTTGGGCTAAGGGTTGGGAGACCACATAGTAGGGAACTAGGCTAAGGGTGACTGGTTTAGGGTTTTTAGGTTGTGAGTGGAAGTGTGGGGTTGTGTGTGTATGTGCAAGACTGACCAAGGCCACACCATCAAGAGCTAAAATTAAGGCCATGTAATCTTATGAGCACCTTCCTTGAGTTCCTCATATTTGGACCCCATCCTGCTAGGTGCTTGAGGTTAGAACCAGATATATGGGACTCCAGGAAGAGTAAATAAGTTTGTAGAATTTCTAATGGGGTAGGGTTCCATCAGTACTCCTTTAGGATATTAAACTGGGAATATGGCTAGATCCTAGGCTCCTAAAGAAGAATGACTAGAACTCTACAAAAGTGAGGTCAACATCTACCTTGAAGTTCTATGTCTTTTTGTTTAATTCTAAAGAGTAGTTTAGCTGATGTAGACTTTTTTGCTCTCATGAAGATGCTCTCCTGCATGTCCTCATCGTGCTACTCATGGTGTTTGCTCCAAGCTCCTCGTTGAAGTACCAATTCTAAAGTTTATGTTTTAAAAGTTTTTATTGTGTATGTTTCAATGTTTTGGTTTTATTGTTGTTGTTGTTTAAGTGCTTTGGAAAAATTTTAATTTAATTCAAGCGATATCAATTAGGATCTCATGGTTCCCTCATTCTGGCTCACTATTTTCTTTTAAATTTACTTAGTTTAAATGAGCCGGTAGAATCATTTTGACTGGAGAATTCCCTTTAGAAAAATGAAAGTTACCTCATCCGAGAGATTCTCGTAAATCTGAAAAGGGTGTATTATGTTTTTTTATTATTTTGAATGTGTATTTTTAATTTCGAAAATGTGTTTTGTTTTTTTCTTTTTATTTGTTTTGGTTGGTTTGGTTTTAGCTTTATTTTTACATGGAGAGTAAATAAATGCAAGTAAAAAATACAGTAAAGTAAATAAAAGAACTGCAGTACATAAAATAAAATGCGTACCTGAAGCTTCGCTTATCATCTGCATTGTTAGTTCATAAAGTATAATATAATTTACATGATATTTAAATAAATCGTAGGAAAAGAGAACAGGAAAGCCTAATAGGAAGAATTCAAAAATCCAAACGTACTAAAACACGAGTAGGTGAAAAAAAATCCATATATGGAAGACCAGGACTTGGTGTATGAATTTGGTAAACGTAGAGGCTCAGAGCTAGACTGTGTGTTTCCCGACCTTGAATAAGAGCTACCAACCCAACAATCTATGGAGGGTGGTCGTAACATCGATCCTAATGACAAACCATGGACCTTTATAAGTTTTCATCAAACCAGATTAGGGGGTTTTAGCCTGTCACTCTAAAGACCTCTAATTTTATTCCTCATTAAAAACATCTCCTAATATATTGCATACAATTATTTGGACTACAATTCTCATCCATATAATTGCATGTGATTTTTACTAATTGCTGTTTGAGACAATACCACATTGGATCTTACATAATCTCACAACAAAATTTTAACTTCTTAATTGGCCAAATTAAGAAGTAAATTAAGTTCATGGAATTAAATCTTCACAACTTATTTCAACTTTAAACACTTATACATTCAACAAGAATCCTACATAATATAATTACTTCTTCATTTAAGAAAGAAAAGGATAAAGTAAACTACTTAGAATTCATGTAGAAAAAACAAACAAACAATGATTTGAAAATAGAAATCATAAAGAAAATACAACAAGAAAAAATAAATATGAAAACAGAAATAAACTTTTCTTAAACTTTTCTTCACAAGACTCCGGAAGTTCCTTTATAACTTAACTTTCCACAAGATAACACTATAGAGGGTGGCGCCCAACTCTGTTGACTTCAACTCTGACTTTAGACTTCAATAAAAACTACACAAATGGATGAAAGAAAAATTGGTGGAAAGAAACTTTCACACCAACCCTTTCTCCTCTAAAACTAAACTAACTAAACTATATGTAATAAAAGACTGAACGTAAAACTCTTTGAAACTAGAAGATAACACTGAAAGATAGAAAAGACTCTTGAAAACGAGACTCTCTAACTACTCTCTTAAGACTCACACAGTAACTCCAAGTCTCCATGACATATTTTTCCAAAAGGTGCCTTGGTGTCTCTACAATTCATGTCCCGATTCAATGTATCCACCAAACGATGCATCCCTTCATTCAAATTTGCCGCCCATGATAAGTTAAGGAAGTCAACACCAAAATCTGCTTCAAACACCCCATGAAATTGGCGCTAAAAATGAAGAAAATTCTATTTTTAACTGTGGCAGCTAAGAGCCAACCAGGCGGTGCTTAGCCGCCAAGGTCCAATTTTTCATTTTTTCATTTTTTCATTTTTTTCTCAAAATTTGATCCAATTTTGCTGCTTTCATTATAATCACTTATTTTCATAATACCTCCAAGAAAAACACAAAATACCTTCCATTAAAGTACAATATCATCAAAGTTAGGTATAAAATGTGCATTGAAACACTATGTTTTAGGAGTATCAAAATCCCCCAAACTTAAAATGTTACTTATCCTCAAGTGACTCTTAATCCCATAGAAAATTTTAGCATGCAAATTATGTGATGAGTTTTTTAGGAAGGAAACAAAATTTTGTTCTAGAAATGGAATAGTCTAATTTAGAAAAAATTTCAGTAATTAAGACCAATTTAAAGTTTAGTAGAAAGTTTTTAGGTAAAGGATAATGTAAAATATAGTTTTCAATCAAATTTAGAAATACTAGTAGATTTTTCAAAATATTGGATTCACACATTTATTTTTCTCACTTAAAAATTTTTATTTGAAAATAGTTTTACTTACTATATTATAACCTTAAGCTTTAAATTTTCTCAGAACTTATATCTTAAACTTTAGATATGGAACCAATTTTTTATTAGGCCCTTAAATCCTCAAGCTTCTCCTTTCATTTCACATACCATTTTTCAATTTTTTTTCTTTTCCTTTTTCTTTCTTTTCTTTTCTTTTCTTTTCTTTTTCTTTCTTCTTCTATTTTTTTATAAGGCAAGGATTACTGCATCTCGATAGGCCTTTAATGATTTCGAATTCCACCCTTCAATTTAAAATAAAGGTTTGATATACATCTTTCACTTAAAAATTATAATAATAGTATTTAAAAATTACTCCTCAATAAAAGAAATTTAAGATTTGAAGAATAAAAGTCAAATCCTCTATTTATCCAAAAATACAACATTTCTTACTAAATATAGTTGAACTATATTTAACACTTCTTTACTAAGAAAATTTTAACTTTAAATTGTTCATTATTACTATAAATTTTAACTAAATTTTTTTATTCATTTCTATATTTAAAATTTTGTTCCCCTAACATAACTTCATTTAGATAATTGTTGTCAATGAAAAATCAAATTAATTTTAAGTATTCTTGAGGAAAAAAAAAAGTTTTAAGTTTTTGAAAATATTCTGTTTTTAAAATCCCCCCCCCAAACATTAATTGTTAATTAGGATAAAACATTTAAGCATAAGAAATGATACATGGGTGAGAATTTAAAACTAACATAACATGCTTGCATGAATCTGAATATTATTAATATGCAAGTATAAAAACTTAAAAACAGGAGCAAAAAGAAATGAAATTCAATTTTTTTAGTTTTTCATTAAATAGAAATTCAAAATTTCAAAGGACTTCTACAATAGTGAAGGTTTTCAAAGCAAATATACACCAACTGAAAATAACTGAAATCACACCAATACTAGATAATAAATGATAGTAGTAGATTTTGAAAAGTTTAAAACATGCAATTTTTAAATAATAGTTTTTAATAGTGTTCCATATTCCCCTAACAATTTTGGAATTAAAGTACACTCTATAAAAAACTCTGACACAACATACACATTAAAACATTTTCTACTACAAAAATATCACACAAAATAACATATAGAATAACAATCAAACACAGATACATCTGAATATGCAAAAATAATCCAACTATAATAAGCATACTACCAGAGTTCACATAACAAACACAACATCTAAAATAAAACAGAAGACATAACATACATCAGTTCATCAATAAAAACTCAGTAACACATAAAAAAAAATCAACTAATCATCCTCATCATCATCATCATCTTCCTCGTTCCAATCTCTGGAGGGCAAATAAGGTATGTAGAATGGATGAGGGGGCATCTTAGCACTCATATCACCTCCGATCTATCTATCCAAATAATGCTGATAATTCTCCTCATATTCATCATGTTTTATAATATATCTTTACATATTATTCATTTTACCATCCATGTCCTAATATGCTGACGAGTAAGACTTACCTTCTTCAAAATCTTTCTTAATAAACCAGTCTGTGAATCACTAGATGATGAAGCTCTCGAAGTAGTAGTACGAGAAGTAGAACCAGAAGAAGCAGTGGAAGTCCTACCAAATCCTCCTCTCCAGCCAAACTCTAAAAGTATAGTGTAAGCTCCAACGTTTACACTCATAATTGGTTTCAAAGGCTGAAGGACCTCTTCCCAAATTTTAAATTTCACTCCAGATTGTTCACAAAATGAATGAATCAAAGAAGGAAATCTCATACCTGCAGTAGTGGTAGATCTGGCACAATTCAAAATGTAATCATAAATGATTGCTCCAATATCTATAGGCTTCTCTTGCTGAATGCAATAGTTGAACACTGATCTCTCCCTTGTTACTTCACTAGTATGGCTTGAAGGCAACGTCTTAGATGAGATAAAATAATGTCACGCTTTAGAAATGGCATTTAACTTAGAGGCCTGAAAATTTACTCTTCTATCATTTGTGATCTTCCATAAACCTCTTCTGTTAGTAAAAAATGCCATAATCTCATCTAACTCTCCCTCAGTAGGATGATAGTTAGAATAAAAACAAAACATATCAGGAGGCAGTTGATAAAAGACATTGATTACCGTATATGTAAAATGTACTTCTTGCCTTCTCACCATCACCAAATTTTTTTCTGCTGCAGGTAAGTTTGCATAAAACTCTTTGACCATAGAAACAACAGCAACAGCGGAGAAGCAACAGTAATTCTCCCAATTCCTTCTAGCAATCATCTCCTCAATAACTTCCCCAGGCTTACTAAACACACGTTTAGGAATCAATTTATGTGACTGTAGCGCATCAACGTATCGTTCCTCAGCCCATGCACTGACAAACTTGTCAAAATTGAATCTCGTCTTTTCTCTCGATCACTTAGAATTTGGAGCCATTTCTAAAAATTCATGAAAAATTCACCATAAATTCAAAAATCAAACTAAACTTGCTAAATTAACTTCGAAAAGTAATTTCCACTAAATCTAAGCAATTTCTCATCTTTTTCCTCAAATTTTCACCATGAATAGTGATTTTAGGATTTTCCAAAATGTACTCAAAATACATGGTGAAAATAAAAAACTTTTACTTAGGAGTAGTGCTCTGAACTTAAGGAATCTAAATCTAACAATTTTTTGTTGAAATTGTCCTTCAAATGGTCCCAAATTTTGATGCCCTAGGCTCCTTTTTGTGAAACTTAGAGGTTGAAGACGATAAGTAAGTTAAATATGGTGATTTTTAGGTTTTTTACTGCTAATAACAAATTTTCACGAATCGACGCTGATCACTGAAAATTTTATCAAGAAATTCATACCTATTTTTGATGAAATTGCACTTTAAAGAAAGGTATTTTCTTTATTTTGTTGCAGGAATGGAGAATTTAGGTGATAAAAGCAAAAATCATAAAAAGGAGCGGATTTGGAGTAAAAAGGAAGAAAATAATGCAATTTGTGCTGAGTAGCCGACGGCGAGATCGAGCCCGCCGACGGCGAGGTTATGAGAAGAAAATTCTGAAGGATTTATAACTGTCTCGCTGACAGCGAGCCCGAGCCCGCCGACAGCGAGATAGCGTGGTTTGAAGATCTTCTAGAAGCCTCGCCGACAACGAGGTAGTTTGTCGCCGACGACGAGCTAGTTCAAATGGTGCAGATACATTGAACCTGGACACATTTTGAAGAGATGCTTACACACCTCTTGGTCCTTTGCTCACCTCTATATATAGAAGCCGAAATTCAGTTTCTAAGTGTATTAGTGTGTGTGTTATTTTGTTAATTGGTGCAGTTTTTGTGTGATATTAAGTGTTATAAGTGAGTCTTTAGTGAGTCTTTAGTGAGTTAGTGAGTTTTTAGTGAGTCTTGCTTGTACTCGGAAGGAAGAGTCAAAGGAACCACTAGAGTCTCGCTTGGGGATAAATTGAGATAAGTATTTGCATTTATTGTTTTTAACTTTAAATGAAATCCATGCTTAGTTTAGTCAACATGCATTACGAGTAGTTTATTAGTCTTTCTCCTCGTTATGAAATTAAGTGACTTGATGAACTAAAAATAGAAGTATTTTTATATATATTAATAAATTGTGATAATTTTTACTTAAAACTTAATTTACTTTCAAACTGGCCATTTGATTTGTTAAAATATGTTGATTATCAACTATAGTAAAAATTACATCCGATATTCGGGAATTCAAAAGCCTTGGAAGGAGGGTGCAAATAAATAGTGAAATAATATCATCGGGCGTAGAATTGAGCATTTTAGTGTGACGGACTAAAATATTCAATTCGGTCCTATTGTTTGAGAGCCGAAGTGTAGATGTTAGCCCTCGGGCGAGGGAACGTGGGAGATCTGAAGTGGCAGTTGGTATCCTCCCAGCCTAGCCGCAGATTCAGTAATCAAACATAGGATTAGTCAAAAATCTTTACACCTGGACCAAAGGGTAAAGAATAGGAATGCTCCTATTTGTCACAATACCTTAAAATTATCTATTTAAATTCATCAATCACTTAAATTTCTAAACAAGGGGAAAGATACTTTTTTGAATAGTTAAGACTTATTTAGCAATTAGTTTAATTTCCTGCACTTTCAATTCGTATTAATTTTCTACTTAGTTAATTTACCTAATTGAAATACTTAGTTTACTTTATTGCGCTTGTCGGCGAATTTTTAATTTAATTTAAATAAATAATTTTGAAAAGTAGTATTTGATTTTGAAAATAATTTTAAATTTGAAGGTTTTAAGATATGAGATTAAACCGATCTCACATCCCAAATAGTTTATATAAACGAGCACCGCACCACAAACCGTATATCTATCCCTAAGGATAGACACACTGCTTAATGGTGGGGCTCGATTAAATAAACTAGAAGATTTGTGACATCCGTTTGGTCTGCAAACCAATTTTGTAAGCCGACAAATTCCCCTGTTTAGTATGAAAGCATTAAACAGGGTTTATATTACCTGGGTTCTTTTAAAATTCCCTATAAGGGCAAGCCCCTATAGTTAATTACATCTTAAGTGATGAGAATCACTTAAGAAAACTCTCGATAATAATCAATAATTCTTCTTTCAAGGATTTCAAAGTTTAAGTTTTCAAGGGATTGAATTTTGGAATTTCAATAGGGAATGGATCAAATTTGGAACATTTTGTTTTGGGAATCCAAAGGAAGAAAAGTAGGAGAAATCACGGATTCGAAGCGAACTTCGGTAATTTCCCGACTATCCTATTGTTTGGCTTGAGTTTAGGAAAGTCCTAATATTTATTTAAATGTTTTGATCTTGCCAATTTTAATGAATTAGGGCTTATATTTGTATGATAAAATCAAGCAAATAGCCTCGAAGATGTGAGGGTTTATTGTCGTACCGGACGACTACCTCGGAATCCTAAAACCTGTTAGGGCTTAATTTGCAATGCAAGTGCCTAACGAAGAGTTGAGGATTTATGTTGCACTAGGAAAACTACCTCGAAGTCCTATGGCTTTGTTATTTAATTCTAGGAAAGTTTCTTCGAAGTAGACTCGAGTTTCTGCGATGACGATGGCCATGCTGCCCACCATGCTCCGAGCTCCTTGTTGTTGCGAGAGGTTCAATTTTAGAAGTCATAAATCGGGGGATGAGAAAAGTGTTTTGGTTTAGAGAAAATCTTAATTTCCAAGTGTTTTCAATACTTTAATTAAAACAAATCTTAAAGTTGATTATAACGACACCGGTTAAGATCCCACGGTTCCATCCTTCGGCATCATTATTTTTATCGGATTCACTTAGTCCAGATGAATTTGCTAAACTCAACTAAATGAGTTCCACACTTTCATTTAGGCCGTGGGAAATCCCGTTAGCAACACGTAGGTTACATCATCCGAGGTATTCCCGATCATCCAACAGGACGTTTTAATTTAGTTGTAATTGTGGTTTTGTGTTACGTTTGTGATTAAATTTTGAGTTGTTTTATATTTTGAAATGTTGTAGCGGTGAATTTTATCTTGCAATGACTTTTAACTTAGTTTTGGTTTCAGTTTTAGGGACTATCCTAAAGGTGTGGGTTTTCATGCAACAGTTGTTTATCATGCAAGAAAAGTAAGTGCGATGCGATTAATGAAATTGCAATAATGTAAATTGCAAGAAAGTAAATTGCAATAAAATAAAAGCGTACCTGGAGGGTCTTCCCGTCATCCCGAGCTGCACTTAAAACACAATTAGAATATTTAAGCAAGTTCCTAGGTAAAGCTAAAAGAAGGGTTATGGTTTTCTACCAAATTCCTAATCCTATAGCTAGTCATTTCCTATGACGTCTAGGTTCCTTGTGTTTTGGTTTGAAGACAATTTTCTTCATCAAAGAACAATTAAATTCAATTGTTCTTATAAACATCCTATCATATTGAGAAAGTGTTTAAGAAGAATCTTAAACATCTTTTCAATATTGCTAGAATTGTTTTAAGTCCGAATGGATTCAATTACACAAATGAATTAATCGTCCAAGAATCTCGAGTTTTGTTATCTTGCTCGATTGAACTAGGACATTTGAATATCCTATAGGTGAAGTAACATTTCATTTAATATTACTATTTAGGAGTTATGATAACTAAAGCTTTTGAGGGTAAATTGGTGTTCAAATGGTTTGTGATTTAGTTTAATTTCCATTAATGGGTTTAAATTTGGAATAGTGTTCAAGTTACTTTAGATTTATTTTGAATTCTTTATGTCTTTGGTGATGTTATATTTAATTCAACTTAATTTAATTTAATTTAATTTAATCTTTAATTTAATTTAATTCAATTTAATTCAATTTAGTTTGATTTGATGTTAAATTAATTTGATTTGATTTAATTTTAATTTAATTTGATTTGATTTAATTTAATTTAATTTTATTTTATTTTAATTCATTTAATTTAATTTTTTTTAATTCATTTAATTTAACTTTTAATTTGGTTTAACTTAATTTAATTTGGTTTTATTTATTTAATTTTATTTAATTTAATTCATTGAATTTAATTTAATTTTTTTATTTAATTTAATTTAATTTAATTTAATTTAATTCAACTTTTAATTTTAATTTAATTTAATTTAATTTAATCCAATTTAATTTACTTAATTTAATTTAATTTTTAATTTAATTTTATTTTTTAATTTTAATTGAAATTTTTAAAAGAGTTTAATAATTTAATTTTAGTTTAATGATTAAGTCTTTTAATGTTTTGAATTTGAGTTATCATTTTAATTGAGAATTGAATTTTAATGAGTTAATTAATTTAGGGATTTTTAAATTAAAGAATAAATCTCTTCCTAATAATATCCCTATTTTAATAATTCCAATTTTATTATTCTTCCAAATTTAATCAATTATTTAATTAAGGTTTATTCATTTTAAATTGCTTAATGGGTTTCTACCCTTTAATTATTTAAATTTCAATCATCCAAATCAGATTAGGATCAAATATTTTACTTGTTAATTTTTTATTAAACCTAAAGTTTTAATTAAGGATTAAAAATTTTAATTACCACTTTACCCTTTAAGCTTAATAATTTCATAACTCACTAAATTGAACTCAAATGAACTTGAAATTTTTATGTGACTTCACTCATATGTCAAGAAAGACATGAGAGGAGAAAATGTGATTTTTCTGTATTTAATTTATTTATATAATTATTTTTGGTAGAAAATAGAGATTTCCATGGAAAATTTAATAACATGACCAAGGGAAAGTTTCTGTCCTTAAGAAAATTTGGGGACATTCCTAATGACTAGAGGACCACTTGAACCAATTTTGGTGATTTTTTGAATTATATTATTTTTATTATAATTATTTTAAGTTTTGGAGTGTTAATTAATTTTAAAATAAAATAAATGTTGAAAAATGAGTTTTATATTTTTCAAAATTCTCTCTAATATCAAGGAAACCAGAGAAGCAAATTTTGCAATTTTCTGATTTTTCTATGATTTGTTATAATTATTTTAGTGAAAATGCTAGAAAATACATTTTTTAATTTTAAAAATTTCCTAAAGCTTTAAAATTTAATATCTCACCAAATAGACCTAGGAAAAATATAGGGTTTGTTCCTATGTGATTAAAGTTCAAAATGTGACATTTTGGTGAATTTTATTATTTTTGTGATTTTTATTATTTTTTTAATTATTAAAAATATTAAAATATTATTAAAAATCAACTTTTTTAGAAATTTGAAATTTTAATTTTCTTAGGTTCCCCTGATATCAGAGAGGCTCCAAAACCAATTTGGTGAATTTTTGAAAGGTATTTTAAAAGTTATGAATTTTTAAAGTTCAAAATGGCTAAGTGGCTCAATCAACCCAATTAATGGGGCTAACCAAGTCCAATTGACCTCAAATTTTTATGGTGGATTCCTCTGATCCTAAAGGTCAATGGAGAATTGATTTCAAGTCAATTTGATGCATGGTTAACTCTAATTAATTAAAGACCTATTTTGGGTGTTTAAGCCAATTAGGGTTGCTTTAAATGAACTAAGTCAAAACCTATTTTTCCTAGGGTTCTCCGGTCATAAGCAACATCACCAAATTTTTCTAGAATTTATTTCACAACATGCTATTTATTGGAATTAAAATATTCAAAACGAGTAACTCGAACTTGAAAAATCAATAACTTTTTATAGGGATGGCCTCTGACTTTGGAAAATTCGGGGAATGTTCCCAAATTCGGAGGCTTCAAAAGCTCCTATGGTCTCATGCCATGGTGAATTGTATGCATGCATGGAGAATTAAAATAATGCAGAGAGTAAATAAATTATAAAAAATAAAATACTTGATGAAATTAAATGATTTCTTTTCCACATTATTCTCCTTTGTTCACTGAGCAAGAGGGTATTTTTATTTTATTTTTATGATTTTCCTACACGGAGATATGAATTTTTGAAGTTTAGGGAATTAAATAAATAAGAAAATACCCTAATTTTCTATTTATCCACGCGGCGCCGGCGCATCCTCGGCGACTCCGAAAGGCCACGCGGCGCGCTCCCATTCGACGCCGCCACTCGAGTCGGCGGCCCGGGCCCGCGGTTCTCGCACCGTTTCTCGGTCCGACGCCATCCGAGTCGTTCGTCCGCGCGTGTATTGAATGGACGCGCATCCGTTCATCGTCCCCAAGTGTTCTCACCCGAGAGCCGTCCACACTAAATCCCTAAGATCTCACTCGATTCTCAATGGATTTTTATGTTCTTATACTCTATGGATTCGTCTTGAAGAGACGAACACATCTATACGGTTAACATGCATTGAAACTAAGGCATTTGAAATAGAGATTTTCCAGAAGCTCGGGATGAAGAATTAGCTCATACCTTAGCTCAGAGAAGTGTGGCTTCAATCTGAGAGTTGTTGCACCTTCGATTGGATCCCAGCAAGCTCCGGATGAAGTCTCCCGGTCCAGTGAATTGTCCGGATATGATTTCGACCAAGCCCGATCACAAAGCTTGGAGGTCGGAGCAACCGGGTGGCCTCGGAGATGGGGCTTTTGTTGGTGGACTCCTTCCCTTGGTCCGGTGAAGGTGTAGAGCCAATCAATTTGAGAATTTGCTCACCGTGGAGAAGTGTCCCGGTTTTGGGTGGAATTTTAACTGCGAAATTGAGCTTACGGAGGAGAAATGGCAGGGGGCTTTCACTGGGATCAAGTGCTCTAAGGGTGGAGAAGGGTCCGGAACAATTTTGGCGAGTTTTGGCAAGGTTTGTGCTTAGCTCCTCTCATGGCCGAGAGGGGTGGAGTTTAAATAGGAGAGGGTGGAAGGCCTCCGTGGGGAGTTAGGGCTTTGGATCGAGCTTGCTCGGTGAGGAGAAGATCGGCCATGGTGACCACTAGGCATGGGGCAGCTCGGCAAGTGATAATTTCAATGTTGGCTCACATGTGAGCTCTCGGCCATGGTATTTTCCGGCGGCCAGTGGCGGCCAGCCGAGCAATGGTCACCATCTTGGTCGGGTGGGTCGTGGCTGGGGTTTAGTGTAGGCGATTGGCAAATGCCATGTGTAAAGGGTTTGATTTAGATGGAATGGGGGCATGGCTAAATTTGAACCTAAATGGGTCAACCCACCCATTTGGGCTAGGTGCACCACCCAAGGCCCGGTTTTGGTCGAGGGAAAAGTGATTTGGCTCAGCATAATCGGTAGGGTCAAGTCACCATCCAAGCACAATTAGGCTTAAGCATGGTTTAGTGGAATCATGGAAGTGGTTAATCACCTTTAGGAATTAAGGAAAGAGCCTCCTCCTTTTGCCCAAAATGGCATGGTGACATGTAAAGAGGCTCTCATGGCTTGCATATGGCTTGTGCATGGCTCCATGGCTCCATTTGGCTTGGGAAAAGGTTTGGTCAATTTCATAAAAAAGGATTTTAAGGATTTTGGATAATTTGGTGGAAATTTGGATGAAGCTTCATTTAGAATTATTTGATGATTGGTTTAGGACTTAGGGATGATTTTAATTGAAAATATGATGAGGGGCAATGTCATATGGGCTTTGGAAGAATTTTTTGGGGTTTTGGATTTGGTGGAAGTGGGCTTTTAAAAGGGTTTAAGGAATGGGCCTTTTAAGTTTTGAAAATGAATTTATGGATGGGAATTTTGTAAAGAGGTTGGGCCAAATAATTGTTGGGTTTAGCTCATGGATGTGTCATGAGTGACTTGAAGCAAATTGGGGTGATTTGGATTTGAATTGGGTTGAATTTGAGCTCTTTTGGTGAATGGGCCAATATAGGTCCAAGTGGGCCAAGTTGGGCCAATGTTGGGCTAGAGTTGAAATTGATATAAAATCAATGTTGAGAAATATTTATGGGAGTGTTTCAAAGAGGTTTTGACTTTGGTTGGGCTTTGATTTTGGGGTTTGGGCTCATTTGGGTTAGGTTTGGGTTTAGGTCGAAAATGGGCCTTTTAGCCTTGGGTTGAGTTTGAGTGGGGTTTGGGTCTAAATTTTGGGCAAATCATGTTAGTGTTTTGTTTGTGGGAATGTTAAGGAAGATTTAGAAAAGATTTGGGGTTAATTGGAATTGAGTTGGGTGAGTTTAGGTTAGGTTTAGGTCATGGGTCCAAATTGGGCTTTAAGGCCAAAAGTGAGATTGGATCCAAATGTCAATCAAATTGTGCTTGGATTTGGTCTAGATTGGTATTTGGGATATTGATTTGAAGTTTAGAATTGAATTGGACCAAAATTGGGATCAATTGGGTAGGTTTGGTTTGACATTGGGTTTACTTTAGGTTAAAATGGGTCAAATTGGGGGTTTTGACAAAAGTAGGGTAAATTGACAAAATTGGCCCATGGTGTAGTTGGACAAAATGAAATTAGGAATATTTGGGATTTCCTGGAATTTTCTGGGAATTTTCTGAATTTTTTTCGATTTTTGGGCCAAGAAGGGTATTTTGGGTATTTGGAGGGTATTGGGAGGTATTTTTGGAATTTTTGGTATTTTTGGGTATGGATGATCAATTTAAGTGATGTGGAGATGTTTGGTATTGATTTTGGAAAATTTTGGGTAATTTGGAAATCTTTGAGAAATTTGGGTAATTTCGAGGGTTTGGGTAGAGTTAGCGGGTGTAGGGTCCCGGGGTCAAAAATTGAAAATTTGGGAAATCGAAGATTGGGTGAATTTAAGTGGAATGAAATCATTTTGGTTGAGCCATGAAGCCATTTCAAGCCCACATGAGCCATGAAGGGACTCATTTGAGGCATTCACTATGTTGTTCTTAACCCTCTTGCGCAAGGGCTTAGGGGTTAAGGACCATCCATGTGAATCACCTACATGAGTCGGGAGGTCAAGTTACGTATGGGTGTGGTTTTAGGAAGTGTGTGAAAGTGTAGTGTATGTGTAAGTGCATGTGTAAGTCAGCCCCTTCACCAGACCAGGCCACCCAGGGCAGTCCTAAGGCCAAAGAGTCCTATAGGAACTCATCCTTTAAACTTCCACATTTGATTTCAACCCTCTAGGTGATTAGGGGTCTACGATCGAGTTTGTAGAGTTTGCGGGGAGTTAAGAAGTGGTTTGAATTTCTAAAAGGTGGGTCCCAATTCTAGTCCTCTAAGATAGTCAGAGGAAAAGCCTAAGGCTAGATCCTAAGCACTAAAAGAAGAAGAGAAGACCTCATCAAAAATGAGGTCAACAAATGGACCCCCAATAGGTGTGGTGAGCTGACGGAGCACACCACGCATATTGGTGTTGACCGAAGCGATCAACAAAACCAACACAAACATCCAAGTAACAAACTTAGGATGAAATAGAGGAGTTTCCGCGGGGGTGTCAAGCATATCTCTCGAATCGGAGATTCCCGAACTCTCGCTGGGGAAAGGAAAAGGAGGTGAATTCCAAATCACATGATCTGGGGAAATTTCAATTTAGATTTTATTTTGTTTCAATTTAAGTTTTGATGTGTGAGTTTAGATTTCAATTTGGAATTTCAATTTAGATTGAAGTTTGTCAAGATTAATTTGAAGGGATTTGATTTGAAATGAGAATTGGAATTCTGAGGTTTTAGATGTAACATCTCCAACCTCGAAAGAAAATTGAATTGATTAGATTGAATCGTTGCAATGAGAATAGATCTCAGAGTAATGCGGTATTGGACGTAAAATCCTTAACCTCAAGAGTTTGATTTTGATGTATTTCATTGCGATAGGGAAATGATCCTAAAGCAATGCAATCTCGGATGTAAAATCCTTAACCCCGGGAATTTGATTTGATGTATTTCAGTGCAATAGGGAAAGAATCCTAAAGCAGTGCAGTCTTGGATGTAAAATCCTTGACCCAAAAGTTTGAATTTGATGTATTTCAGTGCAATAGGAAAAGAATCCTAAAGCAGTGCAGTCTTGGATGTAAAATCCTCGACCCAAAAGGTTGAATTTGATGTATTTCAAGTGCAATAGGAAAAAAATCCTAAAGCGATGCGAGTCTTGGATGTAAAATCCTCGACCCAAAAGGTTGAATTTGATGTATTTCGGTGCAATAGGAAAAAAAAATCCTAAAGCGATGCGGTCTTGGATGTAAAATCCTCGACCCAAAAGTTTGAATTTGATGTATTTCAGGTGCAATAGGAAAAGAATCCTAAAGCGGTGCGGTCTTGGATGTAAAATCCTCGACCCAAAAGTTTGAATTTGATGTACTTCGGTGCGAGTAGGGAAAGAATCCTAAAGCGAGTGCGATCTTGGATGTAAAATCCTCGACCCAAAAGTTTGAATTTGATGTACTTCAGTGCAATAGGGAAAGAATCCTAAAGCAGTCCAGTCTTGGATGTAAAATCCTCGACCCAAAAGGTTGAATTTGATTTGAGATTTGAAATCTGGAAAGATTGAACTTGAGATTTGGAAGGATGAGTTTGAACTCGATTGAGATTTGATTTAAGATTCGATTTGAAATTTGGAAGATCAAGTTTGAAACTTGATCGGGAGTGGATTTGGAATTTGATTGAGAATTTGATTTGTGATTTGAAAAGATTGAAATTTGATTCGGAATTTGGAAAGATTGAATTTGAAATTTGATTTGAAATTTGGAAGGATGGAATTTGAGATTTGTGTTGATTTCGTTTATCTTTTAATGGTTCAAATTTTATTTTATCGTTTATTTAATGTTCATGTGAATTTGATGTTTGTCATTTTTTAAGATTTAAGGAAAGTTTTCTTTTGTTTCTTTTTTTTTATTTCTTTTCTGTTCTTTGTTCGAAGTTCATTTAACTTTAATGGCGTTTCCCAATCAATTTGCACAAAAGAGGTGAAGGCCAAAAATGTGACATGGTCACTTTCATTCCAATCATGTTGAAAATACTTCATACAACTCGATCTGGAATATATCTCATACAATCCATGTAGACTCAAAACAGATTGTGTATGATCTTTGTTGATCCATCAAAAGAAACATCTATAAAAAATCCATGTCTGAATAGTGGGGTACATGGTCAATAACATCACCTTCCAAGCCATCCTTGGCAAGGATGCCGGCTGGATGTACGTTGGAGGTGTGATATTTCCCATGTAACTCACGACTCGTAAGGCCGGAGGTTCTCTAGCTACGGGTCCGGTTGGAAATGGTAAGGTATCTTGTTGTCGTCTATTCTCCCGAAAGTAACCGAGATCCGCTCCACCGGCACTCCCGGTATGCAATGCTTTGCGATATACCGCTCCGTTACCCTGCAGGTATCATGACGGAACCCACCGGTAAAGGTATCTTTACTTGTCCTCGGAACTCACCCGGGCTCTGCTATCCGGAGGTCGGATCCGAACATGATGTCACACTCGTTCAAGAAAGAGGCCGTGCGAAAGGTCCGACGAAGTCGTGGTGGTCTATATGTGGGGGTATGCAGTCACCCTGTTTGAAAATGTTAATGATGCAGCTATTGGGTATGCAATCTGCTGGCAGTACCCTCCATGTTATTAATCTCTTTACCATTCTCTTGATGACTAATGGCATCGGATCTTCTTGCCCATGACGGTGTATCCCCGGTGGATTTCCCTTTCTGTCTTCGACAAAGTTGTAGCGACATCCGCATTGTATTGTGATTCTTCCTTTCCCCGGCATCCATCTCCGGGGTTCCGAGTAGGTATTTTCCCTTAGGCGGCCTCGCTCGGCCCATTCTCTTCAAATCCCGGATACAATCCACGATTTGCTTGTTGTTCATACTCCGAGAATACGTCGGTGTGTAGCTCGAGGCCCTCTAGTATGTTGATCTTTCTTCCTTTAATTCTCTCGAAGTATTCGAAAGTTTTCTTTTCAACATTTTGCATCCTCTCCGGCTCATATTCCGGAATGATCCGCGGATGGCGAGGCCTTGTGACATATTGTGGGATATATGGTTAGATCCCTTCACGTTCCCCACGCATACTCGGCTCCTCGGGGATGATGCTCGTCGGGGCATCCCCGGGGTTGCTTCGCAACAAGGTCATGCATTATTGGTGGTTCTATCCGGTGGCGTGGTAGCCTTCTTTCTTCCGATCTTACGGAGATTTCCACGATTCTTTACGTTATCCTGAGAACCGGCCTCCTTTCTTCGGGTTCTCGGTGAACCGGTGTCCTTGAAATGTGTGTGCTTGGCATTAGCAATTGTCTCGTCGCGCCGGTCCGCGGCTAGTTTTGTTAACATCTTACGGATACGACGATTCTTATTTCTTCGTTGCGTGGGCTGTGAGAGTAGCCCTTCGAACTTCATGAGTCTCCGTGGGCGCGGCGCGACAAGCCTGCCCTCCATCTGTAGCGACTACGGACTTCATTTTCTTATCTTCTTCGGTGTTTGCTTTTCTTTTCTTGTTGTTGGATTGGTGGCTTGGGCCACCCACTTTCATCACCTGTCCGCCGGGTAGTTCTTCTCGGTTAGCGGGACCCAGTCACTTTCCTCGTCTTGTAGGCTCGCTGGTGCGAAATCCGAGTCAATCTCGATTATCGCTCCATCTTTCACCCTCTTTTCATCGAGTGCGAGGCTTACGCCATTCTTAAAGTTCAGGACCAACCGCCCGTTCGACATTTCCCGCGAAAAGACAAGGAAAAGGATCGGAGGCTGTACTAAGAACAAGAACATTAAGAAAATGTTTATTTAAAGATACATTTTTTTATTTATATATATTTTTTTTAAATTTAACAGGAATGAAGTAGGATAAGATCAGGAAAGAGATTTTGATTTGGAAAGGAAAACAAGGAAAACTTTATTATCACGATTTTATTTATTTTAGCACATTTTATTTTTGGGTTCGGACCCAATCATAAGTAATTACTTTGCCGTGTTTCTTAGGGATGAAGAATTCATTCCTTCGAAACATTAGGTAGCGTAATACTTTTTCAAGTATCGTCCGTTGATCGGAAGCATATGTCGTTCTCCCCGGCGATTCACTAGGCTGGTAGGAACCTCACGAGTATACTTGCTTCAACAACAAATGGTCCTTCCCAAGTGGGTTCGAATTTTCCTCCTATCTTGCGGTGTGCAAGAATAGGTCTCTTGAGAACGAGAACTAAGTCACCAACTTTGAAGGTTCTTGGGCGGACCGGTTGTCATGGGCTTGAACCATCTTAGCTTGGTATAGTTCTAAATTTTGTTGCGCTGCAAGTCTTTTCCCTTCCGGGCTTTCTAATTCTTCAAGTCGTAATTTGGCGTTCTCTTCGTCGTGATCTTGTTTGCAAGCTAGCAATTCGAGTGAAGGAAGTTGAACCTCTAAAGGTAACATCTTGCCTCGGACCCATACACCGGAGCGTAAGGTGTAGCTTGAGTAGGAGTTACGAAGGTTGTCCGGTAGGCCCATAAGGCTTCTAACAATTTCTCGTGCCAATTTCTCTTATTATCGTCCAAGGTTTTCTTTAAGATTTGAACGAGAGTTTTATTAAAAGCCTCGGCGAGACCGTTTGCTCTCGGGTAGTAAATTGTTGAGTATCGCCGGTCGATTCCGTGTCTCCCGACAAAATTGTTGATTTGTGTGCTTCGAATGTCGGCCCATTATCCGAGATAATCCTACACGACACTCCGAAATGGTAGACAACTTGGTTCTTGAAAAGCGTAGCACGTGGTGTGCTTTCACTTCTCTAAGTGGAGCCGCCTCGCCCACTTGGAAAAGTAATGCGTAGCCGCAAGAATGAAACGATGTCCTTTCGAAGATGGTGGTTCTATTGGACCCACTATATCACGTGCCCCAACATTCGAATGGCCACGACGCAATTGTCGGGTGCGGCACATTTGGAGGTTGATGTAGAACCACTCCGTGCACTTGGCATTGATGACGGCTCTTGGCGATTTTCATGCGGTCGGTCATCATCGAGGGCCGAGTAGTACCCTAGTCTTTTAATTTTCATTTTCATCTTTGGACCCGACGGTGAGCGCCACGGAGTCCCGAATGCACCTCTTTAACGATTTCACGGGCCTCGGACCCGCTTAGGCATCTTAGCCACATTTGATCAAAAGACCTTCGTATAATGTGTTGTTTATTAATGCGTAGGACGAGTTCTTTTCTTGATATGATGGGCTAGCGACCTATCGTCCGGTAGCTTTCCTATTTGCGGGTAGTCTATTAATGGTTGCCGCCGATCTTCCGTGTTTTTACATCACTGTTGTTCGACTAATTCTTCTTCTTTTTCGATTTGTGTATTGTGTCTATGTCGAGCTGTGATAGAACCCGACGTCCGTGAACTGACACTTCCATCGATTCATCTTGCAAACGGTGAATTCTTTTGCGAGACGAAGCTAAAGCATCTGCTTAAAGTATTCTCTTTTCGGGAATTTTGTAGATTGTCACATTTGGAATCCGTTCCAACAGTTGTATGGCATGCCGAAAGTATTGTTCGAGTCTTAGCTGTAAAATTTTGTATTGTCCGGTGATCCGTTGAATGATTAACTGCGAATCCTCGTAGATGTTGATGTACGTTATCCCCATTTGAATAGTTAATTCCGGTCCGTTACGAGGGCTTCGTATTACGCTTCGTTGTTTGTACGGGGTTACGTCGAGTGGTAGGAGTATCTTAACATCCCCGCTCCGGTGTTATAAAGATTAGTCCGATTCCTGCCTTACCGGGCACTATCACTTGTGATTCTTCGTCTTTGTGTGCTGAAGATGCTCCGTCGAAATATAATTCCCAACGTCGATCATCAGGGTCTTCTAGGTTCATTATTTGTTCATCTGGCAAATCATCATTGAGAGGAGATTCTGCCGGCAAAGGGTGCTTGTTGCGAGGAAGTCTGCTAAGACTTGTCCCTTTACGGCACGCGAGAGGCATGAAAGTTATATCGAATTGCAATAATATCATTGACCATCCGGCAAGTCCGCCGGAAAGTGTTGGACGAGTCATCGAAGTATTGCAATGGATTAAACTTCGAGATCGGGTTGACCTTATGAGAAAGCATGTAGTGCACGAGCTTTTGAGTGGCGAAGATCGGGGCCAAACAATGCTTTTCGATTGCGGGATACCTTACTTCCGTCGGAAGTAAATGACGGCTTAAGTAGTAAAGAGCATTTTCTTTACCCTCATCATTGACACAGGCTAACGGGGCTCCGAGAGAGTCATCTAAAGCCGCGGTGTAAAGTATCGCGGTCTACTCGAGGCTCGGGGCTGCTAAGACGAGGAGGTGTCATTAAATATTGTTTAATGTCCTCGAAGGCCTTCGACATTTCTCTTCCCAAATAAATTTGGCGTCCTTTTTAACTAGTGCCGAGAAAGGCTGACACCTACACGACGGGTTTGAGATAAAGCGTCGAAGATATGCCGACTTCCTTGAAAAGATCGTAGTTGTTTTAAGGTTTTGGGAGGTGGCATTTCTAAGATAGCTTTAATCTTTTCCGGGTCGATTTCAATTCCACGATGTCGGACAACGAATCCTAAGAATTTCCCGGAGGTGACGCCGAAGGCGCATTTTAAGGGATTTATCTTAAGGTTAAATTGTCTTAATCGTTCGAAAACAATTCTCAAATCATACAGATGGTTGTCCTTTACTTTGCTTTTGATGACCACATCGTCCACGTAGCATTCGACTTGATTGTGGATGAGATCATCAAAAATTCTTGTCATTGCTCTTTGGTAGGTTGCTCTTGCGTTCTTCAGTCCGAATGGCATCACTGTGTAGCAAAATACTCCGATCGGCGTTCGAATGCCGTAAGCTTTTCATCTTCGGAGCCATTTTTATCCGGTTGTATCCCGAAGATCCATCCATGAATGAGAATATTTCATGTGTCGAAGCAATGTCGATCATTAATTCGGGATCGGTAGAGGGAATTCATCTTTTGGACATGCCTTGTTCGGATCTCCGAAGTCCACACAAATTCCGATCCGACCATTCTTCTTTCGATCGGAACTACATTGGCTAGCCAAGTCGGGTATTGTTCTTCACGGACAAATTTAGCGTCTATTAGCTTTTTAACTTCGGTATGACTTGTTGTTCGATTTCTAGACGCATTCTTCCGGGACCTTGTCTGACCGGGACGAAGTAGGATCCACTCCTAGCTTATGGATTGCGACCTCCGGAGCTAATCCCGGCATTTCATCGTAGTTCCAAGCAAAACGAGTCCTTAAATTCCATTAATAATTTGATTATTTCTTTGGAGTCCTCTTTGTTGAGTAAGGAGCTAACAAAGGTAGGTCTAGGCTCTTCGCTAGTACCTAAGTTAACTTCCGTTAACTCATCTATTGTGGATTTAATTTCTTCTTCGAATTCGGTGGAGCGTCTCCGATTTGTAAATCTTCGAGTTCGTCCGTAGTTTCCATGTAGTTTTCATTGGACTTGCAAGTGACAACCAAGCAAAATTCGGTATCGTCAGTCGATCCTATCGTGCCGAATCCGAGTCCATACTTTGAATTGGGTGGACGACCGGAATTGTTCCATAACTTTTCAAAATGTTGTGATTGATCTTTTGTCCATTGTCGAGGTAAGAAACCACGTTGAATTAAATTTTGAACACAGGGAGAGTACCACTCAAAAAGTAATTCCATTAATTCTGATGAAATGACATCTTCGAATTGTACATTATTTTCAGTTTTGGAGGAAGAAGCACCGCGGTAGAACTTGATTGGCCTTGTACGCGTCATTACGTACTTCTTTGACCACCATACCCTCGATCTTACTAGATCGGATCGGGGTTAGGGTCATAGTATGTACATAGTGGTTAATCTTCTCGTACATTGATTTGTATTCTTCGTTCTTTTCATCTTCGAGGGAGATCTTGTATTGCGGCTTCTTTCGACTTATTCTTGCTTGCTTCTTGCTTGATTTCTTTTTCTTCTTCGAACTATCATCCCAATCAACATTGATGGTTGGTTTCCTCTGTCCAATTGTCCTAGCGTCTCTACCACGACCTCGTCCCGGCCTCGACCTCGGATGCGAGTTGTGGAGAAACCTTCACCATCTCGCCGGAAGGGAGTGGTGAGTGATCGTTGGACTAGAACTTCGGGTTCTTCGTTGTCTCGAACTTTCTTTGCTTCATTTGTTACGGTATCTCTGGAGAAGATTGTTTTCTTCGGCGGTGCATAATAAGTTGCATCTTCATGGATTCCAATTTCATGTACGGAGAATGGTTGCAAGTCACCTTTGATGCACTGTTCCCCTCCATCGTAGTATTTGATGCACTGGTGCAGAGATGATGGTACCATCCTGTTTTCATGTATCCATGGTCGGCCCGAGTAGAGCGTTGAACGACGTTTCGAATCGATTATGTGAAATTTTGCGGTTGTCTTTGCTAAGTCACCGGTCTTCATCGATAGCGTTATTGACCCGAGGGCTCTTTCTCCTTTACGGTTGAATCCTCTTAATAACATTTTGTACGCTTCGAGCTCGCGAGCATCAATTTCCAAGTATGCTAGCGTTCGAAGACTCATTACATTGATTGATGCTCCTGGATCCACCAATACTCTGGAGAGTGTAAATTTTCCGATTGTAAGCTGAAATGTACAACGGTCGGTTGTGATCTGTTGTCCCAAGTAGTAGGTCATCTGTCCGTGAAGGTAACGCCTCGTTGTTCCTTTAACGAGCAAGCCTCATCTAAGGAATCTCCGGCCATTTGAGCTAAGCAAATTTCGGATCAAGTAAGGCCTTGATCGGAGCTTCTCTCATCTCTTTTGATAAGATGAGAGCATCGTAGATGCTCGGTTGGTCGGTAGTTTCCTAAGATGGGCTAGCACGTTGTAGTCCACTTTATTCTCATGCGTCTCGGCTTCTTCTCGAATGGGTATTTCTTCTGCTTGGGGTTGGTTCTTCTTGACCAACCACACCTTTCCTTTGTCTTTTGGACCCATTCTTGGAGGTAGAACTTTTCCACTTCTCGAGTTGACTTCGTAATTTCTTCGAATCTAGTGTTGAACTTGTCGGTGTCTCCTCACTGAATCGGAATAGCCGGCTCATCCGGATTATCTTCAAAATCGAAGGCTCTAACTCTATCGTAAGCTGGAGCTCCTCGAAACTCGCGAGATAGATCCGTTGCTTGTTGAACTCTCGTAGCCTCCTTGATGGATGCCTTCTTTGTCATTTTGATCGTCCAGATCTTGTATGATTTGAGAATTGTTGTTGGTATTGAAGTCGATATCCGGATTGTCGTTAGTTACGTAATCGTTAGAAACAATCAAAACGTAGCCAACGCCATCACCCTTATCATTATATGATCCCACCGAAGTGAGCGAGATAATCATACAAAATCGAGAGGTTCGAGGGATTTCTCCCCGAATCGGAAACAACTATCCTAGGATAAGCGGCCCCTAGTCTAGCCTTAGGAGTCTCGGTCCTCTCTTCTTCGTCGATTTTCTTCTTCTCTTCGATTGTCTTCCGTCGAGGTGGTTCTTCTATCGCGAGTGATAGTACGGCTTAACGGGTCTCGAACTACGAATTGAAGCTCGCACCGAAGCGGTTCGGATGTTGTCTAAAATCTTCTTTGAAGACCTCGTCCGAGGCGGTAGTCCATCCATCGTCGGTTGCATAGGGATCCATCGGGATGACGGGATCGGTTGAGATAACATTGACGGAACCTCCTTTACGGGGTTCCTTCATGTACTCCTTCGGGATTGTTATATTTCCTTTCGAAGGTTGTCGTTGAGCCAACTTTTAAAGGTAATACAATCTTCTATCTTGTGCCCGAGCATCCAGATGGTAGGGGCAAAAGTTGGGATCACCTTTCTTGTTGACTTCCTCTGGTCTTTTGGGCTCCGGCGAGTGGAAATCCGGAGTTTTCATTAGGCTACGGAACATCTTTGGTACTTGCTTCATTTTTGAACGGATATTCTCTCGCTCGAAGCTCCCTTAATGTACGTTGCGGACGAAGCGGTTGTTCATCTTGCGGAGACGACCGATAGCTGGACCGGGGTTGCTTGGTAATCTCGTTGTGGTTGATGCGGCCGTTCTGGTGGTATTTGCATCGGTTGCTTGCCTTTGTCAACTGCTGCAACGATCCCGGATTTCATTTCGAAGGTCTTCACCGGCTTCTGCTTGTCCGTCTTGTCGGCAAAACTTAATTGCTTCGCCTCTTCTTGCAAGCTTCCGGCCTTGCTTAACAACTTCTCAAAAGTCTTAATAGTGAATCCTTTGAGGAGAAGTGCTTATCGGGCCGTGAATGCTTTTAAGCAAGATGCCGAGCGCATGTTGTTCTTGCGAGTTGTGGTTCACACTTCATGCTTAAATTTCTCCATCGAAGTATGTAATCCACTAAAGTTTCATTCGGCCTTTGTTTCTCTACCACTAAATCACCTATAGTGATGTGGTCGTCGAGCTCCGGCAAATCGCTTGATGAAGAGGCTCTCTAGCTCGAGAATGTCTTCACTCGAACCATTGGGTAATTCCGCATACCGGTCGAAGGCGATTCTCGACGGACTGCCGACGAAGCTGTCGGAAGAGTAACGCATCGCTCCCGCCGGCATTGCAACAACCGGCACGGAAGTGTGCGACATGCCGTCGGGGGTTCCGGTTCCGTCGAAGGTCTTAAACGAGAGGTGGTACGAAGCCTTTCGGGTATTGGACGGCGTCGAATTCTTCGGGTAAGGTCTACCGTCCGAATAGATGTCCGTTCTTCGATTGTGCTAGGGCTTCTCGCACTCGCTATTCTACCAAGTTTTTGATATCCTTTTCGGGGATCATACTTTGTGTCGTGTCCTTTTTAGTTGGTCATCCCCATTGACGGATGTAATCTCCTTTCCTCCGTCTACGATATGAATGACCTCTGGGGGTGTTTCTCTATGTGGTTGTACTTGACTCTGGAGAGTGGCCAGAGCTACGGCCATCTCTTCCATCCTTTTCGCCATTTGAGCGATCGTGTCGTCCTTTTCCTGAAGCTGTCTCCTCATCAGTTCGGCTCCTCTCTTCTGCGGATTGCGGGAGCACCTTGAGAAGCCGATGAAGCTCGTGTCTCAACCATATTGATTTCTGCATATTCGTTGTCCATGAATTCCGATGAGTCGATCTCATCCCCGAACTTTTCTTCTCTTTCTTTTGCCGACCGTCGGATGTCGGTTCTCGGCTTTTCCATGACATCTTCTAGCGGAGCTTTCTGTGTGTCTTTGCGGTTGTCATGTGATAGTTGTCGGGTCCCTTTTTCACGAGTCCCCTTTATCGCAGTAGCTCTTTCTTCAGATTCCAGCCTCCTGGCGAGACTTTCTCTCTCGGGCTGCTATTTCAGTCTCAACTGCCCCGTAGTGGGACGCCACACCATCCTTTTAGCGACGGAAGGTCCATGACCGGATGGTGCATCGGCCAAATGCTGGAAGGTGGTATCCTCCCTAATCTGTAATCCTGGTACTACGACAGGCGGGCTAGCCTTCATTCTCTTGCTTGGCTTTTCTATCATGTTGGCGGGTTCTACTCGGGGCCCAAGACGGGATTTGACCGGCACCCGCTCTATCCTTCGTAGAAGCTCAGACACGGGGCAGTTTTCCTTCCTTGCTAACTTTTCTACCAAAGTTTGCAGTCGAGCAAATGGCGTAGTTCTAGTTCTTTTCTTGCGACTATCGTTGTAGTATGCGGGCTGAGGTAATGTGGCAGCAATCTTGCGAACATTCTCCTCATCCTCTGCGGCGGAGAGGGGATGGAACCTGCTTCCTCCCAAAAGTGGTATGTAGTCGAGCGATGGTGTATATTCCGGTAGCGGTGTATATTCCGGCGGTTCCGGAATTTCCTCCAGGAAAACAATCTCGGCGGCTACGGCTTCTCGCGGCGATCCTTCTTATTTCTCGTTTCTTCTTTCGGGTCTTACGGGAAGATCCGTACCCTCCACGGTAACGGGTTTACCATAGTTCCGGATTTCTTTCCCCTTTGATTTGGCAAAAGTCGGGGTAGGTGCGAAACAACTAGACCGGTGGGGGTAGTGAGAACGATCCTCCTGCGGACGGCGGTACTCCTCCTAGTCGGGACCCTTTGCGGGGGAGGAAACTCTTGGGTCGACCTAAGGTTGAACTCGAGCGAGTGGCTCCTCGGCTTCGGATACCTTGTTCGTCGGTGCAAAGAGGGAGACGTCGGTGACCTTGACGTTCATGTTTTCAAATCCTCGTCCCGAATCGGATGACCCCATTGTCGGGCGGCTCATCCTTATAGACGGCGAAGTCCGAGTCCGTTGGTGAAGGAGAAGATCGGCTTCGGGGCTTCCATTTCGCGGGGTAGATTCAGTTGTCGGTCCCAAGTTATGCTTCTTTTCTTTAGGACGAAAAGAAAGGAATTGAAAAGAGTCCGAACTCATTCTTGTTCATGTATTTATAAGAAGGAATCATTTGTTAAAAGAATCACTTATTAGAGGGTTTGTTTATTTAGAACGGAATGTTCAAAAGTGTAGAGAAGGTAAGGAATCTGATTCGGAGTTGGAAAGGAAAAGAGAGACTTAAGCAAGACTTCTCGGCTCGAAGGATCATTCCTAAACTAACACCTATTGGGGGTCCACCCCACCTCAAAAATGAGGTAAAAGGATCTCGGAACCTCTCTATTTAGGGGTGTCTAAACAGTGGCTCCTAAATCCGAGAGAATGTTGGCTATACTCATTCAAGATAGGAATGAACATAGTATTCCAACGGAAAGAAGGGTAGTTTGATCCACAAGGGACTTGGATACACTACCGATTTTGAAAGTAGAATTATCTGATTATAATGGAGAGAGGAATCCTCCCCAGCGGAGTCGCCAGAAATCCTGTCGGCATTTTTTTTTTTAGGTCGTGTGCTTTATTTTGAAAAGGGGTCGCCTAACGAAGTCGTCGGCGAATTTTTAATTTAATTAAAATAAATAATTTGAAAAGTAGTATTTGATTTTGAAAATAATTTTAAATTTGAAGGTTTTAAGATATGAGATTAAGCCGATCTCACATCCCAAATAGTTTATGTAAACGAGCACCGCACCACAAACCGTGTATCTATCCCTAAGGATAGACACACGCTTGATGGTGGGGCTCGATTAAATAAACTAGAAGATTTGTGACATCCGTTTGGTCCGCGAACCAATTTTATAAGCCGACAAGTTTCCCACGTTTAATATGAAAACATTAAACGGGGTTTATATTACTCGGGTTCTTTAGAATTCCTTATAAGGGCAAGCCCACTATAGTTAATTACATCTTAAGTGATGAGAATCACCTAAGAAAACTCTCGATAATAATCAATAATTACGCTCTCGAGGATTTCAAAGTTTAAGTTTTCGAGGGATTGAATTTTGGAATTTCGATAGGGAATGGATCGAGTTTGGAATATTTTGTTTTGGGAATCGAAAGGAAGAAAAGTAGGAGAAATCACAGATTCGAAGTGAACTCCGGTAATTTCCTGACTATCCTATTGTTTGGCTTGGATTTAGGAAAGTCCTATTGTTTGTTTAATGTTTTGATATTGCCAATTTTAATTAATTAGGGCTTATATTTGTATGATAAAATCAAACAAATAGCCTCGAAGATGTGAGGATTTATTGTCGTACCGGACGACTACCTCGGAATCCTAAGATCGGTTAGGACTTAATTTGCAATGCAAATGCCTAACGAAGAGTTGAGGATTTATGTTGCACTAGGAAAACTACCTCGAAGTCCTATGGCTTGGTTATTTAATTCTAAGAAAGCTTTGCTGATGTAGATTCAAGTTTTGCGATGACGATGGCCGTGCTTGCCCACCACGCTCCGAGCTCCTTGTTGTTGCGAGAGGTTTTAGTTTTAGAAATCATAAATCGGGAGATGAGAAAAGTGTTTTGGTTTAGAGAAGTCTTAATTTCCTAGTGTTTCTTATGTTTTAATTAAAACAAATCTTAAAGTTGATTATAACGACACGGTTAAGATCCCACGGTTCCATCCTTAGGCATCATTATTTTTATCGGATTCACTTAGTCCGGATGAATTTGCTAAACTCAGCTGAATGAGTTCCACACTTTCATTTAGGCACGTGGGAAATCCCGTTAGCAACACGTAGGTTACATCATCAGAGGTATTCACGATCATCCAACGGGACGTTTTAATTTAGTTGCAATTGTAGTTTTGTGTTACGTTTGTGATTAAATTTTGAGTTGTTTTATATTTTGAAATGTTGTGGCGGTGAATTTTATCTTGCAATGACTTTTAACTTAGTTTTGGTTTCGGTTTTAGGGGCTATCCTAAAGGTGTGAGTTTTCATGCAACGAGTTGTTTATCATGCAGAAAAGTAAGTGCGATGCGGTTAAATAAATTGCAAGAAGGTAAATTGCAAGAAAGTAAATTGCAATAAAATAAAAGCGTACACTGGAGGGTCTTCCCGTCATTCCAAGCTGCACTTAAAACATAATTAGAATATTTAAGCAAGTTCCTAGGTAAAGCTAAGGTAAGGGTTTTGGTTTTCTACTGAATTCCTAATCCTATAGCTAGTCATTTCCTATGACGTCCAGGTTCTTTGTGTTTTTGTTTGAAGACGATTTTCTTCATCGAAAGAATAATTAAATTCGATTGTTCTTATAAATGTCCTATCATATTGAGTAAGTGCTTAAGAAGAATCTTAAACATCTTTTCGATATTTCTAGGATTGTTTTAAGTCGAAATGAATTTAATTATATAAATGAATTAATCGTCCGGGGATTCAAGTTTTGTTGTTATCTTGCTCAGTGAACTAGGACCTTTGAATATCCTATGAGGGAAGTAACATTTCATTTAATGTTCTATTTAGGAGTTATAATAACCAAAGCTTTCAAGGGTAAATTAGTATTCAAATGGTTTGTGATTTAGTTTAATTTCCATTAATGGGTTTAAATTTGGAATAGTGTTCAAGTTATTTTAGATTTACTTTGAATTCTTTATGTCTTTGGTGATGTTATATTTAATTCAACTTAATTTAATTTAATTTAATTTAATTGAGTTTTAATTTAATTTAATTCAATTTAATTTGATTTGATGTTTAATCAATTTGATTTGATTTAATTTTAATTTAATTTGATTTAATTTAATTTAATTTGATTTAATTTAATTTAATTATTCAATTTAATTTAATTTATTTAATTTAATTTAATTTAATTTGATTGTTTAATTTAATTTAATTTTATTTAATTTAATTTAATTATTTAATTTAATTTAATTTAATTTTAATTTAATTTAATTTAATTTAATTTTAATTTAATTTAATTTAATTTAATTTTTAATTTTAATTGAAATTTTTAAAAGAGTTTAATAATTAAGTCTTTTAATATTTTAAATTTGAGTTATCATTTTAATTAAGAATTGAATATTAATGAGATAATTAATTTAGGGATTTTTAAATTAAAGAATAAATTTCTTCCTAATAATATCCCTATTTTAATAATTCCAATTTTGTTATTCTTCCAAATTTAATCCATTATTTAATTAAAGTTTAATCATTTTACAATTGTTTAATGTGTTTCTACCCTTTAATTATTTAAATTTCAATCATCCAAATCAGATTAGGATCAAATATTTTACTTGTTAATTTTTTTATTAAACCTAAAAGTTTTAATTAAGGATTAAAGATTTTAATTACCATTTTACCCTTTAAGCTTAATAATTTCATAACTCACTAAATTGAACTCAAATAAACTTGAAATTTTTATGTAACTTCACTCATATGTCAATAAAGACATGAGAGGAGAAAATGTGATTTTTCTGTATTTAATTTATTTATATAATTATTTTTGGTAGAAAATAGAGATTTTCAAGGAAAATTTGATAACATGAGCAAGGGAAAGTTTATGTCCTTAAGAAAATTAGGGGACATTCCTAATGACCAGAGAAGCACTTGGACCAATTTTGGTGATTTTTTGAATTATATTATTTTTATTATAATTATTTTAAGTTTTGGAGTGTTAATTAATTTAAAAATAAAATAAATGTTGAAAAATGAGTTTTATATTTTTCAAAATTCTCTCTGATATCAAGGAAACCGAGAGAAGCAAATTTTGCAATTTTCTGATTTTTCTATGATTTATTATAATTATTTTAGTGAAAATACTAGAAAATACATTTTTTAATTTTAAAAATATCCTAAAGCTTTAAAATTTAATATCTCACCAAATAGACCTAGGAAAAATATAGGGTTTGTTCCTATGTGATTAAAGTTCAAAATGTGACATTTTGGTGAATTTTATTATTTTTGTGATTTTTATTATTTTTTTAATTATTAAAAATATTAAAATATTATTAAAAATCAACTTTTTAGAAATTTGAAATTTTAATTTTCTTAGGTTCCCCCGATATCGGAGAGGCTCCAAAACCGATTTGGTGAATTTTTGAAAGGTATTTTAAAAGTTATGAATTTTTAAAGTTCAAAATGGCTAAGTGGCTTAATCAACCCAATTAATGGGCTAACCAAGTCCAATTGACCTCAAATTTTTATGGTGGATTCCTCTGATCCTAAAGGTCAGTGGAGAATTGATTTCAAGTCAATTTGATGCATGGTTAACTCTAATTAATTAAAGAACTATTTTGGGTGTTTAAGCCAATTAGGGTTGCTTTAAATGAACTAAGTCAAAACCTATTTTTCCTAGGGTTCTCTCGGTCATAAGCAACATCACCAAATTTTTCTAGAATTTATTTCACAACATGCTATTTATTGGAATTAAAATATTCAAAACGATAACTCTGAACTTGAAAAATCAATAACTTTTTATAGGGATGGCCTCGACTTTGGAAAATTCGGGAATGTTCCCAAATTCGGAGGCTTCAAAAGCCCTATGGTCTCATGCCATGGTGAATTGTATGCATGCATGGAGAATTAAAATAATGCAGAGAGTAAATAAATTATAAAAAATAAAATACTTGATGAAATTAAATGATTTCTTTTCCACATTATTCTCCTTTGTTCACTGAGCAAGAGGGTATTTTTATTTTATTTTTATGATTTTCCTACACGAGATATGAATTTTTGAAGTTTAGGGAATTAAATAAATAAGAAAATACCCTAATTTTCTATTTATCCACGCGGCGCCGGCGCATCCTCGGCGACTCCGAAGGCCGCGCGGCGCGCTCCCATTCGACGCCGCCACTCGAGTCGGCGGCCGGGCCCCGCTGTTCTCGCACCGTTTCCCTGGCCCGACGCCATCCGAGCCGTTCGTCCGCGCGTGTATTGAATGGACGGCATCCGTTCATCGTCCCCAAGTGTTCTCACCCGAGAGCCGTCCACACTAAATCCACTAAGATCTCACTCGATTCTCGATGGATTTTTATGTTCTTATACTCTATGGATTCGTCTTGAAGAGACGAACACATCTATACGGTTAACATGCATTGAAACTAAGGCATTTGAAATAGAGATTCTCCAGAATCTCGGGATGAAGAATTAGCTCATACCTTAGCTCAGAGAAGTGTGGCTTCAATATGAGAGTTGTTGCACCTTCGATTGGATCCCAGCAAGCTCCAGATGAAGTCTCCTGAGTACGGTGAATTGTACGGATATGATTTCGACCAAGCCCGATCACAAAGCTTGGAGGCTGGAGCAAGCCTGGGTGGCACTGGAGATGGGGCTTTTGCTTGGTGGACACCTTCCCTTGGTCCGGTGAAGGTGTAGAGCCGATCAATTTGAGAATTGGCTCACTTGTAGAGAAGTGTCTGGTTTTGGGTGGAATTTCAACTACGAAATTGAGCTTACGAGAGGAGAAATGGCGGGGGATTTCACTGGGGATCAAGTGCTCTAAGGGTGGAGAAGGGTGCGGAACAATTTTGGCGAGTTTTGGCAAGGTTTGTGCTTAGCTCCTCTCATGGCCGAGAGGGGTGGAGTTTAAATAGGAGAGGGTGGAAGGCCTCCCAGGGGGAGTTAGGGCTTGGGATCAGCTGCTCTGGTGAGGAGAAGATCAGCCATGGTGACCACTAGGCATGGGGCGGTTCAGTAAGTGAGAATTTCAATGTTAGCTCACATGTGAGCTCTCGGCCATGGTATTTTCCGGCGGCTCGGTGGCTGCCGAGCCGAGCGATGGTCACCATCTTGGTCGGGTGGGTCGGTGCGGGGTTTAGTGTAGGCAATTGGCAAATGCCATGTGTAAAGGGTTTGATTTAGATGGAATGGGGGCATGGCTAAATTTGAACCTAAATGGGTGAACCCACCAATTTGGGCTAGGTTCACCACCCAAGGCCTGGTTTTGGTCGAGGGAAAAGTGATTTGGCTCGAGCATAATCGGTAGGGTCAAGTCACCATCCAAGCACAATTAGGCTTAAGCATGGTTTAGTGGAATCATGGAAGTGGTTAATCACCTTTAGGAATTAAGGAAAGAGCCTCCTCCTTTTGCCCAAAATGGCATGGTGACATGTAAAGAGGCTCTCATGGCTTGCATATGGCTTGTGCATGGCTCCATGGCTCCATTTGGCTTGGGAAAAGGTTTGGTCAATTTCATAAAAAAGGATTTTAAGGATTTTGGATAATTTGGTGGAAATTTGGATGAAGCTTCATTTAGAATTATTTGATGATTGGTTTAGGACTTAGGGATGATTTTAATTGAAAATATGATGAGGGGAAATGTCATATAGGCTTTGGAAGAATTTTGTGGGGTTTTGGATTTGGTGGAAGTGGGCTTTTAAAGTGGTTTAAGGAATGGGCCTTTTAAGTTTTGAAAATGAATTTATGGATGGGAATTTTGTAAAGAGGTTGGGCCAAATAACTGTTGGGTTTAGCTCATGGATGTGTCATGAGTGACTTGAAGCAAATTGGGGGTGATTTGGAATTGAATTGGGTTGAATTTGAGCTCTTTTGGTGAATGGGCCAATATAGGTCCAAGTGGGCCAAGTTGGGCTAATGTTGGGCTAGAGTTGAAATTGATATAAAATTAATGTTGAGAAATATTTATGGGGGTGTTTCAAAGAGGTTTTGACTTTGGTTGGGCTTTGATTTTGTGGTTTGGGCTCATTTGGGTTAGGTTTGGGTTTAGGTCAAAAATGGGCCTTTTAGCCTTGGGTTGAGTTTGAGTGGGGTTTGGGTCTAAATTTTGGGCAAATCATGTTAGTGTTTTGTTTGTGGGAATGTTAAGGAAGATTTAGAAAAGATTTGGGGTTAATTGGAATCGAGTTGGGTGAGTTTAGGTTAGGTTTAGGTCATGGGTCCAAATCGGGCTTTAAGGCCAAAAGTGAGATTGGATCCAAATGTCAATCAAATTGTGCTTGGATTTGGTCTAGATTGGTATTTGGGATATTGATTTGAAGTTTAGAATTGAATTGGACCAAAATTGGGGTCAATTGGGTAGGTTTGGTTTGACATTGGGTTTACTTTAGGTTAAAATGGGTCAAATTGGGGGTTTTGACAAAAGTAGGGTAAATTGACAAAATTGGCCCATGGTGTAGTTGGACAAAATGAAATTAGGAATATTTGGGATTTCCTGGAATTTTCTGGGAATTTTCTGAATTTTTTTTGATTTTTGGGCCAAGAAGGGTATTTTGGGTATTTGGAGGGTATTGGGAGGTATTTTTGGAATTTTTGGTATTTTTGGGTATGGATGATCAATTTAAGTGATGTGGAGATGTTTGGTATTGATTTTGGAAAATTTTGGGTAATTTGGAAATCTTTGAGAAATTTGGGTAATTTCAAGGATTTTGGGTAGGCTAAGCGGGTGTAGGGTCCCGGGGGTCAAAAATTGAAAATTTGGGAAATTGAAGATTGGGTGAATTTAAGTGGAATGAAATCATTTTGGTTGAGCCATGAAGCCATTTCAAGCCCACATGAGCCATGAAGGGACTCATTTGAGGCATTCACTATGTTGTTCCTAACCCTCTTAGCCGAGGGCTTAGGGGTTGAGGACCATCCATGTGAATCACCTACATGAGTCGGGAGGTCAAGTTAGGTATGGGTGTGGTTTTAGGAAGAGTGTGAAAGTGTAGTGTATGTGTAAGTGCATGTGTAAGTCGGCCCCTTCACCGAACAGGCCACCTGAGGCGATCCTAAGGCCGAAGAGTCCCATAGGAACTCATCCTTTAAACTTCCACATTTGATTTCAACCCTCTAGGTGATTAGGGGTCTACAGTCAAGTTTGTAGAGTTTGCAGGGAGTTAAGAAGTGGTTTGAATTTCTAAAAGGTGGGTCCCAATTCTAGTCCTCTAAGATAGTCAAAGGAAAAGCCTAAGGCTAGATCCTAAGCACTAAAAGAAGAAGAGAAGACCTCATCAAAAATGAGGTCAACAAATGGACCCCCAATAGGTGTGGTGAGCTGACGGAGCACACCACGCATATTGGTGTTGACTGAAGCAATCAACAAAACCAACACAAACATCCAAGTAACAAACTTAGGATGAAATAGAGGAGTTTCCGCTGGGAGGTGTCAAGCATATCTCTGAAACTGGAGATTCCTGAACTCTCACTGGGGAAAGGAAAAGGAAGTGAATTCCAAATCACATGATCTGGGGAAATTTCAATTTAGATTTTATTTTGTTTCAATTTAAGTTTTGATGTGTGAGTTTAGATTTCAATCGGAATGACAGGCTCTTCCGGATTAACTTCAGAGTCTGAAGGCTCTAACTCTATTGTGACTGGAGCTCCTCGAAACTCATAGATAGATTCGTTGCTTGTTGAACTCTCGTAGCCTCCTTGATGGATGTCTTCTTTGTCATTTTGACCGTCGAGATTATGTATGATTTGAGAATTGTCGTTGGTATCGAAATCGATGTCCGGATTGCCGCTAGTTACGTAATCGTTAGAAACAGTCAAAACGTAGCCAACGCCATCACCCTTATCATTATATGATCCCACCGAAGTGAGCAGATAATCATACAGAGTCAGAGGTTCGAGGGATTTCTCCCGTGAATCCGAAACAACTATCCTAGGATAAGCAGCCCCTAGTCTAGCCTTAGGAGCCTCGGTCTTCTCTTCTTCGTCGATTTTCTTCTTCTCTTCAATCGTCTCTCGTTGAGGTGGTTCTTCTATCGCAAGTGATAGTACCGGCTTAACGGGTTTCTAACTACGAATTGAAGCTCGCACCGAAGCGGTTTGGATGCTCGTCTAAAATCTTTTCGAAGACCTTGTCCAAGCGGTAGTCCATCCATCGTCGGCCGTATAGGGTCTCATCGAATGATGGGATCGGCTGAGACAACATCGACGGAACCTCCTTTCTGGGTTCCTTCATGTACTCCTTCGGGATTGTTATATTCCCTTTCCGAAGGTTGTCATTGAGCCAACTTTTGTAGGTAATGCAATCTTCTATCTTGTGTCCAAGCGTCTGGTGATAAGGGCAAAAGTTGGGATCACTTTTCTTGTTGACTTCCTCTGGTCTCTTAGGCTCTGACAGCTGGAAATCTGGAGTTTTCATCAGACTACGGAACATTTTCGGCACTGCTTCATTCTTGAATGGATATTCCCTGCTCAAAAGCTCCCTTAATGTACGTTGTGGACGAGGCAATTGTTCATACTGTGGAGATGACTGATAGCTGGGTCGGGGTTGTTGATAATTCTGTTGGGGTTGCTGTGGCCATTCGGACGATATTTGTATCGGTTGCTTGCCTTTGTCGACTGTTGCAACGATCCCAGATTTCTTTTCAAAAGTCTTCACAGGCTTTTGCTTGTCTGTCTTATCGGCGAAACTTAATTGCTTAGCCTCCTCTTGCAAGCTTTCGGCCTTGCTTAACAACTTCTCGAAAGTCTTAATAGTGAATCCTTTGAGGAGAAGTGCTATCGGGCTGTGAATGCTTTTAAGTAAGATGCGATCGCATGTTGTTCTTGTAGTTGTGGTTCACACTTCATGCTTAAGTTCCTCCATCGAAGTATGTAATCCACCAAAGTTTCGTTCGGCTTCGCTTCTCTACCACTAGATCACCTATGCTGATGTGGTGCCGAGCTCCGTGAATTGCTTGATGAAGAGGTTTTCTAGTTCCGAGAACGTCTTCACCGAACCATTTGGTAATTCCGCATACCAATCAAAGGCGATCCCCGACGAGCCGCCGACGAACCGTCGGAAGAGTAATGCATCGCTCCGACCGGCATTGCTACAACCGGCACGAAAGTGTGCAACATGCTCGTCGGGGGTTCCTGGTTCCTCAAAGGTTTTGAACGTGAGGTGGTATGAAGCCTTTTGGGTATTGGACGACGTCAAATTTTTTTCGGTAAGGTCTACCCGTCCGAATGGATGTCCCGCTCTTCGATTGTGCTAAGGCTTCTCGCACTTCGTCGTTCCACCAAGTTCTTGATATCCTTTTCGGGGATCATACTTTGTGTTGTATCCTTTTAGCTGATCATCCCCATTGACGGATGTAATCTCCTTTCCTCCGTCTACAATGTGAATGACCTCTCGGGGGTGTCTCTCTTTGTGGTTGCACTTGACTTTGGAGAGTGGCCGGAGCCAGCTGCCCATCTCTTCCATCATTTTCGCCATTCGAGTGATCGTGTCGTCTTTCTCCCGAAGCCGCCTTCTCATCGGTTCCGGCTCCTCTCTTCTGCGGCTGCAGGAGCACCTTGCGAAGCCGATGAAGCTCGTGTTTCGACCATGTTGATTTCGCATATTCGTCGTCCATGAATTCCGATGAATCAATCTCGTCTCCGAACTTTTCTTCTCTTTCTTTTGCCAATCGTCGGATATCGGTTCTCAACTTTTCCATGGCATCTTCTAGCGGGGCTTTCGTGTGTCTTCGCGGTTGTCATGCGATAGCCTGCCGGGTCCCCTTTATCGCAGGTAGCACTTTCTTCGCATTCAAGTCTCCCGGCAAGACTTTCTTTCTTGGGCCATTGTTTCAATCTCAACCGCCCCGTAGTGGGATGCCATACCATCCTTCTAGCGACGGAAGGTCTAGGACCGGATGGTCCGTCGGCTAAATGCTCGGAAGGTGGTATCCTCCCTAATATGTAATCCTGAGACGACGACAGGCGGACTAGCCTTCATTCTTTTACTTGGCTTTTCTGTCATGATGGCGGGTTCTACTCGGGGCCCAAGACGGAATTTGACTGGCACCCGCTCTATCCTTCGTAGAATCTCCGATACGGGCGGTTTTCCTTCTTTGCTAACTTTTCTACCAAAGTTTGCAATCGAGCAAACGGCGTAGTTCTAGTCCTTTTCTTGCGGCTATCGTTGTAGTATGCGGGCTGAGGCAATGCGGCAGCAATCTTGCGAACATTTTCCTCGTCCTCTGCGGCGGAGAGGGGATGGAACCTGCTTCCTCCCAAAAGTGGTATGTATTCGAGCGACGGTGTATATTCGCGGCAGGTGTATATTCCGGCAGCTTCCGGGATTTCCTCCAGAAAGCAATTTCAGCGGCTACGGCTTCTCCGGCGATCCTTCTACTTGTTTCTTCTTTGGGTCCTTGTCGGTGATGGAATCTTTGAACCGGACCCGATTTCGAAAACGAAGGTCTCACAGGAAGATCCGTACCCTCCACGGTAACGAGTTTACCATAATCCGGATTTCTTTCCCTTTAATTTGGCGAAGTCGGGGTAGGTGCGTAAACAACTAGACCATTGGGGGTAGTAAGAACGGTCCTCCTGCGGACAGCGATGACTCCTCTCAGTGGGGTTCTTTTGCGGGGAGGAAACTCTTGGGTCGACCTGAGGTTGAACTCGAGCGACGGCTTCTCGGCTTCGGATACCTTGTTCGTCGGTGCAAAGAGGGAGACGTCGGTGATCTTGACATTCGTGTTTTCAAATCCTTGTCCAAATCGGATGATCCCATTGTCGGGCGAGCTTCATCCTTATAGACGGTCGAAGTCCAGTCCGTTGGTGAAGGAGAAAATCGGCTTTGGGGCTTCCATTTCTGCAGGGTAGATTCTGGTTGTAAGTCCCAAGTTATGCTTCTTTTCTTTAGGACGAAAAGAAAGGAATTGAAAAAGAGTCCGAACTCATTCTTGTTCAAGTACTTATAAGAAGGAATCATTGGTTAAAAGAATCATTTATTAGAGGGTTCGTTTATTTAGAACGGAATGTTCAAAGGTGTAGAGAAGGTAAGGAATCCGATTCAGAGTTGGAAAGGAAAAGAAGGTCTTATGCAAGACTTCTCGACTCGAAGGATCACTCCTAAACTAACACCTATTGGGGGTCCACCCCACCTCAAAATGAGGTAAAAGGATCTCAGAATCTCTCTGTTTATGGGTGTCTAAACAGTGGCTCCTAAATCCGAGAGAATGTTGGCTATACTTGTCCAAGGTAGGAATTAACATAGTATTCCAACGGAAAGAAGGGTAGTTTGACCCATTAAGGACATGGATATACTACCGATTTTTGAAAGCAGAATTATCTGTTTATAATGGAGAGAGGAATTGTCCCCAGCGGAGTCGCCAGAAGTTGTCGGCGAATTTTTAATTTAATTTAAATAAATAATTTTGAAAAGTAGTATTTGATTTTGAAAATAATTTTAAATTTGAAGGTTTTAAGATATGATATTAAACCGATCTCACATCCCAAATAGTTTATATAAACGAGCACCGCACCACAAACCCTATATCTATCCCTAAGGATAGTACTACTCGCTTAATGGTGGGGCTCGATTAAATAAACTAGAAGATTTCGTGACATCCGTTTGGTCCGCGAACCAATTTTGTAAGCCGACAAATTCCCTCGTTTAATATGAAAGCATTAAACGGGGTTTATATTACTCGGGTTCTTTTAAAATTCCCTATAAGGGCAAGCCCCTATAGTTAATTACATCTTAAGTGATGAGAATCACCTAAGAAAACTCTCGATAATAATCAATAATTCTGCTATCAAGGATTTCAAAGTTTAAGTTTTCAAGGGATTGAATTTTGGAATTTCAATAGGGAATGGATCAAATTTGGAAAATTTTGTTTTGGGAATCCAAAGGAAGAAAAGTAGGAGAAATCACAGATTCGAAGCGAACTTCGGTAATTTCCCGACTATCCTATTGTTTGGCCTGAGTTTAGGAAAGTCCTAATATTTATTTAAATGTTTTGATCTTGCCAATTTTAATTAATTAGGGCTTATATTTGTATGATAAAATTAAACAAATAGCCTCGAAGATGTAAGGGTTTATTGTCGTACGGACGACTACCTCGGAATCCTAAGACCGGTTAGGGCTTAATTTGCAATGCAAGTGCCTAACGAAGAGTCGAGGATTTATGTTGCACTAGGCAAACTACCTCGAAGTCCTATGGCTTTGTTATTTAATTCTAGGAAAGTTTTGCTGAAGTAGACTCAGGTTTTGCTGATGACGATGGTCGTGCTGCCCACCATGCTACGAGCTCCTTGTTGTTGCAGAGGTTCAATTTTAGAAGTCATAAATCAAGGGATGAGAAAAGTGTTTTGGTTTAGAGAAAATCTTAATTTCCAAGTGTTTTCAATACTTTAATTAAAACAAATCTTAAAGTTGATTATAACGACACCGGTTAAGATCCCACTGGTTCCATCCTTCCGGCATCATTATTTTTATCGGATTCACTTAGTCCAGATGAATTTGCTAAACTCAACTAAATGAGTTCCACACTTTCATTTAGACCGTGGGAAATCCCGTTAGCAACACGTAGGTTACATCATCCGAGGTATTCTCGATCATCCAACAGGACGTTTTAATTTAGTTGTAATTGTGGTTTTGTGTTCTATTTGTGATTAAATTTTGAGTTGTTTTATATTTTGAAATGTTGTGGCGGTGAATTTTATCTTGCAATGACTTTTAACTTAGTTTTGGTTTCGGCTTTAGGGACTATCCTAAAGGTGTGGGTTTTCAAGCAACGATTGTTTATCATGCAAGAAAAGTAAGTGCGATGCGATTAATGAAATTACAATAATGTAAATTGCAAGAAAGTAAATTGCAATAAAATAAAAGCGTACCTGGAGGGTTTTCTCGTCATCCCGAGCTGCATTTAAAACACAATTAGAATATTTAAGCAAGTTCCTCGGTAAAGCTAAGGGAAGGGTTATGGTTTTCTACCAAATTCCTAATCCTATAGCTAGTCATTTCCTATGACGTCTAGGTTCCTTGTGTTTTGGTTTGAAGACGATTTTCTTCATCAAAGAACAATTAAATTCAATTGTTCTTATAAACATCCTATCATATTGAGAAAGTGTTTAAGAAGAATCTTAAACATCTTTTCAATATTGCTAAAATTGTTTTAAGTCCAAATGGATTCAATTACACAAATGAATTAATCATCCAAGAATCTCAAGTTTTGTTATCTTGCTCGATGAACTAGGACATTTGAATATCCTATAGGTGAAGTAACATTTCATTTAATATTCTGTTTAGGAGTTATGATAACTAAAGCTTTTGAGGGTAAATTGGTGTTCAAATGGCTTGTGATTTAGTTTAATTTCCATTAATGGGTTTAAATTTGGAATAGTGTTCGAGTTACTTTAGATTTATTTTGAATTCTTTATGTCTTTGGTGATGTTATATTTAATTCAACTTAATTTAATTTAATTTAATTTAATCTTTGATTTAACTTAATTCAATTTAATTCAATTTAGTTTGATTTGATGTTAAATTAATTTGATTTGATTTAATTTTAATTTAATTTGATTTGATTTAATTTAATTTTATTTTATTTTATTTTAATTCATTTAATTTAATTTTTTTAATTCATTTAATTTAACTTTTAATTTGGTTTAACTTAATTTAATTTGGTTTTATTTATTTAATTTAATTTAATTTAATTCATTTAATTTAATTTAATTTGTTTATTTAATTTAATTTAATTTAATTTAATTTAATTCAACTTTTAATTTTAATTTAATTTAATTTAATTTAATCCAATTTAATTTACTTAATTTAATTTTATTTTTTTAATTTTAATTGAAATTTTTAAAAGAGTTTAATAATTTAATTTTAGTTTAATGATTAAGTCTTTTAATGTTTTGAATTTGAGTTATCATTTTAATTAAGAATTGAATATTAATGAGATAATTAATTTAGGGATTTTTAAATTAAAGAATAAATCTCTTCCTAATAATATCCCTATTTTAATAATTCCAATTTTATTATTCTTCCAAATTTAATCAATTATTTAATTAAGGTTTAAACATTTTAAATTGCTTAATGGGTTTCTACCCTCTAATTATTTAAATTTCAATCATCCAAATCAGATTAGGATCAAATATTTTACTTGTTAATTTTTTATTAAACCTAAAGTTTTAATTAAGGATTAAAAATTTTAATTACCACTTTACCCTTTAAGCTTAATAATTTCATAACTCACTAAATTGAACTCAAATGAACTTGAAATTTTTATGTGACTTCACTCATATGTCAATAAAGACATGAGAGGAGAAAATGTGATTTTTCTATATTTAATTTATTTATATAATTATTTTTGGTAGAAAATAGAGATTTCCAAGGAAAATTTAATAACATGACCAAGGGAAAGTTTTTATCCTTAAGAAAATTAGGGGACATTCCTAATGACCAGAGGACCACTTGAACCAATTATGGTGATTTTTTGAATTATATTATTTTTATTATAATTATTTTAAGTTTTGGAGTGTTAATTAATTTAAAAATAAAATAAATGTTGAAAAATGAATTTTATATTTTTCAAAAATCTCTCCGATATCAAGGAAATCAGAGAATCAAATTTTATAATTTTCTCGATATTTCTATGATTTATTATAATTATTTTAGTGAAAATGCTAGAAAATACATTTTTTTAATTTTAAAATTACCCTAGAGCTAAGAAAAATATGGGGTTTGTTCCTAAGTGATTAAAATTCAAAATGTGACATTTTGGTGAATTTTATTATTTTTGTGATTTTTATTATTTTTTAATTATTAAAATATTAAAATAATATTAAAAAATCAACTTTTTAGAAAATTGAAATTTTAATTTTCTTAAATTCCCTAATATCAGAGAGGCTCCAAAACCAATTTGGTGAATTTTGGAAAAGTATTTTGAAAGTTATGAATTTTTAAACTTTAAATTGACTAAATGGCTTAATCAACCCATTTAGTAGGGCTAACCAAGTCCAATTGACCTCAAATTTTTATGGTGGGTTCCTCCGATCCTAAAGGTCGGTGGAGAATTGATTTCAAGTCAATTTGATGTATGGTTAGCTCTAATTAATTAGAGATCCATTTTGGGTGTTTAAGCCGATTAGGGTTGTTTTAAATGAACTAACTCAAAACCTATTTTTCCTAGGGTCCTCCGGTCATAAGGAACATCACCAAATTTTACTAGAATTTATTTCACAACATGCTATTTATTTGGAATTAAAATACTCAAAACGATGAACATGAATTTGAAAAATCAATAACTCTTCATAGAGATGGCCTCGACTTTGGAAAATTTAGGGAATGTTCCCAAATTCAGAGGCTTCAAAAGTCCTATGGTCTCATGCCATGGTGAATTGTATACATGCATGGAGAATTAAAAATATGCAGAGAGTAAATAAATTATTAAAAATAAAATACTTGATGAAATTAAATAATTTTTTTTCCACATTATTCTCCTCTGTTCACTGAGCAAGAGGGTATTTTTATTTTATTTTTCTGATTTTTTTACACAAAGTTATGAATTTTTAAAGTTTAGGGAATTAAATAAATCAGAAAAATCCCTAATTTTCTATTTATCCACGCGGCGCCGCGTCAACCTCGGCAGCTCCGAACGCACACGTGTCGCACTCCCATTCAACGCCGCCATCTGAGTCAGCAGCCCGGGCCCCGCGGTTCTCGTACCGTCTCTCGATCCGACGCGATCCTGGCCGTCCGTCCGCGCGTGTATTGAATGGACGACATCCGTTCATCGTCCCCAAGTGTCCTCACCCGAGAGCCGTCCACACTAAATCCCTAATATCTCACTCGATACTCAATGGATTTTCATTTTCTTATGCTCTATGGATTCATCTTGAAGAGACGAACACATCTATACGGTGATCATGCATTGAAATTAAAGCATTTGAAATGGAGAATCTCCAGAAGCTCAGGATGAAGAATTAGCTCATACCTTTTCTCGGAGATGTGTGGCTTCGATCCGAGGGTTGTTGCACCTTCGATTGGATCCCGACAAGCTCCGGATGAAGTCTCCCGGTGCAGTGAATTGTCGAGGTGGGATTTCGACCAAGCCCGATCACAAAGCTTGGAGGTCGGAGCAAGCCGGGTGGCTCGGAGATGGGGCTTTTGTCGGTGGACACCTTCCCTCGGTCCGGTGAAGGTGTAGAACCAATCGATTTGGGGATTGGCTCACCGTGGAGAAGTGTCCCGGTTTTGGGCCTAGATTTCAACTCTGAAATTGAGCTCACAGAGAAGAAATGGCAGGGGGATCTCAGTGGGGATCAAGTGCTCTATGTATGGGGAGGAGTCTGGAACAATTTTGGTAGAGTTTCCTTAAGGTTTGTTTCAGCACCTCTCATGGCCGAGACGGGTGGTGTTTAAATAGGAGAGGGTGGAGGGCCTCCCAGGGAGAGTTAGGGCTTGGGATCGAGCTTGCTCTTGGCAAGAGAAGAACGGCTCCAATGGCCACCGAGGATGGGGCGGCTCGGGAGGTGAGAATTCCAAGTTGGGCTCACATGTGAGCTCTCGGACATGGTGTTTTACGGCGACCCGGGCGGCTGGCCGCGAGGCATGGGTCACCCTCGGGTCCAAGTGGGTCGGGACTCAGAGGTTTGTGCGATCAATTGGCCATGGACATGTGTAAAGGGTTTGAATCGAAATGGAATGGGAAAGGGCTAGTTTTGGGTCTAAATGGGTCAACCCTTGGTTTTGGGTTAGGTTCACCCTCCAAGGTCAATTTGGGCTGAAGGGAAAGTCACTTGGATCAGCTTGATTAGTGGGGTCGAGTCACAATCCAAGTACAATTAAGTCTAAGCATGGTTTAGTGGAGTCATGGAAGTGGTTAATCACTCTTAAGAGAATTTGGAAAGGGCCTCCTCCTCTTGCCATCTTGGGTATGGTGAGGTGGAAAGTAGATTCCATGGCTCTCATGGCTCCCATGTGGCTCATGCATGGCTTCATGGCTCACCTTTGGCTTGGGAAAAGTGAAGTCAATTTCATGGAAATGGATTTAAGGAAAATTTTGGTATTTAGGGGTGATTTGGCATGAGGCTTGATTTGGAATTATTTGATGATGAATTTAGGACTTAGGTAATGGCTTTAATTAAGTGGATGACAAATGGAGATGTCATGTGGGCTTTAGGGTGGATTTTGGGCTTTTTGAAATGGTTTTAGATGGGCTTTTAAGATGGTTTAGGAAAGTGGGCTTTTGAATTTTAAAATGGATTTTGGAATGAAATTTTGTAAAGAGAGAGATTGAGCTAAATAATTGTTGGGTTTAGCTCATGGATGTATCATGAGTGACTTGAAGCAAATTGGGGGTGATTTGGGTTTGAATTGGGTTGAATTTGGGCTCTTTTGGTGAATGGGCCAATATAGGTCTAAGTGGGCCAAGTTGGGCCAATGTTGGGCTAGGGTTGAAATTGATGCAAAATTAATGTTGAGAAATATTTATGGGAGTGTTTCAAAGAGGTTTTGACTTTGATTGGGCTTTGATTTTGGGGTTTGGGCTCATTTGGGTTAGGTTTGGGTTTAGGTCAAAAATGGGCCTTTTAGCTTTGGGTTGAATTTGAGTGGAGTTTGGGTCTAAATTTTGGGCAAATCATGTTAGTTTTTTGCTTGTGGGGATTCTAAGGAATATTTAGAAAAGATTTGGGGTTAATTGGAGTTGAATTAGGTGAGTTTGGGTTAGGTTTGGGTCATGGGTCCAAATTGGGCTTTAAGGCCAAAAGTGAAATTGAATCCAAATGTCAATCAAATTGGACTTGTATTTGGTCTAGATTGGTGTTGGGAATGTTGATTTGAAGTTTAGAATTGAATTGGACCAGAATTTGGGTCAATTGGATAGGTTTGGTTTGACATTGGGTTCACTTTGGGTTAAAATAGGTCAAATTGGGGGTTTTGACAAAAGTGGGGTAAATTGACAAAATTGGCCCATGGTGTAGTTGAACAAAATGAAATTGGGAATATTTGAAATTTTCTGGAATTTTCTGGGAATTTTCTAAATTTTTGGATTTTTGGGTCAAGAGGGGTATTTTGGGTATTTGGAGGGTATTGGGAGGTTTTTTTGGAATTTTTGATATTTTTGGGTATGGATGATCAATTTGAGTGATGTGGAAATGTTTGGGATTGATTTTAGGGAATTTTGGGTTATTTGGAAATTTTTGAGAAATTTTGGTAATTTTAAGGGTTTTGGGTAGGCTAAGCGGGTGTAGGGTCCCGGGGGTCAAAAATTGAAAATTTGCAAAATTGAAAATTTGGAAAATTGAAAATTTGGAAAATTGAAAATTTGGAAAATTGAAAATTTGGAAAATTGAAAATTTGGAAAATTGAAAATTTGGAAAATTGAAAAATTTGGAAAATTGAAAATTTGGAAAATTGAAGATTTGGAAAATTGAAGATTGGGTAAATGTAAGTGGAATAAAATCATTTTGGTTGGGCCATGAAGCCACATCAAGCCCACATGAGCCATGAAGGGACTCTTTTGAGGCATTCACTATGTTGTTCCTAAGGCCAAAGAGTCCTATAGGAACTCATCCTTTAAACTTCCACATTTGATTTCAACCCTCTAGGTGATTAGGGGTCTACAGTCAAGTTTGTGGAGTTTGCAGGGAGTTAAGAAGTGGTTTGAAATTCTAGATGGTGGATCCCAATTCTAGTCCTCTAAGATAGTCAAAGGAAAAGTCTAAGGCTAGATCCTAAGTACTAAAAAGAAGAAGAGAAGACCTCATCAAAAATGTGGTCAACAGCGCTTAAATTCAGAATTCCAAATTTTCGTATACTATTATTATTATTATTATTATTATTTTAAAATTAGTTGTTATTTAATTTCCTCTTTCCCTGTGGGATCGATAACCAGGACTCCACTAGAGCCCTGTATTACTTGATACGATACGTATACTTGCGTAGCATCCACAACATAAACAATTACAATTCTATACATATAATATAGCGGGGTCAAGTTTTTGGCGTTGTTACAATTAAATTAAAAATATCATAATATAAATTTGTGGGTCAGACGCCTAAGCACGAAGCCTTCAGCGCTTAGCTGCGAAATCTGGCGCTTAAGCTCTGACACTCTGGCACTTAGCCGCCATTGCCAAGATTTTCATAATTAACAAAATGTGTTGAACTAATTAGTTAATCACCCTTAATCATCTCAAAATAATTGTCTCTTCCTCATAAATCTTCCAATATTCCAACTTTAAATTTTAATATCAATCGATTCAGATCAAAATTCACACAAACATAAACTTATACTCATTAAAAACATACCAAACTTAATACAAACTAAAAATTTCTATCCAAACACTTTGGATGAAATTCCCTAAATATAAAAGGATAGAATAATCATAAAGATAAGTTTACATCACTAAGATGTAATGATCTCTCGTTACAGTGCAACAAAACACAAACATAAAACATTAAACACTTAAAACATCAAACACATAAAACACAAAATACACAAAAGGAACCACAAAATAAAACCAACATTTAATTCCACTCTCTAATAGGCGGAATATATCCAGAACCACTATTATTTCCATTTAACCCTTCTGGAATATAAATTTGATAGAACGGGCGATGATTAAACACTCTTACATCTTCTTCTTCTTCTAACCACTTGTTCTTTAGGAACATTGTCTTATATGCTTCTTCCACATGACTTTTACGATTGAATTGCATCTGATTTGCCATCTCATATGCTCCAAATGATCGTTAGTTTCATTAAACTTTGCTTTAATTGAAGTCACTCGGGCTTCGATCATTGCAATCTTTTCTGCAATTCCCTGAATACTAACCGCAAGAAATCCATTGAATAACTCTTTAGCACTGTTACTAATAAACTTACCCTTGTTAGAATCTTCTTTCTTCTTGATCTCATTCACCCAGGAAGACATGATGCACTCAAAACACTCTTCTTAAGACTCAGGAATTGAAAATAGAACTTGGAGCAAGTGTTTCTCTTAATCTAGAGCCTTTTATAGACTTTAGAAGTGCATAAACCCAACCTTAATCATTTAAAAACTCCAAAATAACTTCCATAACCACTTCCCCACGGTCTAGGCTTCTAAAACCTCATTTATCACATGTTTCATAACTCCTGCACCTAAGCGCCAACTTGGCAGCACTTAGCCGCCAGTGCTCAATTTAACACAGGTCTGTCAAATGTCTAAAATTTCATTCTGACTCCTCTAAGACATAAAATAAGGTCAAATAAACACTACTATAACATAAAAACAAACCAAACAAAGCACAGAAAGCAAACATAAAGCAAAGCACATCGATAACTATGGGTTGCCTCCTACAAAGCGCTTGGTTTAACTTATTCATCCTGACATACCTAGAACTCATTTTGAGTGACCCAACATCAGATTCTCATCAGATTTAAGTTGATCGACTGAAAAATAAGGTTTAATTCTATGGCCATTAACCTTAAATATTTTTCCAGCCTTAGGATCTTGAATATCCACAGCTCCATAGGAATAAACCTTTATCACTATAAATAGACCCATCCACCTGGACTTAAGTTTTCCAAAAAAAATTCTCAATCTGGCATTGTACAACAAAATTTTCTGTCCTAGCACATGATTTTTAGTAAAAATCTTCCGATCATGCCATAACTTCATCTTTTCCTTATAAATCTTAGCATTTTCATAAGATTCATTCCTTATCTCTTCAAGCTCATTTAATTGCAATAATCTCTTCTTAGCAGTATCTTTCAAATTATAATTACACTATTTAATAGCCTAATATGCTTTATGCTCAAGTTCAATAGGTAAATGACAAGCTCTTCAAAAAACCAGCCTACATGGGGATGGAGACATTCCTATAGGGGTTCTGTAGACAGTTCTATAGGCCTACAAAGCATAATCGAGTTTGATTGACCATTCATTTCCATTTGGATTAATAGTCTTTTCCAATTTTCTTTTAATTTCACGATTGGATTATTCATCCAAATCAATTTTCTGAGGATGATAAGCAGTAGCAATGTGATGATTTATATAATATTTCTTCGCTAACTTTTCAATAATCGTATTTTTAAAATGACTTCCCCCATCAGTTATGATTACTCTTAGTATTCCAAATCTGTAAAATATATTATTTCTTAAAAACTTTGCAACACTTTCAGCATCACATTAAGATAAAGCAATATCTTCAATCCATTTGAAAACATAGTCTACTACTATCAAAATATAAACATTAACGAAATATAGTGTAAATGGACCCATGAAATCTAATCCCCAAACTTCAAATATTTCAACTTCCAAAATATAATTGAGGGGCATCTCATTTCATCAAGAAATATTGCCTACACACTGACATCTATCAAAATTTTTAATATAAGCATTCACATCCTTAAAAATTGTAGGCCAATAAAATCCAGAATGTAAGATTTTATATGCAGTTCTTTCAATTCCAAAATGTTCCCCATAGTCAGAATCATGACATTTTTGAATAATTTCATAAATCTCGTCCAAAGGTATACATCTTCAAATTATAAGATCATTTCCTTGTTTGTATAAAAATGGGTCATCAAAAAAATAAGTCTTAACATCAGACATAAATTTCTTCTTTTCATGGTTGTCAAACCATAGGGTATAATATTACTGAAAATAAAGTTTACTATGTTGGCATACCATGGAACATGCCACTCACTAACAGTGAATAATTTTTCATTAGGAAAATGTTCATTAATTTCTTCAGCATCACAGAGAGATTTTTCATTTTTAAGCTTGGACAAATGATCAGCAATTTGATTATCGGAACCTTTCCTATCTACTATCTCAAAATCAAATTCTTGCAAAATAAGAATCCATCTAATCAATCTCGGCTTCGTATTTTTTTTCTTCATTAATTTTTTGATAGCAGAATGATGAGTATTCACCAAACATTTAGTTCAAATTAAATATGATTGAAATTTATGAAAGGTAAATACTATAACTATTAACTCTTTCTCGGTAGTGGTATAATTCATTTGAACTTCATTAAGAGTTTTACTAGCATAATAAATTACTTTGAAAACTTTATCATATTTCTGACCCAAAACAACATCAATAGCATAATCACTAACATCATACATTAATTCAAAAGGTTTTTCCTAATTTGGAGAAATTATAATAGGTGCAGTAATTAATTTTTATTTTAATGTTTCAAATGTTTTTTGGAAATCATCATCAAAATAAAAAATTGCATCCTTTTCTAGTAAATGGCATAAAGGTTTTGTAATCTTTGAAAAGTCTTTGATCTAACGAATGTAGAATCCAGCATGTCCCAGAAAACTTCTAATTCCCCTTACAATGGTCAGGTAAGGTAAATTAGAGATAACTTGAATTTTTGTAGGATCTACCTCCAAACCTTTTTCTAAAATCTAATGTCCCAATACAATTCCTCCTCCCACCATAAATTGACATTTTTCCCAGTTAAAGACTAAATTAGTTTCTTCACCGCATTGTAGAAATTTATACAAATGTTCTAAACATGATTCAAATGAAATTCCAAACACTGAAAAGTCATCCATAAGAACTTCAATCCCTTTTTCAATTAAATCACAGAAAATATCCATCATACATCTCTCAAATGTAGCTGGGGCATTACATAAACCAAAGGGCATTCTTCTAGAAACAAACGTACCATAAGGACTCGTAAATGTATTTTTTTCTTGATCCTCACGAGTAATTTGAATTTTGTGGTAACCAGTATATCCATCCAAAAAACAAAAGTATTTATGTCCAGTCAGTCTATCCAGCATCTAATCGAGAAATAGGAGTTAAAAATGATCTTTACTTGTGGAAAGATTTAATTTTCTATAATCAATGCATATTCTCTATCATGTAACTTGTCTTGTTGGAATTATTTCATTTTTTTCAGTAACAGTCACAGTTACTCCTCCTTCCTTAGCAACACGGTGAATAGGACTAACTCATGCACTATCTGAAATAGGGTATATAATTCCAGCATCCAACCACTTTAAAATTTCTTTCTTAACAACATCTTTCATGATAAGATTTAATCTCCTTTAAGTATCGGCCTGAGGTTTATAATTATATTTCATAAGAATTCTATGCATACAAATTGAATGACTGATTCCTTTAATATCAGTAATTGTCCATCCAAAGGCTTTCTTATACTTCTTCAAAATTTCAAGCAAACTCTCTTCTTCTTTTTCAGTTAATTGAGATGAAATTATAATATGCAAGGTTAAGGATTTACCCAAAAAACTTACTTCAAATGATCAGGAAGCATTTTTAACTCAAGTTCAGGTGGTTATTCAATTGATGGACCATAAGATTCATCTTTTTCAGTCATATCCAACAATTCAAAATTTTCATGAAAATAATTTAATTATTCCTCTTGAAAATCTTCAGAATGGTATAACTCAAACTCCTCTTCTTGCTTATGTTCCAATTCTTCTTTTTCAGGTTTTTTTTCATAAGTTTACTTGAAATGACATTCACTCAAATATCTGATAACATCCATCCTAAAACATTCATCATCTTTACCTATTGCACGATATTTCATCGATTTCAAAATATTGAATGTAACAGTTTGATCATTAACCCTCATCGCTAATTCCCCTTTTTGGACATATATCATTGCTATGCCTGTGGCTAGAAAAGTTCTTCCCAAAATGATGGGTATCTCCTTATGTTCCTTCATATCAAGCACAATGAAATCAACATGAAAGATAAATTGAACCACTTCAATCAAAACATCTTCTATAACTCCTTTTAGATATGTGATCGAATGATCTGCTAATTGCAGAGTTACATCAGTTAGTGTTATTTCTCCTAATATCAGTTTTTTGAATATTGATAGAGGCATAAGGTTAATGCTTGCACCTAAATCACATAAAGCTTTTCCATAGAATCTGTCGCCGATTGCACATGGAATTGTGAAACTACCAGGATCTTTAAGCTTTTCAGGAAGCTTCTTCTGAATTATTGCACTACACTCCTCACTAAGTGCAACTGTCACATTATCTTCAAACTTCCTCATTTTGTTGAGAATATCCTTCATAAATTTCACATAGGTTGATATTTTCTCTAAGGCTTCAGCAATTGGAATATTAATGGTAAGCTTCTTAAATATCTCCAAGAATTCTGAAAATTGCTTATCCAACTTTTGTTGACGAAGTCTCTGAGGAAATGGAGGTGGTGGCTTTTACAAATCAACATTTGGTGGAGAAATTGGTCTTTCCAAACCTTTCAGAGCATCCTCTTTTGGTTTTTCAATCTCTTCTCTCTCTATCTCAGTTTCTTTCTAAACTCTACCTTCCAACTCTCTTCCACTTCTCAGTTGAATTACATTTACATGCTCTTTACTTTTATCTCTTGGATTCACTTCAGTATTACTTGGAAGCAATCCTTGGGCTCTATTAGTTAATGAATTTGCAATTTGCTGTCGGCATTATTTTTATATTTTATATTTAATTTAAATATATATATATAATTTAGAAAGTAGCATTCAATTTTGAAAATAATTTTAAGTTTGAAAATTTTAAGATATGAAATCAAACCGATTTCACATCCCAAATAGTTTATATAAACGAGCACCACACCACAACTCGTGTATCTATCCCTAAGGATAGACACGCCGCTTGATGGTGGGGCTCTATTAAATAAACTAGAAGATTTGTGACATCCGTTTGGTCCGCGAACCAATTTTATAAGCCGACAAATTCCCTCGCTTAATATGAAAGCATTAAACGGGGTTTATATTACTCAGGTTCTTAAAATTCCCTATAAGGGTAAGCCCCTATAGTTAATTACATCTTAAGTGACGGGAATCACCTAAGAAAACTCTCGATAATAATCAATAATTCTGCTCTCAAGAATTTCAAAGTTTAAGTTTTCAAAGGATTGAATTTTGGAATTTCAATAGGGAATGGATCAAATTTGGAACATTTTGTTTTAGGAATTCAAAGGAAGAAAAGTAGGAGAAATTACAGATTCGAAGCAAACTTCGGTAATTTCCCGACTATCCTATTGTTTGGCTTGGATTTAGGAAAGTCCTAATGTTTGTTTAATGTTTTGATCTTGCCAATTTTAATTAATTAGGACTTATATTTGCATAACGCAGTCATGCAAATAGCCTCGAAGATGTGAGGGTTTATGTCGTATCGGACGACTACCTCGGAGTCCTAAGACCGGATAGGGCTTAATTTACATGACAAGATCATGCAAATGCCTAACAAAAGGTTGAGGATTTATGTTGCACTAGGCAAACTACCTCGAAGTCCTATGTCTTGGTTATTTAATTCTAAGAATGGTTTTGCTGAAGTAGATCCGAGTTTTGCTGATGACGATGGTCATGCTGCCCACCATGCTCCGAGCTCCTTGTTGTTGCAGAGGTTTAGTTTTAGAAGTTATAAATCAGAAGATGAGAAAAGTGTTTTGGTTTAGATAAAATCTTAATTTCCAATTGTTTTTTATGTTTTAATTAAAACAAATCTTGAAGTTGATTATAACAACACTGGTTAAGATCCCACTGTTCCATCCTTCCGGCATCGTTATTTTTATCGGATTCACTTAGTCCTTTGGAAAATTCAGGGAATGTTCCCAAATTCAAAGGCTTCAAAAGCCCTATGGTCTCATGCCATGGTGAATTTCCTATATGCATGGAGAATTAAAACAATGCAGAGGGTAAATAAATCATTAAAAATAAAATACTTGATGAAATTAAATGATTTCTTTTCCACATTATTCTCCTCAGTTCACTGAGCAAGAGGGTATTTTTATTTTATTTTTCTGATTTTTCTATACAAAGTTATGGATTTTTTGAAGTTTAGGGAATTAAATAAATAGAAAAATACCCTAATTTTCTATTTATCCAAGCGGCGCCGCGTCAACCTCGGCAGCTCCGAAACGCCGCGTGTGGCCTTCTGATTCTGCGCCGCCATCCAACTCAGCGCTCTGGGGGCCCGCTGTGTCATTTCGTCTCCTCATCCGGCGCGATACTGGCCGTCCATCCGCACGTGTATTAAATGAACGGCATCCGTTCATCGTCCCCAAGCCTCCTAGCCCGAGAACCGTCCACACTAAATCCCTAATATCTCACTCAATACTTAACGGATTTTTGTGTTCTTGTGCTCTATGGATTCGTCTTGAAGAGACGAATACATCTATACGGTGATCATGCATTGAAATTAAGTCATTTGAAATGGAGAATCTCCAGAAGCTCGGGATGAAGAATTAGCTAATACCTTTGCTCAGAGAAGTGTGGCTTCAATCTGAGGGTTGTGTCACCTTTGATTGGATCCCAGTAGGCTCCAGATGAAGTCTCCTGGACTGGTGAGTCGCCTAGGTATGATTTCGACCAAGCACGATCACAAAGTTTGGAGTCTGGAGCAACTGGGTGGCCTGGAGATGGGGCTTTCAATGGGAAACTTCTCCTCTTGGTCTAGTGAAGGTGTAGGGCCAGTCAATTTGAAGATTGGCTCACTGTGGCAAAGTGTCCTGGTTTTTGGGTGAAATTTCAGTTGGGAAATTGGATTCTGTTGGTGGGGATTAGGGCAAATTGACACTGGGGATCAACTGCTCTAAGTATGGAGTAGGGTTTGGAACAATTTTGGCAGAGTTTCAGCAAGGTTTTTGCAATTCTCCTTCATGGGCGTGAGGGGGTCGGGTTTAAATAGAGGTGGCTGGAGAGCCTCACAGGGATGGCCAAGGGTTGGGATCGGCTGCTCTGGGCATGGGAAGAACAGCCATGGTGGCCATTGGGCATGGGGCGGGTCGACGAGGGAGAATTCCAATGTTGGGCTCACATGTGAGCTCTCGGGCATGGCGTTTTCCGGTGGCTCGGTGGCCGGCCGGCCGGTCTCGAGTCACCATCTTGGCTAGTGGGGTCAGGGCTTGGCATTAGTGCAGTCAATTGAGCATGGACATGTGTAAAGAACTTGGATCAAAATGACATGGGGATATGGCTAATCTTGGCTAGGTTTGGTCAACCCATGTGTTTGGGTTGGGTTCACCTCTCCATGACCTGATTTTAGGCTGAGAAAAAGTGGTTTAGGTCAGCTTAATCAGTGGGGAAGGGTCACTATCCAAGTACAATTAAGCTTAAGCAAGGTTTAGTGGAATCATGGGAGTGGCTAATCCTCTTAAGGGAACATGGAAAGAGCTCCCTCCTCTTGCCACCTTGGGTATAGTGAGGTGGAAAGTAGATTCCATGGCTCTCATGGCTCCCATGTGGCTCATGCATGGCTTCATGGCTCACCTTTGGCTTGGAAAAAGCTAAGTCAACTTTCATGAAAGAGGTTTTTATGAATTTTGGTAATTTAGGAGTGATTTGATGGGATTTGGCACATGGCTTGATTTGGAATCATTTGATGGTTGATTTGAACTTAGGGATGATTTTAATTAAGGGTATGATGAGAAGAATTTGTCATATGGGCTTTAACATAAAATTTGGGCTTTTAGGAAGGTTTAAGAAAGTGGGCTTTTGGTTTAAAATAAATTTATGGATGGGAATTTTGTGAAGTATTGGGCCAGACAAATGTTGTGTTTAGTTCATAGATGTGTCATGAGTGATTTGAAGCAAGTTGGGAGTGATTTGGGTTTGAATTGGGTTGAATTTGGGCTTCCTTGGTGAATGGGCCAATATCGGTCAAATTGGGTTAACTTGGGCCAATGTTGGGCTAGGGTTGAAATTGATGTAAAATAAATGTTGGGAAATGTTTATGGGAGTGTTTCAAAGAGGTTTTGGCTTTGGTTAGGTTTTGATTTTGGGGTTTGGGCTTATTTGGGTTAGGTTTGGGTTTAGGTCAAAATTGGGCCTTTTAGCTTAGGATTGAATTTGAGTGGGGTTTGGGTCTAAATTTTGGGCAAATCATGTTAATGTTTTGTTTGTAGGGATTTTAAGGAAGGTTTAGAAAAGATTTGGGGTTAATTGGAGTTGAATTGGGTCAGTTTGGGTTAGGTTTTGGTCATGGGTCCAAATTGGGCTTTTAAGGCCAAAAGTGAAATTGGATCCAAATGTCAATCAAATTGAACTTGGATTTGGTCTAGATTAGTGTTGGGAATGATAAATTGAAGTTTACAATTGAATTGGACCAGAATTTGGGTCTTTTGGATAGGTTTGGTTTGACATTGGGTTCACTTTGGGTTAAAAATGTGTCAAATTGGGGGTTTTCACAAAGGTGGGGTAAATTGACAAAATTGGCCCATGGTGTAGTTTAACAAAATGAAATTGGAAATATTTGGGATTTTTTGGAATTTTCTGGGAATTTTCTGAAGTTTTGGATTTTTGGGTCAAGAGGGTTATTTTGGGTATTTGGAGGGTATTGGGAGGTATTTTTGGAATTTTTGGTATTTTTGGGTATGGATGATCAATTTGAGTAATGTGGAAATTTTTGGGATTTCTTTTGAGGAATTTTGGGTAATTTAGGTGATTTTGCAAATTTTGGGTAGTTTCAAAGGTTTTGGGTAGGCTAGGCGGGTGTAGGGTCCCGGGGGTCAAAAATTGAAAATTTGGAAAATTGAAGATTTGGAAAATTGAAGATTGGGTAAATGTCAATGGAATGAAATCATTTTAGTTGAGCCATGAAGCCATATCAAGCCCACATGAGTCATGAAGGGACTCATTTGAGGCATTCACTATGTTGTTCCTAACCCTCTTAGGCAAGGGCTTAGGGGTTAAGGACCATCCATGTGAATCACCTACATGAGTCAGGAGGTCAAGTTGGGTATGGGTGTGGTTTTAGGAGGTGTGTGAAAGTGTAGTGTATAGGTGTAGTGTGTGTGTGTAAGTCATCCCTTCACCAGAGCAGGCCACCCAGGGCAGTCCTAAGGCCAAAGAGTCCTATAGGAACTCATCCTTTAAACTTCCACATTTGATTTCAACCCTCTAGGTGATTAGGGGTCAACAATCAAGTTTGTGGAGTTTGCAGGGAGTTAAGAAGTGGTTTGAGTTTCTAAGTGGTCGGTCCCAATTCTAATCCTCTAAGATAGTCAAAGGAAAAGCCTAAGGCTAGATCCTAAGTACTAAAAAGAAGAAGAGAAGACCTCATCAAAAATGAGGTCAACATTTGCTCCAATTTATTTTCAATATTTATGATGGTTGCTCCTTGAATTTGCATTGATTTCGCATATGTGACACCACTTCTTTAATAGACAATTTCTTCTCCTTTAATTATAAAGCATTGTTAAAATCTGGAGGATAGGTCAGTCTATAATTATTATTTCCTTAGTTGTTTCAGTTCCCCAATGGGTTTACTTTGTGGTTCCCCCATTGTTGATTAATACCACCCTGATAATTGGTAATCCAGTTAAAGTTAAGATGATTCTTCCAACCAGGGTTATAACAACTGGAATATGGGTTGTTAGCCTTGCTTATAGCATTCAAAGTTTTTGATGAAGAATAAGAATCAATCATTTGGCCTAATTAATTTTCTTCAATCATGTAATTTGGCTGAGAAAAATTTATCCCAAAATGTTCTGTCTTCCTTGAAATTGCAGCAACTTGATTTTCTAACATTGCAAAAGCATCATTTTCATGAACAGTGGCTAACTTTTTAGAATTTAATTATTCAGAATGTCATTGAAAATTATTAGTAGACATTTCTTTAATTAAAGCATAAGCATCGGGAAACTTTTTAGACATTAATGATCCACCAGCAGCAGCATCGAAATTAATCTAAGAGATCCAACTAATCCATAGTAAAAGGTTTGAATTATTAACCAATCTAGTATCGAATGATGTGGACATTTCCTGAGGAGATATTTAAATCTTGACCATGCTTCATATATTGATTCACCTTCAAACTGGCAAAAAGATTTAATATCATTTCTCAACTTTGCAGTCTTCGATGGTGGATAATATTTAACAAGGAATTTTTGTGTTAAATCACCCCAAGTTCTGATAGATCTAGGTGCTAACAAATTTAACCATATCTTAGCTTTATCCCTTAGAGAGAAAGGAAAAAGTCTAAGTCTAATAGTGTCATCCGAAACACCATCATATTTAAAAGTAGCACATAATTCTAGCAAATTAACAAGATGCAAATTAGGATCTTCAGTTATTGCTCACCCAAACTGATTATTAGACACCATTTGGATAATAGCAGGTTTAAGTTCAAAGGAATTAGCAGCTACAGCAAGGTGTTTAATACTACCATGAAGTTCATCCACTGTAGGGTTAGCAAAATCTCTTAAAGGTCTGAATTCTTGATGGATGCCAACATTTTGATTTTAATGATTTGTCATTTCTTTTATATTTTTATTTTTTTAGAATATTTAATTTTTTTTATTTTTCTGATAGTTCTTTCTAATTCAGAATCGTAAGGCACAAGTCCCTCAGAACCTGAACAACGTATTTGATAATAAAATAAAACAAAATACAAAACACTATCAAAAACAAAGAAAAGTAAAAATTAAATTTTTTTCTTAATTTTCTTTAAAAATGCAAATTTAATTAGTTTCCCCGGCAACGACGCCAAAAACTTTAACCCTGATAGATATATGTGCGCCAAAAACTTGATTCCATACTTAATATATGTGTTGATGGTTTAGATATGAAAATTATGATTTTATAATATGGGATACTACGCAAGTATACGTATCGTTTATCAAGTAATATAAGACTTTCTGACTAAGCCTCGAGATATAAAACCCACGGAGAAATGTAAAAACTTTTTAAAGAATTAAGAAAATTATATTTTTACTATTTAAATGACTTTTAAAAGTATGCTTTGATTTGAAAAGCTTGAAAATTATTTTTGGTATTTTTAATAAAACCTAAGTAAAAAATGAAAATTATTAGAACTTTAAAATGCAGTATAAAACACTAGAAAATAAAATATATTTTTTCTTTCTCTTATAAAGCAGTAATAATTATGAAAGTATTTTTGTGGAAGTATTTAAATCGTGTTGTGATAGATAGGAGCAAATTTATTCCTTACCCTTACTTGGTTCTGTAAAGAACATTAGTTAATTTGAAATTTTAAAATCTTGAACATGGTATACCAGCTCTCACTCTAAAGTTCTCTCGATTCCCTCCACCTGGGGCTAACTTCTCATAACAAAATTTAAAATATCAAACCAACTTAGGGGGCTTTAGCCTGTCACTCTAAAGACCTCTAATTTTACTCCCCATTAAAAACATATCTCCTAATATATTGCATATAATTATTTGGACTACAATTCTCATCCATATAATTTCATGTGATTTTTACCAATTCTTGTTTGAGACAATACCATATTAGATCTTACATAATCTCACAACAAAAATTTTATCATATTAACTGGCTAAATTAAGAAGTAAATTAAGTTCATGGAATTAAATCTTCACAACTTATTCCAACTTTAAACACTTATACATTCCATAATAATCCTACAAAATTTAATTACTTATTTATTTAAGAAAGAAAATGATAAAGGAAAATACTCAGAATTCATGGAGAAAACACAAGTAAACATTGATTTGAAAATAGAAATCATAAAGAAAACACAACAAGAAAAACTAAATATGAAAACAGAAATAATCTTATCTGAAAATCCTCTCCACAAGACTCCGGAAGTTCCTTTGTAACTTGACTTTCCACACGTAACACTGTAGAGGTTGGCGCCCAACTCTGTTGACTTCAACTCTGATTTTAGTCTTCAATAAAAACTAGATAAGTGGATGAGAGGAAAATTGGTGGAAAGAATGTTTCACACCAACCCTTTCTCCTTTAAAACTAAACTAACTAAACTATATCCAATAAAATACTGAAAGTAAAACTCTTTGAAACTAGAAGATAACACTGGAAACTAGAAAAGACTATTGAAAACTAGACTCCCTAACTACTCTCTTAAGACTCACACACTAACTCCAAGTGTTCATGATATATTTTTCCAAAAGGTGCCTTGGTGTCTCTTCAAATCATGTCTCGATTCAACGTATCCACCAAAAGATGCACCCCTTCATTCAAATTTGCTGCCCTTGGGAAGTTAAGGACGTCACCACCAAAAGTTGCTTCAAACACCCCTTGAAATTGGCGCCAAAAATGAAGAAAATTCAATTTTTAACTGTGGCGGCTAAACGCCGACCAAGTGGCGCTTCGCCGCCAAGGTCCAATTTTTCATTTTTTTCATTTTTTTTCTCCAAATTTGATCCAATTTTGCCCCTTTCATTATAATCAATTATTTTCATCTTAGCTGAAAAAAAAAACACAAAATACCTTCCATTAAAATGCAATATCCCCAAAATTAGGTATATAAATGTGCATAGAAACACTATATATCTTAGGTGTATCAGCCCCCAATTTAGTTTATTGTTTTAGGTTTTAATGCGAGATGTTAGCCCTCAGGTGGAGGGAATGGAGGGAACTCTAGAGTGAGAGATAGTATCTTCCCTACCTAACCCGTCTTGAAACTATTTAAACTTTAAACTAGCCAATGTTCTCTATAGCATCTCTAGTAAGGTTAAAGAATATTATTGCTACTATTTGGCACAACACAATTTACAAATTTCCATAATAAAATTCCTGTACTATTACTTATTCATGATACAAAAAAATATATTTTCATGTATATCTCATTAATCTTACAAAAATCTCGCTATAGTTGGTTAAGTGTTACTTTATTTTATAATTTAAGAAAATACCAAAAAAGAATCGCCTTTTCAAGTTTTCTATCATCTAAAACTATTTAAGTAAGTTTCTTTTCCTAATTAGATTATGTGATATAAAACCTTTTTATCTTTTAAATATCCAAAAGTTTTTCTTGTGGGATCGATATTTTGTGGCTTAATCAAAAAGTCCTATATTACTTGATAACAATACATATACTTTGCATAGACTCCCTACTTTTAAATATATCTGTTGAATTCTTATTTGCATTGGAATCATGTTCTTGGTGCCATTGTAAAGAAGAAAATTTTATTAAAAATCAATAAAATATTATAACTATAAATCATATTGCCACATGTATAAATATTACAAGGGATCAATTGGCTTGGTCGGAATCATATTACCACAAGTACAAAATATCACAAGGGATCAATTGGCTTGGCCAAAATCATATTTATAGAACCTCTTGTAGGTTCTTTTAAAGATTATTTCAGTATCATTATACTTCCATCCTAATAGTTTCTCTCGAGCCAATCCTTGAAGCTAAGACAACCCTCTATAGTGTGCTCAAGTAATCTGTGCTACGGGCAGTAGTTGGGATGATCTTTTTTGTTCACCTCGTCTAGCTTCTTTAGCATGAGTAATTTGAATTCTGGCTTTTCCATTATGTTGGGAAACATATTTTCTACGACAACTTCTTTGAAGGAGTAGACCTTTTTGAATGAATCTGTTATTGATGGACCCTGCCTCCTGTCTGTCCTATACGATCTTTGGCGAAATGGTTGCTGGTCGGACTGATCGTATTGCTGACCATACTTCTGTGGATGGAGCTGACTGTACTGTTGAGGGTGTGAACAATATTAAGGTAAAGGCTGATTGTACTATGCTAGCTGTTGATAACTCTGAAGTGGTTGCTCAGTCTGAATCTTCATTGGTTGTTTGCGACCGTTGTCACTACCTTGACCATCATTTCAAACTTCTTAATTTGCCTAGGCTTATTTTGCTTCTCCATGGACTCCATATGCTTAATTTCTTTCTGTAAGCTGCTGCTTTACTGAGTAACTTCTGAAAAGATTTAATTATAAGTCCTTTAAGCATTAAAGCCACTTGATCGTGAATAATCTTAAGTAGTATCTCGATCACATGTTGTTCATACAGCTGAGGCTTATAAATCATGCTAAGGTTCCTCAATCTCAAAACATAGTTCACTAAGGTCTCGTTGGGCTTCTGTCGTTCTACTATGACTTCTCTTATAGTGACATGATGATTGGCTCCAGTGAATCTTTTCATAAACAAACATTCTAAATCTGTAAACATCTTAACTGATATATCAGGTAATTCTACGTACCAATCAAAATCAATACATGAAAGACTGCTGACGAACTGTCAGAACAATAGCACTTCATTTCCTCCTGTGTTGCAGCAGCTTGCTCGGAAATGTATGACATCCTGTCAAGGATTTCCCGTCACATCAAAAGTTTTGAAAGTAGAGGGCACAAAGCCCTTGGGGTAAGGTACGGTATTAAACTCCTTAGGGTAGGTCTACCCTTTAAAACTGATGCACCTTCTTTGGACTAGGCTAAGGCTTCCCGTACTTGCTGCTCAACCAATGATACATCTAAAATATATAATATTTTTTATGGACATTTTTATACATATTTTGGATGATATTACACTTTAATGGAAGGTATTTTATGTTTTTCTTCAGGTATGATGAAAATAAGTAATTATGATGAAAAAAGCAAAATTGGATCAAATTTAGAGCAAAAAAATGAAAAATGAAAATTTGCGCACTGGCGGCTAAGCGCCGCTGAGTCGGCGCTTATCCGCCACAATTAAAAATCAAGTTTATTTTGAATTTGGTGCCATTTTCAAAGGGGATGGGATGCAACTCTTGCTGATAACTTCCATAACTTCCTTTGGGCGGCAAGTTTGAATGAAGGGGTACATTCTTTGGTGGATACATCGAATCAGGACACATTTTGAAGAGACATCAAGGCACCTTTTGGTTTAAATTTAAAGAGGGTCTTAGAAAAGAAAGAGTGCTATTCCTTTACATTTTTAAGGGTTCTTCCATTGTATTTTTATAGAGTTTTTATTTTAGTTTTAATTAGGAGTAGGAGTAGAGAGTAGAAAATAGAAAAGGGAATGATTGAAGCCTTCTTCTTTCCACTACTTTTCTTTCCTTTAGTTTAGTTTAGTTTTTATTGAAGTCTGAAGTCTGTATTCTGAGTCATCAGAGTTTGGAGACTTGCTCTGAGGAGTAGTTTAGTGAAGAGTCAAAGTTTCAGAGGAACTTCCTTTGTCTTGTGAAGAGGATTTTCAAATAAGTGTTTACTTTTATTCTTACATTTAGTTTTTAATTAATACTTCTTTTTGTTTGTTGTTTTTCTTATGGCTTTTAATTTCAAATCAATGAGTTTTTTTATTTTCTCAATGCATTCTGAGTAGTTTACATTATCTTTTTCTTTCTTAGATGAAGAAGTAAGTAATTCATGAAGAATTGTTGTGGAAAGTATATGTGTTTAAAGTTAGAAGAAGTTGTGAAAATTGATTCTATAAACATTATTTCTTAATTTGGCCTGTTATGATGTTAAATTTGTGGTGAGATTATGTAACATCCAATGCGGTATTGTCTCATAAAAGTTAGTAAGAATCACATGCAATTATATGGGTGAAAATTGTAGTTCATATAATTGAATATAATATATTAGAAGATGTTTTAAAAAGGGGAGTAAAATTAGAGGATTTTTAGTGTGACAGGCTAAAAGCACCTAATTTGGTTTGAAGTTTTGAATTTTATTATGAAAAGTTAGCCCTCAGGTGGAGGGAATCGAGGGAACTCAAGACTGAGAGCTGGTATCTTCCCTGTCTAACCATGTTCAAAATGATAAAATTTCAAATTAAGCAATATTCTTTATAGAACCAAGTAAGGGTAAAGAATACATTTGCTTCTATTTTTCACAAAAAATTTAAATACTTCTATAGCAATACCTTCATAATTATAACTACTTTATAAAAGAAAAAAAAAAGATATTCTAGTTAATAGTATTTTTCATACCAATTCTAGTTAATAGTATTTTTTATACCGTGTTTACAGTTATTATCATTTTAGTTTCTTGTTTGAATTTTATAAGAAAATTTAAAGAGTGAAATCAACTATAAAACTTTTCAAAATTAAAACATACTTTCAAAAGCCAATTAAAAAAATAAAAACATAATTTTCTTATTTCTTTAAAGATATATCACTTTCCCTGTTGGTTCGATATCTCGGGGCATAATCAGAAAGTCCTATATTATTTGATAAATAATACGTATACTTGTGTAATATCCCATATTATAAAATCATAATTATCATATCTATGTCATCAGCACATAAATTTAACGGCTGAACAAGTTTTTGGTGCACATATTCTTATCAGTGCAGAGTCAAGTTTTTGGTGTCGTTGTCGTGGAAAGAAATTAATTAAAATTACATATTAAAGAAAATTAAGAAATTTTAAATTTTTACTTTTCTTTGTTTTTGTTAGTGTGTCGTGTTTTGTTTTGTTTTATTATTGTATGTGTAGTTCAGGTTCTGAGGGAATTTTACTTTACGATTCTGAATTAGAAAGACCTATCAGAAAAAATCAAAAAAATTAAAAATACAGAAAAAGATAAAAACATTCAAGAAATGGCAAATCATCAAGATCAAAATGTTGGCATCCATCAAGAATTAAGACCTTTAAGAGATTATGTTAACCCTACAGTGGATGAATTTCAATGTAGTATTCAAAACCCTACTGTAGCTGCTAATTCTATTGAGTTTAAACCTGCTATTATCCAAATGGTGTCTAATAATCAGTTTGGGGGAGCAACAACTAAAGATCCTAATTTGCATCTTGCTAATTTTTTAGAGTTGTGTGCTACTTCTAATTATGATGGTGTTTCGGATGATGCTATTAGACTAAGTCTTTTTGCTTTCTCACTAAAGGATAAAGCTAAAATATGGTTACATTCGTTAGCACTTGGATCAATTAGAACTTGGGGTGAACTGTCACAAAAATTCCTTGATAAATACTTTCCACCGTCTAAGACTGCTAAGTTGAGAAATGATATTACATCTTTTTGCCAGTTTGAAGAGGAATCAATATATGAAGCATGTGAAAGATTTAAAGATCTCCTCAAGAAATGTCCACATCATTCTATAATAGATTGGTTAATAATTCAAAATTTTATAATGGATTAGATGGATCTCTTAGATCGATCATCGATGTCGTTATTCTTTGGTGGATCATTAATGTCTAAACCATATTCTGATGCTTATGCTTTAATTGAAGAAATGGCTACTAATAATTTTCAATGGCCTTCTGAAAGGTTAAATCCTAAAAAGGTAGCTAGTGTTTTTGAAAATGATGCTTTTACAATGATAGCAAATCAAGTTGCTGCTGTTTCAAGGAAGATAGACCAATTTGGGATGAGTTTTTCTCAGCCACATTCCATGATTGAAGAAAATTCATTAGGCCAAATTGTTGATTCATATTCTTCACTAGAAACTGTGAATGCTATAATTAAGCCTAACAACCCATATTCCAAATATTATAGCCCAGGTTGGAAGAATCATCTAAATTTTAACTGGAATACCAATAATCAGGGTGGTGTTAATCAACAATGGGGGAACCACCAAGTAAACTCATTGGGGAACTGGAACAACCAAGGAAATAATAATAATAATAGATTAACTTATCCTTCAGGTTATAACAATGTTGTATAATTAAAGGAGAAAAAGTTATCTATTGAAGAAGTGGCGTCAAATATGGGAAATCAATTACAAATTCAAGGAGCAACCATTAGAAATATTGAAAATCAATTGGGACAAATTGTAAATGCCTTATGTAATAGATCCTAAGGAATGCTTCTAAGTAATAATGAAGTAAATCCAACAGAAAAGAATAAAGAACAAGTAAAAATAATTCAACTGAGAAGTGGAAGAGAATTGAAGATAGAGTTCAAAAAGAAACATAAGTAGAAAAAAGAAGAGATTGAAGAACCAAAAGAAGATGCTCCGAAAGGTTTGGAAAGACCTATTTCTCCATCGAAGGTTGATTTAAAAAAATTACCACCTCCATTTCCTCAGAGATTTCCTCAAAAAAAGTTGGATAAGCCTGTTTAAAAATTCTTGGAGATATTTAAGAAGCTTACTATTAATATTCCATTTGCTGAAGCCTTAGAACAAATGCTAAGCTATACGAAAGTTATGAAGGATATTCATAACAAGAAAAGGAAGTTTGAAGATAACGAACTGTTACACTTAGTGAGGAGTGCAGTGCAATAATTCAGAAAAGCTTCCTGAAAAGCTTTAAGATCCTGGTAGTTTCACAATTCCATATGCAATTAGAGACAGATTCTATGGAAAAGCTATATGTGATTTGGGTGCAAGCATTAGCCTTATGCCTCTCTTAACATTCAAAAGACTGAGACTAAGAGATATAACCCCAACTACTGTAACTCTGGAATTAGCAGATCATTCAATCACATATCCTAAAGGAGTTATAGAAGTTGTTTTGGTTAAAGTGGATCAATTTATTTTTCCTGTTGATTTCATTGTGTTAGACATGGAGGAAGATAAAGAGATACATATAATTTTGGGAAGTCTTTTCCTAGCTACAGGCGAGCCATGATAGATGTACAAAAAGGGTAATTTACAATAAGGGTTAATGATTAGACTGTTACTTTTAATATTTTAAAATCGATGAAATATCCTACTAGAGGTAAAGAAGATGAATGTTATAGGATGGATATTATCAAATATTTAAGTGAATGTCATTTCAAGTCAACTTATGAAGAGAAATCGGAAAGGGAAGAATTGGAACATAAGCAAAAAGAGGAGTTACTTGATTCTGAAGAGTTTTAAGAGGAAGATTTAAAGTATGTTCGTGAAAGTTTTGAATTGTTGGATTTGACTGAAAAAGATGAATCTTTTAGTCCATCAATTGAAAAATCTCATGAACTTAAGTTAAAAATGCTTCCTGATAATTTGAAGTATGTTCTTCTAGGTGAATCCTCAACCATACCAGTTATAATTTTCTCTCAATTAACTGGAAAAGAAGAAGAGAGTTTGCTTGAAATTTTGAAGAAGAACAAGAAAGCCTTTAGATGGACAATTGCTAATATTAAAGGAATCAGTCCTTCAATTTGTATGCACAAAATTCTTATGGAAGATAATTACAAACCGCGGCTAATCTCCAAAGGAGATTAAATCCTATTATGAAATACATTGTTAAGAAAGAAATTTTAAAATGGTTGGATGCTGGAATTATCTACACTATTTCAGTTAGTGCATAAGTTAGTCCTATTCTCTGTGTTCCTAAGAAAGGAGGAGTGACTGTGACTGTTAATGAAAAGAATGAAACAATACCGACAAGATAAGTTACATGGTGGCGAATATACATTGATTATAGAAAGTTAAATCTTGCCACAAGGAAAGATCACTTTCCACTCCCATTTCTGGATTAAATGTAGGATAGACTGGCTGGACATAAATACTTTTGTTTTCTAGATGGATATACTGGTTACCACCAAATTCAAATTACTCCAGAGGATTAAGAGAAAATTACGTTTACCAGTCCTTATGGTACGTTTGCTTTTATAAGAATGCCCTTTGGTTTATGTAATGCCCTTGCTATATTTCAGAGATGTATGATGGCTATTTTTTGTGATTTAATTGAAAAAGGGATTGAATTTTTTTATGGATGACTTTTCAGTGTTTGGAATTTCATTTGAATCATGTTTAGAACATTTATCTAAGGTTCTAAAACACTGTGAAGAAACTAATTTGGTCCTTAACTGGGAAAAATGCCAATTTATGGTAGCAGGAGGAATTATTTTGGGACATTGGATTTCAGAAAAAGGTTTGGAGGTAGATCCTATAAAAATTCAAGTTATATCTAATTTACCTTGCCCAACCAATGTAAGGGGAATTAGAAGCTTTTAGGATATGCTGGATTCTACAAGCGTTACATCAAAGACTTTTCAAAAATTACAAAACCTTTATGTCGTTTACTAGAAAAGGATGCAATTTTTAATTTTGATGATGATTGCCTCAAATCCTTTGAAACATTAAAAGAAAAATTAATCACTGTACCTGTAATAATTTCACGAAATTAGGAAAAACTTTTTGAATTAATGTGTGATGCTAGTGATTATGCTATTGGTGCTGTTTTGGGTCAGAAACATGATAAGATTTTCAAAGTTATTTATTATGATAGTAAAACTCTTAATAAAGATCAAATTAATTATACCAATACTGAGAAAGAGTTATTAGCCATAGTATTTGCCTTCGATAAATTTCGATCATATTTAATTGGTACTAAATATGTTGTGCATACTGATCATTCTGCTATCAAATAATTAATGAAGGAAAAAGATACAAAATTAAGACTGATAAGATGGATTCTTCTCTTGCAAGAATTTGAATTTGATATAGTAGATAGAAAGGGTTCTTAAAATCAAATTGTTGATCTTTTGTCCAGGCATGAAAAAAATCTCTCTATAATGTTGAAGAAATTAATGAAAATTTTCTTGATGAATAATTATTCATTGTTAATGATGTTGGCCTCATTTTTGATGAGGTCTTCTCTTCTTCTTTTTAGTACTTAGGATCTAGCCTTAGGCTTTTCCTTTGACTATCTTAGAGGACTAGAATTGGGATCCACCACCTTTTAGAGATTCAAACCACTTCTTAACTCCCCGCAAACTCCACAAACTTGACTATAGACCCCTAATCACCTAGAGGGTTGAAATCAAATGTGGAAGTTTAAAGGATGGGTTCCTATAGGACTCTTTGACCTTAGGACTGCCTCAGGTGGCTCGGTGCAGTGAAGGGCTGACTTACACATACGCTACATTTATACACTACACTTTCACACACCTCTTAAAAAAAAAAAAAAAACCAAACCCATACCTAACTTGATCTCCTGACTCATGTAGGTGATTCACATGGATGGTCCTTAACCCCTAAGCCCTTGGCTAAGAGGGTTAGGAACAACATAGTGAATGCCTCAAATGAGTCCCTTCATGGCTCATGCGGGCTTGATATGGCTTCATGGCTCAACCAAAATGATTTCATTCCACTTATATTCACCCAATCTTCAATTTTCCAAATTTTTTATTTTTGACCCCCGGGACCCTACACCCGCTTAACCTACCCAAAACCCTTGAAACTACCCAAATTTCTCAAAAATTTCCAAACCACCCAAAATTCTCCAAAATCATTCCTAAACATTTCTCTCCACTCAAATTGATCATCCATAGCCAAAAATATCAAAAATTCCAAGAAAACCTCCCAATACCCTCCAAATACCCAAAATACCCCCCTTGACCCAAAAATCCAAAAATTCAGAAAATTCCCAGAAAATTCCAGAAAATCCCAAATATTTTCAATTTCATTTTTTTCAACTAAACCATGGGCCAATTTTGTCAATTTACCCCACTTTTATCAAAACCCCCAATTTGACCCATTTTAACCCTAAGTGAACCCAATGTCAAACCAAACCTACCCAATTGACCCAAATTCTGGTCCAATTCAATTCTAAACTTCAATTTAACATTACCAACACCAATCTAGACTAAATCCAAGTCCAATTTGATTGACATTTGGATCCAATTTTACTTTTGGCCTTAAAGCCCAATTTGGACCCATGACCCAAACCTAACCCAAACTCACCCAATTCAACTCCAATTAACCCCAAATCTTTTCTAAATCTTCCTTAACATCCCCACAAACAAAACACTAACATTATTTGCCCAAAATTTAGACCCAAACCCCACTCAAATTCAACCCAAAGCTAAAAGGCCCAATTTTGACCCAAACCCAAACCTAACCCAAATGAGCCCAAACCCCAAAATCAAAGCCCAACCAAAGTTAAAACCTCTTTGAAACACTCCCATAAACATTTCTCAACATTAATTTTACATCAATTTCAACCCTAGCCCAACATTGGCCCAACTTGGCCCATTTTGACCTATATTGGCCCATTCACCAAAAGAGCCCAAATTCAACCCAATTCAAACCCAAATCACCCTCAATTTGCTTCAAGTCACTCATGACACATCCATGAGCTAAACCCAACAATTATTTGGCCCAACCTCTTTACAAAATTCCCATCCATAAATTCATTTTTAAACTTAAAGGCCCATTCCTTAAACCATTTTAAAAGCCCATCTTTTACCACATCCAAAGGCCCAAAATTGGTCCCAAAGCCCATATGACATTTCCCCTCATCATACTTTCAATTAAACTCAACACCTAAGTCCTAAATTCATCATCAAATCATCCCAAATCAAGCCATATGCCAATTCCCATTAAATTACCAAAATTCACAAAAAACTCTTTTCCATGAAATTTACTTAACTTTCCCCAAGCCAAAGATGAGCCATGAAGCCATGCATGAGCCACATGTGAGCCATGAGAGCCTTGGACACTCCACCATGCCATATTGGGTAAGAAGAGGGAGGGCTTTCCTTAATCCCTAAAGCTCGTTAGCCTTAATTATGATTCACCTAAACTTAAATTTAATCCAAATATATTTGGATGGAGACTTCTCCAAGCCAAACCAACTGATCCCTTTGATCCCCCACAGCATCCAAAGCCACCTTGAAGGGTGCACCAAGCCCAAATGGGTGGATTGACCCATTTAGACTCAAAACTAGCCATGCCCCATTCTACTTTGGATCAAAGCCTTTACACATGGCAATTGCCAATTGAATGCACCAAACCCCAGCCCTGACCCACCTGACCTTGAGGGTGACCCATGCCTGGCCGGCCGGCCACCACAGCCGCCGGAAACCACCAGGCCGAGAGCTCACATGTGAGCCCAAACTTGGAATTCTCACCTGCTGAGCTGCCCCATCCCCAGTGGCCATTGCAGCTGTTCTTCTCTTGCCAAGAGAAGCTGATCCCAAGCCCTAACTCTCCTTGGGAGGCCCTCCACCCTCTCCTATTTAAACACCACCGCTTCTCGGCCATGAGGGGTGCTGAAAAAAAACCTTAAGGAAACTTCGCCAAAATTGTTCCGTACTACTCCCCATACATAGAGCATTTGATCCCCACCGAATTCCAGCCCCAATTCCCCAAACTGAGCTCAATTTTGAGTTCAAACTCTAGCCAAAAACCAGGACACTTCTTTACGGTGGATCAATCTTCAAATTGATTGGTCCTACACCTTCACCGGACCAAGAGGAGAAGTATTCCACCGAAAGCCCCATCTCCGGAGCCACCCGGTTGCTCCAGCCTCCAAGCTTTGTGATCGGGCTTGGTCGAAATCACACCTAGACAATTCACTGGACCGGGAGACTTCATCCGGAGCTTGTCGGGATCCAATCGAAGGTGAAACAACCCTCGGATCGAAGCCACACTTCTGCGAGCAAAGGTATGGCCTCACTCTTCTTCCCGAGCTTCTGAACATTCTCCATTTTCATTAAGTCAATTTCATGCCACATAAACCGTATGGATGTGTTCGTCTTCTCGAGACGAATCCATAGAGCATAAGAACGTTAGATTTGGTCAAGTATCGAGTGAGATCTTTGGCCTAGAAGATGGATGGTTCTCGGGTTAGGAGGCTTGGGGACGATGAACGGATGCCGTTCATTTAAAACACACGCGGACGGACGGCTCAGATGGCGTCGGACCAGGAGATGGTACGTGAACTGCGGGACCCGGGCTGCTGACTCAGGCGGCGGCGTCAAATGAGAGCGCGCCGCGTGGCCGTTCGGAGATGCCGAGGATGACGCGGCGCCGACTTGGATAAGTAGAAAATTAGGGATTTTTCTATTTATTTAATTCCGTGAACTTGGAAAATTCATAACTTTGTGTAGGAAAATCATAAAAATAAAATAAAAATACCCTCTTGCTCAGTGAACAGAGGAGAATAATGTGGAAAAGAAATCATTTAATTTCATCAAGTATTTTATTTTTAATAATTTATTTACTGTCTGCATTATTTTAATTCTCCATGCATGTAGGAAATTTACCATGGCATGAGACCATAGGGCTTTTGAAGCCTCTGAATTTGGGAACATTCCCTGAATTTTCCAAAGTCAGAGGCCATCCCTATGAGAAGTTATTGATTTTTCAAATTCATGTTACTGTTTTGAGTATTTTAATTCTAATAATTAGCATGTTGTGAAATAAATTCTAGGAAAATTTGGTGATGTCCCTTATGACCAGAGGACCCTAGGAAAAATAGGTTTTGATTTAGTTCATTTAAAATAACCCTATTTGGCTTAAACACCCAAAATAGATCCCTAATTAATTAGAGTTAACCATACATCAAATTGACTTGAAATCAATTCTCCACTCGACCTTTAGGATCGGAGGAACCCTCCATAAAAATTTGCAGTCAATTGGACTTGGTTAGCCCTCCTAAATGGGTTGATTAAGCTATTTAGTCAATTTGAACTTTAAAAATTCATAACTTTCAAAATACCTTTCAAAAATTCACCAAATTGGTTTTGGAGCCTCTCTGATATTAGGGGGATTTAAGAAAATTAAAATTTCAATTTTCTAAAAAAGTTTATTTTTAATATTATTTTAATATTTTTGATAATTAAAAAATAATAAAAATCACAAAAATAATAAAATTCACCAAAATGTCAAATTTTGAATCTTAATCACTTAGGAACAAACCCCATATTTTTCTTAGGTCTATTTAATGAGATATTAAATTTTAAAACTCTAGGGTAATTTTAAAATTAAAAAAAATGTATTTTCTAGCATTTTCACTAAAATAATTATAATAAATCAAGGAAAAATCAAAAAATTGCAAAAATTGATTTTCTGATTTCCTTGATATCAGAGAGATTTTTAAAAAATATAAAATTCATTTTTCAACCTTTATTTTTTTTTAAAATTAATTAATACTCCAAAACTTAAAATAATTATAATAAAAAATAATATAATTCAAAAAATCACCAAAATTGGTCCAAGTGGTCTTCTGGTCATTAGGAATGTCCCATAATTTTCTTAAGGACAGAAACTTTCCCTTGGTCATATTATTAAATTTTCCTTGGAAATTCCTATTTTCCACTAAAAATAATTATATAAATAAATTAAATATAGAAAAATCACATTTTCTCCTCTCATGTCTTCATTGGCATATGAGTGAAGTCACATAAAAATTTCATGTTCATTTAAGCTCAATTTAGTGAGTTATGGAATTATTAAGCTTGAAGGGCAAAATGGTAATTAAAAAATTTTAACCCTTAATTAAAACTTTAGGTTTAATAAAATTAACAAGTAAAATATTTGATCTTAATCTGATTTGGATGATTGAAATTTAAATAATTAAAGGGTAGAAACCCATTAAATAATTTAAAATAATTGAAATAAACCTTAATTAAATAATTGATTAAATTTGGAAGAATAATAAAATTGGAATTATTAAAATAAGGATATTATTAGGAAGAGATTTATTCTTTAATTTAAAAAATCCCTAAATTAATCATTTCAATAATATTTAATTCCTAATTAAAAATGATAATTCAAATTTAAGTTTTAAAATGTTAAAGGACTTAATCATTAAATTAAATTAAAAGTTAAATTATTAAACTCTTTTAAAATTCTCAATTAAATTAAAAATAAAATTAAATTAAAGATTAAATTAAATTAAATTAAATAAACAAATCAAATTAAATTAAATTAAATTAAATAAATAAATTAAATTAAATTAAATTAAATTAAATTAAATCAAATTAAATTAAATTAAATCAAATTAAATTATATTAAAGGAAATTAAATCAAATTAAACTAAATTAATTTAACATCAAATCAAACTAAATTGAATTAAATTAAATTAAAATAAAAATCAAATAAAATTAAAATTAAAATTAAAATTAAAATTAAAATTAAGATTAAAAAATTAAAGTTAAATTAAAATTAAAACTAAACCAAATTAAATTAAATTAAAGTTAAATTAAATTGAATTAAATAACATTACCTAAGACATAAAGAAATTAAATATAAAGCAACTTGAACACTATTCCAAATTTAAACCCTTTAACTGAAGTTAAACTAAATCATAAACGATTTCGATACCAATTTGCCCTCGAGAGCTTTGGTTATCATAACTCCTAAACAGAACATTAAATGAAATGCTACTTCACTTATAGGATATTCAAATGTCCTAGTTCGCTGAGCAAGATAACAAAACTTGAATTGCCGGACGATTAATTCATTTGTATGACTAAATTCAGTTGGACTTAAAATAATCCTATAAATATTGAAAAGATGTTTAAGATTCTTCTTAAGCACTTCCTCAATATGATAGTATACTCATAAGAACAATTGAACTTAATTGTTCTTTGATGAAGAAAATCGTCCTCAAACCAAAACACAAAGACTTAGACGTCATAGGAAATGACTAGCTATAGGATTAGGAATTTGGTATAAAACCATAACCCTTCCCTTAGCTTTACCTAGGAACTTGCTTAAATATTCTAATTATGTTTTAAGTGCAGCTTGGGATGACGGGAAGACCCTCCGAGTACGCTTTTATTTTATTGCAATTTACCTTATTGTAATTTATTTAATCGCATCGCACTTACTTTTATTGCATGATAAACAACTGTTGCATGAAAACCCACACCTTTAGGATAGTCCCTAAAATTGAAACCAAAACTAAATTAAAAGTCATTACAAAATAAAATTCACCGCCACAACATTTCAAAATATAAAACAACTCAAAATTTAATCACAAAGAGAACACAAAACGACAATTACAACTAAATTAAAACGTCCTATTGGATGATCGGGAATACCTCGGATGATGTAACCTACGTGTTGCTAACGGGATTTCCCACGGTCTAAATGAAAGTGTGGAACTCATTCAGTTGAGTTTAGCAAATTCATCTGGACTAAGTGAATCCGATAAAAATAACGATGCCGGAAGGATGGAACCGTGGGATCTTAACAGGTGTTGTTATAATCAACTTTAAGATTTATTTTAATTAAAATATTAAAAATACTTGGGCTTTAAGATTTTCTCTAAACCAAAACACTTCTCTTATCTCCTGATTTATGACTTTTAAAACTAAATCTCTGCAACAACAAGGAGCTCGGAGCATGGTGAGCAGCACGGCCATCGTCGTCAGCAAAACTGAAATCCACATCAGCAAAACTTTCTTAGAATTAAATAACCAATCCATAGGATTTCGAGGTAGTTTGCTTAGTGCAACATAAATCCTCAACTCTTCGTTAGGCATTTGCATGGCAAATTAAGCCCTAACCGGTCTTAGGACTCCGAGGTAGTCGTCCGATATGACATAAACCCTCACATCTTCGAGGCTATTTGTATGATCATGTCATACGAATATAAGTCCTAATTATATAAAATTGGCAAGATCAAAATATTAAATAAACATTAGGACATTCCTAAATCTAAGCCAAACAATAGGATAGTCGGGAAATTACCGAAGTTCACTTCGAATCTGTAATTTCTCCTACTTTTCTTCCCTTGAATTCCCAAAATAAATTCTTCCAAATTTGATCCATTCCCTATTGAAATTCCAAAATTCAATCCCTTGAAAACTTAAACTTTGAAATTCTTGAGAGCGGAATTATTGATTATTATCGAGAGTTTTCTTAGGTGATTCCCGTCACTTAAGATGTAATTAACTATAGGGGCTTGCCCTTATAGGGAATTTTAAAGAACCCAGGTAATATAAACCCTGTTTAATGTTTTTATATTAAGCAGGGGAATTTGTCGGCACATAAAATTGGTCCGCAGACCAAACAGATGTCACAAATCTTTTAGTTTATTTAATCGAGCCCCACCATCAAGCAGTGTATCTATCCTTAAGGATAGATACACGTTTTGTAGTGCGGTGCTCGTTTATATAAACTATTTGGGATGTGAGATCGAGTTTGATTTCATATCTTAAAATCTTCAAATTTAAAATTATTTTCAAAATTAAATACTACTTTTCAAATTATTTATTTAAGTTAAATTAAAAATATGCCGACAATTTCTGGCGACTCCGCTGGGGACAATTCCTCTCTCCATTTCAATCAGATAATTCTGCTTTCAAAAATCGGTATTGTATCCTTGTCCCTAATGGATCAAACTACCCTTCTTTCCGTTGAGGTACTATGTTCATTTCTACCTTGAACAAGTATAGCCAACATTCTCTCGGATTTAGGTGCCACTGTTTAGACACCCCTAAACAGAGAGGTTCCGAGATCCTTTTACCTCATTTCTGAGGTGGGGTGGACCCCCAATAGGTGTTAGTTTAGGAGTGATCCTTCGAGTCGAGAAGTCTTGCATAAGACTTTCTTTTTCTTTCCAACTCTGAATCGGGTTCATCACCTTCTCTACACCTTTGAACATTTCGTTCTAAACAAACAAACCCTCTAATGAATGACTCTTTTAACAAATGATTCCTTCTTATAAATACATGGACAAGAATGTGTTCGGACTCTTTTTGATTCCTTTCTTTTCGTCCCGATGAGAAGAAGCATAACTTGGGATCGACAACCGAATCTACCCTGCGGAAATGGAAGCTCCAAAGCTGATTTTCTCCTTCACCAATGGACTGGACTTCGCCTGTTTACAAGGATGAGCTGCCCGACAATGGGATCATCCGGTTTGGACAAGGATTCAAGAACATAAATGTCAAGATTACCGAAGTTTCCCTTTTCGCGCTGACGAACAAGGTATCTGAAACTGAGAAGCCGTTGCTCGAGTTCAACCTTAGGTCAACTCGAGAGTTTCCTCCCTTGCAAAAGATTCCAGCTGAGAGGAGTACTGTTGTCCACAGAAGGACTGTTCTTGTGACCCCCACTGGTCTGGTTGTCTCTGCACTTACCCCGGCTTCTGCCAGATTGAAGGGGAAGGAAATCCAGAACTATGGTGAACCTGTTACCGTGGAGGGTACAGACTTTCCTGTGAGACCTTCTGTTTTTGAAATCGGGTCCAGCTCAAGAATTCCATCACTAACACGGACCCAAAGAAGGAATAGAAGTAGGAAGATTGCCAGGAAGGCCAGAGCTGCTGAAGTCGCTTTCCTGGAGGAAATCCCAGAAATCCCTGAGTACACACCATTACCTGAATACATACCATTGCCTGAAGATACACCCTTTTTGGAAGGAAGTAGATTCCATCCCTTTTCCACCGCAGCTGATGAGGAAAATGTCCACAGGATTGTTTCTACATTACCTCGACTAGCATACTACGACGACAACAGAAAGAAAAGGGCTAGGATTACACCATTTGCCCAATTACAGACTGTGATCAAGAAACTAGCGAAGAAAGAGAAATGCCCCGTATCGGAGATTCTACGAAGGATAGGGCGGGTGCCAGTCAAATCCCGTCTTGGGCCCCGAGTAGAACCCACCATCGTTACGGAAAAGCCAAAAAAAAGGATGAAGGCTAGTCCGCCTGTCGTCGTCTCAGGGTTACAGATTAGGGAGGATACCACCTTCCAGCATTTGGCTGACAGACCATCAGGTCCTAGACCTTCTGCTGCTAGAAGGATGGTATGGCGTCCCACTACTGGACAGTTAAGATTGAGACAACAACCCGAGAAGGAAAGTCTCGTCAGGAGACTTAAATCCGAAGAAAGTGCTACTACAATGAAGGGGGCTCGTGAGAAGGGGACCCGACAGCTATCGCACGACAACTGTGAAGATGCACAGAAAAGACCGCTAGAAGATGCTATGGAAAAGTTGAGGACTGATATTCGACGACTAGCAAAAGAAAGAGAGGAGAAATTCGGAGACGAGATTGATTCATCGGAATTCATGGACGATGAGTATGCAGAAATCAACATGGTCGAAACACGAGCTTCGTCAGCTTCACAAGGTGCTCCTGCAGCCGCAGAAAGAGAGGAGTCGGATGTGATGAAAAGACAGCTTCAAGAGAGAGACGATACGATTGCCCAAATGGTGAAGAGGATGGAAGAGATGGCTATAGCTCTAGCCACTCTCCAAAGTCAAGTGCAACCCCAAAGAGAGACGCCCCCAGAGGTCATTCACATTGTGGACGGAGGAAAGGAGATTACATCTGTCAACGGGGACGATCAGCTAAAGAAAGATATGACACAAAGCATGATTCCAGAAAAGGATATCAAGAGCTTGGTGGAACAGCAGGTGCAAGAAGCCTTAGCACAATCAAAGAGCGGGACATCCATTCGGACGGGTAGACCTTACCCGGAAGAATTCGACGCCGTCTAATACCCAAAAGGCTTCGTACCACCTCTCGTTCAAGACCTTTGATGGAACGAGGAACCCCCGATAAGCATGTTGCACACTTTCGTGCCGGTTGTTGCAATGCCGGCGGGAGCGATGCATTACTCTTCCGACAGGTTCGTCGAGCAGCCGATCGGGGATCGCCTTTGATTGGTATGCGGAATTACCAAATGGTTCGATGAAGACGTTCTCGAACTAGAAAACCTCTTCATCAAGCGATTCGCCGGAGCTCGGCACCACATCACTATAGGTGATTTAGTGGTAGAGAAGCGAAGCCGAACGAAACTTTGGTGGATTACATACTTCGATGGAGGAACTTAAGCATGAAGTGTGAACCACAACTACAAGAACAACATGCTGTCGGCATCTTACTTAAAAGCATTCACGGCCCGATAGCACTTATCCTCAAAGGATTCACTATTAAGACTTTCGAGAAGTTGTTAAGCAAGGCCGGAAGCTTGTAAGAGGAGGCAAAGAAATTAAGTTTCGCCGATAAGACAGACAAGCAAAAGCCTGTGAAGACTTTTGAAAAGAAATCCGGGATCGTTGCAGCAGTCGACAAAGGCAAGCAACCGATACAAATATCATCCGAACGGCCACAGCAACCTCAACAGAGTTATCAACAACCCCGACCCAGCTATCAGTCATCTCCACAGTATGAACAACCACCTCGTCCGCAACGTACATTAAGGGAGCTTCTGAGCAGGGAATATCCATTCAAAAATGAAGCAGTACCGAAAATGTTCCATAGTCTGATGAAAACTCCAGATTTCCAGCTGCCAGAGCCTAAGAGACCAGAGGAAGTCAACAAGAAAAGTGATCCCAACTTTTGCCCTTATCACCAGATGGTTGGACACGAGATAGAGGATTGCATTACCTTCAAAAGTTGGCTCAATGACAACCTTCGGAAAGGGAATATAACAATCCCGAAGGAGTACATGAAGGAACCCCAGAAAGGAGGTTCCGTCAATGTTGTCTCAACTGATCCCATCATTCCGATAGATCCCTATACGACTGACAATGGATGGACTACCGCTTGGACAAGGTCTTCGAAAACGATTTTAGACAGCATCCAAACCGCTTCGGTGCGAGCTTCAATTCAGAGTTTGAAACCTGTTAAGCCGGTACTATCACTTGCGATAGAAGAACCACCTCAACGAGAGACGATTGAAGAGAAGAAGAAAATCGACGAAGAAGAGAAAACCGAGGCTCCTAAGGCTGGACTAGGGGCTACTTATCCTAGGATAGTTGTTTCGGATTCGGGGAGACATCCCTAGAACCTCGACTCCGTATGATTATCTGCTCACTTCGGTGGGATCATATAATGATAAGGGTGATGGCGTTGGCTACGTTTTGACTGTTTCTAACGATTACGTAACTAGCGACAATCTGGACATCGATTTCAATACCAATGACAATTCTCAAATCATACACAATCTCGACGATCAAAATGACAAAGAAGACATCCATCAAGGAGGCTACGAGAGTTCAACAAGCAACGAATCTATCTCGCGAGTTTCGAGGAGCTTCGATCACAATAGAGTTAGAGCCTTCGGACTGCGAAGCTAATCCGGAAGAGCTCGTCATTCCGATTCGAGAAGAAACACCGACAAGCTCAACACTAGATTCGGAAGAAATTACGAAGTCAACTTAAGAAGTGGAAGAGTTCTACCTCCGAGAATGGGTCCAAAGGACAAAGGAAAGCGAGTGGTTGTTCGGGAAGAATCAACCCGGCGGAAGAAATACCCATTCGAGAAGAAGCCGAGACACATGAAAATAAAGTGGACTACAACGTGCTAGCCCATCTTAGGAAACTACCAGCCAAACTGAGCATCTACGATGCTCTCATCTTATCAAAGGAAATGAGAGAAGCTCTGATCAAGGCCTTACTTGATCCGGAAATTTGCTTAGCTTAAATGGCCGGAGATTCCTTAGATGAGGTTTGCTCGTTAAAGGAACAACGAGGTGTTACCTTTAAGGACAATGACCTACTACTTGGGACAGCAGATCACAACCGATCGTTGTACATTTCGATTATAATTGGGAAGTTTACGCTCTCCGCAGTATTGGTGGATCCAGGAGCATCAATCAATATAATGAGTCTTTGAACACTAGCATATTTGGAAATTGATGCTCGTGAGCTCGAAGCAGACAAAATGTTATTAAGAGGATTCAACCAGAAAGGAGAAAGAGCCCTCGGATCAATAACGCTACTAATGAAGACCGGTGACTTAGCAAAGACAACCGCAAAATTTCACATAATTGATTCAGAAACGTCGTTCAACGCCTCATCGGGCCGACCATGGATACATGAAAACAGGATGGTACCATCATCTCTACACCGAGTGCATCAAATACTACGATGGAGGGGAACAGTGCATCAAAGGTGACTTACAACCATTCTCCGTACATGAAATTGGAATCCATGAAGATGCAGCTTATTATGCACCACCGAAGAAAACAATTTTCTCCAGAGATACCATGACAAATGAAGCAAAGAAAGTTCGGGACAACGAAGAACCCGAAGTTCTAGTCCAACAGCTCACTCACCACTCCCTTACGGCGAGATGGTGAAGGTTTCTCCACAACTCGCATCCGAGGACGAGGCCGGGGACGAGGCCGTGGTAGAGACGTTAGGACAATTGGACGAGAGAAACCGGCCATCAATGTTGATTGGGAAGATAGTTCTGAAGAAGAAAAAGAAATCAAACAAGAAGCAGCGACAATAAGTCGGAAAAAGCCGCAATTCAAGATCTCTCTCGAAGATGAGAAGAATGAAGAATATAAATCAATGTACGAGAAGATTAACCACTATGTACATACTATGACCCTGACCCCGATCCATTCTAATAAGATCGAGGGTATGGTGGTCAAAGAGGTACGTAGCGGCGGTGCAAAGCCAATCAAATTCTACCGTGGTGCTTCTTCCTCTAAAGCCGAAAATAATGTACAATTTGAAGATGTCACTTCATCGAATTAATGGAATTACCTTTTGAGTGGTATTCTCCCCGTGTTCAAAATTTAATTCGGCGTGGTTTCTTACCTCGACAATGGACAAAAGGCCAATCACAACATTTTGAAAAATTATGGAATAACTCGGTCGTCCACCCAATTCAAAGCATGGTCTCGGATTCGGCACAGTAGGATCAGTTGACGATACTGAATTTTGCTTGGTTGTCACTTGCGAGTCTAATGAAAACTGCATGGAAACTACGGACGAACTCGAAGATTTACAAATTGGAGACGCCCACCGAATTCGAAGAAGAGATTAAATCTACAATAGATGAGCTAACGGAAGTTAACTTAGGTACCAGCGAAGAGCCTAGACCTACCTTTGTTAGCTCCTTACTCAATAAAGAAGACTCCGAAGAAATAATCAAATTATTAATGGAATTTAAAGACTATTTTGCTTGGAACTACGATGAGATGCCAGGATTAGCTCCAGAGGTCGCAGTCCATAAGCTAGGAGTGGATCCTACTTCTGTCCCAGTCAGACAAGGTCCCAGAAGAATGCTTCTAGAAATCGAACAACAAGTCATAACTGAAGTTAAAAAGCTAATAGACGCTAAATTTGTTCGTAAAGAACAATACCCGACTTGGTTAGCCAATGTGGTGCCAATCGGAAAGAAGAATGGTCGGATCGAATTTGTGTGGACTTCGAGAGATTTAAACAAGGCTTGTCCAAAGGATGAATTTCCTCTACCGATCCCGAATTAATGATTGACATTGCTTCGACACATGAAATATTTTCATTCATGGATGGATCTTCGGGATACAACCGGATAAAAATGGCTCCGGAAGATGAAAAGCTTACAGGCATTCGAACGCCGATCGGAGTATATTGCTACACAGATGATGCCATTCCGGATCGAAGAACGCAGGAGCAACATACCAGAGAGCGATGACAAGAATTTTTGATGATCTCATCCACAATCAAGTCGAATGCTACGTGGACGATGTGGTCATCAAAGCAAAGTAAATGACAACCACTTGTATGATTTGAGAATTGTTTTCGAACGATTAAGACAATTTAACCTTAAGATGAATCCCTTAAAATGCGCCTTCGGCGTTACCTCCGGGAAATTCTTAGGATTCGTTGTCCGACATCGTGGGATTGAAATCGACCCGGAAAAGATTAAAGCTATCTTAGAAATGCCGCCTCCCAAGACCTTAAAGCAACTACGATCTTTTCAAGGGAAGCTGGCATATCTTCGACGCTTTATCTCAAACCTGTCAGGTAGGTGTCAGCCTTTCTCGACACTAGTTAAAAAGAACGCCAAATTTATTTGAGAAGAGAAATGCCAGAAGGCCTTCGAGGACATTAAACAATATTTGATGACACCTCCTGTCTTAGCAGCCCCGGCCTCGGTGTAGACCTCGATACTTTATACCGCGGCTCTAGACGACTCTCTCGGAGCCTCATAGCCTGTGTCAATGATGAGGGTAAAGAAAATGCTCTTTACTATTTAAGCCGTCGTTTACTTCCGACGGAAATAAGGTATTCCGCAATCGAAAAGCATTGTTTGGCCCCGATCTTCGCCGCTCAAATGCTCGGGCACTACATGCTTTCTCATAAGGTCAACCTGATCTCGAAATTTAATCCATTGCAATACTTGATGACTCATCCAACACTTTCCGGCAGACTTTCCAGATGGTCAATGATATTATTGCAATTCAATATAACTTTCATGCCTCTTCGTGCTGTAAAGGGACAAGTCTTAGCAGACTTTCTCGCAGCACACCCTTTGCCGGCAGAATCTCCTCTGAATGACAATTTGCCAGATGATCAAATAATGAGCATAGAAGACCATGATGATCGACGTTGGGAATTATATTTTGACGGAGCATCTTCAGCACACAAAGACGAAGAATCGCAAGTGATAGTGCCCGATAAGGCAGAAATCGGGCTAATCTTTATAACATTGGAGCGGGGGATGTTAAGATACTCCTACCACTTGACAGAACCGTGTACAAACAATGAAGCAGAATACGAAGCCCTCATAACGGGACCGGAATTAACTATTCAAATGGGGATAACGGACATCAACATCTACGGGGATTCGCAATCGATCATTCAACGGATCGCGGACAGTACAGAATTTTAAAGCCAAGACTCGAGCAATATTTCCAGTATGCCATACAATTGTTGGAACAAATTCCGAATGTGACAATCTACAAAATTCCCATAAAAGAAAATTCCTTGGCAGATGCGTTAGCTCGCCTCGCAAAAGAATTTGCTCGTTTGCGGAGATGAATCGGTGGAAGTGTCGGCTCACGGACGTCGGGTCCTATCACGACTTGACATAGACACAATACACAAATCGAGAAAGAAAAAGAATCAGTTGCAACAGTGACAAAAAACACGAAGATCAGGCGACGACCATTAATGTACTACCCGCAAACAGAAAGCTACCAGACGATAGGTCGCTAGCCCATCAGATCAAGAAAAGAACTCTGTCCTACGCATTAATAAACAACACCTTGTACAGAAGGTCTTTCGATCAAATGTGGTTAAGATGCCTAAGCGGGTCCGAGGCCCATGAAATTGTTAAAGAGGTGCATTCGGGACTCGTGGCGCTCACCAGTCGGGTCCGAAGATGAAAATGAAAATTAAAAGACTAAAGTACTACTGGCCCTCGATGATGACCGACTGCATGAAAATCGCCAAGAGCTGTCACCAATGCCAAGTGCACGGAGTGGTTCTACACCAACCTCCAAATGTGCTACATCCGACAATTGCGTCGTGGCCATTTGAATGTCGGGGCACGTATATAGTGGGTCCGATAGAACCACCATCTTCAAAAGGACATCGCTTCATTCTTGCGGCTACGGATTACTTTTCCAAGTGGGCGAGGCAGTTCCACTTAGAGAAGTGAAAGCACACCACGTGCTACAGTTTTTCAAGAACCAAGTTGTCTACCGTTTCGGAGTGCTGCGCAAGATTATCTCGGATAATGCGTCAGCATTCAGAAGCACGCAAATCAACAATTTTGTCAGGAGACACGGAATCGACTGGCGATACTCAACAATTTACTACCCAAGAGCAAACAGCCTCGCTGAGGCTTTTAATAAAACTCTCGTTCAAATCTTAAAGAAAACTTTGGACGATAATAAGAGAAATTGGCACGAGAAGTTGTTAGAAGCCTTATGGGCCTACCAGACATCCTTCAGAACTCCTACTCAAGCTACACCTTACGCTCTGGTATATGGGTCCGAGGTAGTGTTACCTTTAGAGGTTCAGCTTCCTTCACTCGTAGTCGCAGCTTGCAAATAAGATCACGACGAAGAGAATGCCAAGTTACGACTAGAGGAATTAGAAAGCCTGGAAGGGAAAAGACTTGCAGCGCAACAGAATTTAGAACTATACCAAGCTAAGATGGTCCAAGCCCATGACAAACTGGTCCGCCCAAGAACCTTCAAAATTGGTGACTTAGTTCTCGTTCTCAAGAGACCTATTCTTGCACACCGCAAGATAGGAGGAAAATTTGAACCCACTTGGGAAGGGCCGTTTGTGGTTGAAGCGATGATACTCGGGAGGTTCCTTCCAACTAGTGAATTGTCGTGGAGAACGACATATGCTTCCGATCAACGGACGATACTTGAAAAAGTATTACGCTACCTGATGTTTCTTAGGAATGAATTCTTCATCCCTAAGAAACACGGGCGAAGTAATTACTTATGATTGGGTCCGAACCCAAAAATAATAAAAATGTGCTAAAATAAATAAAATCATGATAATAAAGTTTTCCTTGTTTTCTCTTCCATATCAAAATCTCTTTCCTGATCTTATCCCACTTCATTCCTGTTAAATTTAAAAATACAAGAAGTAATAAAAAAATGTCTTTAATAAACACTTTCTTAATGTTCTTGTTCTTAGTACAGCCCCTAATCCTTTTCCTTGTCTTTTCGCAGGGAAATGTCGAGCGGGCGGTTGGTCCTGAACTTTAGAAATGGCGTAAGCCTTGCACTCGATGAAAAGAGGGTGAAAGATGGAGCGATAATCGAGATTGACTCGGATTTCACACCAGCAGGCCTACAGTACGAGGAAAGTGACTGGGTCCCGGCTAACCGAGAAGAACTCGCCCGAGCGGACAGATGATGAAAGTGGGTGGCCCAAGCCACCAATCCAACGACGAAGAAAAGAAAGGCAAACACTGAAGAAGATAAGAAAATGAAGTCTGTAGTCGCTACAGCAGAGGGCAGGCTTGTCAGCGCCGCGCCCACAGAGATTCAAGAAGTTCGAAGAGCTACTCTCACAGCAACGCAACGGAGAAATAAGAATCGCCGCATCCGCAAGATGTTGACCAAACTAGCAGCGGACCAACGCGACGAGACAGTTGCTACTGCCAGCACATACACTTCAAGGACACCGGTTCACCAGGAACCTAAAGAAAGGAGGCCAGCTCCTAGGATAACAGAAAGGACCAGGGAAATCTCACAAAGACTAGAAGAAAGAAGGCTACCACGCCACCAGATAGAACCACCAGTAATGCATGACCTTGTTGCAGAAGCAACCCCGGGGGATGTCCCGACAGACATCATCCATAGGAGCCAAGGTATGCAGGAGAGCGCGAAGGGATTGAACCGTATATCCCACAATATGTCACCAGGCCTCGCCATCTACAGATTATTCCGGAATACGAGCTGGAGAGAATGCGGAATGTCGAAAAGAAAACCTTTGAATACTTCGAGAGAATTCGAGGCGGAAGGATCAATATACTAGAGGGCCTCGAGCTACATACGTACGTATTCTCGGAGTATGAACAACAACAAATCGTGGATTGCATCCGGATTTGAAAAGAATGGGCCGAGCGGGCCGCCTAAGGGAAAACACATACTCGAACCCCGGAGATGGATGCCGGGGAAAGGAAGAATCACAATACAATGTGGATGTTGTTACAACTTTGCGGAAGACGAGAAGGAAACCCTCCGGAATACTCCGTCATGGCCAAGTGGATCCGATGCCACTAGTCATCAAGAGAATGGTAAAGAGATTGATAACATGGAGGGTACCGCCAGCGATTGCATACCCAATAGCTGCATTGTTAAAATCTACAAGGCAGGTGATCGCATACCCCCACACATAGATCACCACGACTTTGTCAAACCTTTCCGCATAGTCTCTTTCCCGAACGAGTGTAAGATCATGTTCGGATCCGACCTCCGGATAGCGAGGCCCGGGTGAGTTCCGAGGGCCGGTGAAGATACCTTTACCGGTAGGTTCCGTCATGATTCCGAAGGGCAACGGAGCAGATATCGCTAAGCATTGCATACCAGGAGTACCAGTGAAGCGGATCTCAGTTACTTTCAGAAGGATGGACGACAGGAAGACACCTTACCATTTCCAGCTAGACCCGGAGCTAGAGAGCCTCCGGCCTTACGAGCTGTGAGCTACATGGAAAATACCACACCTCCAATGTACATCCATACGGAATCCTTGCCACGGGTGGCTTGGAAGGTGATGTTATTGACCATGTACCCCACTATTCAGACATGGATTTTGACAGATGCTTCTTTGGATGGATCAACGAAGATCATACATAGTCCGTTTTGAGTCTACATGGATTGTATGAAATGTATTCCAGATTGAGTTTTGTGATGTATCTTCGACATGATTGGAATGAAAGTGACCATGTCACATTTTTGGCCTTCACCTCTTTTGTGCAAATTGACTGGGAAACGCCATTAAAGTTAAATGAACTTCGAACAAAGAACAAAAAAAGAAAAAAAGGGAATAAACGAAAACTTTCCTTAAAAATCTAAAAATGTCGAACACCAAATCCACATGAACACCAAATAAACAACAAAAAACGGGATAGTTAAAGGACAAACAAAACAAATTTAAAGCTCAAATTGAATTCCAGTTTAAATCCATCTTTTCAAATCCTCCAATCCTTCTTCAAATCAAGATCTATTCTAGACCTCCCTCGAAATCCTCTCTCGGGATGATTTCGAATCACGAAGAAGTTTTAATTCGATCCGGATGGCATGGGTTTGTACCCTTCGCCAAGTAATCGGACTTTGATTGATTCCCATGGGATATGAAACACTTTCATATCTCATTTCGATCTCCCGCTAAAATCCAAATCTCCACAGTAAATTTCAATTCAAAAATTTCCGAGAGTGGTACCTAAATTCTAGTTCTCACTCCGAGATTGATACCTAAATTTTGATTCTCATCTGAATTGATACCTAAATTTCAATTCAAAATTTCCTAGACTGGTACCTAAATTCCAGTTCTCACTCCAAGATCGATACCTAAATTTCGATTCTCATCCGGATTGATACCCAAATTTCAATTCAAAATTTCCGAGACTGGTAACTAAATTCCAGTTCTCATTCCGAGATCGATACCTAAATTTCGATTCTCATCCGGATTGATACCTAAATTTCAATTCAAAATTTCCGAGACTGGTACCTAAATTCCAGTTCTCACTCCGAGATTGATACCTAAATTTCGATTCTCATCCGAATTGATACCTAAATTTCAATTCAAAATTTCCGAGACTGGTACCTAAATTCCAGTTCTCACTCCGAGATCGATACCTAAATTTCGATTCTAGTCCGAATTGATACCTAAATTTCAATTCAAAAAAATTTCCGAGACTGGTACCTAAATTCCAGTTCTCATTCCGAGATCGATACCTAAATTTCGATTCTCATCCGAATTGATACCTAAATTTCAATTCAAAAATTTCCGAGACTGGTACCTAAATTCCAGTTCTCACTCCGAGATCGATACTTAAATATCGATTCTCATCCGGATTGATACCTAAATTTCAATTCAAAATTTCCGAGACTAGTACCTAAATTCCAGTTCTCATTCTGAGATCGATACCTAAATTTTGATTCTCATCCGAATTGATACCTAAATTTCAATTCAAAAATTTCCGAGACTGGTACATAAATTCCAGTTCTCATTCCGAGATCGATACCTAAATTTCGATTCTCATCCAAATTGATACCTAAATTTAAATTCAAAAATTTCCGAGACTGGTACCTAAATTCCAGTTCTCACTCCGAGATCGATACCTAAATTTTGATTCTCATCCGGATTGATACCTAAATTTCAATTCAAAATTTTCGAGACTGGTACCTAAATTCCAGTTCTCATTCCGAGATTGATACCTAAATTTCGATTCTCATCCTAATTGATACTTAAATTTCAATTCAAATTTTCCAAGACTGGTACCTAAATTCTAGTTCTCATTCTGAGATCGATACCTAAATTTCGATTCTCATCCGAATTGATACCTAAATTTCAATTCAAAATTTCGAGACCGGTACCTAAATTCCAGTTCTCATTCCAAGATCGATACCTAAATTTCGATTCTCATCCGAATTGATACCTAAATTTCAATTCAAAATTTCCAAGACTGGTACCTAAATTCCAGTTCTCACTCCGAGATCGATACCTAAATTTCGATTCTCATCCGAATTGATACCTAAATTTAAATTCAAAAATTTCCGAGACTGGTACCTAAATTCCAGTTCTCACTCCGAGATCGATACCTAAATTTCGATTCTCGTCCGAATTGATACCTAAATTTCAATTCAAAAAATTTCCGAGACTGGTACCTAAATTCCAGTTCTCATTCCGAGATCGATACCCAAATTTCGATTCTCATCCGAATTGATACCTAAATTTCAATTCAAAATTTTCGAGACCGGTACCTAAATTCTAGTTCTCATTCCGAGATCGATACTTAAATTCGATTCTCATTCTTTTCGAGGTCGATACCTAAATTTCGACTCTCTTTCGAGGTTGATACTTAAATTTCAATTCTCATCCCTTTCGAGATCAATACCTAAATTCTGATTCTCATCTTTTTCAATCGACACTTAAACTCCGATTCTCACTTCGAGACTGGTGCTCAGATTCCAGTTTTCTTTGCAATCACGAGATTGGAACCTAGGTTTCAATTCTCGTTTCAAATCTAAATTTTCTCAAATTAATTTTAAATCAAACTTCAATCTAAAATAAAAAAAATCAATCAAAATCTAAAATTAAACATCCAAACTTAAATTGAAACAAAAATGAAATCTAAGTCGAAATTCCCCCAGATCAGGTGATTTGGAATTCACTTCCTTCTCCTTTCCCCAGCGAGAGTTCAGGAATCTCCAGTTTCAGAGATATACTTGACACTTCCCAGCGGAAACTCTTCTACTTCGTCCTAAGTTTGTCACTTGGACATCTGTGTTGGTTTTGCTGATCGCTTCGGTCAACACCGATACGCGTGGTGTGCTCCGTCAGCTCACCACACCTATCGAGGGTCCATTTGTTGACCTCATTTTTGATGAGGTCTTCTCTTCTTCTTTTTAGTACTTAGGATCTAGCCTTAGGCTTTTCCTTCGACTATCTTAGAGGACTAGAATTGGGATCCACCACCTTTTAGAGATTCAAACCACTTCTTAACTCCCCGCAAACTCCACAAACTTGACTATAGACCCCTAATCACCTAGAGGGTTGAAATCAAATGTGGAAGTTTAAAGGATGGGTTCCTATAGGACTCTTTGACCTTAGGACTGCCCTGGGTGGCCTGGTCTGGTGAAGGGCTGACTTACACATACACTACATTTATACACTACACTTTCACACACCTCTTAAAAAAAAAAAAAAAAAAACCACACCCATACCTAACTTGATCTCCTGACTCATGTAGGTGATTCACATGGATGGTCCTTAACCCCTAAGCCCTTGGCTAAGAGGGTTAGGAACAACATAGTGAATGCCTCAAATGAGTCCCTTCATGGCTCATGTGGGCTTGATATGGCTTCATGGCTCAACCAAAATGACTTCGTTCCACTTATATTCACCCAATCTTCAATTTTCCAAATTTTCAATTTTTGACCCCCGGGACCCTACACCCGCTTAACCTACCCAAAACCCTTGAAACTACCCAAATTTCTCAAAAATTTCCAAATCACCCAAAATTCTCCAAAATCATTCCTAAACATTTCTCTCCACTCAAATTGATCATCCATAGCCAAAAATATCAAAAATTCCAAGAAAACCTCCCAATACCCTCCAAATACCCAAAATACCTCCCTTGACCCAAAAATCCAAAAATTCAGAAAATTCCCAGAAAATCCAAAATATTCCCAATTTCATTTTGTTCAACTACACCATGGGCCAATTTTGTCAATTTACCCCGCTTTTATCAAAACCCCCAATTTGACCCATTTTAACCCTAAGTGAACCCAATGTAAAACCAAACCTACCCAATTGACCCAAATTCTGGTCCAATTCAATTCTAAACTTCAATTCAACATTCCCAACACCAATCTAGACAAAATCCAAGTCCAATTTGATTGACATTTGGATCCAATTTCACTTTTGGCCTTAAAGCCCAATTTGGACCCATGACCCAAACCTAACCCAAACTCACCCAATTCAACTCCAATTAACCCCAAATCTTTTTTAAATCTTCCTTAACATCCCCACAAACAAAACACTAACATTATTTGCCCAAAATTTAGACCCAAACCCCACTCAAATTCAACCCAAAGCTAAAAGGCCTAATTTTGACCCAAACCCAAACCTAACCCAAATGAGCCCAAACCCCAAAATCAATGCCCAACTAAAGTCAAAACCTCTTTGAAACACTCCCATAAACATTTCTCAACATTAATTTTACATCAATTTCAACCCTAGCCCAACTTTGGCCCAACTTGGCCCATTTTGACCTATATTGGCCCATTCACCAAAAGAGCCCAAATTCAACCCAATTCAAAACCAAATCACCCTCAATTTGCTTCAAGTCACTCATGACACATCCATGAGCTAAACCCAACAATTATTTGGCCCAAAATCTTTACAAAATTCCCATCCATAAATTCATTTTTAAACTTAAAAGCCCATTCCTTAAACCATTTTAAAAGCCCATCTTTTACCACATCCAAAGGCCCAAAATTGGTCCCAAATCCCATATGACATTTCCCCTCATCATACTTTCAATTAAACTCAACACCTAAGTCCTAAATTCATCATAAAATCATCCCAAATCAAGCCATATGCCAATTCCATTAAAATACCAAAATTCACAAAAAAACCCTTTTCCATGAAATTGACTTAACTTTTCCCAAGCCAAAGATGAGCCATGAAGCCATGCATGAGCCACATGTGAGCCATGAGAGCCTTGGACACTCCACCATGCCATATTTGGTAAGAAGAGGGAGGGCTTTCCTTAATCCCTAAAGCTCGTTAGCCTTAATCATGATTCACCTAAACTTAAATTTAATCCAAATATATTTGGATGGAGACTTCTCCATGCCAAACCAGCTGATCCCTTTGATCCCCTACAGCATCCAAAGCCACCATGAAGGGTGCACCAAGCCCAAATGGGTGGATTGACCCATTTAGACTCAAAACTAGCCATGCCCCATTCTACTTTGGATCAAAGCCTTTACACATGGCAATTGCCAATTGAATGCACCAAACCCCAGCCCTGACCCACCTGACCTTGAGGGTGACCCATGCCTGGCCGGCCGGCCACCACAGCCGCCGGAAACCACCAGGCCGAGAGCTCACATGTGAGCCCAAACTTGGAATTCTCACCTGATGAGCTGCCCCATCCCCAGTGGCCATTGCAGCTGTTCTTCTCTTGCCAAGAGCAGCTGATCCCAAGCCCTAACTCTCCCTGGGAGGCCCTCCACCCTCTCCTATTTAAACACCACCCCTTCTCGGCCATGAGGGGTGCTGAAAAAAAAACCTTAAGGAAACTCTGCCAAAATTGTTCCAGACTATTCCCCATACATAGAGCATTTGATCCCCACTGAATTCTAGCCCCAATTCCCCCCAGCTGAGCTCAATTTTGAGTTCAAACTCTAGCCTAAAAACCAGGACACTTCTTCACAGTGGATCAATCTTCAAATTAATTGGTCCTACACCTTCACCAGACCAAGAGGAGAAGTTTTCCACTGAAAGCCCCATCTCCAGGCCACCCAGTTGCTCCAACCTCCAAGCTTTGTGATCGGGCTTGGTCGAAATCACACCTAGACAATTCACTGCACCGGGAGACTTCATCTGGAGCTTGCTGGGATCCAATCCAAGGTGAAACAACCCTCAGATCGAAGCCACACTTCTCTGAGCAAAAGTATGGCCTCACTCTTCTTCCCGAGCTTCTGAACATTCTCCATTTTCATTAAGTCAATTTCATGCCACATAAACCGTATGGATATGTTTGTCTTCTCGAGACGAATCCATAGAGCATAAGAACGTTAGATTTGGTCAAGTATCGAGTGAGATCTTAGGCCTAGAAGATGGACGGTTCTCGGGTTAGGAGGCTTGGGGATGATGAACGGATGCCGTTCATTTAATACACGTGCGGACGGACGGCTCAGATGGCGTCCGACCAGGAGATGGTACGTGAACCGCGGGACCCGGGCTGCTGACTAAGGCGGCGGCGTCGAATGAGAGCGCGCCGCGTGGCCGTTCGGAGATGCTGAGGATGACGCGGCGCCGACTTGGATAAGTAGAAAATTAGGGATTTTTCTATTTATTTAATTCCCTGAACTTGGAAAATTCATAACTTTGTGTAGGAAAATCATAAAAATAAAATAAAAATACCTTCTTGCTCGATGAACGGAGGAGAATAATGTGGAAAAGAAATCATTTAATTTCATCAAGTATTTTATTTTTAATAATTTATTTACTCGTCCGCATTATTTTAATTCTCCATGCATGTAGGAAATTTACCATGGCATGAGACCATAGGGCTTTTGAAGCCTCCGAATTTGGGAACATTCCCTGAATTTTCCAAAGTCGAGGCCATCCCTCCGAGAAGTTATTGATTTTTCAAATTCATGTTACCGTTTTGAGTATTTTAATTCTAATAATTAGCATGTTGTGAAATAAATTCTAGGAAAATTTGGTGATGTCCCTTATGACCAGAGGACCCTAGGAAAAATAGGTTTTGAGTTAGTTCATTTAAAATAACCCTATTTGGCTTAAACACCCAAAATAGATCCCTAATTAATTAGTGTTAACCATACATCAAATTGACTTGAAATCAATTCTCCACTGACCTTTAGGATCAGAGGAACCCTCCATAAAAATTTGCAGTCAATTGGACTTGGTTAGCCCTCCTAAATGGGTTGATTAAGTCATTTAGTCAATTTGAACTTTAAAAATTCATAACTTTCAAAATACCTTTCAAAAATTCACCAAATTGGTTTTGGAGCCTCTCTGATATTAGGGGGATTTAAGAAAATTAAAATTTCAATTTTCTAAAAAAGTTAATTTTTAATATTATTTTAATATTTTTGATAATTAAAAAATAATAAAAATCACAAAAATAATAAAATTCACCAAAATGTCACATTTTGAATCTTAATCACTTAGGAACAAACCCCATATTTTTCTTAGGTCTATTTAATGAGATATTAAATTTTAAAACTCTAGGGTAATTTTAAAATTAAAAAAATGTATTTTCTAGCATTTTCACTAAAATAATTATACTAAATCAAGAAAAAATCAGAAAATTGCAAAAATTGATTCTCTGATTTCCTTGATATCAGAGAGATTTTTAAAAAATATAAAATTCATTTTTCAACCTTTATTTTATTTTTAAATTAATTAATACTCCAAAACTTAAAATAATTATAATAAAAAATAATATAATTCAAAAAATCACTAAAATTGGTCCAAGTGGTCCTCTAGTCATTAGGAATGTCCCATAATTTTCTTAAGGATAGAAACTTTCCCTTGGTCATATTATTAAATTTTCCTTGGAAATTCCTATTTTCCACTAAAAATAATTATATAAATAAATTAAATATAGAAAAATCACATTTTCTCCTCTCATGTCTTCATTGGCATATGAGTGAAGTCACATAAAAATTTCAAGTTCATTTGAGCTCAATTTAGTGAGTTATGGAATTATTAAGCTTGAAGGGCAAAATGACAATTAAAAAATTTTAACCCTTAATTAAAACTTTAGGTTTAATAAAATTAACAAGTAAAATATTTGATCTTAATCTGATTTGGATGATTGAAATTTAAATAATTAAAGGGTAGAAACCCATTAAATAATTTAAAATAATTGAAATAAACCTTAATTAAATAATTGATTAAATTTGGAAGAATAATAAAATTGGAATTATTAAAATAGGGATATTATTAGGAAGAGATTTATTCTTTAATTTAAAAAATCCCTAAATTAATCATTTCAATAATATTTAATTCCTAATTAAAAATTATAATTCAAATTTAAGTTTTAAAATGTTAAAGGACTTAATCATTAAATTAAATTAAAAAGTTAAATTATTAAACTCTTTTTAAATTCTCAATTAAATTAAAAATAAAATTAAATTAAAGATTAAATTAAATTAAATTAAATAAACAAATCAAATTAAATTAAATTAAATTAAATAAATTAAATCAAATTAAATTAAATTAAATTAAATCAAATAAATTAAATTAAATTAAAGGAAATTAAATCAAATTAAACTAAATTAATTTAACATCAAATCAAACTAAATTGAATTAAATTAAATTAAAATAAAATTCAAATAAAATTAAAATTAAAATTAAAATTAAGATTAAAAAATTAAGGTTAAATTAAAATTAAAACTAAACCAAATTAAATTAAATTAAAGTTAAATTAAATTGAATTAAATAACATTACCTAAGACATAAAGAAATTAAATATAAAACAACTTGAACACTATTCCAAATTTAAACCCTTTAATCGAAGTTAAACTAAATCATAAACGATTTCGATACCAATTTGCCCTCGAGAGCTTTGGTTATCATAACTCCTAAACGAACATTAAATGAAATGCTACTTCACTTATAGGATATTCAAATGTCCTAGTTCGTCGAGCAAGATAACAAAACTTGAATTGCTGGACGATTAATTCATTTGTATGATTAAATTCAGTTGGACTTAAAATAATCCTATCAATATTAAAAATATGTTTAAGATTCTTCTTAAGCACTTCCTCAATATGATAGTATACTCATAAGAACAATTGAACTTAATTGTTCTTTGATGAAGAAAATCGTCCTCAAATCAAAACACAAAGACCTAGACGTCATAGGAAATGACTAGCTATAGGATTAGGAATTTGGTAGAAAACCATAACCCTTCCCTTAGCTTTACCTAGGAACTTGCTTAAATATTCTAATTATGTTTTAAGTGCAGCTTGGGATGACGGGAAGTCCCTCCAGGTACGCTTTTATTTTATTGCAATTTACCTTATTGTAATTTATTTAATCGCATCGCACTTACTTTTATTGCATGATAAACAACTGTTGCATGAAAACCCACATCTTTAGGATAGTCCCTAAAATTGAAACCAAAACTAAATTAAAAGTCATTACAAATTAAAATTCACCGCCACAACATTTCAAAATATAAAACAACTCAAAATTTAATCACAAACAGAACACAAAACTACAATTACAACTAAATTAAAATGTCCTGTTGGATGATCGGGAATACCTCGGATGATGTAACGTACGTGTTGCTAACGGGATTTCCCACGGTCTAAATGAAAGTGTGGAACTCATTCAGTTGAGTTTAGCAAATTCATCTGGACTAAGTGAATCCGATAAAAATAACGATGCCGGAATGATGGAACCGTGGGATCTTAACCGGTGCTGTTATAATCAACTTTAAGATTTGTTTTAATTAAAATATTAAAAATACTTGGGCTTTAAGATTTTCTCTAAACCAAAACACTTCTCTCATCTCCTGATTTATGACTTCTAAAACTAAATCTCTGCAACAACAAGGAGCTCGGAGCATGGTGAGCAGCACGACCATCGTCGTCAGCAAAACTGAAATCCACATCAGCAAAACTTTCTTAGAATTAAATAACCAATCCATAAGATTTCGAGGTAGTTTGCTTAGTGCAACATAAATCCTCAACTCTTCGTTAGGCATTTGCATGGCAAATTAAGCCCTAACCGGTCTTAGGACTCCGAGGTAGTCGTCCGATACGACATAAACCCTCACATCTTCGAGGCTATTTGTATGATCATGTCATACGAAAATAAGTCCTAATTAATTAAAATTGGTAAGATCAAAATATTAAATAAACATTAGGACTTTCCTAAATCTAAGCCAAACAATAGGATAGTCGGGAAATTACCGAAGTTCGCTTCGAATCTGTAATTTCTCCTACTTTTCTTCCCTTGAATTCCCAAAATAAAATCTTCCAAATTTGATCCATTCCCTATTGAAATTCCAAAATTCAATCCCTTGAAAACTTAAACTTTGAAATTCTTGAGCGCAGAATTAGTGATTATTATCGAGAGTTTTCTTAGGTGATTCCCGTCACTTAAGATGTAATTAACTATAGGGGCTTGCCCTTATAGGGAATTTTAAAGAACCCAAGTAATATAAACCCTGTTTAATGTTTTTATATTAAGCAGGGGAATTTGTCGGCACATAAAATTGGTTCGCAGACCAAACGGATGTCACAAATCTTTTAGTTTATTTAATCGAGCCCCACCATCAAGCAGTGTATCTATCCTTAAGGATCGATACACGTTTTGTAGTGCGGTGCTCGTTTATATAAACTATTTGGGATGTGAGATCAGTTTGATTTCATATCTTAAAATCTTCAAATTTAAAATTATTTTCAAAATTAAATACTACTTTTCAAATTATTTATTTAAGTTAAATTAAAAATATGCCGACAAATGAGTGGTGTATTCCGTGGTATGCAGACATTGTAAATTTTATTGTCAGTGATATTATACCCTATCGTTTGACATATCAGGAAAAGAAGAAATTTTTGTCTGATGCTAAGACATATTTTTGGGATGACCCATTTTTATATAAACAAGGAAAGGATCTTATAATTCAAAGAAGTGTACCTTTGGTAGAGACTTATGAAATTATTAAAAAAATATCATTATTCTGATTATGAGTGACATTTTGGAAGTGATAAAACTGCATATAAAATCTTACAATCCAGATTTTATTAGCCTACAATTTTTATGGATGTGAATACTTATATTAAAAATTGTGATAGATGTCAGCGTGTACGGTAATATTTCTAGAAGAAATGAGATGCCCCTCAATTATATATTGGAAGTTGTAATATTTGATGTTTGGGGATTAGATTTTATTGGACCATTTACACCATCTTTCGTAAATGTTTATATTTTGATGGCAGTAGACCATTTTTCCAAATGGATTGAATCTATTGCTTTACCTCGATGTGATGCTCAAAGTGTTGCAGAGCTTTTAATAAAAAATATATTTTGCAGATTTGGAATACCAAGAGTAATCATAACTGATGGGGGAATGCATTTTAGAAATGTGATTATTGGAAAGTTAGCAACGAAATATCATATTAATCATTGCATTGCTACTGCTTATCATCCGCAGACAAGTGGTTTGGTTGAATTATCCAATCATAAAATTAAAAGAATATTGGAAAAGACTGTTGATCCAATAGAAAGGATTGGTCAATCAAACTGGATTATGCTTTGTGGGCCTATAGCACTACCTACAAAACCTTTATAGGAATGTCCCTATATAGGCTATTTTTTGGAAAAACTTGTCATTTACCTATTGAACTTGAGTAAAAAGCATTTTGGGCTATTAAAGAGTTCAATTATAATTTGAAAGATGCTGCTGAGAAGAGATTATTGCAATTAAATGAGCTTAAAGAGATAAGGAATGAATCTTATGAAAGTGCTAAGATTTATTAGGAAAAGATGAAGTTATGGCATGATCGGAAGATTATTACTAAAAATCTTATGCTAGGATAGAAAGTTTTACTCCATAATGCCAGATTAAGAATTTTTTCTGGAAAACTTAAGTCCAGGTGGATGGGTCCTTTTATTGTGACGAAAATTTATTCCTATGGAGCTGTAGATATTCAAGATCCTAAGACTGGAAAAATATTTAAATTTAATGAAAATAGACTTAAACCATATTTTTCTGTCGAGCAATCTAAATCTGATGAGAATCTGATGTTGGGTCACTTAGAATGAGCTCTGGGTTTGTAGGGCTGAAGACATTAAACCAAGCGCTTTGTGGGAGGCAACCCATATTTATCGGTGTGCTTTGCTTTATGTTTGTTTTGTTTGGTTTCTTTTTATGTTTTTAGTGGTAGTAATTTGGAGTTTTTAAACTAAATAGAGTTTATTTGACCTTATTTGATGACTTAGAGGAGTCATAATGAAAACTTGGACATTTGGTAGACCTGTGCTAAATTGAACACTAGCGGCTAAGTGCCGCCTTGTTGGCGCTTATCCGCCGGAGTTACAAAAAATGTCAAAAATGAGATTCTAGAAGCCTAAATCATGGGGGAGAGGTTTTGAAAGTTATTTTGGAGTTTTAAAACGTCTTGGGGTAGTTTTAGCACTTCCCAAGTGATGCACCAAACATATATACACTTTTTACTATATGATTTTACACATTTTTTGTGATATTACACTTTAAAAGGAAGGTATTTTGTATTTTTTTTAAGTATAAAAATGCTGATTAGAGCAAAATGAAGCAAAAACGGTGCAAATTGGAGCAAAAACGAGCAACAAAACAAATCTTGGCTTGACACCTTTTGATAAGTCTTTCTATGTTTAATCTCTTTTACACTTCTTACATATTTTTGAATGAGATTACACTTTAAAGAAATATTATTTTTATGCTAATTTTGTAGGGCTATCTGTTAGGAACGCAACGCAACTGAAACGGAGCGAATCGGAGTTGTAACTGAGCCAAACGGAGCAAAATGGTGGAGCTGCGCAGGATGTGCGCCGGGGGCGCCCAAACTGGCGCCGGCAGCGCCAGAAGCCTGAGACCACGAAAAATAGGGCACCGGCGATGCCCGAGATGGCTCTGACGCGATATTAGGCGATTTTTGGCTAAATACATCGAATCTGGATGTTTTTGGAGGGTTTCTTCATGCACCTCTTGGGAAATTCATCCCAACTCTATTTTAAACTGAATTTGAAGCCAAAAATAAAGAAAAGATGTTAGGAAAAACTTAGAGAATGCTTAGAGATCTGAAAATAGGAGTAGAAATGTAGATTTCTACCTTTTTGGAGAGATTGGTGAAGGGATTTCGAGAGGATCTTTTAGGGAATGTTCTAGTATTGCATGGATCCGCAGGAGACTTTGTGGGAGAGATTTTAATTTTTCTTACAAGGGGAAAAAGCTAAGTATTGTGTTTTTCATTATCTTTTGATATTGTAAACACTTGATTTGTGGATTTTCTTTGAAATAATGTTTTCCGTAGTGTTTTCCTCGTGCTTTGTGATGTCTTTCTCTTACTCTTTTTTCTTCTATGAAAATAGTGGCATGAGAAGATTATGCCATTATTTTCATTCAACTTTTGGACTCATGATTAGGATATTTGGATGCTTGCTAAAAGAATTTTTAATTATAAATGTGATGGTTTTTACTTGCACTTCATTTACATTACAATAAGGGCCCGTTGTCTTGTTAAAATTTGTTGTAATTGCATTGTTCTGAAAGGGCATTGTAATTCTCAATAAAGTGGAACCACATTTAATGTCCATGAATGAATTGCGTAGTTCATGAGGATTGAGTGCAAATAAATAGAGAAATATGGTTTTGATTGGCGTCGAAATGGAGGTTTCAGGGTGACAGGCTGAGATCCCCAATTTGGTCCTAAGATTAGAAACTAAACTCGAAGGTTAGCCTTCAGGTGAAGGGATAGTGGGAGCTCCGTAGTGATAGCCTGTATCCTCCCAGCCTAGCCTTAAATTTAGTGACTGAACTTAGGATATGTCAATGTTCTTTACATGCTTGAAAGATGGGGTACTCTTTTAAGGGTAAAGAAAAAGATTGCTCCTATTTGGCACAAACAATATTTAATGCATCACATTTCTAAACTTTATCCAATTCATTACATAAGAATAATAGATTTCATTATCTCAAAATTCACCAAACCAATTTCACCAAAAAGGGTTATCTTTAGAAGTAATATTTGCATTTAGGAGTAGTTATCATCCTTACATATAATTATCTGCATTTGGGAGTAGTTGATAGAAAAACCACTTATATCACCCTTCCAAACTAAGGTTGTTAGTAGTAGACTAATATTTGACTAAGAACCTCTTACCTTGCTTCATTGTGGAATCGATAAACGGCACTCCATTAGAGCCCTGTATTACTTGATAGGATACGTATACTTGCGTTTGAATTTGTGAATTTACAAAAATCATTATAAATATATAAATTAGATGTCATAAATTCATACATATATAAAGTCACATCAAGTTTTGGAGCCATTGTCTGGGAAGCTTCAGTAAGAACTTTAGGAGAATTTTAGTTGATGTAATTAGGCTTAGACTTGGAAAACTGTAGTATCATAAAAACTATTTTTGTGTGAAAAGTGTTTTTATATGAAAAAGTGTTGTTAAAAAAGAAAAAAAATTGTTTGTGTGAAAAATATAGTGTTCGTGAAAATGTTTTATTGTGTTGAATAAATTTTTCATTTTATTTATTTAATTGTTAATGTATTGTTTGTTGTGTTACGTATGCGAAACAAAGGATCTGCAGGACTTGTGCCTTATGATCCTAAGTTTGAAGAAAATAAAAAAATAAAAATACAGAAAGGACTCTTAAAACTAGAAATGGTGATGGAAAATTTTCAAGATAATAACTTAGAAAATCATCATACTTCATTGAGGGATTACGTAAATCCTACGACAGATGAAATTCACTCAAGTATACAAAACCCTGTCGTAGAAACTGACTCATTGAAAATAAATCCTGAGATTATCCAACTGGTGTAGAACAATCAGTTTGGGGGAACTCTTTTGGAGGATCCTTATTTACACTTATCAAATTTTCTAGAACTTTGTGTTACATTTCGTTATAATGGCATCTCAGACAATGCTATTAGGTTAAGGCTTATCCATTCTCACTAAGGAATAAGGCTAAAATGTGGATATACTCATTAGCACCTGGTTCTATTAAAAATTGGGAGGAGTTAACTCAGAAATTCCTAGCAAAGTATTTTCCACCTTCAAGGACTACTCAACTTTGAAAGGATATTATCTCATTTTGTCAGTATGAAGACGAATCAATATATGAAGCCTGAGAAAGATTTAAGGAACTCCTAAGAAAGTGTCCACACCATAATCTACCCGATTGGTTAATCATTCAAACTTTTTACAATGGGTTAGTAGGATCTCTTAGGTCTATAATTGATGCTGCTGCTGGTGGATCATTAATGTCAAAACCATTTGATGAAGCGTATGTGTTAATTGAAAAAATGGCTACAAATGAATTTCAATGGCCATCTACTATGGTAAATCATAAAAATGTAGCTAGTGTTCATGATACATATGTGATTACAATTCTTGCATCTCAGGTTGCTGCAATATCAAGGAAGTTGGACCAATTTGGAATGAACCAACCTCAATTTACTCTTGTAAGTGAGGAAAGTTCGTTAGGGCATATGATTGATTCTAACTTAACATATGATGCTTTAAATACCATAAATAACCCGTATTCTAACTTTTATAACCCAGGTTGGGAGAACCATCCTAAATTTAACTGGAATCATATTACTGATAGTGGAAACCAAAAATGGGAAAATAAATATATAAATCCTAATGGAAGTTGGAATTGGCAGGGTAACACAAGATATAGGCCTTCACATCCACCAGACTCTAACAATGATCGACAATTTAAGGATAAGAAGATCTTTATGGAAGAAGTGGCATTGCAAATGAGAAACCAGTTGCAAAGTCAAAATGCTGCGATTAGAAACATAGAGAATCAACTCGAACAAATTGCTAATTCACTTAGCAATAGACCCCAAGGAACACTTCCTAGCAACATTGAGATCAACCCTAAAGAGAACACTAATGAACAAGTAGAAGCTATCCAATTAAAAAGTGGAAGAGAGATAGAGGATGTGGTTAGAAAAGAGAAATATGTTGTTAGAGAAACAAAAGAAACTAAAAGACCTGAAGAACATGTTTCTAAGGATCTAAAAAAATTAATATCTCCAACTAAAATCAGTTTGGAAAGACCACCACCTTTATTTCCTCAAAGACTTATACAACATGAGTTGAATAAAAATTTTTTAAAGTTCATGAAAGTACTTAAGAAGTTAACGATAAATATTCCTTTCACTGATGCTTTGGAATAGATGCCAAGTTATGCAAAGTTTATAAAGGAGATATTAAACAAGAAAAGGAAATTTTGAGATTACGAGACAGTTGCACTAAGTGAGGACTGCAGCGCTTTACTTCAGAAAAATTTTCCTCGAAAACTTAAAAGATCTTTGTAGCTTTACAATTCCTTGTGCAATTGGAAAAATATTATGTGGAAAAGCTTATGTGATTTAGGAGTGAACATTAATGTGATTCCTCTATCTATATTTAGAAGGTTAGGTTTAGTCGATATTTCTCCCACTACTGTAACCCTTCTGTTAACTGATCGATCTATCATTTATCCAAAAGGAGTTATAGAAGACGTGTTTGTTCAAGTTGATAAATTTATCTTTCCTTTGGACTTTATTGTATTAGATATGGAGGAAGATAAAGAAATTCCAATTATTTTGGTGAGACCTTTCCTAATTACTGGACAAGCTATGATAGATGTGCAAAATGGAGAGTTTACTATGAATATTAATGACCAGGAAGTTACTTTTGATGTATTAAAGAATATGAAATATCCAGCTGAGAAAAAAGATGATGATTGTTTTTGGATAGATGAAATTGATTATCTAAGCAAAGAACATTTCCAAGAAAGTATTGAGAGTAAGTTAATAGATGAGATTGAAATAGACTTTCATAATGATTCGAAAACGTTATTTAAAGAAAACTATATGTATGTTCAGGTGAGGTGTGAAATGATGGACGCTACCAAAAATAGTAATCTTTTAATTTCATCTGTTAAAAAATCTCATGAACTTAAGATGGATGTACCCCATACAATTTTAAAACATGTCTATTTAAGAAATTCATCTACACAACATGTCTTTATATCTTTACATTCGACTCAATCACAATAAAAATTTGAATTGAATGATGAACAAGATAAAATTATTGAACTAAGACTTGGAAGAGAATTTGAGGATAAATTTAAAAAAAACTTTGAGTTGAGAAAAGAGGATAAGGATATTGGAAGACCATTGGAAGAAATTCCTAAGGAACTAGAAAAACCTATTTCCTCAACTAAGATAGATCCTCCATCATTTAATAATTATAAAGGGGAGGAATTGGAAGATAACTTGAAACAGAATAGTAACATAGAAGATATTGATCCTGAATCTGAATTATGTAGAGAGAATCTGATCCAAAATTTAGGAGATCTTGAATTATATTATAGAGATCCATTTCTTATAAATTTTAAGGATTATATTAATATGCGGATTGAGAAAATCAATAGAAGAATATCGGATCTAGAAATAAATATGAAGAAAAATTATATAAATCCATCTGAAAAGGAAGAGCTGAATGAAAAATTACAATTTGAGGATTTTGTAGGAATTCCTGGATTTAAAAAAAAATTGGACAACTCATCGGGGATTACTTAATTGGAATTTTGATCTAGGAGGAATCATTTGTCGAGCCCGTGATGTTAAAACCAAGCGCTTAATGGGAGGCAACCTATAGTTATCAGTGTGTTTTGATTTAGTGTGCATGAGAATCATGATTGTTAGTGATCTATTGTATTTGCTTTATAGTGGATTGATAAATTTGATTGTTGATTGGTATTTTTTAGATTGTTAGTAGTTGGATTTGATCTTTGTGTGTCATGACGGAGGTGATTCTTTAACTTCTTATTATGGTTAGACTTATATGTTCTCTTGTAGTAGTTGAATTGACGAGTTCACTATGGCTCGGGTCTTACTCGGACTTGAGTTTTACAAGAGATATCATGAATTTGAATAATGAAAGCTTCATCTCAATTTTGTTACATCATTTCTTTAACTTTGTTTTCATTTGGTAGGAGTCACGAACCTATTTGATGAATAACATTACGATGATCTTACACTATAATATGTAACGGTTAAAGGTGCTTAAAAAAAAGGAATAGGTGATGCTTGAGATTTGTGTCCGGAAACCAATTTATCAGGGATAATCTTATTTTTGGGATTATAATCTATAAAATTATTCTAAAAAGCACCTAATTTACTAGGGTAGTGATTCCGTTAGAAATTGGAGGTAAGGTAGTGAGATTGGATGAGTTAAAGGATGAATTGACCTCATTTATCTTATGTGTGTTTATGTTTGTGTTACAATTTTATAGAATAATTGAAGAACATTTATATATTCCCTTGATGTTACCTGCTATGCTAGCTAAACTTTTATTTAATGAATTTCATTCTGGCATGATTAGTTTAGATTTACTTTCTGTTGTAAATTGTTTTGTCCTAATGAATACTTGTAAAGTGTTTTGATAGACATGTGTGGTAGAGAGAATTTCTGAACTGTTTTCTTCCTGCTTATATTTTCTGTACTAAATGCTATAGATGTTAAAAAATTAAGTTTAGGGGTAGGAAGAAAAATAAAATTTTAATGTGAAAGTACTTCCTTTTAGTGTAATTTTAGTATAAGCATGTTTTAGGTTTGATTTATTTTCTCCTACAATCATTCTATCCTGATTATGCATGTATATTAATTTGATAGGATGTTATAGTAGTAAGTAGATTCAACCTTTATTTTTTCTTCCTGCAACTTTTAATGGAATTAATTGCAAATTATTTTTGAAATTTAGTTTTGGGAGAAGAAAAATAATAACTCTTATTTGTTATCAATTGTTATATTTTCAAAAAATTTTAGCATAACTTCTGGCAGTTGAACTTCGCTTGAGATAACTAAAACTTTTTATTTTAATTGAATAATATGGAAGGATTAGATGAAAGTTTTTAGTAATAAAAGTTAATTTTATAAGGAAAAGATATTTGTTATAAAAGAATTTTATTATTGTTAACTATTTAAAGTAAGGAAAACTGTATTTTTGAAATGTTAAGAGACTTAAAGTACTGTTTGTTAAGAAGAGATTGTGAATTTATGATGAATAATGAAGCTCATACCTAATTATAAAGTAAGGAGGTGTTTCAAGTTTGAACTTTAGAAAGAGGAGAGTGAAGCTCAAAATCAATAGAAGCTATCCAGATATAGTAATCCTCATTAAAAAAAGAAGAGAAAAAGAAAAAAAGATAAGGATTGAAAAACAATCCCAAAAAAAAAGAGAAAAAGAAAAAGAAAGAAAATATTTATGAGGAAAGCTTGAGGAGATGCCTAATCAAAAATTGGCTTCACTTTAGTCACCCTAAAGGGAGAACTTGAATTCATTTCTGAATTTCTATTAAAAGTATTGGGCTACATTCTGATGAAGTTTTCATAAACTACTTTTTCATATAATCTTTCTAGGCACTCTTAATGTGACAAATTATGATTTATCTTGAAAAAAATATAAGACTGGAACCCTTAGACTTGATTGCTGAACATTCTTATACCTGTAGTGTTAACCTGAGTTACTCAATTTCTTTCTAAAAGTCTAACCAATATATTATTTTGAATGAAAAATTTTAGTTACTTAAAGGTGAAAAGTACATTAACTTGAGTTATATTTTTTTATGTAGTAAAAGGGTTACTTGAGGACAAGTAACAGTTAAGTTTGGGGGATTCTGACACACCAAAAATATATACACTTTTTACTATATGAGTTTACTCATTTTTTGTGATATTACACTTTAAAAGGAAGGTATTTTATATGTTTTTTGGTTTTAAGTACAATAAATGGTGATTGGAGCAAAAAGAAGCAAAAATGGTGCAATTTGGAGTAAAAACGAGCAAGAAAACAAATTTTGGCTTGTCACCTTTCGATAAGTCTTTCTATGTTTAATCTCTTTTAAAATTCTTGCATATTTTTGAATAAAATTACACTTTAGAGAAAGTTTGTTTTTATGCCTATTTTGTAGGGCTATCTGGTAGGATCGCAACACAATTGAAATAGGGCAAATCAGAGCTGTACCGGAGCCAAACGGAGCAAAATGGTAGAGCTGCGTAGGATGGGCACCGGGGGTGCCTAAACTGGCCCAGGCAGCACCAGAAGCCTGAGACCACGAAAAATAGGGTGCCGACAGCACCCTATTCAGTGCCGGCGGCGCCCGAGACGGCTTGGACGCTATATTAGGCAGAATTTGGCCAAATACATCAAATCTGGACTCTTTTTGGAGGGTTTCTTCGTGTACCTCTTGGGAAATTCGTCCCTAGACTATTTTAAACCAAATTTGAAGCCAAAAATAAAGAACAGATGTTAGGGAAAACTTGGAGAATGCTTAGAGATCTGAAAATAGGAGTAGAAATGTAGATTTCTACCTTTTTGGAGAGATTGGTGAGGGGATTTTGAGAGAATCTGTAAGGGAATGTTCTAGCATTGCATAGATCCGCGGGAGACATCGTGGGGGAGATTTTCATCTTTCTTACAAGGGGAAAAAGGTATGTATTGTGTTTTTCATTATCTTATGATATTGTAAACACTTATTTTGTAGATTTGCTTTAAAATAAAGTTTTCCATAATGTTTTGTTTGTGCTTTGTGACGTCTTTCTCTTACTCTTTCTTCTTCTATGAAAAAAATAGTAGTATGAGAAGATTATGCCATTGTTTTCATTCTACTTTTCTTTTGCAATGAGTACGACTCATTTTTAGGATATTGGGATGCTTGCTAAAAGAAGCTTTAATTATAAATGTGATTGTTTTTACTTGCACTTCATTTACATTACAATAAGGGCCCGTTGTATTGTTAAAATTCATTGTAATGCAATTGTCTTGAAAGGGCAGTGTAATTCTCAATAAAGTGGAACCACGTTCAATGTCCATTAATGAATTGTGTAGTTCATGGGGATTGAGTGCAAATAAATAGGGAAATATGGTTTTGATGGGCGTCGAATTGGAGGTTTCAGTGTGACAGGCTGAGATCCCTAATTTGGTCCTAAGATTAGTAACTAAACGTGAAGGTTAGACTTCAGGTGAAGGGTGAGCGGGAGCTCCGTAGTGACAGCCGGTATCCTCTCAGCCTAGCCTTAGATTTAGTGACTGAACTTAGGATATGTTAATGTTTTTTACATGCTTAAAAGAGGGGTACTCTTTTGAGGGTAAAGAATAGGATTGCTCCTATTTGGCACATACAATATTTAATGCATCACATTCCTAAACTTTATCTAATTCATTACATAAGAATAGTAGATTTCATTATCTCAAAATTCACCAAACCAATTTCCCAAAAAGGGTTATCTTTAGAAGTAATATTTGCAATTAGGAGTAGTTATTATCCTTACATATAATCATCTGCATTTGGGAGTAGTTGTTAGAAAAACCACTTATATCACCCTTCCAAACTAAGGTTGTTAGTAGTAGACTAGAATTTGACTAAGAACCTCTTACCTCGCTTCTCTATAGGATCGATAAACGAGACTCCATTAGAGCCTTGTATTACTTAATACGATACGTATACTACCATTTGAAATTGTGACTTTACAAAAATCATCATAAATATATAAATTTGAGGTCATAAATTCTTACATATAAAAAATCACATCACCAAGTCTATAAAAAGAACCTGATTTAAGAGAAACACTTGCCCCAAGTCATATTTTCATTTTTGATTCTTAAGAAGAGTATTTCGAGTGCATCATGTCTTCTTGGGAGAATGAGATGAAGAAGAAGCAAGATTCTGACAAGAGTAAGTTCATTAGTGTTAGTGCTAAAGAGTTATTCAATGGATTTCTCACTGTTAGTATTCAAGGGATTGCAGAAATGATTGTAAATATTGAAGCCCAACTAACTTCAATGGAAGCAAAGATCAATGAAACTAACTTACATTTGGAGCACATGGGATGGCAACTCAAGATGCAATTCAATCATTCAAGATACATGGAAGAAGTAGATAAGGCGATGTTTTTGCAGAAATGATTGAACAATTTTTTCCCGTTCTATCAGATTTATATTCCAAAAGGGTCAAATGAGAATAATAGTGGTTCTGGATATAATCCGCCTAGTGGAATTAAGTATGCTTCGGTTTTATATGTTTAGTGTTATTCTGTGTTTTGTTTAATATGTTTTGTGTTCTTATGTGTTTTGTTTGGTGTGTTTAGTGTTTATATTTAAGTTTTTAATTACACCTTATGATGTGATAGTTACATCCTAGAGATGTAAACTTCTCAATTTGAGATTAAGTCTCTCGTATTTAGATAATTTCAACTTATGTATGTGGATAGAAATTCTAGGATTGTATTAAGTGTAATGTTTGTTTTAATGAATATAAGTTTGTGTTTGTGTGAAATTTTTTTGCAATCGATGAATATTTTAACATTTGAATTGGAATATTGGAAGATTTATGGGGAAGAGATAATTATTTTGAAGAGACTAAGGGTGATTAACGAAGTGGTTTAAAGCATATACCTTAATTGTGAAAATCTAAGTATTGGCGGCTAAGCGCCAGATTGTCTGGCACTTAAGTGCCAGATTTTGTGGTTAAGCGCCGAAGGGTTCGCGCTTAGGCGCCAGTTCCAAAAAATTGGTTCCCACCCTTTAAAAAACCGTGAATCACCATTTTTAACTCCCTGTTTATCTTCAACCTGTCATTTTCATGCGAGAGAGAGTATAAGGCATCTATGATGTGGATCATTTAAGAGTTGATCTCAACAAAAATTTGTAAATTTGGATTTCTTGAGGTAAGAGCATTACTCCTAAGTAAATTTTTTTTTTATTTTCACCATGTATTTTGAGTACATTTTGGAAAAGCTTAAAATCACTGTTCATGGTGAAAGTTTGAGGAAAAAGTTAAGAAATTACTTGGATTTAGTGGAAGTATCTTTCGGAAGATAACTTAGCAAGTTTAGTTTGATTTTGGAATTTATGGTAAATTTTTAGTGAATTTTTAGTGATGGCTCCAAAGTCGAAGCACGAGAGGAAAGATAAAGTTTGATTCCGACAAATTTGTTAGTGTGAAGGCTGAGGAACGATACATCGATGTGTTTCAGTCAAGTAAATTGATTCCTGAAAGAGTGTTTAGTAAGCCATGAGAAGTGTTTGAAGATATGATTGCTAAGAGGAACTGAGAGAGCTATTGTTGCTTCTCCGCTGTAGCTGTTGTTCTGTTGTTAGAGAATTCTATGTGAATTTTCCTGCATCAGAAGAGAATTTAGTGATGGTTAGGGGGGCAAGATGCAAACTTTTCTTCTAAGGTAATTAACACATTCTATCAACTGTGTCCTACTATGTTTTGTTTTTATTATAATTTTTATCTTACGAAAGGGAGAGTTAGATGAGATAATGAGATTTTTGACTGATGGAAGAGGATTATGGAAATTAGTAAATGATAGAAGAATGAATTTTCCTGCTTCTAAATTAAATGCCACTTCTAAGGCATGGCATTATTTTATCTCTTCTAAATTGTTGCCTTCAAGTCATACAAGTGAAGTGATGAGGGAAAGAGGTGTTTTGAACCGTTGCATTCAGAAAGGGAAGCCTATAGATAATGGAGTGATCATTTATGATTATATTGTGAACTGTGCCAGATCTACCACTACTGCAGGTATGGGATTTCCTTCCCTAATTCATTCAATATGTTAACTGTCTGAAGTGAAGTTTGAAACCTGGGAAGAGGTACTTCAGCCTTTGAAACCTATCTCCAGTGTAAACGTTGGAGCTTACACTGTACATTCAGAATTTGGCTGGAGAGGAGCATTTGGTAAGGCTTCTACTGCTTCTGCTTCTGTTGCATCTACTTCTCGTGCTACTACTTCACGTTCTTCGTCATCTACTGATTCACAGACTGGTTTATTAAGAAAAAATTTGAAGAAAGTGAGTCTTACTTGAGAGAATTTGAAAGATATGGATGCTAAGATGGATAATGTGGAGAGATATATTGTTAAACATGATGAGTATGAGGAGAACTATTAGCATTATTTGGATAGGCTGATTCGAGGTTATCATAGTGCTGAGATGCCCCCTCATCCATTCTACATACCTTATGTGTCATCCAGGGATTGGAATGAGCAGGATGATGATGATGAGGCTGAAGAGATATGTTTGTTGCTTGTTTTAGTTATTGTGTTGTTGTGCTGTGTTATTGTGTACTTTGTCTAGTATGTTTTTTGATGATTGTGTTGTGATGTGAACTCTGATAGTATGCAGATTGTAGTTATACTATTTATCTGTTATGCATATTCAGATGTACTGTTGCTGGATTGATGTTTTATATGTTGCTTTGAGTGTAGTGTGTGTGGTAGTAAATGTTTTAATTTATATGTTGTACTAGAGTTTTTTTTGGGGTGTACTTTAATTCTAAAACTTTTAGGAGATTAGAGAACACTATAGAAACTACTTTTTAGGAGACTGCATGCTTAAAAACTTTAAGAAAATCTACCACTACCATTTACTATCTAGTATCTGTGTGATTTCAGTTAGTGTGTATTTGCTATTAAAACCTTCACTACTGTAGAAGTCTTTTGAAATTTTTAATTTTCTTGTTATAAAAAGAAAATGTTTTGAAAAACTGAATTTGATTTCCTTTTACTCTTATTGCTTAAATTATTATTCTTGCATATCTAGGATATTTAAATTCCTGCAAGCATGTTATGTTAGTCTTTAATTCTCACCCATGTATCATTTCTTATGCTTAAATGTTTTATTCTAACTAAAACCTAAAGTTTGGGGGGGGGATCTTAAAAACAAATTGTTTTTCTTTTTTAAAAAAAAAAAACTAACTTTTTTTTGGTTCTGAAGAATACTTAAAATAAATCTTATTTCTTGATTGAGAACAATTATGTATATGAAGTTTTATTAGGGGAACAAAAATTTTGAATATAGAAATGAATAAAAGAATTTAGTTGAAAATTTATAGTAATCATGAAAAATTTAAAGTTAAAATTTTCTTAGTGAAGAGATGTTAAATCTAGCTATCTATCTTTAGTAAGAAATTTTATCTTTTTGGATAAATAGAAGATTTGAATTTTATTCTTCAAAACTTAAATTTCTTTTATTGAAGGATAATTTTCAAATACTATTATTATGATTTTAAGTGAAAGATATATATTTGACCTTTATTTTAAATGGAAGGGTGGAATTCAAAATCAATAAAGGCCTATCCAGTTACAGTAATCCTTGCCTTAGAAAAAGAAAAAAATCGAAAAAAAGAGAAAAACAAAAAAAGAAAAAGAAAATGAATAGAAAATGAAAAAGAAAAAGTGAAAAATAGTATGTAAAAAGGGAGGAGAAGCTTGAGGATTTAAGGGCCTAATCAAAAATTGGTTCCATACCTAAAGTTTAACATATAAGTTCAGAGAAAATCTAAAGCTTAAGGTTATAATATAGTATGTAAAATTATTTTCAAATAAAGATTTTTAAGTGAGGAAAATAAGATGTTTTAATCCTATATTTTAAAGAATCTACAAATATTTCTGAATTTGATAGAGATTTATATTTGTCATTTTTCTTTCCTTAAGAACTTTCTATACTTTATGTTGGTCTTAATTACGAAATTTTTTTCTATATTGGACTATTCCAATTCTAGAATAGAATTTTGTTATCTTTCTAAGAAACTCATTACATAATTTGCATGTTAAAATTTTTCTATGAGATTTACTGTTGCTTGAAGACAAGTAATATTTTATGTTTGGGCAATTTTGATACACCTAAAATATATAGTATTTTTTGTGCACATTTTTATACCTATTTTTGATGATATTGCACTTTAAATGGAAGGTATTTTGTGTTTTTTGTGCAGTTATGATGAACATGAGTAATTATGATGAAAGGAACAAAATTGGATCAAATTTGGAGCAAAATAATGAAAAATGAAAATTTGTGCAATGGCGGCTAAGCGCTGCTGGGCCGGAGCTTAGCCGCCACAATTAAAAATCGAGTTTAATTTGAATTTGGAGCCATTTTCAAAGGGGATGGGATGCAACTTTTGGTCATAACTTCCATAACTTCCTTTGGTCGGCAAGTTTTAATGAAGGGGTGCATTCTTTGGTGGATACATCGAATCTGGACACATTTTGAAGAGACACCAAGGCACCTTTTGGTTTAATATTTAAAGTGAATCTTAGGAAAAAAAAGAGAGCTCTTCCTTTGCATTTTAAAGGGTTCTTCCATTGCATTTTTACAGAGTTTTTATTTTAGTTTTAATTAGGAGTAGGTGTAGAGAATAGAAAAGAGAAAAGTGTAGGATTGAAGCCCTCTTCTTTCCACTACTTTTCTTTCATTTATTTTAGTTTAGTTTTTATTGAAGTCTGGAGTTTGTATTCTGAGTCATCAAAGTTTGGAGACTTGCTCTGAGGAGTAGTTTAGTGAAGATTCAAAGTTTCTGAGGAACTTCCTGAGTCTTGTGAAGAGGATTTTCAGATAAGTGTTTACTTTTATTCTTACATTTGGTTTTTAATTAATACTTATCTTTGTTTGTTGTTTTTCTTATGGCTTTTAATTTCAAATCAATGAGTCTTTGTATTTTCTCAATGCATTCTGAGTAGTTTACATTATCTTTTTCTTTCTTAAATGAAGAAGTAAGTAATTCATGAAGAATTGTTGTGGAAAGTATATGTGTTTAAAGTTGGAAGAAGTTGTGAAAATTGATTCTATAAACATTATTTACTTCTTAATTTGGCCTGTTAATATGTAAAATTTGTGGTGAGATTATGTAAGATCCAATGCGGTATTGTCTCATAAAAGTTCGTAAGAATCACATGCAATTATATGGGTGAAAATTGTAGTTCATATAAATGAATGTAATGTATTAGAAGATGTTTTAAAAAGGGGAGTAAAATTAGAGGATTTTTAGTGTGACAGGCTAAAAGCCCCTAATTTGGTTAGAAGTTTTGAATTTTGTTATGAGAAGTTAGCCCCCGGTGGAGGAAATCGAGGGAACTCCAAAGTGAGAGTTGTTATCTTCCCTCCCTAACCATGTTCAAAATGATAAAATTTCAAATTAACCAATGTTCTTTATATAACCAAGGTTAAAGAATACATTTGCTTCTATTTTTCACAAATATTTTACATACTCCCACAACAATACTTTCATAATTAGTACTATTTTATAAAAGAAAGAAAAAGATATTCTAGTTAGTGGTGTTTTTCATACCAATTCTAGTTAATAATGTTTTTCATACCGTGTTTACAGTTATTATAATTTTAATTTCTTGTTTGACTTTTATAAGAAAATTTAAGGAGTGAAATCAAATATCAAACTTTTCAAAATCAAAACATACTTTCAAAAGCTAATTAAAAAAGTAAAAAGATAATTTTCTTATTTCTTTAAAGATATATCACTTTCCCTGTGGGTTCGATATATCGGGGCTTAATCAGAATGTCCTATATTACTTGATAAACGATATGTATACTTGCATAGTATCCCATATTATAAAATCATAATTTTCATATCTAAATCATCAACACATCCAATGGCGCTTAGCCGCCACTGCCCAAATTTTCATTTTTCATTTTTTTTGCTCCAAATTTGATCAAATTTTGCTCCTTTCATCATAATTACTCATTTTCATCATACCTGAAAGAAAAATCAAAATACATTCCATTAAACTACAATATCATAAAAAATAGGTATAAAAATGTGCATAAAAAATACTATATATTTTAGCTGTATCAACCAACTGCTTAATATTTTATTCTGGTAGCATACTCTGATCTGGATATTTCTTGTGCTGCTCTTCTTCGTTAGCAGAAGTGACAACTCTTCTTTCATCTGTAATGTGTATGATCTTGGGCTGATTCACTTTTGGAGATGCTTGTTGACCTCATTTTTGGGTGAGGTCTGTTTCTTCCTATTAGTTCTTAGGAGCTAGCGATAGGACTTCTCCTTAACTATCCTAGAAGACTAGAGTTGGGCCCCACCATTTAGCATTTCTAAACAAGTTCTTAACTCCTCCTGGGACCCCACTTGGATGGTTGCAAACCTCTAAATCACCTTGGAAGGCTAAAACCACCATTTGGAAAACCAATAGTGAGTTCCTATATGAATGTTTAGACTTAGCGTAACCTTGGGTGACTTGACCTTCTCTTGCACACACACACACCGCTAAACCATTTGACCCAAAGCCACTCAATCTTCCCCAAACCAAATTCCAAACTCTTCCTAAGAACTCCACAAACAAAATTCAACATCAAATTTTCCCCAATTTAAACTCAAACCTCACTTAAGTCCTACTCAAACCAAAATGCTCAATTTTTGTCGTAAATTACCCATGAACCCAAGTGTGCCCAAATTCAATCCAATTCAACTCAAATGTTCCCCAAAATTGTTTTAAAAACTTCATAACACATTCCTATACCAAATAAAACAATCATTTGGCCAATATTTTGATTGAAGTCCCATGCAAAATCATTTAAAACCAAAATCCCCAAATTTACCCTAAGGTTGTCACATGGCCTAAACTCTCTAAATTAAATCCTTTAAACCCAAAACTTACACCCAATTTCTATCCAAGACCTTTCATAACAATCACCTACATCATTTTTAACCATTAATTGAGCTCTAAACAAGCACTAACCCAACCTACATTCAACTTAACCCGTGGTTACCCAAATTAGCCAAATCACCAAATTCCATCAAATTCACTTCCCAAATCAATTCAATTTCATCCCTAACCTTTTCCATAAGCTTTGTAACAATCATTTAAGACATTTTGATCAACCAATTTGATTCAAATAAAACCTAAACTAAAGCTAGCCCAACAAAAATTCAAATCATTCCATGTTAACAAATGATCCAAATTAAACCCAACCAAGCCAAATTTGATCAAACCAACCCCATGACAGCTAACGCTAGACCTCTAAGGGTAGGTTTGACCTGACCCAACCCATGCCCCATGAGTCATGGACCCGACCATTGGGTTTAGCCACTTGGTTAAGGCTATGTCCCATCCTCTAACTCACCATAAGCAACCTCCCTACCAAAATTAATTGGACTAAACTCCCCCTCCACTCCTTCTCAGGCCTGCCAGTCCTTTCCAGCCGCCCTAGCCACCAGAAAGGACACACCTGAGTGGTTTATGTTTATTGTGTAGGATAGTTCTTTTAGTAACACACCACTCCACTTCACCATTTCTACTTACTTTAACATAGTTTGTATTATGATTAGAAGAGAGAATTGGGTCCTTAGAGTTGGACACCAACCCTTAAGGAGTATTGTAAAAAAAAATAAAGTTTTCAAAGGAACTTCAGGAGTTTGTTGGAGAGGATTTTCATATAGGTATTTATCATTGTTACTACATTTGCTTTTTAATTAAGGTTTCTTGTGTTTTCACTATGATTTCTACTTTTAAACCAAGTTGTGATTATATTTTCTCCATGAATTTTGAGTAGTTTTCTTTATCTTTTTCCTTAAAATCATGAAGAAATTATGTTATGGATGGATGTTGTCTGAAGTATAGAAATTAGTGTTGGAAGAAGTTGTGACAATTTGAAACCTTGCACTTCATTTACTTCATAATTTGGTCAATTAATATATTAATATATGTTATGAGAACATGTAAGAATCACATGAAATTTATTGTTTTTTCTCATGATAGTGCTGTTAGCCCCTAGTTAGAGGGAGAAGAGGAAACTCTAGAGTGAGAGTTAGTATCTTTCCTGCCTAGCCCATCTTCAAGATTACTAAACCATTAGATTAACCTATGTTCTTTATAGCATCTCTAGTAAGGTTAAATAATATAATTACTCCTATTTGTGACAACACATTTTAGATACTTCCACAACAGAATTCCATGTCTTGTTACTGATTCAGAATAAGAAAAAAGATATTTTATTTACATTTGCTTTCATCTTACAAAAATCTAGTTAAAGTATTTGTTTGCTTTCATTTCAAATTCTTAAATTAAAAAAATGAATTGAACTTTCTTTCCTATAATATTATCTTTAGTTTGGGTAATATCTTTCTTAAAAAGTAAAAATTTATTTTTTTGTTTTCTTTATTAAGAATATTCCAAAAATTTTTCCTATGGGTTTGATACTCAGGGCTTAATCAGAAAGTTCAATATTATACGTGCGTAGAACCCCATTTCATAATTAAAAGGAAGTATAAAGTATAAAATAATGAAACATAAGCATAAATATCAGGGATCAGGCACTTAAGGGCAAAATTGATTTATTAAGGAACTTAACCATCTTAATTAAAGTCGGGCTACTATTTTTTTTCAAAGTGTTTTATTATCAATTATGTTTTCTTTCCTAAACCTCATTACAGAAATTTGGATTAATCCTAGCTCACTACTATGTTGTAGTTGTAGGAATGTTAAATTAGGTGAGCCTAATGCTGATTAAAGATTATATTATAATCAAACCATCAACTAGGGGTTTTGAATTAGTGAATTATAACCTTCCAAAATTAAACCCCACTATAGGATCATTCCATCTAAATAATATTAGCATTAATAATCATTTAGGAAATTACAATTTTATCATTATTATGCAAAAGTGAGCAATTGGTTTCTACCATTTAATCTCATATGTTTTAATCATCTAGAGAAGTTTATTATAATCATTCATTACCCATTTATCTCTTAACTTAGCCCAAATATTAATTAGAGCTTAAATCCCATAATTACCATTTTGCTATTTTAAAGCCTCATCACTTCATAATTTTTTAACTTAAACTCAAATGGCTTTGAAATTTTTATGTTACCCCGCTCATGGGTCAATTAAAATATCAGAGGAAAATATGTAAATTTCATTTTTTTTAAATTTTTTTAATTATTTTTAATGAAAAATTATGTATTTTCCAATTTAATTAATTAAATTTTCAAAATTATCTGTCCTTTGAAAAATTAATGATGGTTCACCAAGGTCAAGGACCACTTAAGTCAATTTTCATGATTTTTTTTAATTTTATATAAATTATTTGATTTGGAGTATTAATTAAATATAAAATATTATTTAGCTTGAAAATTGCTTTTTATATTTTCCTTAAACCCAAAGAAAAAAATTTTATAATTTTTTATTTATATTTTATTTATAATAATTATTTTAGTGCAAAATTAAAGAAAATAATTTTAAGCTTAAAAAAATTCTTAACAATATTTATAAAATTAGAAAAAATATTATAATTTCTCCCAAGTGATCAAAAAATAAATTAGAAGATTTTGTTGCACTTTTATATTTTTTTGATTTTTCTAATTTTTAATTATTTTTTAATTAAAATTTAGCTAGAAAATGAAATTTTTATTTTAATATCTTTTTTATTTTTTGTAATTTCCTCTCGGTCAAAATGAAATACCAAAAATTTTTATATTTTTTCAAATTATATTTTATTTATTATAATTATTTTAGTGTAAAAATACCATTTTACTTGGAAAAATTAGTTTTAGTGGTCAAATCAACTAATATTAATTACAAATATTTGCAAGGGGTTTGTTTGACTTTTATCTTCAATGTGTGTTGAATTTTGTGATTTTTCTAATCATATTTTGTTTATTAAATTTTTCTTAAATTTTAATGAATTAAGTACATATAATATTATTTTTAATTAATCAAATCCATTTTATATTTTTCCTAAGGGCCTCTGACTACAGTGAACAAAATTTTCTAATCTATATTTTAATTTTTCTAATTTTTAATAAAAAATGATGTAATTTACATCGCTTTCATACTTATGGGTGTTTAATAGTCTTGGAACAATCTGGGAACAAACCTAAATACATAAATTTTAAACCCTCCAAATTTCATCATATGGTGATTTATATTTCATGAGTTATGATTTAATGAAGTCCCTAAGTATTTAATTAATTTAAAAATAAATATAAGTCAAATATTTTTATATTTTTATTTCGCGTTATTGTCCTCTAATCACCTAGTAACAATGTTTATTTATTTTATTTTTAACATTTTTCTACAATAAGTTATACAATTTCTAATTTTTCTGAAGTAAATAAATCAATCTAGTACATATTATCCTACTTATCCATGTCAACCTACGGAGGCTGCTGACTCCGTGAGTTGAGCTCTGGTTCAATGCCTCTATCCACATAGCCACCTCATCAACCTGCACTTTATATAATAAGAGTTCATCTAGTGTGATCTCATCCATCCATTCGCTACACGCTTGATCCAATGGATGAGTGTTATCAAGCACAACTGGAGTAAATAGAGAACCATCCACTTTCAAACCCTAAGATCTCTCTCGATACTTAGTCAATTTGCTCACGGTTTATTCCTACAGATTCATCCAGTCATAGTGAACTTATCAATACGGTTGATCATGGAATATAAATTTTCTTTATAAAGACCTAAACCAAGCTTAGTTTGGGGGAAAAGGGGGCATACCTTTGTCTGAGAGGTGAGGCTTCAATCAGATGATTGTAGGTGCTTTGTTGGGATGTGGCAAATTTGCTGGAGTTGTTTGTTCAAGTTGAGGTTGGGGTTGTGTAAGAATTCCTCCGACAAGCGGAGGGGCCTTAATCGAACTATGGTTTAGAGGGCTTGGAAGATGGGGCTTTCAGTGAGGAACTTCTTTGTTTGGTTTGTAAAGGTGAGGAGGAAGTCAATTTGGAGATTAGTGGAGTTTTAGGGAGTGTCTTGTTTCTAACCGATTTTTGGTTGTCAAAATTGGCCTCAGATAGTGGGGAGAATGGTTGGAGAGTGGTGGACTTAAGCTTAGGTAGATCTGGAGGGGCTCTGGAAGCAATTTGGCAGGCTTTCCCCAAGGTTTGGTGCACTCTCCCTAATTGGCGGTGTGGGGTTGGAGCTTAAATAAGCTTGGCCATGGTGGTCACCAGGACTAGCTATTTGCTACAATCAACTGCTTATGTGAAGGGTTGAGCGGCGCAAACGACCAAATTGGGTGAGCCAACTCAGGGAGTTCTAATTTTTTGATTAAGGTTTGGGGTGGCTCTTGGTTTCTGTGTTTTCTGGCCACTAACCTGGCTGGCAAGGCCAAGGTTATTGGCTAGATGGTTTAGGTGGACCGAGAGAGTTTGACGGTGATGTTTTGGGTCTTGAGAAGGCTGGTAGCAATGATCTCTTTATTTTTGCTAATTTTAGGAGGAAATCCCATAAATTGGGGGATGCTTGATCCATGGCTCATGTAGGTTCGGCTTGGTAGATCTGGTTGGGCCTAAGGGTTCAAATGATGGTTGTGGAGGCCATATCTTAGTTAATTTCGATGGGTTTGGTCATGTTTAAGTTTTGGGTTTAAGATTGGGGTTTTGGTTTGGACTTGGGTCTAGGTTGGGTTTGGGCTCAATTGAGTGGAAATTTGATGGGTTGAAGGGTTCAATTTAGAAGATTTTGAATTTTGGGCCAAAATTCGTGAGTTTTTCCTTAGGTTGATTTGGGTTAGGTTTGAGATTAGGTTAAGTCCAATTAAGGGCTTAAATATATCTAGGATAACGTCATGAAGACTTGGGAAAGTGAATTTGGTGTGATTGAATTGATTGTGAGGTTTAATTTAATGGATTTTAAAGATATAGTTAAATTAGGGATTTTGGGTTGAGCTTAGAATTTTGGGTTTGAAATTCGGTGCAATTGGGCTTAGATTTGGTTATGATTGAGATTAGACAAGATGAATTTTCATTTGGAGTTGAAATTGGGGAAGTTTGGAATCAATTTGGTGGAAATTGGATTTGATTTGGGTATTTTAGGCTTTTAGGGGCAATCTTAGTCTAAATTTGTCAGATTAGGTGAATTTAGGCTCAAGGAGTGGTTCAAATTGATTTTTGGAACATTTGGAGTGATCTTTGAGATTTTAGAAATTTTGAAATTTTTTGAGGCATGAAAGTATTTTGGTAATTTTGGCAATTTTAGTGGTATTTTGGGAGTTTTGAAAAATTTTGGGTACTTTAGATAATTTGAGTGATTTTAAATGGTTTTAAAAGGTTTTGATTGGTATTTGAAGAAATTTGAGAATTTGTGTAATTTTTAGAAATTTAGCGTTTTAAGGGCATTTTGGTAATTTTTGTGAAGTTTAGAGCTAAAGGGCTAAAGTTTAGGAGTCTTGGTGAAATTGGGATTAATTTAGAGTATTCATAATTGAATTACTGCGATTGAGCCATAAGACCATGAGAGATCCCATTTTTGATCTTTCATGTGTTGTTCTTGGCTGCCAAACTCTAGCCTTGGGCTAAGGGTTGGGGGACACAGAGTAGGAAACTAGGCTAAGGGTGATTGGTTTAGGGCTTTTTGGTTGTGAGTGAAAGTGTGAGGTTGTGTGTGTGTGCAAGACTGACCAAGGACACACCAACCAGAGCTAACCTTAAGGCCACACAATCTTATGGGCACCTTCCTTGAGTTCCTCATATTTGGTCCCCATCCTACTAGGTGCTAGAGGTTATAACTAAACATATGGGACTCCAGGAAGAGTAAATAAGTTTGTAGAATTTCTAATGGGGTAGGGTTCCATCAGTAGTCCTCTAGGATATTCAACTGGGAATATGGCTAGATCTTAGGCTTCTAAAAAAGAAAGACTAGACCTCAAAAAAGTGAGGTCAACATTTACCTCGAAGTTCTATGGCTTTTAGTTTAATTCTAAAGAGTAGTTTAGCTGATGTAGACTTTTTGCTCTCATAAAGATGTTCTCCTGCATGTCCTAGTCGTGCTACTCATGGTGTTTGCTCCAAGCTCCTCGTTGAAGTACCAGTTCTAAAGTTTATATTTTAAAAGTTTTTACTGTGTATGTTTCAATGTTTTGGTTTTATTGTTGTTGTTGTTATTTAATTGCTTTGGGGAAAATTTAATTTAATTCAAGAGATATCAGTTAGGATTCATGGTTCCCTTTTTCTTACACCACTATTCTCTTTTGAATTTACTTAGTTTAAGTGAGTCGGTAGAATCGTTTTGACCAGAGAATTCCCTTTAGAAAAACGAAAGTTAACTCATCCGAGAGATTCTCGTAAATCCAAAAAGGGTGAATTATGTTTGTTTATTATTTTAAAAGTGCAGTTTTAATTTTATAAATGTGTTTTGTTTTTTCTTTTTATTATTTTTGGTTGGTTTTGTTTTAGCTTTATTTTTACATGGAGAGTAAATAAATGCAAGTAAGAAATGAAGTAAAGTAAATAAAAGAACTGCAGTACATAAAATAAAATGCGTACCTAGGCTTCTGCTATCGCTGCATTGTTAGTTCATAAAGTATAATATAATTTGCATGATATTTAAATAAATTGTAGGAAAAGAGAACAGGAAAGCTTAATATGAAGAATTCAAAAAGCCAAACGTACTAAAACATGATTAGGTGAAAAAAACCCATATATGGAAGACAAGGACTTGGTGCATGAATTTGGTGTAGGTGGAGGCTCAGAGCTAGACTGTGTTGCTCTGGACCTTGAACAAGAGCTACCAACCCAACAATCTATGGAGGGTGGTCGTAACTTTGATCCTAATGACAAACCGTGGACCTTTATAAGTTTTCATCAAAATTATTTAATTTTTCATGAAAAATTTCTTGTTTGAATTTTCATACAAAGTTCATTTTAACAACAAAAGATAAACTTTCTTTTATTTTTGTAAATTAGTGTAGTCCACAGGCTAATTACTCTAATCAAACTAGGACTACTGACAACCTAAGAGCGTCGGGGCAACAATCTCACGAAGAGTCAGTGACTAGTACCGTTGGTCCTTGTCCTCTCCCTATTGAATGTTCTCCAAGTAGGAGATACTATTTTTTTAAAAAAAACTCACTTTGTATCCTTCATTTCGAACAAATTAGCATTATCGTCATTGCCCTCACCATATAGACATCAGACTTACACAAGTTCGATGATCCATATGAGGCAAAAATGATTCTCCCCATTTGCTCACAAGGATTTAGATACCTTAAGGAAGACTTAAACCCTTTTGCATTGGGTTATAAATGAAGGATAAGTAGCTTAAGAAATTTTTATTGATTTAGGTAAATTAACATGTCCCAAGGCATAACTTGGTGGGTCCCTAATATTTTAAGCATGATTTTCTTTATCAAAGTATAATTAGTTCAATTGTTCCTCAAGACATCCAAAAGATTGCAAAAGGTGTTTGGGGCATAACCCTAAAAATTTTATAAAATCTTCTGAATCATTTTGAGTTCATCTGAACTTACTATGTTGTTGAATCATTCATCATAGTGGTTGAATTTGATCATAGTGGGCTAAATTAATAATTGTCATGAAAATAATTTATTTTGGGTTCAAATGTGATGAAATTGAGTTTGGGTTTAATAGAATTGGCTTTGGAATGGTTTGGGTCAAAATTGGGGGTGAGTTAGGAATTTTGGTGAAAATTGTGTTTCTTTGAAAATTTTAAAAAATTTTAGGCAATTTTGCTAATTTGAGGAGTGTAGCTTATTTTAGGTTAATTGGATAATTTAAAGGAATTTAAAAATAATTTTTGGATGAAAATAGGTATTTTTGGCCTTTAAGGGCATTTTCAAAATTTTTAAGATTTCGCTAATTTGGGAGTTTTAGGGTAAATTTTGGCAAGTTGAATAGTTTGGAATGGTTTGAAATGCTTCTTGGTGAAAATTTTGGAATCTTAGAAATTTTGGAAATTTTTGGGTTTTAAAGAGTATTTTGGTAATTTTGGTGAAATTGGCAAAACTTGGCCTTAGAATTGAATGTGGTTGAACTTAAATTGGTTTAAATTGGTTTTAGAGAAGTTTTGAGTGAAATTGGGGATTTTAACAATCTTGGGTATTTAGGCAATTTTAGTGGAATTGGTTAGATAGGGTGATCATGCAAGTAATGAACATCCTCCCCTAAAGCCATAAGACCTATGAGAGAACTTATTTTGGATCCTCCATGTGTTGGTTCTAGTCATCATAGCCAATGGCTAAGGGCTTGGACCACTTATATGAGTTTCCAAAAAGAGCTAGGAGCAAGGTCAAGGGTAAGCAATCTTAGGGTTTGGAGATGCGTGTATCTGTGATGGGTTCAAGTGTCTGTGTGCAATTCTAAGCCACCGAAGGTTATCATAAGGTCAATTTATCCTATAGAACTCTATCTGAGCTTCCTTGTGTTAGTCTAAAATTTTAAATGCCAATGATCAACCCCACAGATGCAAAATTCCAAAAAGAGTAAAGAAGTGTTTGGAATTTTTGTGAGGTAGGATCCATCACTAATCCTCTATGATAGTTAATAGGAAAGTTCTACGGCTAGATCTGTTGACCTCATTTTTGATGAGGTCTTCTCTTCTCTCTTTAGTACTTAGGATCTAGCCTTAGGCTTTTCCTTTAACTATCTTAGAGGACTAGAGATGGAACCTACCCCTTTAGAAACTCAACCACTTCTTAACTCCCTGCAAACCCCACAAGCTTCGATTGTAAACCCCTAATCACTTGGAGGTTCGAGATCAAATGTGGAGGTTTAAAGGATGAGTTCCCTATAGGACTCTTTGGCCTTAGGATCACCCTGGGTGGCCTAGTCTAGTGAAGGCCGACTTACACATACACTACACTCTCACACACACATTACAAATCCTAAAACCCACACTCTCACCCAAGTTGACCTCTCATGTAGGTAATTCACATGGATGGTCCTTAACCCCTAAGCCCCTGGTTAAGAGGGTTAGGAACAACATAATGAATGCCTCAAATGAGTCCTCTCATGGCTCCTATGGGCTTAATATGGCTTCATGGCTCAACCAAAATGATTCTATTCTACTCAAATTTGATCAATCTTCATTTTTGCCAAAATTTCAATTTTTGACCCTCAGGCCCTGACCCACCGCGACCTACTAAAAGCAACTGGAACTACCCAAAACCACCAAAATTTCCAAATCACCCAAAACTTTTCCAAAATTAACCTTGAACATTTTTCCACCAATCAAATTGATCATCCATAGCCAAATATACCAAAATTTCCAAAAATACCCCCAATACCCTCCAAATACCCAAAATGCCCTTCTTAGACAAAAATTTCATAAATTCAGAAAATTTCCAAAAAATTCCAGAAACTCTCAAATATTTTTATTTTCATTTTGTTCAACTACACCATAAGCTAATTTTGTCAATTTAACCAACTTTTACCAAAACCCCCCAATTTAGCCCATTTTAAACCTAAAGTGAGCCCAATGTTAAACCAAACCACCCCAATTGACCTCAATTTTGGTCCAATTCAATTATAAACTTAAATTCAATATCCCCAATATTAATCTAGACCAAATCCAAGCCCAATTTGATTAACATTTGAATTTAATTTCATTTTTAAGCTTAAAGCCCAATTTTGGCCCATGACCCAAACTTAGCCCAAACCAACCCAATTCAACTCCAATTAACCCCAAACCTTTTCTAAACCTTCCCTAACATCCCCACAAACAAAACACCAACTTAATTTGCCCAAAATTTGGACCCAAACCTACTCAAATTCAACCCAAACCCAAAATCCCTTAAATGGGCCTACACCCAAACCTAACCTAAATAGACCCAAATCCCAAAATCAAAACCCAAACAAAGTTGAAACCTCTTTGAAACACTCCCATAAACATTTCTCAATGTTAATTTTACATCAATTTCAATATAAGCCCAACCTTAGCCAAAGTTAGTCCATTTTGACCTATTTTGACCCTATCACTTAAGAGACCCAATTTAGACCCAATTCAATTCCAAACCACCTCAAATTTGATCCAAATCACTCATGACACATCCTTAAACTAAACCCAACATTTATTTAGCATGGCCCTTTGCAAAATTTTCATCTAAAGGCCCACTTCAAAAGACATTCGAAAGCCCATTCCTAACCAAACTCAAAAGCCCAAGCCCATCCTAAAGCCCACATTACAATCTCATCTCATCCTCACTTAATTAAAATCATTCCTAAGTCCTAAATCAGCAATCAAACCTTTCTAAACAAAGCCATATGACAAACCATCCAAATTTTACACCAAAATACCAAAATTCCTTAAACCCATTTCCATGAAACCAAGCCAACTTTTCCCAAGCCATATAAGAGCCATGAAGCCATCCTTATGCCCAGTGTGAAGCCATGAGGGGTTTGACATGTGACCAAGCTATTAATGGCAAAAGGAGGGCCCCCTTTCCTAATCCTTCATTAAGCCTTTTTAGCCATATCTATGTCACACACTAAACCATGTTTTGCTACCTAATCCTTGATGAAGACTCCACCACACATGGGAGGTTGACCCAACTGATTGCCTTAGCCCAAAATCAGGTTATGGGAGAGTGAACCCAATCCATTTGGATGAGTTGACCGAACCAAGCCTAAAATGGCCTTATCCCCATACCACTTAGAGCCAACGCTTTTACACATGTCCAAAGCCAATTCACTTCACCAAACCCCAGCCCTGACTTCCCTAGTCATGATGGTGACCCATGCCTGGCCGGCCAGCCACCACAGCCACCGGAAAACACCATGGCAGAGACCTTGGAAGGAGCCAAACATTGAAATTCCATCTTGCTGAGCCACCCCATGTCCAGTGGCCATTGCAGCTATTATTCTCTTGATCTAAGCAGCTGATCCCAGCCTTCAACCCTCCCAGGGAAGCCCTCCAGCCAGCCCTATTTAAACACCACCACCTCTCGTCCAAAAGAAGTGCTGAAACAAACCATACAGAAACTCTGCCAAAATCATTCCAGACTCTCCTCCACACCTAGAGAACTTAATCCCTACTAAAATACCCCTGCCATTTCCTCTTAGTGAGCTCAATTTTAGAGTTGAAATCCAAGCCCAAAACCAGGACACTTCACCACAGTGAGTCAATCCTCAAATTGATTGACTCTACACCTTTACCAGACCAAGAGGAGAAGTTCCCCAGCAAAAGCCCCCTCACGAGGCTAGCCATTGCTTCCAGCCTCCAAGCTTTGTGATCGGCTGTGGTCACCTTTGTACCTAGGAAATTCACCAGGCCAAGGGACATCTTCTGGAGCTTTCTTGGACCCAATCAAATATGACACAACTCTCAGATCAAAGCTTCACTTCTTTGAGCAAAGGTATGAGCTCTCTCTTCCTCCCGAGCTTCTGGAGATTCTCCATTTAATATGAATCGATTTCAATGCATATTTACCGTACGGATGTGTACGTCTCTTCAAGAAGAATCAATAGAGCATAAGAACATAAAAATCCATTTAGAAATGAGGGAGATATTAGGGCTAGAAGGTCGACGGTCACGGGTTCACACCAGTCGGAGACGATGACCAGGAGCCGTTGGATCGCACGTGTATCAAGCGGACGACTCAGATGGCATCGGACCAGGAGATGGTACGTGAACGCGGGCACCGTGTAAACTGACTCAGATGGAGGCGTCGAATGGGAGCGCTCCGCGTGGGCTTTCGGATATGTCGTGGATGACAGCGTCGCGCTGGATAAGTAGAAAATTAGGTATTTTTCTTATTTATTAAATACCCAGAACTTCAAAAATACATAACTTTGTATAGAAAAATCCTAAAAATAAATTAAAAATACCCATTTGCTCAGTGAAAAAGGAGAATAATGTGGAAAAGAAATCAAGTCATTTTATTAAGTATTTTATTTTTAATTAATTATTTACTCTCTGCACTATTTTGATTCTCCATGCATGTAGACAATTCATCATGGCATGAGACCATAGGGCTTTTGAAGCCTCTGAACTTGGGAACATTCCTTGAATTTTCCAAGGTCAGAGGCCATCCCTATGAGAAGTTATTGATTTTTCAATTGCATGTTAATATTTTGAGTATTTTAATTCCAATAATTAGCATGTTGAGAAATAAATTCTAGGAAAATTTGGTGATGTTTCTTATGACCAGAGGAACCTAGGAAAAATAGGTTTTGAGTTAATTCACATGGAACAAACCTAATTAGCCTAAATACCCAAAATTGAATTTTAATTAATTAGGGTTAACCACACATTAAATTGACTTGAAAACAATTCTCCACTAATCTTTAGGATTAGAGGAACATCACATAAAAATTTGAAGTCAATTTGATTTGATTAGCCTCACCAAATGGGTTGATTAAGCCTCTTAAGCAAAAATGAATAAAATTAAATTTTAAAAATTCATAACTCACAAAATACTTTTAAAAAAATCACAAAGATGGTCTTGAAGCTTCTCTAATATCAGAGGAACTTAGGAAAATTAAAATTGTAATTTTCTAAAAAAGTTGATTTTTATCATTATTTTAATATTTTTAATAATTAAAAAATAATAAAAATCATAAAAATATTAAAAATCACCAAAATGTCACATTTTAACTTTTAATCACCTAGGAATAAACTAATTATTTTTCCTAAGTCTCTAGGATTAGATATTGAATTTTAAAAGCCTAAAACAACTTTTGAATTAAAAAATGATTTTCTTTAATATTTCCACTAAAATAATTTTAATAAATCAAAGAAAAATCAAAAAATTATAAAATTTGTTTCTCTGAACTCCCTGAGGTCAAAGCGTTTTAAGAAAAATATAAAATCCATTTTTCAACTTTTATTTTATTTTAAAATTAATTAATGCTCCAAAAATCAAAATAATTCTAATAAATAAAATGTAATTCAAAAAATCACCAAAATTGGTCCAAATGGTCCGATGGTCATTAAGAAAGTCCCATAATTTTCTCAAGGATAGAAACATTTCCTTGGTCATGTTATTGAATTTTCCTTGAAAACTCCTATTTTCCATTAAAAATAATTACATAAATAAATTAAATACAAAAAATCACATTTTCTCCTCTAATGTCTTAATTGACATGTGAGTGAGGTTACATAAAAATTTCAAGTTTATTTGAGCTTAGTTTAGTGAGTTATAAAATTATTATGCTTGAAGGGCAAAATGGGTAATTAAAAATTTCAACCCTTAATTAAAATTTTAGGAATAATCAAAAAGTGGAGGGTAAAATATTTGATTTTAAACTGATTTTGGATGTTTGAAATTTAAACAATTGAAGGGTAGAAACCTACTAATCATTTCAAGAATAATCGAAATAAACTTTAATTAATTAATTAATTAAAATTTTGGAAGAGTAATGGAAATTTGAATTATTAAAAATAGGGATATTATTAAGAGGATATTTATTCTTTAATTTAAAAATCCCTAAATAAATCACTTCAATAATACTTAATTCTTAATTAAAAAAAAAGAAAGTTAATTAAAATAATAATCCAAATTAATAATTAAAACTAAAATTAAACTAAAATTAAATTAAAATTAAATTTAAACTAAATTAAAAAATTAAATCAAATTAAATTAAAACTAAACTAAATTAAATTAAATTAAATAAATTAAATTGAAAATTAAATTAAAGTTAAAATTAAACTAAAATTAAATTAAAATTAAGATTAAAATTAAATTAAATAAAATTTAATTTAATTTAAAATTAAATTAAATTAAATTAAACCAAATTAAATTAAAATCAAAATCAAATCAAATTAAGTTAAAATTAAAATAAATTAAATTAAAATTAAGTTGAATTAAATTAAATCAAAATTATTTAACAACAAACCTAAATGAAATCATTAAGAATTAAATCTAAAATAATTTGAACACTATTCCAAACTTAAAGTTGTTAAATTAAAACACTTTAAACCATTAACTCAAACTTTCAATTAATTTGATAAACCAACTTGCCCTTAAAGGCTTTAATTATTATAACTCTTAAATAGAGTATTAAGTGAGATGTCACTTCATTCATCGGGTAATCAAATACCCAAGTTCACTAAGCAAGAGACAAAGTCTAACTAAACTCCTGGATGATTAATTCACATTTGCAGCTAAATTTACTTGGACTCAAAACAAATCCCAGAAATATTGAAAAGATGTTTAGGACTCGTCCTAAGCACTTTCTCAATATGACGAGATGTTTTAGAAGAACAATTGAATTTAATTGTTCTTTGATGAAAAAAATCATCCTTAAACTAAACTAACAACCTAGACGTCATAGGAGATGACTAGTTATAGGATTAGGAATTTGTAGACAACCAAAACCCTTCCCTTAGCTTTACCTAGGTATCTGTTGAAATATTTAAATGCCTCAACATGTGTTTTAAGTGTAGCTTGGGATGACGGGAAGACCCTCCAGGTACGCTTTTATTTAATTGCAATTTACTTTATTGCAATTTACTTACATGCACTGTACTTTACTTTTTCTTGCATGTTAAACAAGACTGTTGCATGAAAATCAAAACCTTTAGGATAGTCCCTAAACTGAAACCAAAACTAAATTAAAAATCATTGCAAGATAAAATTCACCGCCACAACATTCTAAAATATAAAATAACTCAAAATTTAATCACAAACAGAACAACAAAACTACAATCACAACTAAATTAAAACATCTCATTGAATGATCAGGAATACCTCGGATGATGTAACCCACGGGTTGCTAACGGGATTTCCCAAGGTCTAAATGAAAGTGTGGAACTCATTCATTTGAGTTTAGCAAATTCATCTGGACTAAGTGAATCTGATGAAAATAACGGTGCCGGGATGACGAAACCGTGGGATCTTAATCAGTTCTGTTTAATCAACTTTAAGTTTTGTTTAATTAAAATATTAGAAACACTTGGATTTTAAGATTCTCTCTAAACAAAAACACTTCTCTCATCTCCTGATTCATGACTTATAAAACTAAACCTCTGCAACAACAAGTAACTTGGGGTACAGTGGGCAGCAAGGCCATCGTCATCAGCAAAACAACTCTACATCAGCTAAACATTCCTAGAATTAAACAACCAAATTGTAGGATTTCGAGGTAGTTTGCCTAGTGCAACATACATCCTCAACCCTTTTGTTAGGCATTTGCTTAATCATGTTATGTAAATTAAGCCCTAATCGGTATTAGGACTCTGAAGTAGTCGTTTGGTATGACATAAACCCTCACATCTTCGAGGCTATTTGTATAATTATATCATACAAATATAAGTCCTAATTAATTAAAATTGGCAGGATTGAAACGTTAAATAAATTCTCAAATTGAAACCAAACCATAAGATAGTTTGGGAAGTTGCCAAGATTCTTCTTGGATCCTCAGCTTCTCCTACTTCTCTTCCTTTGGACTCCTAAAATAAACTGTTCCAAATTTGAGCTAATCCCTTTTGAAATTTCTAAAATCCAATTATTTAAAAACCTTAAACTTTGAAATTCTTGAGAGCAAAACCACTGATCATTATCGAGAGTTTTCTTAAATGATTCCCGTCATTTAAGATGTAATTAACTATAGGGGCTTGCCCTTATAGAGAACTTTAAGAACCCATGTAATATAAACCCTGCTTAATTCATTTATATTAAGTAGGGGAACTTGTCGGCTTATAAAATTGGTTTGCAGACCAAACGGATGTCGCAGATCTTCTAGTTTATTTAATCGAGCCCCATTATCAAGCAGTGTGTCTATTCCTCGGGACAGATACACGGTTTGTGGTGCAGTGCTCGTTTATATAAACTATTCGGGATGTGAGATTGATTTGATTTCATATCTTAAAATTTTCAAACTTAAAATTATTTTCAAAATCAAATGCTACTTTCCAAATTATATACATATTTAAATTAAATTTAAAATTTAAAATTCGCCGACAATTTCTGTAGGTGACCCCTTTTCAAAAATACAACACTCAACCTAAAAATATGTCGACAAGATCATAGGCCTCTAAGAGAAGAAAACTTATACCTCACCAAAAATGAGGTCAATAAATACTATACTAATAACACTACCAATAACACTACGGCCGTGTTCTTGTGCTAATAATACCAAAATACCACATCGATAACACCCCAATAACACCACCTGAAATATCTATAATCCAAAATTGACTAAAATGAATCCACACCATGCTCAAAGACCATGTTCTGATAGGTCACTGATCCACTAAAAAATTGATAGATTTTTAAAGTCTATTTCATACCTATTTTTGATGATATTGCACTTTAAAGAAATGTATTTTTCATGATTTCATGCAGGTACAGTGATTTTAGGCCTTTGGAGTAAATGGAAGCAAAAAGGAGCAAATTTAGAACAAAATGATGCAAAATACAGATTCTGAGCTGGAGTCACCAGCGTCGGACCGCGCCAACTTACAGAGTGTATTGGCTAGAAGGCGGAAAATAGCACCAGACGACACCCTATCCTGCACCGTACCTTGCCTTATCCCGATTTAAAACTAAGTTCAATGTATTCTGCTGAATTTTGGAGGGATGCTTGAGAAAACTCTTGGGAAATCAATTTTAGCCAAATTCAAACTATTTTGGAGCAAAATATAGAGGAGGAGAGAGTCTTTTGAGTGTGTGATTGAAGAGTGAGAGTGTCTTTTTATTATTTTATTGTAGAGAGTCCATCTATGTTTTATGTGTGTTCTCTTCTAAGAAGTGTAGGAGGAGAGGAAAAGTGAGAGATTTCTTCTTCCTTACATATCTAAAAAGAAAATTGTGCATCGTTGTAAAGAAAAAAGAGGATTCAAAAGAATTCCTTGAGATTTGCTTGGGGAAGAGTATGAGATTAGTTTCCTTTTTTTTACTCTGTTTGTATGACGTTGCTTTTATATATAAAATACATCTTTTATCTTCTTTTCCTCATGAGTCTTGAGTAGATTTATTTGTCTTCTCCTTTTCATGTGATGTGTTATGTTGTGATATGGAAATGATGTACCGATTTATTATGGAGAATTTGTGATTACCTCTTCATTTCGTACTTCATTTACTTTTTGATCTGGCCAATTAAATTGTTAAAACTTGTTGGGAAACATATGTTCTGAAAGAATTATGAGTTCGACAACAAAGGTAAAGGTCACATTCAATGTCCATGAATGAGTGACGTTGTTCATGGGGGTTGGGTGCAAATAAATAGGGAAATATATTTTGATGGGCGTAGAATTGGAGATTTTAGAGTGACAGGCAAAAATACCCAATTTGGTCATAGGGTTTGGAAACCAAAGCAAGAGTTAGCCTTCAGGCGAAGGGAAGTGGGAGCTCTAGAGTGAGAGCAGTATCCTCCCAACCTAACCACGGATTTGGGGACTGAACATAGGATTAGCCAATGTTCTCTATTTGCTTGGAAAAGAGTAAAGAATAGGAATGTTCCAATTTGACACAATACATCTGCACCACTGATTATATCACTAAATCATCACATTATTATTGTAGAAGAGGAGGATTCTTTCTTACATTTAAACTTTTGTTATAAATTTAGTCCTGTGTTAGTTAACTTTGTTAGAAAGTTAGAACGCACTTTAGTAGACTTAGTAATTGCCGCTATTTATTCTCTTTTATTATTAGTAATTATTGTACTTGTGTTGTGATTCATGAGGTGATTTCTGTGCTACATTATAGAATTAATTACCTCCTCGTGGGATCGATAACCAGGACTCCATACAACCCTATAATACTTGAGTGATACGTATACTTGCGTTGAATTGTGCGACTTAAAAGAAACCTAAATCAATATATATATATAAATCCGAGTTCATAAATTTTGGCAGTTTAAAAAATTCTCACCAAGTTTTTGGTGTCGTTGTCGGGGAGGTAACTGTAAAAATTAATTTTATAATATTTGAAAGCTTTTATTTGAATTACAAGTCATAATTATGTGTGTTTGTTTATTATTAGTGTGCTTATTGTGACTGTATGTGTAGTATCAGATCTATAGGTTTAGTGACTCTTCATTATTGTGATTATTAGTGTGCTTACGACTCTAAATTAATTTCACCTACATCTGTGACTCTACATTTAGCTGATCGTTCTATCACTTATCCTAAAGGAGTTGTGGAAGATGTATTAGTGAAGGTGGATAAATTTATCTTTTTTGTGGACTTTGTTGTATTAGATATGGAGGAAGATAAAGAAATTCCAATTATTTTGGAAAAATATTTCTTGCTACAGGGAGAGTTATGATCGATGTTCAAAAAGGAGAATTAACTAAGAGTTAAAAATCAAGTGGTTACTTTAAATACTCTGAAATCTATGAAATATGCTTTGATCCACTAAAAAACTGATAGATTTTTATTATTCATTTCATACATGTTTTTGATGATATTGCACTGTAAATAAAGGTATTTTTCATGATTTCATGCAGGTACAATGATTTTAGGCCTTTGGAGCAAAAGGAAGAGAAAATGAGCAAATTTGGAGCAAAAAAGGATAAAAGTACATTTTATTGAACTAGCACAGAACGGTGCTGTCACCGGCGCCAGACAACGCCAGTTTACAGAGAGTTACGATGTTTTGGCAGAATAATATGCTGAACGACACTCCCACCAGTGTCGTACAGCGCCCTATCCTGAATTCAAACTAGATTCAAGGTATTTAGCTGGATTTTGAAGGGTTGCTTGAGGAAACTCTTGATAATTCAGTTTTGGCCGAATTTAAACACTTTTGGAGCCATGTTTGAAAGGGGGAAGAAAGGAAGAGAAGAGTTTAGAGTTTAGATAAAGTTTCTTTCCATTTTGTGTATGAAGTTAGGTTTTATGTTTTCTCTTCTAAGGAGTGTGGGAGGAGAGGGAAAGTGAGATATTTCTTCTTTCTTACCCATCTAAAGAGAGAATTGTGTGTTATTGTGAAGAAAAAAAACGAGAAAAAGGAATTCCTTGAGATTCGCTTGGGGAAGAGTTTGAAATAAGTTATTTTTACTTTACTATGTTTGTATGACGTTATCTTTATATATAAAATCCATGTTTTGTCATCTTTTCCACATGAGTCTTGAGTAGATTTCTTTGTCTTCCTCCTTTTCATGTGATGTGTTGATGTTGTGAAATGGAAATGATGTGTCGATTTATTATGGTGAATTTGTGATGACCTATTCACTTATAAATTCATTTACTTTTTGATCTGACCAATTGAATTGTTAAAACTTGTTGAGAAACATATTTTCCGAAAGGACTATGAGTTCGACAACAAAAGTGAAGGTCACATTCAATGTCCATGAATGATAAACATAGTGCATGGGGATTGAGTGCAAATAAATAGGGAAATATACTTTAATGGGCATAGAAGTGGAGAATTCAGAGTGACAGGTTGAAATCCTCATTTTGGTCCTAATGTTTAGAAACTGAAGCGAGAGTTAGCTTTAAGGTGAAGGGAAGTGGGAGCTTTAGAGTGAGAGCCAGTATCCACCCAACCTGACCATAATGTGGGGACTCAACTTAGGATTAATCAATTTTCTTTATACGTTGAAATATGGGTAAAGAATAAGAATCTTCTATTTGGATCACTGATCTATGTCAACAATAATCATCACATTATGATTGGAAAGGAGGAAGACTCTTTCTTGGAACTAAACTTTATTATAAATTTAGTCTTGTAATAATTTAACTTGCTAGAGTCTAGAACGTGCATTGATAGAAATAGTAACTGAATCTGTTTGTCTTTACTCTAAGAATTAAAACACTTGAAATTGTGTTGTGATTCGATTAGTGATTTCTGTGCTGCGCCATTAAATTAAAGCCTCCATGTGGGATCGATAACTAGGACTTCACTGGAGCCTTGTATTACTTGCGCGATACATATACTTGCATTAATTTTGTAACTCATTATAAAAAAATCAATATATATATATATATATATATATATATATATAAATCTGAGTTCATTAATTTTTGTAAATTAAAAAGTCGCATCACCCTTCAGATGTAATGGATGATGATTGCTTTAGAATGGAAATCTGCGATTATTTGAGAGAAGATCATTTTAAAGAAATGTTTGAAGAGAATTTGGAATGTGAGGATGAAAGTGAAAGTGAAGATAATTTGGATGATATAAAGAATAAAAAGTTAGAATTTGTTAGAAAAAATTTGAATGATTGGATACTATGGAAAGTGGAGATAAAAGTTTAATTCCATCTATCATAAAACCACCTGAACTTGAGATGAAAATTCTCCCTAATAATTTGAAGTATATGTTATTAGGAGAATCATCTACCTTACCAGTCATTATATCTTTGGATTTAAATGAATATCAAGAACAAAAATTACTGGATACCTTAAAAAGATACAAAAATTCTTTTGTTTGGTCCTTAGCATATATTAAAGGAATTAGTCCTTCGATCTGTATTCACAGAATTTTGTTGAATGAATAACATAAACCTATAGTAGAAACTGAACCCAATGATGAAAGAAGTGGTTACAAAAGAAATTTTAAAGTGGTTAGATGCTGGAATTATATATTCTATTTCTGACAGTGTTTGGGTAAGCCCAATTCTTTGTGTTCCTAGAAAAGGAGAAGTGGTTGTTGATGTATATGAACAAAATGAAATCATACAGACAAGACAAGTCACCAGTTGGCAAATTTGTATTGATTATAGAAAATTAAATTTTGCCACCAGTAAAGATCACTTCCCTTTACCTTTTTTAGACCAAATGTTAGACAAACCTATTGGACACAAGTATTATTTCTTTTTGGATTGATATACTAGTTATCACCAAATACCTATTGCTCCTGAGGATCAAGAGAAGACTACATTTACAAGCCCTTACGAAACTTTTGCTTTTAGAAGAATCCCCTTTGGATTATGTAATGCACTTGCAACATTTCAAAGATGTATGATGTCCATATTTAGCAAATTAATAGATGATGAAATAGAAGTGTTTATGGAAGATTTTTCATTATTTAGAAATTCATTTGATGCATGCCTATGCAACTTAGAAAAAGTTTTGGAGGTATGCGAAAGAACAAATTTAGTCCTAAACTAGGAAAAGTGTCAATTTATGGATGTAGGAGGAATTGTGCTTGGGCATAAAATATCTGAATATGACATGGAAGTAGATCCTACGAAGATTCAAATTATAAAAAAATTACCACGTCCAACAACTGTGAGAGTGGTAAGAAGCTTTGTGGGACATTTTGGATTTTATAGATGATATATTAAAGATTTTTAAAAAATAACTAAGCCTCTATGCCAACTTTTGGAAAAAAGATAAGAAGTTTATATTTAATGATGAATGCTTAAAAGCTTTCGATTTATTAAAGGTAAAATTAATCGATGCTCCTATAATATTTCATCTGACTGGGAGAAACCATTTGAATTAATGTGAGATGAGAGCGGTTATGCAATTGGAGTGGTTTTAGGGCAAAAGCACGACTAAATGTTTAAAGTTATATACTACAGAAAGAGAGTTATTAGCTATCATTTATGCCTTTGAAAAATTTAGATCTTACTTAATTAGCCAAATGTATAGTGCATACTAATTATTCTGCTATTAAATACTTAATGCAAAAGAAGGATGCTAAACCAAGATTAATTCCATGGATACTTTTATTGCAAGAATTTCATTTTGAGATCATAAATAGAAAAGGGGTCGATAATAAAATAGCTGATCATTTATCAATACTTGAACAACATAAATTGGCTAAACTTGAAATGGAAATAACCAAAACTTTCTCTGATGAGAAGCTATATAATATTACAAAATGAAATATATCGTGATATGCTGATATTTTAAACTACATTGTTAGTAACATTTTACCACTGGAATTAACAATGCATCAGTGGAAGAAATTCAAACATGATGTTAAATTATATTTTTGAGACGATCCTTATCTGTAAAAGCTATCTAAAAATCTTATTATTAGGAGACGTGTGTCTGTCGGCACATTTTTAGGTTGTGTGTTTTATTTTGAAAAGGGTGTCGCCTAACAGAAGTTGTCGGCGAACTTTTAATTTAGTTTAAATAAATAATTTGAAAAGTAGTATTCGATATTTGAAAATAATTTTAAATTTGAAGATTTTAAGATATGAAATCAAACTGATCTCACATCCCAAATAGTTTATATAAACGAGCACCGCACCGCAAACCGTGTATCTATCCCAAAGGATAGACACACTGCTTGATGGTGGGACTCGATTAAATAAACTAGAAGATTTGTGACATCTGTTTGGTCTGCGAACCAATTTTATAAGCCGACAAATTTCCCTGCTTAATATGAAAGCATTAAACAGGGTTTATATTACCTGGGTTCTTTAAAATTCCCTATAGGGCAAGCCCCTATAGTTAATTACATCTTAAGTGATGGGAATCACCTAAGAAAACTCTCGATAATAATCAGTAACTCTGCTCTCAATAATTTCAAAGTTTAAGGTTTTCAAGGGATTAAATTTTGGAATTTCAATAGGGAATGGATCAAATTTGGAACATTTTGTTTTGGGAATTCAGAGGAAGAAAAGTAGGAGAAATTACGGATTCGAAGTGAACTTCGGTAATTTCCCGACTATCCTTTTGTTTGGCTTGGATTTAGGAAAGTCCTAATAGTTATTAATGTTTTGATCTTGCCAATTTTAATCAATTAGGACTTATATTTATATGATAGAATCATACAAATAGTCTGGAAGATATGAGGGTTTATGTCGTATCGGACGACTACCTCGGAATCCTAAGTCCGGTTAGGGCTTAATTTGCAGTGCAAATGCCTAACAAAAGGTTGAGGATTTATGTTGCACTAGGCAAACTACCTCGAAGTCCTATGGCTTTGTTGTTTAATTCTAGGAAAATTTTGCTGAAGTAGACTCAGGTTTTGCTGATGACGATGGTCGTGCTGCCCACCATGCTTCGAGCTCCTTGTTGTTGCAGAGTTTTAGTTTTAGAAGTCATAAATCAGGGGATGAGAAAAGTGTTTTGGTTTAGAGAAGTCTTAATTTCCAAGTGTTTTTGTGTTTTAATTAAAACAAATCTTAAAGTTGATTATAACGACACCGGTTAAGATCCCACGGTTCCATCCTTCCGGCATCATTATTTTTATCGGATTCACTTAGTCCGGATGAATTTGTTAAACTCAATCGAATGAGTTCCACACTTTCATTTAGACCGTGGGAAATCCCGTTAGCAACACGTAGGTTACATCATCCGAGGTATTCCAGATCATCCAACAGGACGTTTTAATTTAATTGTAATTGTAGTTTTGTGTTCTGTTTGTGATTAATTTTTGAGTTATTTTATATTTTGAAATGTTGTGGCGGTGAATTTTATCTTGCAATGGCTTTTAACTTAGTTTTGGTTTCAGTTTTAGGGACTATCCTAAAGGTGTGGGTTTTCATGCAACGAGTTGTTTATCATGCAAGAAAAGTAAGTGCGATGCGATTAAATAAATTGCAATAATGTAAATTGCAAGAAAGTAAATTGCAATAAAATAAAAGCGTACTCGAAGGGTCTTCCCGTCATTCCAAGCTGCACTTAAAACACAATAAGAATATTTAAGCAAGTTCCTAGGTAAAGCTAAGGTAAGGGTTATGGTTTTCTACCAAATTCTAATCCTATAGCTAGTCATTTCTTATGACGTCTAGGTTCCTTGTGTTTTTGTTTGAAGACGATTTTTTCATCAAAGAACAATTAAGTTCAATTGTTCTTATAAACATCCTATCATATCGAGGAAGTGCTTAAGACAAATCTTAAACATCTTTTCAATATTTCTAGGATTATTTTAAGTCCAAATGAATTTAATTATACAAGTGAATTAATCGTCCGAGAATTCAAGTTTTGTTATCTTGCTCAGTGAACTAGGACATTTGAATATCCTATGAGTGAAGTAACATTTCATTTAATATTCTATTTATGAGTTATGATAACCAAAGCTCTTGAGGGCAAATTGGTGTTCAAATGATTTGTGATTTCATTTAACTTCAGTTAAAGGGTTTAAATTTGGAATAGTGTTCAAGTTATTTTAGATTTATTTTGAATTCTTTATGTCTTTGGTGATGTTATATTTAATTCAACTTAATTTAATTTAATTTAATTTAATTTAATTTAATTTAATTTAATTTAATTTAATTTGGTATGATTTAACTTAATTTAGTTTGATTTGTTTTAATTTTAATTTAATTTGATTCAATTTAATTTAATTTAATTTAATTTAATTTAATTTTGTTTTAATTTAATTTAATTTAATTTAATTTAATCTTCAATTTAATCCAACTTTTATTTTTAATTTAATTTAATTTAATTTAATTCAATTTAATTTACTTAATTTTATTTAATTTTATTTTTAATTTAATTTTATTTTTAATTTTAATTGAAATTTTAAAAGAGTTTAATAATTTTATTTTAGTTTAATGATTAAGTCTTTTAAAATTTTAAAATTTAAATTTGAGTTATCATTTTTAATTAGGAATTAAATATTATTGAGATAATTAATTTAGGGATTTTTAAATTAAAGAATAAATCTCTTCCTAATAATATCCCTATTTTAATAATTCCAATTTTATTATTCTTCCAAATTTAATCAATTATTTAATTAAGGTTTAATTATTTTAAATTGTTTAATGGATTTCTACCCTTTAATTATTTAAACTTCAATCATCCAAATCAGATTAGGATCAAATATTTTACTTATTAATTTTTTTATTAAACCTAAAGTTTTAATTAAGGATTAAAATTTTAATTACCACTTTACCCTTTAAGCTTAATAATTTCATAACTCACTAAATTGAACTCAAATGAACTTGAAATTTTTATGTGACTTCACTCATATGTCAATAAAGACATGAGAGGAGAAAATGTGATTTTTTTGTCTTTAATTTATTTATATAATTATTTTTAGTGGAAAATAGAGATTTCCAAGGAAAATTTAATAACATGACCAAGCTAAAGTTTCTGTCCTTAAGAAAATTAGGGGACATTCCTAATGACCAGAGGACCACTTGGACCAATTTTGGTGATTTTTTGAATTATATTATTTTTATTATAATTATTTTAAGTTTTGGAGTGTTAATTAATTTAAAAAATAAAATAAATGTTGAAAAATGAATTTTATATTTTTCAAAAATCTCTCTGATATCAAGGAAATCAGAGAATCAAATTTTGCAATTTTCTGATTTTTCTATGATTTATCATAATTATTTTAGTGGAAATGCTAGAAAATACATTTTTTTTAATTTTAAAATTACCCTAGAGCTTTAAAATTTAATATCTCACTAAATAGACCTAAGAAAAATATGGGGTTTGTTCCTAAGTGATTAAAATTCAAAATGTGACATTTTGGTGAATTTTATTATTTTTGTGATTTTTATTATTTTTTAATTATTAAAAATATTAAAATAATATTAAAAATCAACTTTTTTAGAAAATTGAAATTTGAATTTTCTTAAATTTCCCTGATATCAGAGAGGCTCCAAAACCAATTTGGTGAATTTTTGAAAGATATTTTGAAAGTTATGAATTTTTAAAGTTTAAAATGACTAAGTGGCTCAATCAACCCATTTAGTAGGGCTAACCAAGTCCAATTGACCTCAAATTTTTATGGTGGGTTCCTCTTATCCTAAAGGTCAGTGGAGAATTGATTTCAAGTCAATTTGATGTATGGTTAGCTCTAATTAATTAGAGATCCATTTTGGGTGTTTAAGCCAATTAGGGTTGTTTTAAATGAACTAACTCAAAACCTATTTTTCCTAGGGTCCTCTGGTCATAAGGAACATCACCAAATTTTCTTAGAATTTATTTCACAACATGCTATTTATTGGAATTAAAATACTCAAAACAGTAACATGAATTTTGAAAAATCAATAACTTTTCATAGGGATGGCCTCTGACTTTGGAAAATTCAGGAAATGTTCCCAAATTCAGAGGCTTCAAAAGCCCTATGGTCTCATGCCATGGTGAATTGTATACATGCATGGAGAATTAAAAATATGCAGAGAGTAAATAAATTATTAAAAATAAAATACTTGATGAAATTAAATGATTTCTTTTCCACATTATTCTCCTCTGTTCACTGAGCAAGAGGGCATTTTTATTTTATTTTTACGATTTTTCTACACAAAGTTATGAATTTTTGAAGTTTAGGGAATTAAATAAATAGAAAAAAATCCCTAATTTTCTATTTATCCACGTGGCGTCGCGTCAACCTCGGCAGCTCCGAACGCACACGCGTCGCTCTCCCATTCGACGCCGCCATCTGACTCAGCGCTCCGGGCCCCGCGGTTCTCGTGCGCGTCTCCCGGTCCGACGCCATCCGAGCCGTCCGTCCGCGCGTGTATTGAATGGACGGCATCCGTTCATCGTCCCCGAGCGTCCTCACCCGAGAGGCCGTCCACACAAAATCCTTAAGATCTCGCTCGATACTCGATGGATTTTCATGTTCTTATGCTCTATGGATTCGTCTTGAGAAGACGAATACATCTATACGGTTTATGTGGGATGAAATTTACGCAATAGAAATGGAGAATGTTCGAAGCTCGGGAAGAAGAGTGAGGTCATACCTTTGCTCGGAGAAGTGTGGCTTCGAGGCGAGGGTTGTTGCACCTTCGATTGGATCCCGGCAAGCTCAGGATGAAGTCTCCCGGTCCGGTGAATTGCCTAGGTAGGATTTATACCACATCCGATCACAAAGCTTGGAGGCTGGAGCAACTGGGTGGCCTGGAGATGGGGCTTTTGCTGGAGGACACCTTCCCTTGTTATGGTGAAGGTGTAGAACCAATCAATTTGGGGATTGGCTCACTGTGGAGAAGTGTCCTAGTTTTGGGCTTGGATTTCAACTCTGAAATTGAGCTCACAGAGAAGAAATGGTAGGGGGATTTCAGTGGGGATCAAGTGCTCTGTTTACGGGGAGTAGTACGGAACAATTTTGGCGAGTTTCCTTAAGGTTTGTTTCAGCACCTCTCATGGCCGAGAGGGGTGGTGTTTAAATAGGAGAGGGTGGAGGGCCTCGCGAGGAGAGTTAGGGCTTGGGATCAGCTGCTCTTGGCAAGAGAAGAACGAGCTCCAATGGCCACTAGGGATGGGGCGGCTCGGCAGGTGAGAATTCCAAGTTGGGCTCACATGTGAGCTCTCGGCACAGTGGTTTCTAGCGGGCGTGGTGGCTGGCCGGCCAGTGGTCGAGTCACCCTCGAGGTCGGGAGGTCGGGGCTGGAGGTTTGTGCAGATCAATTGGCCATGGATATGTGTAAAGGAGTTGAATTGAAATGGAATGGGGGATGAGCTCATTTTGGGTCCAAATAGGTCAACCCACCTTTTGGGCTTGGTTCACCTCCCCATGGCTGATTTGGGCTGAGGGAAGATCAGATGGATCAGCTAGGAAAGGGTGGAGAAGTCACCATCCATGAATATTTTGATTAAACATGGATTAAGGTGAAGCATTAAAAGGGTTAAAACCTTTTTAAGGGGGCTTAAAAGAGGCTCCTCCTTTTGCCATTAGTGGCTTTATCACATGTCAAGCCTTCCATGGCTTCATGTGGCTTGTCCATGGCTTGCATGGCTCACCTTTGGCTTGGGAAAAGTGGAGTCAATTTCATGGAAATGGATTTAAGAAAAAATTTGGTATTTAGGGGTGATTTGGCATGAGGATTGATTTGGAATTATTTGATGATGAATTTAGGACATAGGTAATGGCTTTAATTAAGTGGATGGCAAATGGAGATGTCATGTGGGCTTTAGGGTGGATTTTGGGCTTTTTTGAAATGGTTTTAGATGGGCTTTTAAGATGGTTTAGGAAAGTGGGCTTTTGAATTTTAAAATGGATTTTGGGATGAAATTTTGGTAAAGGATTGGGCCAAATAATTGTTGGGTTTAGCTCATAGATGTGTCATGAGTGACTTGAAGCAAATTGGGGGTGATTTGGGTTTGAATTGGGTTGAATTTGGGCTCTTTAGGTGAATGGGCCAATATAGGTCAAAGTGGGCTAACTTGGGACAATGTTGGGCTAGGGTTGAAATTGATGTAAAATTAATGTTGAGAAATGTTTATGGGAGTGTTTCAAAGAGGTTTTGACTTTGGTTGGGCTTTGATTTTGGGTTTGGGCTCATTTGGGTTAGGTTTGGGTTTAGGTCAAAATTGGGCCTTTTAGCTTTGGGTTGAATTTGAGTGGGGTTTGGGTCTAAATTTTGGGCAAATCATGTTAGTGTTTTGCTTGTGGGGATGCTAAGGAAGATTTAGAAAAGATTTGGGGTTAATTGGAGTTGAATTGGGTGAGTTTGGGTTAGGTTTGGGTCATGGGTCCAACTTGGGCTTTAAGGCCAAAAGTGAAATTGGATCCAAATGTCAATCAAATTGGACTTGGATTTGGTCTAGATTGGTGTTGGGAATGTTGAATTGAAGTTTAGAATGGAATTGGACCAGAATTTGGGTCAATTGGATAGGTTTGGTTTGACATTGGGTTCACTTTGGGTTAAAATGGGTCAAATTGGGGGTTTTGACAAAAGTAGGGTAAATTGGCAAAATTGACCCATGGTGTAGTTGGACAAAATGAAATTAGGAATATTTGGGATTTTCTGGAATTTTCTAGGAATTTTCTGAATTTTTGGGATTTTGGGCCACGAGGGGTATTTTGGGTATTTGGAGGGTATTGGGAGGTATTTTTGGAATTTTTGGTATTTTTGGGTATGGATGATCAATTTAAGTGATGTGGAAATGTTTGAGATTGATTTTGGGGAATTTTGGGTAATTTAGGTGATTTTGAAAAATGCAGGTAATTTCGAGGCTTTTGGTAGGTTAGGCGGGTGTAGGGTCCCGAGGGGTAAAAAATTGAAAATTTGGAAAATTGAAGATTGGGTAAATTTGAGTGGAATGAAATCATTTTGGTTGAGCCATGAAGCCACATCAAGCCCACATGAACCATGAAGGGACTCATTTGAGGCATTCACTATGTTGTTCATAACCTTCTTGCTGAGGGCTTAGGGGTTAGGACCATCCATGTGAATCACCTACATGAGTCAGGAGGTCAAGTTAGGTATGGATGTGGTTTTAGGAGGTGTGTGAAAGTGTAGTGTATGTGTAAGTGTATGTGTAAGTCAGCCCTTCACCAGACCAGGCCACCCAGGGCAGTCCTAAGGCCAAAAAGTCCTATAGGAACTCATCCTTTAAACTACCACATTTGATTTCAACCCTCTAGGTGATTAGGGGTCTACAGTCAAGTTTGTGGAGTTTGCGGGGAGTTAAGAAGTGGTTTGAAATTCTAGAAGGTGGGTCCCAATTCTAGTCCTCTAAGATAGTCAAAGGAAAAGCCTAAGGCTAGATCCTGAGCACTAAAAAGAAGAAGGGAAGATCTCATCAAAAATGAGGTCAACAAATGGACCCCCAATAGGTGTGGTGAGCTGACGGAGCACACCGCGCGTATTGGTCTTGACCGAAGCGATCAGCAAAACCAACACAGATGTCCAAGTGACAAACTTAGGACGAAGTGGAAAAGTTTCCGTTGGGGAGTCTCAAGCATATCTCTGAAACCGGAGATTCACCGAACACTCGGCAGGGAAAGGAAAAGGAGGTGAATTCCAAATCACATGATCTGGGGAAAATTCAATTTAGATTTTATTTTGTTTCAATTTAAGTTTTGATGTGTGAGTTTAGATTTCAATTTGGAGTTTCAATTTAGATTGAAGTTTGTCAAAATTAATTTGAAGGGATTTGACTTGAAATGAAAATTAGAATTTTGAGGTTTTAGATGTAACATCTTCAACCCCAAAAGAAGATTGAATTGATTGGATTGAATCATTATAATGAGGAGAGATCTCAGAGCAATGTGGTATTGGATGTAAAATCCTTAACCTCAAGAGTTTGATTTTGATGTATTTCATTGCAATAGGGAAAGCATCCTAAAGCAATGCAGTCTCGGATGTAAAATCCTCAACCCCAAAAGTTTGATTTGGATGTATTTCATCGCAATAGGGAAAGAATCCTAAAGCAATGCAGTCTCGGAAGTAAAATCCTTAACCCCAAAAAAATTAAATTTGATGTATTTCATTGTGATAGGGAAATGATCCTAAAGCAATGCAGTCTCGGATGTAAAATACTCAACCTCAAAAGTTTGAATTTGATGTATTTCATTGCGATAGGGCAGGAATCCTAAAGCAATGTAGTCTCGGATGTAAAATCCTCAACTCCAAAAGTTTGATTTTGATGTATTTCATTGCTATAGGGAAATGATCCTAAAGAAATGCAGTCTCGGATGTAAAATCCTCGACTCCAAAAGTTTGAGTTTTGATGTATTTCATTGCAATAGGGAAAGAATCCTAAAGCAATGCAGTCTCGAATGTAAAATCCTCAACTCCAAAAGTTTAAAATTGATGTATTTCATTGCGATAAGGAAAGAATCCTAAAGCAATGCAGTCTCGGATGTAAAATCCTCAACTCCAAAAATTTGATTTTGATGTATTTCATTGCGATAGGGAAATGATCCTAAAGCAATGCAGTCTCGGATGTAAAATCCTCAACCCCAAAAGTCTGATTTTGATGTACTTCATTGCGATAGGGAAAGGATCCTACAGAAATGCAGTCTTAGATGTAAAATCCTCGACCCAAAAGTTTGATTTTGATGTACTTCATTGCAATAGGGAAAGAATCCTAAAGCAATGCAGTCTCGGATGTAAAATCCTTAACCCCAGGAATTTGATTTTGATGTATTTCATTGTGATAGGGAAAGAATCCTAAAGCAATGCAGTCTTGGATGTAAAATCCTCAACCCCAAAAGTCTAATTTTGATGTACTTCATTGCGATAGGGAAATGATCCTAAAGCAATGCAGTCTTGGATGTAAAATCCTCGACCCAAAAGTTTGATTTTGATGTATTTCATTGCGATAGGGAAAGGATCCTAAAGCAATGCGATCTTGGATGTAAAATCCTCGACCCAAAAGTTTGAATTTGATGTATTTCATTGCAATAGGGAAAGGATCCTAAAGCAATGCAGTCTTGGATGTAAAATCCTCAACCTCAAAAGTTTGATTTGAAGTATTTCATTGTGATAGGGAAAGGATCCTAAAGCAATGCAGTCTTGGATGTAAAATCCTCGACCCAAAAGTTTAATTTTGATGTATTTCATTGCGATAGGGAAAGGATCCTAAAGCAATGCAGTCTTGGATGTAAAATCCTCGACCCAAAAGTTTGAATTTGATTGAGATTTGATTTGAAATCTGGAAAGATTGAATTTGAAATTTGATTGAGATTTGATTTAGAATCTGGAAAGATTGAATTTGAAATTTGATTGAGATTTGATTTGAAATCTGGAAAGATTGAATTTGAAATTTGATTGGATGAGTTTGAACTCGATTGAAATTTGATTTAAGATTTGATTTGAAATTTATGTTCATTATGTTTGTCTTTTAATGATTCAAATTTTATTTTATCGTTTATTTAATGTTCATGTGAATTTGGTGTTCGTCATTTTTAGATTTTTAAGGAAAGTTTTCTTTTATCCTTTTTGTTTTATTTCTTTTCACGTTCTTTGTTCGAAGTTCATTTAACTTTAATGGCGTTTCCCGATCAATTTGCACAAAAGAGGTGAAGGCCAAAAATGTGACATGGTCACTTTCATTCCAATAATGTCGAAGATACATCATACAACTTGATCTGGAATATATTTCATACAATCCATGTAGACTCAAAACGGACTATGTATGATCTTCGTCGATCCATCCAAAGAAGCATCTGTCAAAAATCCATGTCTGAATAGTGGGGTACATGGTCAATAACATCACCTTCCAAGCCATCCTTGGCAAGGATGCCGTACGGATGTACATTGGAGGTGTGATATTTTCCATGTAACTCACAGCTCGTAAGGCCGGAGGCTCTCTAGCTCCGGGTCTGGCTGGAAATGGTAAGGTGTCTTCCTGTCGTCCATCCTTCTGAAAGTAACTGAGATTCGCTTCACTGGTACTCCTGGTATGCAATGCTTAGCGATATCTGCTCTGTTGCCCTTCAGTATCATGACGGAACCTACCGGTAATGGTATCTTCACTGGCCCTCGAAACTCACTCGGGCCTCGTTATCCGGAGGTCGGATCCGAACATGATGTTACACTCGTTCGGGAAAGAGACCGTGCGAAAGGTCCGACAAAGTCGTGGTGATCTATGTGTGGGGGTATGCGGTCACCCCGCTTGTAGATGTTAATAATGCAGCTATTGGGTATGCAATCCGTTGGCGGTACCCTCCATGTTATCAATCTCTTTACCATTCTCTTGATGATTAATGGCATCGGATCCACTTGCCCATGACGGAGTATTCCCGGTGGGTTTCCCTTCGTCCTCTCGCAAAGTTGTAACGACGATCCACATTGTATTGTGATTCTTCCCTTCCCCGACATCCATCTCCGGGGTTCGAGTATGTGTTTTCCTTAGGCGGCCTGCTCGGCCCATTCTTTTCAAATCCCGGATGCAATCCACAATTTGCTTGTTGTTCATACTACGAGAATACGTCCGTATGTAGCTCGAGGCCCTCTAGTATATTGATTCTTCGCCTCTAATTCTCTCGAAGTATTCAAAGGTTTTCTTTTCAACATTCCGCATTCTCTCCAGCTCGTATTCCGGAATGATTTGCGGATGGCGAGGCCACAGTGACATATTGTGGGATATACGGTTCAATCCCTTCACGCTCTCCCCGCATACCTCGGCTCCTCGGGGATGATGCCCGTCGGAACATCCCCGGGGTTGCTTCGCAACAAGGTCATGCATTACCGGTGGTTCTATCTCGGTAGCGTGGTAGCCTTCTTTCTTCGATCTTCCGGAGATTTCCCCGGTTCTTTCTGTTATCCTAGGAGCCGGCCTCCTTTCTTCGAGTTCCTGGTGAACCGGTGTCCTTGAAGTGTATGTTCTGGCATTAGCAACTGTCTCGTCGCGCTGGTCCGCAGCTAGTTTTGTTAACATCTTACGGATACGGCGATTCTTATTTCTTCGTTGCGTTGCTGTGAGAGTAGCTCTTCGAACTTCTTGAATTTCTGTGGGCGCGGCGCTGACAAGCCTGCCTTCTGCTGTAACGACTACAGACTTCATTTTCTTCTCTTCTTCAGTGTTCGCTTTTCTTTTCTTTCTGCTGGATTGGTGGCTTGGGCCACCCACTTTCATCACTGTCTGCCCTGGCAGTTCTTCTCGGTCAACCGGGACCCGGTCACTTTCCTCGTATCGTAGGCTCCGCCGGAGCGAAATCCGAGTCAATCTCGATTATCGCTCCATCTTTCACCCTCTTTTCATCGAGTGCAAGGCTTACGCCATTCTTAAAGTTCAGGACCAACCGCCCGCTCGACATTTCCCTGCGAAAAGACAAGGAAAAGGATCAGGGGCTGTACTAAGAACAAGAACATTAAGAAAATGTTTATTAAAGACATATTTTTTTTATTTCTTTTTATTTTTATATATATTTTTTTTAAATTTAACAGGAATGAAGTAGGATAAGATCAGGGAAGAGATTTTGATTTGGAAAAGAAAACAAGGAAAACTTTATTATCATAATTTTATTTATTTTAGCACATTTTTTATTATTTTTGGGTTCGGACCTGGTCATAAGTAATTACTTCGCCCGTGTTTCTTAGGGATGAAGAATTCATTCCTTCGAAACATCGGGTAGCGTAATACTTTTTCAAGTATCGTCCGTTGATCGGAAGCATATGTCGTTCTCCCCGGCAATTCACTAGCTGGTAGGAACCTCCCGAGTATACTCGCTTCAACCACAAATGGTCCTTCCCAAGTGGGTTCAAATTTTCCCCTATCTTGCGGTGTGCAAGAATAGGTCTCTTGAGAACGAGAACTAAGTCACCAACTTTGAAGGTTCTTGGGCGGACCAGCTTGTCATGGGCTTGAACCATCTTAGCTTGGTATAGTTCTAAATTTTGTTGCGCTGCAAGTCTTTTCCCTTCAAGGCTTTCTAATTCTTCTAGTCGTAACTTGGCGTTCTCTTCGTCGTGATCTTGTTTGCAACTCGCAATTCGAGTGAAGGAAGCCGAACCTCTAAAGGTAACAACTGCCTCGGACCCATACACCAGAGCGTAAGGTGTAGCTTGAGTAGGAGTTCTGAAGGTTGTCCGGTAGGCCCATAAGGCTTCTAACAACTTCTCGTGCCAATTTCTCTTATTATCATCCAAAGTTTTCTTTAAGATTTGAACGAGAGTTTTATTAAAAGCCTCAGCGAGGCCGTTTTCTCTTGGGTAGTAATTTGTTGAGTATCGCCAGTCGATTCCGTGTCTCCTGACAAAATTGTTGATTTGTGTGCTTCTGAATGCTGACCCATTATCCGAGATAATCCTGCGCGGCACTCCGAAATGGTAGATAACTTGGTTCTTGAAAAACTGTAGCACGTGGTGTGCTTTCACTTCTCTAAGTGGAACTGCCTCTGCCCACTTGGAAAAGTAATCTGTAGCCGCAAGAATGAAGCGATGTCCTTTCAAAGATGGTGTTTCTATCGAACCCACTATATCTGTGCCCCAACATTCAAATGGCCACGATGCAATTGTCGGATGTAGCACATTTGGAGGCTGGTGTAGAACCACTCCGTGCACTTGGCATTGGTGACAGCTCTTGGCGATTTTCATGCAGTCGGTCATCATCGAGTGCCAATAATACCCTAGTCTTTTAATTTTCATTTTCATCTTCGGACCCGACTGGTGAGCGCCACAGAGTCCTGAATGCACCTCTTTAATAATTTCACGGGCCTCGGACCCGCTTAGGCACCTTAGCCACATTTGATCAAAAGACCTTCTGTACAATGTGTTGTTTATTAATGCGTAGGATAGAGTTCTTTTCTTGATCTGATGGGCTAGCGACCTATTGTCTGGTAGCTTTCCTGTTTGCAGGTAGTCTATCAATGGTCGTCGCCAATCTTCCGTGTTTTCTCGTCACTGTTGCAACTCGATTTTTCTTCTATTTCTAATTTGTGTATTGTGTCTATGTCGAGTCGTGATAGGACCTGACGTCCGTGAACCGACACTTCCACCGATTCATCTTGCAAACAGGCAAATTCTTTTGCGAGACGGGCTAAAGCATCTGCTAAAGCATTTTCTTTTCACGGGAATTTTGTAGATCGTCACATTTGGAATTTGTTCCAACAACTCGTATGGCATACTTGGAAGTATTGCTCGAGTCCGGGCTTTAAAATTCTATACTCGTCCAGTGATCCGTTGAATGATTAACCGTGAATCCCGGAGATGTTGATGTCCGTTATCCCCATTTGAATAGTTAATTCCGGTCCCGTTATGAGGGCTTCGTATTCGCTTCGTTATTTGTACAAGGTTCCGTCAAGTGGTAGGAGTATCTTAACATCCCCCGCTCCGGTGTTATAAAGATTAGCCCGATTCCTGCCTTACCGGGCACTATCACTTGTGATTCTTCGTCTTTGTGTGCTGAAGATTCTCCGTCGAAGTATAATTCCCAACATCGATCATCAGGGTCTTCTAGGCTCATTATTTGTTCATCTGGCAAATCGTCATTGAGAGGAGATTCTGCCGGCAAAGGGTGTGCTGCGAGGAAGTATGCTAAGACTTGTCCCTTTACGGCATGAAGAGGCACGAAAGTTATATCGAATTGCAATAATATCATTGACCATCTGGCAAGTCTGCCAGAAAGTGTTGGACGAGTCATCAAGTATTGCAATGGATTAAATTTCAAGATCAGGTTGACCTTATGAGAAAGCATGTAGTGCCTGAGCTTTTGAGCGGCGAAGATCAGGGCCAAACAATGCTTTTCAATTGCGGGATACTTTACTTCCGTCGGAAGTAAACGACGGCTTATATAGTAAAGAGTATTTTCTTTACCCTCATCATTGATCTGGGCTAACAGGGCTTCGAGAGAGTCGTCTAAAGCCGCGGTGTAAAGTATCGGCGGTCTACACCGAGACTCGGGCTGCTAAGACGGGAGGTGTCATTAAATATTGTTTAATGTCCTCGAAGGCCTTCACGGCATTTCTCTTCCCAAATAAATTTGGCGTCCTTTTTAACTAGTGCCGAGAAAGGCTGACACCTACCAGACAAGTTTGAGATAAAGCGTCGAAGATATGCCAGCTTCCCTTGAAAAGATCGTAGTTGTTTTAAGGTTCTGGGAGGCGGATTTCTAAGATAGCTTTAATCTTTTCCGGGTCGATTTCAATTCCACGATGTCGGACAACGAATCCTAAGAATTTCCCGGAGGTGACGCCGAAGGCGCATTTTAAGGGATTTATCTTAAGGTTAAATTGTCTTAAACGTTCGAAAATAATTCTCAAATCATACAGGTGGTTTTCCTTTACTTTGCTTTTGATGACCACATCGTTCACGTAGCATTCGACTTGATTGTGGATGAGATCATCAAAAATTCTTGTCATTGCTCTACGGTATGTTGCTCCCGCGTTCTTCGGTCCAAATGGCATCATCGTGTAGCAATATACTCCGATCGGCGTTACGAATGCTCGTAAGCTTTTCATCTTCCGGAGCCATTTTTATCCGGTTGTATCCCGAAAATCCATCCATGAATTAGAATATTTCATGTGTCGAAGCAATGTCGATCATTAATTCGGGATCGGTAGAGGGAATTCATCTTTTGGACATGCCTTGTTTAAATCTCTGAAGTCCACACAAATTCTGATCTGACCATTCTTCTTTCTAACTGGCACCACATTGGCTAACCAAGTCGGATATTGTTCTTCACGGACAAATTTAGCGTCTATTAGCTTTTTAACTTCATCTATGACTTGTTGTTCAATTTCTAGACGCATTCTTCCGGGACCTTGTCTGACTGGAACAGAAGTAGGATCCACTCCTAGCTTATGGACTGCGACCTCTGGAGCTAATCCCGGCATCTCATCGTAGCTCCAAGCAAAACAGTCTTTAAATTCCATTAATAACTTGATTATTTCTTCGGAGTCTTCTTTATTGAGTAAGGAGCTAACAAAGGTAGGTCTAGGTTCTTCGCTAGTACCTAAGTTAACTTCCGTTAACTCATCTATTGTAGATTTAATCTCTTCTTCAAATTTTGGTGGAGCGTCTCCAATTTGTAAATCTTCAAATTCGTCTGTAGTTTCCATGCAGTTTTCATTAGATTCGCAAGTGACAACCAAGCAAAATTCAGTATCGTCAACTGATCCTACTGTGCCAAATCCGAGTCCATGCTTTGAATTGGGTGGACGACCGGAATTATTCCATAATTTTTCAAAATGTTGTGATTGACCTTTTGTCCATTGTCGAGGTAAGAAACCACGTTGAGTTAAATTTTGAACACAGGGAGAGTACCACTCAAAAGGTAATTCCATTAATTCTGATGAAGTGACATCTTCGAATTGTACATTATTTTCAGTTTTGGAGGAAGGAGCACCACGGTAGAATTTGATTGGCTTTGCACCGTCGCTACGTACCTCTTTGACCACCATACCCTCGATCTTATTAGAATGGATCGGGGTTAGGGTCATAGTATGTACGTAGTGGTTAATCTTCTCGTACATCGATTTATATTCTTCATTCTTCTTATCTTCGAGAGAGATCTTGAATTGCGGCTTTTTCTGACTTATTGTTGTCGCTTCTTGTTTGATTTCCTTTTCTTCTTCGAACGGTCTTCCCAATCAACATTGATGGCTGGTTTCCTCCGTCCAGCTCGTCCTAACGTCTCTACCACGGCCTCGTCCCCGGCCTCGACCTCGGATGCGAGTTGTGGAGAAACCTTCACCATCTCGCCGGAAGGGAGTGGTGAGTGACTTGTTGGACTAGAACTTCGGGTTCTTCGTTGTCCTGAACTTTCTTTGCTTCATTTGTTACGGTATCTCTGGAGAAGATTGTTTTCTTAGGCGGTGCATAATAAGCTGCGTCTTCATGGATTCCAATCTCATGTACGGAGAATGGTTGTAAGTCACCTTTGATGCACTGTTCCCCTCCATCATAGTATTTAATGCACTGATGTAGAGATGATGGTACCATCCTGTTTTCATGTATCCATGGTCGGCCCAGTAGAGCGTTGAACGACGTTTCTGAATCAATTATGTGAAATTTTGCGGTTGTCTTTGCTAAGTCACCGGTCTTCATTAGTAGTGTTATTGATCCGAGGGCTCTTTCTCCTTTCCGGTTGAATCCTCTTAATAACATTTTGTCGGCTTCGAGCTCGCGAGCATCAATTTCTAAGTATGCTTAGTGTTCGAAGACTCATTATATTGATTGATGCTCCCGGATCCACCAATACTCCGGAGAGTGTAAACTTCCCAATTGTAACCGAAATGTACAACGGTCGGTTGTGATCCGTCATCCCAAGTAGTAGGTCATTGTCCGTGAAGGTAACACCTCGTCTGTTCCTTTAACGAGCAAACCTCATTTAAGGAATCTCCGGCCATTTGAGCTAAACAAATTTCCGGATCAAGTAAGGCCTTGATCGAGCTTCTCTCATCTCCTTTGATAAGATGAGAGCATCGTAAATGCTCGGTTTGGCGGTAGTTTCCTAAGATGGGCTAGCACGTTGTAGTCCACTTTATTTCCATGTGTCTCGGCTTCTTCTCGAATGGGTATTTCTTCTACTGGGGTTGGTTCTTCTTGAACAACCACCTGCTTTCCTTTGTCTTTTGGACCCATTCTCGGAGGTAGAACTTTTCCACTTCTTAAGTTAACTTCTGTAATTTCTTCTGAATCTAGTGTTGAGCTCGCTGGTGTTTCTTCTTGAATTGGAATGACAGGTTCTTCCGGATTAGCTTCGAGTCCGAAGGTTCTAACACTTATTGTGACTGGAGCTCCTCGAAACTCGCAGATAGATTCGTTGCTTGTTGAACTCTCGTAGCCTCCTTGATGGATGTCTTCTTCGTTATTTTGACCGTCGAGATTGTGTATGATTTGAGAATTGTCGTTGGTATTGAAATCGATGTCTGGATTGTCGCTAGTTACGTAATCGTTAGAAACAGTCAAAATGTAGCCAACGCCATTACCCTTATCATTATATGATCCCACCGAAGTGAGCAGATAATCATACAGAGTCAGAGGTTCGAGGGATTTCTCCCCCCTATCAGAAACAACTATCATAGGATAAGCGACCCCTAGTCTAGCCTTAGGAGTCTCGGTCCTCTCTTCTTCGTCGATTTTCTTCTTCTCTTCAATCGTCTCCTGTTGAGGTGGTTCTTCTATCGCAAGTGATAGTGCCGACTTAGCAGGTTTCGAACTCTGAATTGAAGCTCGCACCGAAGCGGTTTGGATGTTGTCTAAAATCTTTTTCGAAGATCTTGTCCAAGTGGTAGTCCATCCATCGTCAATCGTATAGGGATCTATCGGAATGATGGGATCAGTTGAGATAACATTGACGGAACCTCCTTTCTGGGGTTCCTTCATGTACTCCTTCGGGATCGTTATATTCCCTTTCCGAAGGTTGTCGTTGAGCCAACTTTTGAAGGTAATGCAATCTTCTATCTTGTGCCCAAGCATCCGGTGGTAGGGGCAAAAGTTGGGATCACCTTTCTTGTTGACTTCCTCCGGTCTTTTAGGCTCGGCAGCTGGAAATCGGAGTCTTCATCGGACTACGGAACATTTTCGACACTCGCTTCATTCTTGAATGGATATTCCCTGCTCAGAAGCTCCCTTAATGTACGTTGCCGACGAGGCGGTTGTTCATACTGTGGAAATGACTGATAGCTGGGTCGGGGTTGCTGGTAATTCTGTTGAGGTTGCTGTGGCCATTCGGATGATATTTGTATTGGTTGCTTGCCTTTGTCAACTGCTGCAACGATCCCAGATTTCTTTTCAAAAGTCTTCACAGGCTTTTGCTTGTCCGTCTTGTCGGCAAAACTTAATTGCTTCGCTTCCTCTTGCAAGCTCCCGGCCTTGCTTAACAACTTCTCGAAGGTCTTAATAGTGAATCCTTTGAGGAGAAGTGCTTTCGGGCCGTGAATGGTTTTAAGTAAGATGCCGACTGCATGTTGTTCTTGTAGTTGTGGTTCACACTTCATGCTTAAGTTCTTCCATCGAAGTATGTAATCCACCAAAGTTTCGTTCGGCTTACGCTTCTCTACCACTAAATCACCTATAGTGATGTGGTGCCGAGCTCCGGCGAATCGCTCGATGAAAAGGTTTTCTAGTTCCGAGAAAGTCTTCACCGAACCATTTGGTAATCCCGCATACCGGTCGAAGGCGATCCCCGACAGTGCGCGACGAACCGTCGGAAGAGTAATGCATCGCTCCCGCCGCATTGCAACAACTAGCACGAAAGTGTGCAACATGCCGTCGGGGTTCCCGGTTCCATCTAAGGTCTTGAACGAGAGGTGGTACGAAGCCTTTGGAGTACTGGACAGCGTCGAATTCTTCCGGGTAAGGTCTACCCGTCCGAATGGATGTCCCGCTCTTTGATTGTGCTAAGGCTTCTCGCACCTGCTGTTCTACCAAGCTCTTGATATCCTTTTCAGGGATCATACTTTGTGTCGTATCCTTTTTTAGCTGATCATCCCCGTTGACGGATGTAATCTCCTTTCCTCCGTCTACAATGTGAATGACCTCTGGGGGTGTCTCTCTTTGTGGTTGCATTTGACTCCGGAGAGTGGCTAGAGCTACGGCCATCTCTTCCATCCTTTTCGCCATTTGGGCGATCGTGTCGTCTTTCTCTTGAAGGCTGCCTTCTCATCGGTTACGGCTCCTCTCTTTCGCGGTCCGCGGGAGCACCTTGTGAAGCCGATGAAGCTCGTGTTTCGACCATGTTGATTTCTGCATATTCGTCGTCCATGAATTCCGATGAATCAATCTCATCTCCGAATTTCTCTTCTGTTTCTTTTGCTAATCGTCGGATATCAGTTCTCAACTTTTCCATGGCATCTTCTAGCGGGCCTTTCTGTGCGTCCTCACGGTTGTCGTGCGATAGGCTGTCGGGTCCCCTTCTCACGAGTCCCCTTTACCGCGGTGGCGCTTTCTTCGCATTCAAGTCTCCCGACGAGACTTTCCTTCTCGAGCCGTTGTTTCAATCTTAATCGCCCGGTAGTGGGACGCCATACCATCCTTCTAGCGGCAGAAGGTCTAGGACCGGATGGTCCGTCGACCAAATGCTCGGAAGGTGGTATCCTCCTAATCTGTAATCCCGAGACGACGACAGGCGGACTAGCCTTCATTCTTTTACTTGGCTTTTCTGTCATGATGGTGGGTCCTACTCGGGGCCCAAGACGGGATTTGACTGGCACCCGCCCCATCCTTCGTAGAATCTCCGATACGGGGCACTTTTCTTTCTTTGCTAACTTCTCTATCAAAGTTTGCAGTCGAGCAAACGGCGTAGTTCTAGTCCTTTTCTTGCGGCTATCGTTGTAATATGTGGGCTGAGGCAATGCGGCAAAGAATCTTGCGAACATTTTCCTCATCCTCTCGCGGCGGAGAGGGGATGGAACCTGCTTCCTCCCAAAAGTGGTATGTATTCGAGCGGCGTTGTATATTCGAGCAGCTTACGGGATTTCCTCCAGAAAGCAATTTCAGCAGGCTACGGCTTCTCTAGCGATCCTTCTACTTCGTTTCTTCTTTGGGTCCTTGTCGGTGATGGAATTCTTGAGCTGGACCCGATTTCGAAAACGAAGGTCTCACGAGAAGATCTCGTACCCTCCACGGTAACGAGTTTACCATAATTCCGGATTTCTTTCCCCTTTAATTTGGTAGAAGTCGGGGTAGGTGCGAAACAACTAGACCAGATGGGGGTAGTAAGGACGGTCCTCCGCGGACAGCAGTACTCCTCTCGATCGGGATCTTTTGCAGGGAGGAAACTCTTGAGTCGACCTAAGGTTGAACTCAATCAGCGGCTTCTTAGCTTCAGATACCTTGTTCGTCAGTGCAAAGAGGGAAACGTCGGTGATCTTGACATTCGTGTTTTCAAATCCTTGTCCAAATCGGATGATCCCATTGTCGGGCAGCTCATCCTTATAGACAGCGAAGTCCAGTCCATTGACGAAGGAGAAAATCAGCTTTGGGGCTTCCATTTCTGCAGGGTAGATTCTGGTTGTCAGTCCCATGTTATGCTTTTTTTCTTTAGGACGAAAAGAAAGGAATTGAAACGAGTCCGAACACATTCTTGTTCATGTATTTATAAGAAGGAATCATTTGTTAAAAGAATCATTTATAAAAGGGTTTGTTTATTTAGAACGGAATGTTCAAAGGTGTAGAGAAGGTAAGGAATCCGATTCAGAGTTGGAAAGGAGAAGAAAGTCTTATGCAAGACTTCTCGACTCGAAGGATCACTCTTAACTAACACCTATTGGGGGTCCACCCCACCTCAGAAATGAGGTAAAACGATCTTGGAACCTCTTTGTTTAGGGGTGTCTAAACAGTGGCTCCTAAATCCGAGAGAATGCTGGTTATACTTGTTCACGGTAGAAATGAACATAGTATTCCAACGGAAAGAAGGGTAGTTTGATCCATTAAGGGCATGGATGCACTACCGATTTCTGAAAGCAGAATTATCTGATTATAATGGAGAGAGGAATTGTCCCCAGCGGAGTCGCCAGAAGTATGTCGGCACATTTTTAGGTTGTGTGTTTTATTTTGAAAAGGGTGTCACCTAACAGAAGTTGTCAGCGAACTTTTAATTTAGTTTAAATAAATAATTTGAAAAGTAGTATTCGATTTTTGAAAATAATTTTAAATTTGAAGATTTTAAGATATGAAATCAAACTGATCTCACATCCCAAATAGTTTATATAAACGAGCACCGCACCACAAACCGTGTATCTATCCCTAAGCATAGACACACTGCTTGATGGTGGGGCTCGATTAAATAAACTAGAAGATTTGTGACATCCGTTTGGTCCGCGAACCAATTTCATAAGCCGACAAATTCCCTCGCTTAATATGAAAGCATTAAACAAGGTTTATATTACCTGGGTTCTTTAAAATTCCCTATAAGGGCAAGCCCCTATAGTTAATTACATCTTAAGTGACGGGAATCACCTAAGAAAACTCTCAATAATAATCAGTAACTCTGCTCTAAAGAATTTCAAAGTTTAAGGTTTTCAAGGGATTGAATTTTGGAATTTCAATAGGGAATGGATCAAATTTGGAACATTTTGTTTTGGGAATTCAAAGGAAGAAAAGTAGGAGAAATTACGGATTCGAAGTGAACTTCGGTAATTTCCCGACTATCCTATTGTTTGGCTTGGATTTAGGAATGTCCTAATAGTTATTAATGTTTTGATCTTGCCAATTTTAATCAATTAGGAGTTATATTTATATGATAGAATCATACAAATAGTCTGGAAGATATGAGGGTTTATGTCGTATCGGACGACTACCTCGGAATCCTAAGTTTGGTTAGGGCTTAATTTGCAGTGCAAATTCCTAACAAAAGGTTGAGGATTTATGTTGCACTAGGCAAACTACCTCGAAGTCCTATGGCTTTGTTGTTTAATTCTAGGAAAATTTTGTTGAAGTAGACTCAGGTTTTGCTGATGACGATGGCCGTGCTGCCCACCATGCTCCGAGCTCCTTGTTGTTGCAGAGTTTTAGTTTTAGAAGTCATAAATCAGGGGATGAGAAAAGTGTTTTGGTTTAGAGAAGTCTTAATTTCCAAGTGTTTTTGTGTTTTAATTAAAACAAATCTTAAAGTTGATTAAAACGACACCGATTAAGATCCCACGGTTCCATCCTTCCGGCATCATTATTTTTATCGGATTCACTTAGTCCGGATGAATTTGTTAAACTCAACTGAATGAGTTCCACACTTTCATTTAGACCGTGGGAAATCCCGTTAGCAACACGTAGGTTACATCATCCGAGGTATTCCCGATCATCCAACGGGACGTTTTAATTTAATTGTAATTGTAGTTTTGTGTTCCGTTTGTGATTAAATTTTGAGTTATTTTATATTTTGAAATGTTGTGGCGGTGAATTTTATCTTGCAATGGCTTTTAACTTAGTTTTGGTTTCGGTTTTAGGGACTATCCTAAAGGTGTGGGTTTTCATGCAACGAGTTGTTTATCATGCAAGAAAAGTAAGTGTGATGCGATTAAATAAATTGCAATAATGTAAATTGCAAGAAAGTAAATTGCAATAAAATAAAAGCGTACCTGAAGGGTCTTCCCGTCATTCCAAGCTGCACTTAAAACACAATTAGAATATTTAAGCAAGTTCATAGGTAAAGCTAAGGTAAGGGTTATAGTTTTCTACCAATTTCCTATTCCTATAGCTAGTCATTTCTTATGACGTCTAAGTTCCTTGTGTTTTTGTTTGAAGACGATTTTTTCATCAAAGAACAATTAAGTTCAATTGTTCTTATAAACATCCTATCATATCGAGGAAGTGCTTAAGACAAATCTTAAACATCTTTTCAATATTTCTAGGATTGTTTTAAGTCCAAATGAATTTAATTATACAAATGAATTAATCGTCCGAGAATTCAAGTTTTGTTATCTTGCTCAGTGAACTAGGACATTTAAATATCCTATTAGTGAAGTAACATTTCATTTAATGTTCTATTTAGGAGTTATGATAACCAAAGCTCTTGAGGGCAAATTGGTGTTCAAATGATTTGTGATTTCATTTAACTTCAGTTAAAGGGTTTAAATTTGGAATAGTGTTCAAGTTATTTTAGATTTATTTTGAATTCTTTATGTCTTTGGTGATGTTATATTTGATTCAACTTAATTTAATTTAATTTAATTTAATTTAATTTAATTTGGTTTGATTTAACTTAATTTAGTTTGATTTGTTTTAATTTTAATTTAATTTGATTCAATTTAATTTAATTTAATTTAATTTAATTTAATTTAATTTTGTTTTAATTTAATTTAATTTAATTTAATTTAATCTTTAATTTAATCCAACTTTTAATTTTAATTTAATTTAATTTAATTTAATTCAATTTAATTTACTTAATTTAATTTAATTTTATTTTTAATTTAATTTTATTTTTAATTTTAATTGAAATTTTAAAAGAGTTTAATAATTTAATTTTAATTTAATGATTAAGTCTTTTAATATTTTAAAATTTAAATTTGAGTTATCATTTTTAATTAGGAATTAAATATTATTGAGGTAATTAATTTAGGGATTTTTAAATTAAAGAATAAATCTTTTCCTAATAATATCCCTATTTTAATAATTCCAATTTTATTATTCTTCCAAATTTAATCAATTATTTAATTAAGGTTTAATTATTTTAAATTGTTTAATGGATTTCTACCCTTTAATTATTTAAACTTCAATCATCCAAATCAGATTAGGTTCAAATATTTTACTTATTAATTTTTTTATTAAACCTAAAGTTTTAATTAAGGATTAAAATTTTAATTACCACTTTACCCTTTAAGCTTAATAATTTCATAACTCACTAAATTGAACTCAAATGAACTTGAAATTTTTATGTGACTTCACTCATATGTCAATAAAGACATGAGAGGAGAAAATGTGATTTTTCTGTATTTAATTTATTTATATAATTATTTTTAGTGGAAAATAGAGATTTCCAAGGAAAATTTAATAACATGACCAAGGGAAAGTTTCTGTCCTTAAGAAAATTAGGGGACATTCCTAATGACTAGAGGACCACTTGGACCAATTTTGGTAATTTTTTGAATTATATTATTTTTATTATAATTATTTTAGGTTTTGGAGTGTTAATTAATTTAAAAAATAAAATAAATGTTGAAAAATGAATTTTATATTTTTCAAAAATCTCTCTGATATCAAGGAAATCAGAGAATCAAATTTTGCAATTTTGTGATTTTTCTATGATTTATCAAAATTATTTTAGTGAAAATGCTAGAAAATACATTTTTTAAATTTTAAAATTACCCTAGAGCTTTAAAATTTAATATCTCACTAAATAGACCTAAGAAAAATATGGGGTTTGTTCCTAAGTGATTAAAATTCAAAATGTGACATTTTGGTGAATTTTATTATTTTTGTGATTTTTATTATTTTTTAATTATTAAAAATATTAAAATAATATTAAAAATCAACTTTTTTAGAAAATTAAAATTTTAATTTTCTTAAATTCTCCTGATATCAGAGAGGGTTCAAAACCAATTTGGTGAATTTTTGAAAGATATTTTGAAAGTTATGATTTTTTAAAGTTTAAAATGACTAAGTGACTCAATCAACCCATTTAGTAGGGCTAACCAAGTCCAATTGACCTCAAATTTTTATGGTGGGTTCCTCTGATGCTAAAGGTCAGTGGAGAATTGATTTCAAGTCAATTTAATGTATGGTTAGCTCTAATTAATTAGAGATCCATTTTGGGTGTTTAAGCCAATTAGGGTTGTTTTAAATGAACTAACTCAAAACCTATTTTTCCTAGGGTTCTCTAGTCATAAGGAACATCACCAAATTTTCCTAGAATTTATTTCACAACATGCTATTTATTGGAATTAAAATACTCAAAACAGTAACATGAATTTGAAAAATTAATAACTTTTCATAGGGATGGTCTCTGACTTTGGAAAATTCAGGGAATGTTCCCAAATTCAGAGGCTTCAAAAGCCCTATGATCTCATGCCATGGTGAATTGTATACATGCATGGAGAATTAAAAATATGCAGAGAGTAAATAAATTATTAAAAATAAAATCTTGATGAAAATAAATGATTTCTTTTCCATATTATTCTCCTCTGTTCACTGAGCAAGAGGGTATTTTTATTTTATTTTTAAGATTTTTCTACACAAAGTTATGAATTTTTGAAGTTTAGGGAATTAAATAAATAAAAAAAAATCCCTAATTTTCTATTTATCCACGCGGCGCCGCGTCAACCTCGGCAGCTCCGAACGCACACGCGTCGCGCTCCCATTCGACGCCGCCATCTGACACAGCGCTCCGGGCCCTGCGGTTCTCGTACCGTCTCCTGGTCCGACGCCATCTGAGCCGTCCGTCCGTGCGTGTATTGAATGGACATCATCCATTCATCGTCCCCGAGCGTCCTCACCCGAGAGCCGTCCACATTAAATCCTTAAGATCTCACTCGATACTCAATGGATTTTCATGTTCTTATGCTCTATGGATTCGTCTTGAGAAGACGAATACATCTATACGGTTTATGTGGGATGAAATTTACGCAATAGAAATGGAGAATGTTCGAAGCTGCGGAAGAAGAGTGAGGCCATACCTTTGCTCGGAGAAGTGTGGCTTCGATCTGAGGGTTGTTGCACCTTTGATTGGATCCCAGCAAGCTCCAGATGAAGTCTCCTGGTCTGGTGAATTGCCTAGGTAGGATTTCGACCACAGCCGATCACAAAGCTTGGAGGCTGGAGCAACTAGGTGGCCTGGAGATGGGGCTTTTGCTGGTGGACACCTTCCCTTGGTCTGGTGAAGGTGTAGAACCAATCAATTTGGGGATTGGCTCACTTTGGAGAAGTGTCCTGGTTTTGGGCTTGGATTTCAACTCTGAAATTGAGCTCACAGAGAAGAAATGGCAGGGGGATTTCAGTGGGGATCAAGTGCTCTGTGTATGGGGAGTAGTCTGGAACAATTTTGGCAGAGTTTCCTTAAGGTTTGTTTCAGCACCTCTCATGGCCGAGAGGGGTGGTGTTTAAATAGGAGAGGGTAGAGGGCCTCCTGGGAGAGTTAGGGCTTGGGATCGAGCTGCTCTTGGCAAGAGAAGAACAGCTCCAATGGCCACTAGGGATGGGGCGACTCGGCAGGTGAGAATTCCAAGTTGGGCTCACATGTGAGCTCTCGGCCCGGTGATTTCCGACGGGCGTGGTGGCTGGCCCGCTAGGGTCAGGTCACCCTCGAGGTCGTGGAGGTCGGGGCTGGAGGTTTGTGCGGTCAATTGGCCATGGACATGTGTAAAGGAGTTGAATTGAAATGGAATGGGGGATGAGCTCATTTTGGGTCCAAATGGGTCAACCCACCTTTTGGGCTTGGTTCACCTCCCCATGGCTGATTTGGGCTGAGGGAAGATCAGATGGATCAGCTAGGAAAGGGTGGAGAAGTCACCATCCATGAATATTTTGATTAAACATGGATTAAGGTGAAGCATTAAAAGGGTTAAAACATTTTTAAGGGGGCTTAAAAGAGGCTCCTCCTTTTGCCATTAGTGGCTTGATCACATGTCAAGCCTTCCATGGCTTCATGTGGCTTGTCCATGGCTTGCATGGCTCACCTTTGGCTTGGGAAAAGTGGAGTCAATTTCATGGAAATGGATTTAAGAAAAATTTTGGTATTTAGGGGTGATTTGGCATGAGGCTTGATTTGGAATTATTTTTTGATGAATTTAGGACTTAGGTAATGGCTTTAATTAAGTGGATGGCAAATGGAGATGTCATGTGGGCTTTAGGGTGAATTTTGGGCTTTTTTGAAATGGTTTTAGATGGGCTTTTAAGATGGTTTAGGAAAGTGGGCTTTTGAATTTTAAAATGGATTTTGGGATGAAATTTTGGTAAAGTCTTGGGCCAAATAATTGTTGGGTTTAGCTCATAGATGTGTCATGAGTGACTTGAAGCAAATTGGGGGTGATTTGGGTTTGAATTGGGTTGAATTTGGGCTCTTTAGGTGAATGGGCCAATATAGGTCAAAGTGGGCTAACTTGGGCCAATGTTGGGCTAGGGTTGAAATTGATGTAAAATTAATGTTGAGAAATGTTTATGGGAGTGTTTCAAAGAGGTTTTGACTTTGGTTGGGCTTTGATTTTGGGGTTTGGGCTCATTTGGGTTAGGTTTGGGTTTAGGTCAAAATTGGGCCTTTTAGCTTTGGGTTGAATTTGAGTGGGGTTTGGTTCTAAATTTTGAGCAAATCATGTTAGTTTTTTGCTTGTGGGGATGCTAAGGAAGATTTAGAAAATATTTGGGGTTAATTGGAGTTGAATTGGGTGAGTTTGGGTTAGGTTTGGGTCATGGGTCCAACTTGGGCTTTAAGGCCAAAAGTGAAATTGGATCCAAATATCAATCAAATTGGACTTGGATTTGGTATATATTAGTGTTGGGAATGTTGAATTGAAGTTTAGAATTGAATTGGACCAGAATTTGGGTCAATTGGATAGGTTTGGTTTGACATTGGGTTCACTTTGGGTTAAAATGGGTCAAATTGGGGGTTTTGACAAAAGCAGGGTAAATTGACAAAATTGGCCCATGGTGTAGTTGGACAAAATGCAATTGGTAATATTTGGGATTTTTTGGAATTTTCTGGGAATTTTCTGAATTTTTGGGATTTTGTGTCAAGAGGGGTATTTTGGGTATTTGGAGGGTATTGGGAGGTATTTTTGGAATTTTTGGAATTTTTGGTATTTTTGGGTATGGATGATCAATTTAAGTGATGTGGAAATGTTTGGGATTGATTTTGTGGAATTTTGGGTAATTTAGGTGATTTTGAAAAATGCAGGTAATTTCGAGGCTTTGGGTAGGTTAGGCGGGTGTAGGGTCCCGAGGGGTCAAAAATTGAAAATTTGGAAAATTGAAGATTGGGTAAATTTGAGTGGAATGAAATCATTTTGGTTGAGCCATGAAGCCACATCAAGCCCACATGAGCCATGATGGGACTCATTTGAGGCATTCACTATGTTGTTCATAACCCTCTTAGCCAAGGGCATAGGGGTTAAGGACCATCCATGTGAATCACCTACATGAGTCAGGAGGTCAAGTTGGGTATGGGTGTGGTTTTAGGAGGTGTGTGAAAGTGTAGTGTATGTGTAAGTGTATGTGTAAGTCAGCCCTTCACCGGACCGAGGCCACCGAGGCGGTCCCTAAGGCCAAAAGTCCTATAGGAACTCATCCTTTAAACTTCCACATTTGATTTCAACCCTCTAGGTGATTAGGGGTCTACAGTCAAGTTTGTGTAGTTTGCAGGGAGTTAAGAAGTGGTTTGAAATTCTAGAAGGTGGGTCCCAATTCTAGTCCTCTAAGATAGTCAAAGGAAAAGCCTAAGGCTAGATCCTGAGCACTAAAAAGAACAAGGGAAGACCTCATAAAAAATGAGGTCAACAGTGTCTTTTAAAGAAAATGAACAAATTATTCGAGAATGTCATGATTCTGAATTCAGAGGACATTTCAGAATTGATAGAACAACACATAAGATTTTAAAATTAGGATTTTATTAGCCTATTATTTCTAGAGATGTTTATTGATTTATCAGAACCTATCTTCAATGTTAGAGAATAGGTAATATATCTAGAAAAAATGAAATGCCTCTTAATTTTACTTTGGATGTTAAAATTTTTTATGCTAGGGGATTAAATTTTATGGGACTATTTATACCTTCATTTGGGAATTTATATATATTAATTGTTGTTGATTATGTATCAAAATGGATTAAGGCAATACTTTACCTAAGTGTGATGCTAGAAGTGTTTCGAGTTTTTTAATGAATAAATATTTTCACAAGATATCCATGCCAAAAGTAATTACCACTGATGGAGGATCCCGTTTTAAGAATAATCTGATTTAGAGATTGGTGGAAAAATATATTATTATGCATAAAATCTCTACAGCTTATCATCCCCAAACTAATGGCTTAGTTGAGGCATCTAATCGTAAAATTAAACGAATTTTAGAAAAAGTCATAAGTCCTGAGAAAATAGATTTGTCTACAAGATTAGACACCACTTTATGGGCATAAAAAACTGCTTATAAAACTCCTATAGGAATGTTCCCTTATAGATTAGTTTTTGGAAAGACTTGTCACTTGCCAGTTGAATTAGAGTATAAAGCATATTGGGTGATAAATAAATTGAAATATAATTTGAAAGATGCTAGTGAGAAAAGACTGTTGCAATTGAATGAGTTGGAAGAAATCAGAAATTAATTATATGATAATGATAGAATATAAAAGGTGAGAAGAAAAATATGGTATGAACGGAAAAATGTTAAAAAGGAACTTGAACTAGGACAAAAGATTTATTATACAACACAAGATTGAAATTATTTCCTTGGAAACTGAAATCTAGATGGACATGACCTTTCACTGTAATAAAAATCTATCAATTTGGGGCTGTGATTATTGAAGACCATAAATCTGGAACAATATTCAAAGTTAATGGACAAAGATTAAAACCATATTTTAAAGGCAATAGACCTAATTTTAAAGAGTTTTTAATGTTGGATCAACCTGAATAACCCAAGGTTATGTCGGGCTGATGATGTTAAACCAAGCACTTTGTGGGAGGCAACCCACAGTTATTGACTGTTTTGCTTGTTTGATCTATTCTTTTTGTTTGATTGTTACTTAATTAAATCCTACCCTTCCTTAAATATCATAAACAACACTAAAGAATTGAATCGAATCAAAGTTTGGAAAGAATTTGGACAAAATGAAGTTTGATAAAAATTGAACTAGTGCCGGACAACGCTCCCATCAGTGCTGGACCGCGTTGCTATTCAAAAAATAGTTTTTCATCCTTATAATCATATTTTGGCAGTTCTAAGCGGCATTTCTTCCATTTAAACTCCCAAAAACTGCCCCTAGACACCAAAACTACCAGAGAAACGAAAAGGAAGATCCCAAATCTCATCCAAATAGATTTTTACTCGATTGAAACTTTAAGATTACAAGTTTTTAACCATAGAAAGTTCATCAGTTTCGAAGCACAACGTCTATTCAACAAGAATATCGTATAGAAGAGGTTTATTGAGGAGCGAGGCTTCGTGAATCGAGGAATGAATTCTCCTACTACTTGAATTGAAGAAATCATTGTTTAAAGACGTTGGGAAGTGTTATGTTATATTACTGCCACCTTAGTCATCTCTGTTGTGAATGAATTATATACAAAACTTCATGGAATCAAGCAAAGATGTTGAGAATGTGTCGATCTGCCACTATTCAAAATTTTCCCCAAAGAAAGACAACATGAATGATATATACAGGGAAGTTGACAGTTGAAAGTGATGGATGGGAGATAAGAGATAACAGGTATGAAAGTTTTTCGACCACTATGTTAAATCCTATGTCGAAGCACTTACATTATTTTATATGTACAAAATTGCTCCTAACTACGAAATTCAATAAAGTAACCAAGGAATGGGCTAATTAGAACTTTGTTATTCAAATGGGGATGCTTATTGATGTTGGTTCTATAATTGTGAAATCTGTTTTAGGATTGATCATAAACGGATCAAAGTATGGGCTTGGACATCCTTCCACCATATTTCTCCTCTACAGTCAATCACAAGTGCCATATGAAAATTGGGAAAGAGTACTTCTACCTTGGAAGCTTATAGAAACAACAGAAGAACATAGTAACCAGGCTGTTGGTAATATGAATGACATGAGTATCATTGAAGATCAATCATGTCACAGTTCAACACCTATTCCTCCTTACTTTCCTGAAAGTTTACAGATCATTTTGAAGAAAATTAAGAAATTGGAGAACGAAATGCAACACGTGATAAATGCAATCAACAATTTATCTGACTTCTTGATCACCTAGATTGGAGAATGAAGGAATGCTTTGATCATTCTGGGTACCTTGAAGGAAGTTTGATACGTTTGATGAGAAGAAATGGCTGGATTGAAGAGGGTTCAACTTAAGAATTCCCGTTTTGTCCATTCTACAATCTATTCGTTCACGTTCAATTAATTGGAGATATAAGAGTTGATGATAGTTCTGAGGAAGAATAGAGACTTGATTATTGTGCTTATGTGTTTATATGATTGAACTGATTACGTACTTTTCTTTGCTTGAATGTTATATCTGAACTTTCTTTCTTGTTCAATTTTTAGCATTAGTGTGTTATGGTTGTGATCAACGCTGAATTTTAGTATTTTATGGCTTGATGATGTGTAGAGTTTAGTGTTATTTATGTGTGTTTGTAAACTGGATTTTATATATCAAAGTGATGTTTTGGGTTGTTTCTGTTAAAAAATATTATTTTCCATGGCTTTAGTACATTGTTCAAAGCTTAAATGGACTAATTAGATGTCGGTGCAGGCTTGAAAAGATCAAAATTACAAAAGAAAGTTGGAGGCCTAGTTTTTATACTAGCACTGAACGACGAGCTATCAGCACCGGACCGCGCCATAAGACAAAGAGTTTGGCCTATTGAAATGAAAATTGCACTGAATGGTGCTGTCACCAGCGCTGGACCACGCCCGACAGATAAAAAGGCCTTAAATCCTCAATTTTCACTATTAACCTTGGGACCCACCATTTTTACCCAAACCATCATCTTCTACCTGTCGGTCGTTAAAGTTTTTGAGGTGTTGAAATTTTTGAAATGGTTTAAAATATAGTTTTTATAATTTTTATTTAGTTTAATATATATGGATTTTTGAAGATAATAATTTAATTTTTAAAGAATACGAAATCAAACTGATGTCATATAAATAATAATTAATAATTAAGCATTTCACCACAAGACATGTATCTATCCCAAAGAATATATACATTGCTTGGGGTGAGGATTGATCAAATAAACTAAAGAGTTCACGACATCCATTTGGTCTGCAAACCATTGTTGACCGACAATTTCCCCTATATAAATGAAGGAATTAGATAGGGTTTATATTAATATGGGGTCTTTAAGTTTCCTATAAGGGCAAGCCCCTATAGTTAATTACATCTTAGATAACTGAGGTCACCTAATAAAATTTTTGATATAGATCAGGAAATATTTATATTCACGACTTCCAAAGGTAAGGTTTTCAAAGAAAATGTGATAGTTAGAAATTCAATGGGAGAATGGGCTCAAATTTTGGAACATTTCATTTTCTCAGAATCCATCGGAGAGAAGGCTAGGGGAAGGACATAGATTCAAAGAAAATATTGATGTCTTCCCAAAGTAGCCTGTGGTTTAGCTTTGATTAAGGATATTTATTTGGTGTTTCATCCTATCAATTTTATTATTTAGGACTTACATTCACTTTATACCAATCATGTGAAAGGCCTGTAAAATAGGAGGGTTTATGTCATAGCCGATGACAACCTCAGAACCCTAAGGCGAGTTAGGGCTTATGTTGTACAACACGGTTATGCAAGGGCCTAAAGAAAAGTTGAGGATTTATGCTGCACTAAGCAGGCTACCTCAAAGTCCTATCGATTGTTACTTTAATTTCTAAGAAAGAGAGTTGCTGTTGTAGACAAGTTTTACTATTGTAGATGGTCGTGCTGCCCAATATGCATGCTCCAAGCTCCTCGTCGTAGTAGGTTTAGTTTAAGGAATGGCAATTGAAGAGAGAAGAGATGTGTGATGTTTTGGAAATAATTAAATTAAGGTTTCTTAATATTTTTTTAGGGGAATATTTAAGTTGATTATAGCAACGCCGGTTAAGATCCCACGGTTCCATCATCCCGGCACCACTATTTTCATCGGATTCACTTAGTTCAAATAAATTTACTAAACTCAACTTATTGAGTTCCATACTTTCATTTAGACCATGAGAAACCATGTTAGAAACACGTAGGTTACCTCTTATGAGGAATTCCCGATCATCTAACGAAACGTTTTAATTTAGTTGCAATTGTTATTTTTTGTTTTGTTTGGGATTAAGTTTTGAGTTGTTTTATATTTTGAATGTTGTGGCGGTGAATTTTATCTTAGTTTGATTTTTAATTTTGATTTTGGTTTTGGTTTTATGGTTATCCTAAAAGGATTCAGTTTTCTTGCAAGGTGACATTGTTGTTTAGCATGCAAAATTGCCTGGAAAGAAAGTGCAGGAAAGTGCAGGTTAGTAAATTGCTTTAAAATAAAAGCATACCTGGTAGATCTTCGCGTCATCTCTACCTGAAACTTTAGTATTCTTGCAATAAACATTTAAATATTGAAGGGAAGTAAAAAAAACTTTATGGATAGGTATGTCACAAGCCTACAAAGTCCTAGGTTGTAATCGGGCAAATTCTATTCGTTTTGAGAGATATTTTTCAATTAATAGATATAATAGGTGAAGTAGTTTTACAAGGTGTCCAGAAGACTTGCGAAAGATCCAAGAAAGACCCAGATATTTCACAATACTTTTGAGTTTCCTTGAGTTCATTTGGACTTATCATATTTATTAATGATTTGTGTTTCATACTCTTATCCTCAGTGACCAATGTTTTAGTTATCCCAAAAGGCGGGGTAATTATCATTTCGTACTATACATAGGAATTATGTGTGTGGGCTTTTAGAGGCAAAATTTTACTTATGGAAGAATTTATCAAATTTTGATAGGCTTGTAATGTTTCAAATAGTAGTTTGGGATCAATTGTGTTTTCTTTTCTAATTTTTAACAGTTAAATCCTTTAATTACGCTTAGCCACTACTAAGCCCTTAAAATTTTAGCGGATATTTTTATGTCTTTAGAAAAGGATATTTCATAACATTCATGATTATGATTCTGATTCTTATCAAAGTATTGATTTATCATTTGAGCATCAAATGAAGGGGTATTAAATTAGTTGAATATTAGCTTCCAAAATCAACCCCTAACCTTAAGATTCTTTTAATTTGATTTTCTTCCAAATTATGGTAATTAAATAAATTTAAATATTTAATGTTTTATAGTGACAAAATTGCAATGGGTTTCTACCATTTATCCCTTCATGTTTCAATCATCCAATCATAATAATTAAGGTCATTTATTTCTATTTTCACATTCTGATTAAGCATAAATATTGATTAAGGCTAATTTTTTTCAAAATTACATTTTTCCTCTTAAATTCCTTTATCACTTCATAATTCAATAAATTTAGCTCAAATGACTTTGAAACTTTTATGTGATCCCACTTATGGATTAATTAAAACATTAGAGGACAAAATGTGTTTGTTCAAATTTTAATTTCTTTTATATATTTATTTTAATGCAAAAATAGTTGTTTTCAATGAAAATTCAAGAACTTATCTAAAATAAAGCATATGACTTTAAAATTTTTATTGGAGGTAGACCTATACCAGAGTATCACATAGACCAAATTTCATGATTTTTTGAGTTTTAATTAAATTATTAGAATTATTTTAAATTATGGAGCTTTAAAAAATTATAAAATATTTTAAGGGTTAAAAATTCAATTTTATATTTTTCTTAAGTCCCTCTGAGCTCAAGGAACCCAAAAAAATAAATTTTATACTTTTTTATTTTTATTTTAATTATTAAAATTATTTTTGAGTGAAAAATTAAGAAAATTCATTTTTAGCCTTTTAAAAATATATTTAAGCCTTTAAAAATTGATACTTTTGATTTTGAAGCTTAGGAAAATTATGGGGATGGTTCCTAGGAGATTAAGAGACCAAATGTGACAATTTGGTGATTTTTAATATTTTTGTAATTTTTATTATTATTTAATTATTTAAATATTAAAAATATGATTAAAAATGAAAATTTTGTAAAAATTTCTATTTTAATTTTAGAAAAATTCTTTGATCACAGAGAACTCCCAAAACCAATTTTACAAAATTTTGAGTTGTAGTTCAATTATTAAAATTAGTTTAATTTTCAAAATTATTATTTTACTTAAAAAATTCATTTAGGTGACCAAATGAATTCCAAATGCCATGAAATTTTTATGGGCAGTTCTCTTAGACCTTTAAAATACAGTGAGGAATTATTTTTAGGTTATTTTAATATTTAATGAACTCAAATTAATTTAAATTAAGTTTTAAACATAGTTGATGATTAGGTCATTTCTTAATGATTTATCCCATAAAAATTTTATCCTAGGGTCACCTGGTCATAAGAAACTACCATAATTTTTATGGATTTTTATAATCACCATGCTAATTTGTGGAATTAATTTATGAAAACAGATGTAAAAGCTTTGAAAATATTGAACTCTTCATAGAGTTATCCTCTGACTCTGGAAAAATCAGAGAATATTCCCCATGATAGAGGCTACAACATGCTAAAATTGCAAGCCATGTAGAAATGTCTATATGCATGGAGAATTGAAAGACTACAGAGGAAATTTAATTAATTAAAAATCATACATGCATTAAATAAATTTCAAACCAATTCCACATTATTCTCCTCTGTTCACTCAGCAAGATGATATTTTTTTATTTTTATGATTTTTTATGCCAAGATATGGATTTTCAAAGTTTAGATAATTTAAATAATTCAAAAATCCCCTGTTTTTCTACTTAACCACGCGGCGCTGACTGAATCCTCAGTAGCTCAGAAAGACCACGCGACACGCTCCTATTCGATGCTGCCATCTGACTAGATGTCCATACGGTCGCGCTTTTTGTACTAGATCTCCATCCAACTCCATCCTGGCCGTCCAAGCATTACAAGCGCGATCTGACTACTCTCCTTCATCGTCTTCCACTGGTTCATCCTGAGAGTCGTCCATATTCTAGTCATATGATCTCTGTCGTTACTCAATAAAATCACATGGGGTTTGTTGCTAAAGCTTCATCTGACCTAGAGGAACCTATCCATATGGTTTACACGGTAAGAAATATGGTCTACAGTTATGGATGATGAAGAAAGCTTGGGAGGAAGAGTGAGTCCAGTACCTTTGTCTAAGAGGGGAAGCCTCAATTAGATGGTTGTAGCAGCTTCAATTGGTCCCAACAAACCTCCAGATGGAGCCTTTGCCCTGGTGAATTGTCTAGACTGATACTCGACTAAACTCAGTTTCAGGTGTTGATGAAAGTCTGGTGTAGAGGCCTTCTGTGATGGGGCTTTGATGGGGGATCTTCTTCTTTCACTGCTATGAAGGTGTGGGTGCAGTAATGTCGGCATATTTTTAGGTTGAGTGTTGTATTTTTGAAAAGGAGGTCACCTACAGAAATTGTCGGTGAAATTTAAATTTTAAATTTAATTTAAATATATATATATAATTTAGAAAGTAGTATTTGATTTTGAAAATAATTTTAAATTTGAAAATTTTAAGATGTGAAATCAAACTGATCTCACATCCCGAATAGTTTACATAAACGAGCACCGCACCACAAACCGTGTATCAATCCCGAAGGATAGACACACTGCTTGATAATGGGGCTCGATTAGATAAACTAGAAAGGTTTGTGACATCCGTTTGGTCTGCGAACCAATTTTATAAGCCAAGAAGTTCCCCTGCTTAATACAAAGAAATTAAGAAGGGTTTATATTATCTGGGTTCTTAAAGTTCCCTATAAGGGCAAGCCCCTATAGTTAATTACATCTTAAATGACAGGAATCATTTAAGAAAACTCTTGATAATGATTAGTTGTTTTGCTCTCAAGAATTTCAAAGTTTAAGTTGTCAAAGGATTGAATTTTGGAATTTCAATAGGGAATGGATCAAATTTGGAACATTTTGTTTTGGGAATTCAAAAGAAGAAAAGTAGGAGAAATTACAGATTCGAAGCGAACTTCGGTAATTTCCCGACTATCTTATTGTTTGGCTTGGATTTAGGAAAGTCCTAATGTTTTGATCTTGCCAATTTTAATTAATTAGGACTTATATTCGTATGACAAAATCATACAAATAGCCTTGAAGATGTGAGGGTTTATATTGTATCAGACAACTACCTCCGAAATCCTAAGACCGGTTAGGGCTTAATTTGCAATGCAGATGCCTAACGAAGAGTTGAGGATTTATGTTGCACTAGGCAAGTTACCTCGAAGTCCTATGGCTTGGTTATTTAATTCTAAGAAAGTTTTGCTGAAGTAGACTCAGGTTTTGCTGATGACGATGGCCATGCTGCCCACCATGCTCCGAGCTCCTTGTTGTTGCAGAGCTTTAGTTTTAGAAGTCATAAATCAAGAGATGAGAAAAGTGTTTTGGTTTAGAGAAAATCTTAATTTCCAAGTGTTTTTTATGTTTTAATTAAAACAAATCTTAAAGTTGATTATAACAACACCGGTTAAGATCCCACAGTTCCATTCCTCCGGCAACGTTATTTTTATCGGATTCACTTAGTCCAGATGAATTTACTAAACTCAACTGAATGAGTTCCACACTTTCATTTAGACCGTAGGAAATCCCGTTAGCAACACGTAGGTTACATCATTCGAGGTATTCCCGATCATCCAACAAGATGTTTTAATTTAGTTGTAGTTGTAGTTTTGTTGTTCTGTTTGTGATTAAATTTTGAGTTGTTTTATATTTTGAAATGTTGTGGCGGTGAATTTTATCTTGTAATGACTTTTAATTTAGTTTTGGTTTCAGTTTTAGGGACTATCCTAAAAGTGTGGGTTTTCATGCAACAGTTGTTTATCATGCAAGAAAAGTAAGTACGATGCGATTAAATAAATTGCAATAAGGTAAATTGCAACAAAATAAAAGCATACCTGGAGGGTCTTCCCGTCATCCCAAGCTGCACTTAAAACACAATTAGAAAATTTAAGCATTTAAAGCAAGTCCCTAGGTAAAGCTAAGGGAAGGGTTATGGTTTTCTACCAAGGTCCTACTCCTATAGATAGTCATCTCCTACGACGTCTAGGTTCTTGTGTTTTGGTTTGAGGACGATTTTCTTCATCAAAGAAAAATTAAGTTCAGTTGTTCTTATAAACATCTTATCGTATTGAGGAAGTGCTTAACACGAGTCTTAAACATCTTTTCAATATTTCTAGGATTATTTTTTAAGTCCAAGAGAATTTAATCATACAAATGAATTAATCGTCCGGGAATTCAAGTTTTGTTGTTATCTTACTCAGTGAACTAGGACATTTGAATATCCTATGAGGGAAGTAACACTTCACTTAACGTTCTGTTTATGAGTTATGACAACAAAAGCTTTCGAGTGCAAATTGATGTTCAAATGGTTTATGATTTAATTTCAGTTAATGGGTTTAAGTTTGGAATAGTGTTTAAGTTGTTTTATTTTTGAATTTCTTTATGTCTTAGGTGATGTTATTTTTAATTCAATTTAATTTAACTTTAATTTAATTTAATTTGGTTTAGTTTTAATTTTAATTTAATTTATTTAATTCAATTTAATTTTAATTTTAACTTGATTTTATTTTTTTATTTTAATTTAATTTAATTTAATTTAATTTAATTTAATATGATTTAATTTAATTTAATTAAATTTAATTTAATTTAATTTGATTTGATTTAATTTAATTTAATTTAATTTAATTTAATTTAATTTAATTTAATTTAATTTAATTTAATTTAATTTAATTTAATTTAATTTGATTTAATTTAATATGTTTTAATTTAATTTTATTTAATTTAATTTAATTTAATTTTTAATTTAATTTTATTTTTAATTTTAATTTAATATTTTATTTTTTTATGTTTTAAAGATGATTTAATTTTAATTATTAAAGTATTAATTTAATTGAAATTTTAAAAGGATTTAATTTAAATAATTTAACTTTAATTTAATTTAATGATTAAGTCTTTTAGCATTTTAAATCTTAAAGTTGGATTATCATTTTAATTAGGAATTAAATATTATTGAGATGATTAATTTAGGGATTCTAAAATTAAAGAACAAATCTCTTCCTAATAATATCCCTATTTTAATAATTCCAATTTTATTATTCTTCCAAATTTAATTAATTATTTGATTAAGGTTTATTTTAATTATTTTTAAATTGTTTAGTAGGTTTCTACCCTTATTATTCAAATTTCAATCATCCAAATCAGATTAAGATCAAATATTTTACTTTTTCATTTTATTAAGCCTAAAGTTTTAATTAATGGTTAAAATTTCAATTACCATTTTGCCCTTCAAGCTTACTAATTCCATAACTCACAAAATTGAGTTTAAATGAATTTGAAATTTTTATGTGACTTCACTCATATGTCAATAAAGACATTAGAGGAGAAAATGTGATTTTTTTGTATTTAATTTATTTATGTAATTATTTTTGGTGGAAAATAGGGATTTCCAAGGAAAATTTAATAATATGACCAAGGGAAATGTTCTGTCCTTAAGAAAATTATGGGACATTCCTAATGACCAGAGAACCACTTGGACCAATTTTGGTGATTTTTTGAATTATATTCTTTTTATTATAATTATTTTGAGTTTTGGAGTATTAATTAATTTAAAAATAAAATAAAGGTTGAAAAATTAATTTTATATTTTTCAAAAATCTCTCTGATATCAAGAAAATCAGAGAATAAATTTATATAATTTTCTGATTTTTCTTTGATTTATTAGAATTATTTTAGTGGAAATGCTAAAAAATACATTTTTTTTAATTTTAAAATTACCTTAGGGCTTTAAAATTTAATATCTCATTATAGAGACTTAAGAAAAATATGGAGTTTGTTCCTAAGTGATTAAAATTCAAAATGTGACATTTTAGTGAATTTTATTATTTTTGTGATTTTTATTATTTTTTAATTATTAAAAATATTTAAATAATGTAAAAAATCAACTTTTTTTGAGAAATTTCAATTTTATTTTTCTTAAATTCCCCTGATATCAGAGAGGCTCCAAAACCAATTTGGTGAATTTTTGAAAAGTATTTTGAAAGTTATGAATTTTTAAAGTTTAAAATGGCTAAATGGTTTAATCAACCCATTTGGTAGGGCTAACCAGGTCCAATTGACTTCAAATTTTTATGGTGGGTTCCTCTGATCCTAAAGATCATTGGAGAATTGATTTCAAGTCAATTTTATGTATGATTAGCTCTAATTAATTAAGGAGCTATTTTGGGTGTTTAAGCCAATTAGGGTTATTCCAAGTGGATTAATTCAAAACCTATTTTTCCTAGAGTCCTCTGGTCATAAGAAATATCCTCAAATTTTCCTAGAATTTAATTCACAACATGCTAATTATTGGAATTAAAATATTCAGAATAGTGACCTAGAATTGAAAAATCAATAACTCTCCATGAGGTGGCCTCGACTTTGGAAAATTCAGGGAATGTTCCCAAATTCGGAGGCTTCAAAAGCCCTATGGTCTCATGCCATGGTGAATTGTATACATGCATGGAGAATTGAAAATGTGCAGAGAGTAATTAAATCATTAAAAATAAAATGCTTGATGAAATTAAGTGATTTTTTTTTCCACATTATTCTCCTCTGTTCACTAAGCAAGAGTGTATTTTTATTTTATTTTTATGATTTTTCTACACAAAGTTATGCATTTTTTAAGTTCTGGTAATTAAATAAATAGGAAAATAACCTAATTTCCTACTTATCCACGCGGCGCCCTGTCATCCTCGGCATCTCTGAATGGCCACGCGACGCGCTCCCATTCGACGCCGCCTTCCGACTCAGCGCCACGCGGCCCGCAGTTCAAGTATCATCTCCTGGTCCGACGCCATCTGAGTTGTCCGTCCGCGCGTGTGTTGAATGTACGACATCCGTTCATCGTCCCCAAGCCTCCTAGCCCGAGAACCGTCCATCTTCTAGGCCTAAGATCTCACTCGATACTTGACCAAATTGAACGTTCTTATGCTCTATGGATTCGTCTCGAGAAGACGAACACATCCATACGGTTTAGGTGGCATGAAATTGACTCAATAAAAATTGAGAATGTTCAGAAGCTCGGGAAGAAGAGTGAGACTATACCTTTGCTCAAAGAAATGTGGCTTCGATCTGAGGGTTGTGTCACCTTCGATTGCATCCAAGCAAGCTCCAGATGAAGTCTCCTGGCCTGGTGAATTGTCTAGGTAGGATTTCGACCACAGCTGATTACAAAGCTTGGAGTCTGGAACAGATGGGTGGTCTGAAGAGGGGGCTTTTGCTGGCAGACTTCTTCCCCTAGTCTGGTGAAGGTGTAGGATCAATCAATTTGGGGATTGGTCCACTTTGAAGAAGTGTCATTGTTTTTGTGCTGAAGTTTGAACTCAAAATTGAGCTCAGCTGGAGGGAATTGGGGCTGGAATCCAGTGGGAATCAAATGCTCTTTGTGTTGAGAGTGGTCTGGAATGATTTTGGTAGAGTTTCCTTAAGGTTGGTTGAGCACCTCCTCCATGGCCGAGAGAGGTGGGGTTTAAATAGAGCTGGCTGGAGGCTCTCCCAGGGGGAGTTAGGGCTTGGGATCGGCTGCTCTGGTGAGGAGAAGAACAGCCATGGTGGCCATTGGGCATGGGGCAACCCAACAGGTGAGAATTCCAAGCTTGGGCTCACATGATGCTCTCGGGTGTGGTGTTTTCCGGCAGCCCAGGTGGTTGGCCTGCAGGCAGGGGTCACCATCTTCACCAGGGAGGTCAGGGCTTGGCAATGGTGAAGTCAATTGGGCTTGGACATGTGTAAAGTGCTTGGATTAAAATGGTATGGGGGAGAGGCCACTTTGGCTTGATTTGGGTCAACCCATCCTTTTGGGCTAGGCGCACCACCCAAGGCCTGGTTTTGGGCTGAAAAGAGTCACTTGGGTCAGCTGCCATGGAGTGGTGAAGTCTCCAACCATGGTGAGGTGGCTAAGCATGGTTTAGTGTGTGACATGCTTATGGTTAAAAAGGCTTAATGATGGATTAGGAAAGGGGGCCCTCCTTTTGCCATTAATGGCTTGGTCACATGTCAAACCTTCCATGGCTTCATGTGGCTTGTCCATGGCTTGCATGTGGCTTCATTTGGCTCATCCTTGACTTAGGAAAAGTGGATCCATTTATATGAAAAAGAAATTTGGAGATTTTGGAAATTTAGTGAAAAATTTAGATGGTGCTTGATTTAGGTTGATTTGATGATTCATTTGGGACTTAGGAATTGATCCAAATTAAAGGGATGATGAGAAGGAATTGTCATGTGGGCTTTGGGCTTTTGGATTTCTCTTTGGATGGGCTTTCAAGATGGTTTAGAGAGTGGGCTTTTAGATTTCAAAACAAATTTTAGGATGATAATTTTGTAAAGGATTAGATCCAATAAGTGTTGAATTTAATTTAGGAAGGTTTCATGAATGATTTGGAATAAATTTGAAGTGGTTTGGGCTTGAATTGGGTTGGATTTGGACCTCTTTGGTAAATGGGCCAATGTAGGTCAAATTGGGCTAACTTGGGCCAATGTTGGGCTAGTGTTGAAATTGATGTAAGATAAATGTTGGGAAATGTTCATGGGAGTGTTTCAAAGAGGTTTTTGGCTTTGGTTGGGTTTTGATTTTGGGGTTTGGGCTTACTTGGGTTAGGTTTGGGTTTAGGTCAAAATTGGGCCTTTTAGCTTTGGGTTGAATTTGAGTGGGGTTTGAGTCTAAATTTTGGGTAAATCATGTTAGTGTTTTGTTTGTGGGGATGTTAAGGAAGGTTTAGAAAAGGTTTGGGGTTAATTGGAGTTGAATTGGGTTAGTTTGTGCTAGGTTTGGGTCATGGGTACAAATTAGGCTAAAAAGGGGCTTTAATGCCAAAAGTGAAATTGGATTAAAATTTCAATCAAATTAGACTTAGATCTGGTTTAAATTGGTGTTGGGAATGTTAAATTGAAGTTTAGAATTGAATTGGACCAGAATTTGGGTCAATTGGATAGGTTTGGTTTGACATTGGGTTCACTTTGGGTTAAAATAGGCCCTTGGTGTAGTTGAACAAAATGAAATTGGGAATATTTGGGATTTTCTGCAAATTTTCTGGGAATTTTCTGAATTTTTTAGGTTTTTTAGATAAGAGGGGCTTTTTGGGTATTTGGAGAGTATTGGGGGGTATTTTTGGAATTTTTGGTATTTTTGGCTATGAATGATCAATTTGAGTAATATGGGAATGTTTGGGATTGGTCTTGAGGAATTTTGGGTGATTTGGAAATTTTGGAGGATTTGGGTAATTTCAAGGGTTTTGTGTAGCGAAGCGGGTGTAGGGTCTCGGGGGTCAAAAATTGAAAATTTGCAAAATTGAAGATTGGGTAATTGTAAGTGGAACGAAATCATTTTGGTTGAGCCATGAAGCCATATCAAGCCCACATGAGCCATGAAGGGACTCATTTGAGGCATCCACTATGTTATTCCTAACCCTCTTAGCCAAGGGCTTAGGGGTTAAGGATCATCCATGTGAATCACCTTCATGAATAAGGAGGTTAAGTTGGGTATGGGTGTGGTTTTAGGAGGTGTGTGAAAGTGTAGTGTATAAGTGTAGTCTGTGTGTAGGTCAGCCCTTCACCAGCACCGAGCCACCTGTAGGCGGTCCTAAGGCCAAAGAGTCCTATAGGAACTCATCCTTTAAACTTCCACATTTGATTTCAACCCTCTAGGTGATTAGGGGTCTACTTTCAAGTTTGTGGAGTTTGCAGGGAGTTAAGAAGTGGTTTGAATTTCTAAGTGGTGGGTCCCAATTCAATCCTCTAGGATAGTCAAATGAAAAGCCTAAGGCTAGATCCTAAGTACTAAAGAGAAGAAGAGAAGACCTCATCAAAAATGAGGTCAACAAATGGACCCCCAATAGGTGTGGTGAGCTGACGGAGCACACTGTGCGTATTGGTGTTGACCGAAGCGATCAACAAAACCAACACAAAAGTCTAAGTGGCAAACTTAGGACAAAGTAGAAGAGTTTCCGCTGGGGAGAGTCAAGTACATCTCTGAGACTGGAGATTCCTGAACTCTCGCTGGGGAAAGGAAAAGGAGGTGAATCCCAAATCACATGATCTGGGGGAATTTCAATTTAGATTTTATTTTGTTTCAGTTTAAGTTTTGATGTGTGAGCTTAGATTTCAATTTGGAGTTTTAATTTAAATTGAAGTTTTGTCAAAATTAATTTGAAGGGATTTGAACTTGAAATGAAAATTGGAATTTTGTGGTTTTAGATGTAACATCTTCAACCTCAAAAGAAAATTGAATTGATTAGATTGAATCATTACAATGAGGAGAGATTTTAGAGCAATGTGGTATTGGATGTAAAATCCTTAACCTCCAGAGTTTGATTTTGATGTATTTCATTGCGATAGGGAAAGAATCCTAAAGCAATGCAGTCTCGGATGTAAAATCCTCAACCCCAAGAATTTGATTTTGATGTATTTTGATTGCGATAGGGAAAGAATCCTAAAGCAATGCAGTCTCGGATGTAAAATCCTCAACCCCAAGAATTTAATTTTGATGTATTTCATTGCGATAGGGAAAGAATCCTAAAGCAATGCAGTCTCGGATGTAAAATCCTCAACCCCGAGAATTTGATTTTGATGTATTTCATTGCGATAGAGAAATAATCCTAAAGCAATGCAGTCTCGGATGTAAAATCCCCAACCCCGAGAATTTGATTTTGATGTATTTCATTTCTATAGGGAAAGAATCCTAAAGCAATGCAGTCTCGGATGTAAAATCCTCAACCCCAAGAATTTGATTTTGATGTATTTCATTGCGATAGGGAAAGAATCCTAAAGCAATGCAGTCTCAGATGTAAAATCCTTAACCCCAAGAATTTGATTTTGATGTATTTCATTGTGATAGGGAAAGAATCCTAAAGCAATGCAGTCTCGAATGTAAAATACTCAACCCCAAGAATTCGATTTTGATGTATTTCATTGCGATAGGGAAAGAATCCTAAAGCAATGCAATCTCGGATGTAAAATCCTCAACCCCAAGAATTTGATTTTGATGTATTTCATTGTGATAGGGAAAAAATCCTAAAGCAATGCAATCTCGGATGTAAAATCCTCAACCCCAAGAATTTGATTTTGATGTATTTCATTGCGATAGGGAAAGAATCCTAAAGCAATGCAGTCTCGGATGTAAAATCCTCAACCCCAAGAATTTGATTTTGATGTATTTCATTGTGATAGGGAAAGAATCCTAAAGCAATGCAGTCTCGGATGTAAAATCCTCAACCCCAAGAATATGATTTTGATGTATTTCATTGCGATAGGGAAAGAACCTAAAGCAATGCAGTCTCAGATGTAAAATCCTCAACCCCAAAAGTTTGATTCTGATGTTAATTGATTTTGCAAAGATTTATAGTGTTGATTTGAAAAGTGTGCAATTTTGGTGTTCCGAGAATTTCAAGAAAGTTGTAAAAGATTTTTGTGGAAAGAAACAAATTAGGAGGGAATATGTAGATGCTACATATCCCATTCAAAAGAGTTGATTGAGAGTTGCTGGTTTGGATTGGATATAATTCCTTGCCACTAGATTCGAATCGAAAACCTCGTGGCTCCATGTCAATGGAATCGACCGCTTCCATCCCAGACAAAGGAGAGAGTAGAACGGATTGGATTTCAGATTTGGAAGGTTGAGTTTGAATTAGATTGAGATTTGATTTGGAATCTGGAAAGTTGAATTTGAATTTTTGATTGAGATTTGATTTGAAATTTATGTTCATTTTGTTTGTCTTTTAACGATTCAAATTTATTTTATCGTGAATTTGGAGTTCATCATTTTTTTTATTTAGATTTTTAAGGAAAGTTTTCTTTTATTCTTTTTTGTTTCTTTCTCGTTCTTTGTTCGAAGTTCATTTAACTTTAATGGCATTTCTCGATCAACTTGCACAAAAGAGGTGAAGGACAAAAATGTGACATGGTCACTTTCATTCCAATCATGTTGAAGATACATCATACAACTCGATCTGGAATACATCTCATACAATCCATATAGACTCAAAACGGACTATGTATGATCTTTGTCGATCCATCCAAAAAAGGTATCTGTGAAAAATTCATGTCTGAATAGTGAGGTACATGGTCAATACATCACCTTCCAAGCCATCCTTGGCAAGGATGTCGTATGGATGTACGTTGGAGGTGTGATATTTTCCATGTAACTCACAGCTCATAAGGCCGGAGGCTCTCTAGCTCCGGTCCAGGCTGGAAGTGGTAAGGTGCTTTCCTGTCATCCATCCTTCGAAAGTAGCCGAGATCCGCTTCATTGGTACTCCCGGTATGCAATGTTTAGCGACATCCGCTCCGTTGCCCTTCGGTATCATGACGGAACCTACCGGTAATGGTATCTTTATCGGCCCTCGGAACTCACTCGGGCCTGCTATCCGGAGGTCGGATCCGAACATGATATTACATTCGTTCAGAAAAGAAACTGTGCAGAAAGGTCTGATAAAGTCATGGTGATTTATGTGCGGGGGTATGCAGTCACCCTTCTTGTAAATGTTAATGATGCAACTGTTGGGTATGCAATCTGCTGGCAGTACCCTCCATGCTATCATTCTTTTTACCATTCTTTTGATGACTAATGGCATTGGATCCACCTGGTCATGATGGAGTATCCCCGGTGGGTTTCCCTTCCTGTCTTCTGCGAAGTTGTAGCAGCATCCACATTGTATTGTAATTCTCCCTTTCCCTGGCATCCATCTCCGGGGTTCCGAGTAAGTGTTTTCTCTTAGGCGGCCCGCTCGACCCATTCTTTTCAAATCCCGGATGCAGTCCACAATTTGTTGTTGTTAGTATTCTGAGAACACGTCTGTATGTAGCTCGAGGCCTTCTAGTATATTGATCCTCCTGCCTCTGATTCTCTCGAAGTATTCAAAAGTTTTCTTCTCGACATTCTGCATTCTTTCTAGCTCATATTCTGGAGTAATCTGTAAATGGCGAGGCCTGGTGACGTACTGTGGGATATATGGCTCAATCCCTTCACGTTCTCCTGCATACCTTGGCTCCTCGGGGATGGTGTCCGTCGTGACATCCTCCGGGGTTGCTTCTGCAACAAGGTTATGCATTACTGGTGGCTTTATCTGGTGGCGTGGTAGCCTTCCTTCTTCTGTTGTTCTTGAGATTTCCCTGGTCTCTTCTGTTATCCTCGGAGTCGGCCTCCTTCCTTCGAGTACACGGTGAACCGGCGTCCTTGAAGTATATGCACTGGCAGTAGCAACTGCCTCGTCGCGCTGATCCGCTGCTAGTTTAGTTAACATCTTGCGGATACGGCGATTTTTATTTCTTCGGTGAGTTGTTGTGAGAGTAACTCTTCGTACTTTCAGAATTTCTGTGGGCGCGGCGCTGACAAGCTCCGCCCTCCGTCGTAGCGAATACGGACTTGATTCTCTTGTCTTCTTCAGTGTTTGTTTTCCTTTTCTTGTTGCTGGATTGGTGGCTTGGGCCACCCACTTTCATTACTGTCTGACTGGGCAGTTCCTCTCGGACAATTGGGACCCAGTCACCTTCCTCGTATTGCAGGCCTGTTGGTGCGAAGTCTGAGTCAATCTCTATTATCGCTCCATCTTTCACCCTCTTTTCGTCGAGTGCAAGGCTTACCATTTCTAAAGTTTAGGACCAACCGCCCGTTCGACATTTCCCTGTGAAAAGACAAGGAAAAGGATCAGGGGCTGTACTAAGAACAAGAACATTAAGAAAATGTTTATTAAAGACAGTTTTTTTATTTTTTTATTATTCCTTTTATATTTTCAAATTCAACAGGAATGAAGTGGGAAAATATCGAAAAAAGATTTTGATTTGGAAGAGAAAACAAGGAAAACATATTATCATGACTTTATTTATTTTAGCACATTTTTTATTATTTTTGGGTTCGGACCCAGTCATAAGTAATTACTTCACCCGTGCTTCTAGGGATGAAAAATTCATTTTTTCGAAACATCAGGTAGCGTAATACTTTTTCAAGTATCGTTCATTGATCGGAAGCATATGTCATTCTCCTTGGCAATTCACTAGCTGGTAAGAGCCTCCTGAGTAGACTGCCTCAACCACAAACGGCCCTTCCCAAGTGGGTTCAAATTTTCCTCCTATCTTGCGGTGTGCAAGAATAGGTCTTTTGAGAACGAGAACTAAGTCACCAACTTTAAAGGTTCTTGGGCGGACCAATCTGTCATGGGCTTGAACCATCTGAGCTTGGTATAGTTCTAATTTCTGCTGCGCTGCAAATCTTTTCCCTTCCAGGCTTTCCAATTCCTCTAGTCGTAATTTGGCATTCTCTCCTGTCGTGATTTTGTTTGCAACTGCAATCCTGAGTGAAGGAAGCTGGACCTCTAAGGGTAACACTGCCTCGGACCCATACACCAGAGCGTAAGGTGTAGCCTGAGTAGGAGTTCTGAAGGTTGTCCGGTAGGCCCATAAGGCTTCTAATAACTTCTCGTGCCAATTTCTCTTATTATCGTCCAAAGTTTTCTTTAAGATTTGAACGAGAGTTTTATTAAAAGCCTCGACCGAGCCGTTTACTCTTGGGTAATAAATTGTTGAATACCGCCGGTCGATTCCGTGTCTCCCGACAAAATTGTTGATTTGTGTGCTTCGAATGCCGACCCATTATCCGAGATGATCCCGCGCGGCACTCGAAAAGGTAGACAACTTGGTTTTTGAAAAACTGTAGCACATGGTGTGCTTTCACTTCTCTGAGTGGAACTGCCTCTGCCCACTTGGAAAAGTAATATGTAGCCGCAAGAATGAAGCGATGTCCTTTTGAAGATGGTGGTTCTATTGGACACCCTATATCTGTGCCCCAACATTCAAATGACCACGACACAATTATCGGATATAGTACATTTGGAGGTTGGTGTAGAACCACTCCGTGCACTTGGCATTGGTGACAGCTCTTGGCGATTTTCATGCAGTCGGTCATCATCCAGGGCCAGTAGTACCCTAGTCTTTTAATTTTCATTTTCATCTTCGGACCGATCGGTGAGCGCCACGGAGTCCCGAATGCACCTCTTTAACAATTTCACGGGCCTCGGACCCGCTTAGGCACCTTAGCCACATTTGATCGAAAGACCTTTTGTATAACATGTTGTTTACTAATGCGTAGGACGAGTTCTTTTCTTGATCCGATGGGCTAACGACCTATCGTCCGGTAGTTTTCCTGTTTGCGGGTAGTACTATTAATGGCTATCTCCAATCTTCACGTGTTTTCCGTCACTATTGCAACCGATTCTTCTTCTTTTTCGATTTGTGTATTGTATCTATGTCGAGCTGTGATAGGACCTGACGTCCGTGAACTGACACTTCCACTGATTCATCTTGCAAGCAGGCAAATTCTTTTGCGAGGCGGGCTAACACATCTGCTAAAGCGTTTTCTTTCCTGGGAATTTTGTAGATCGTCACATTCGGAATCTGTTCCAACAACTGTATGGCATACTGGAAGTATTGCTCGAGTCTTGGCTTTAAAATTCTGTATTGTCCGGCGATTTGTTGAATGATTAACTGCGAATCCCCGTAGATGTTAATGTTTGTTATCCCCATTTGAATAGTTAATTTCAGTCTCGTTATGAGGGCTTCGTATTCGCTTCGTTGTTTGTACACGGCTGCGTCGAGTGGTAGGAGTATCTTAACATCCCCCGCTCCGGAGTTATAAAGATTAATCCGATCCCTGCCTTACCGGGCACTATCACTTGTGATTCTTCATCTTTGTGTGCTAAAGATGCTTTGTCGAAATATAATTCCCAACGTCGATCATCAGGGTCTTCTAAGCTCATTATTTGTTCGTCTGGCAAGTCATCATTAATAGGAGATTTTGCTGGCAAAGGGTGTGTTACGAGGAAGTCTGCTAGGACTTGTCCCTTTATGGCACGAAGAGGCACGAAAGTTATATCGAATTGCAATAATATCATTGACCATCTGGCAAGTCTGCCGGAAAGCATTAGACGAGTCATCAAGTACTGCAATGGATTAAATTTCGAGATCAGGTTGACCTTATGAGAAAGCATGTAGTGCCTGAGATTTTGTGCAGCGAAGATCAGGGCCAAACAATGCTTTTCAATTGCGGGATACCTTATTTCCGTCAGAAGTAAACGATGGCTCAGGTAGTAAAGAGCATTTTCTTTACCCTCATCATTGACCTGGGCTAATAGGGCTCCGAGAGAGTCGTCTAAAGCCGCGGTATAAAGTATCAGCGGTCTACCTGATTTTGGGGCTGCTAAGACAGGAGGTGTCATTAAATATTGCTTAATGTCCTCAAAGGCCCTCTGGCATTTCTCTTCCCAAATAAATTTGGCGTCCTTTTAACTAGTGCCGAGAAAGGCTGACACCTACCTGACAAGTTTGAGATAAAGCGTCGAAGATATGCCAACTTCCCTTGAAAAGATCGTAGTTGTTTTAAGGTTTTGGGAGGCGACATTTCTAAGATAGCTTTAATCTTTTCCGGGTCGATTTCAATTCCACGATGTCGGACAACGAATCCTAAGAATTTCCCGGAGGTGACACCGATGGTGCGTTTTAAGGGATTCATCTTAAGGTTAAATTGTCTTAATCGTTCGAAAACAATTCTCAAATCATATAGGTGGTTTTCCTTTACTTTGCTTTTGATGACCAAATCGTCCACGTAGCATTCGACTTGATTGTGGATGAGATCATAAAAAATTCTTGTCATCGCTCTCCGGTATGTTGCTCCCGCGTTCTTCGATCTGAATGGCATCACCGTGTAGCAATATACTCCGATCGGCGTTACGAATACCGTAAGTTTTTCATCTTCCGGAGCCATTTTTATCTAGTTGTATCCTCGAAGATCCATCCATGAATGAGAATATTTCATGTGTTGAAGCAATGTAGATCATTAATTCGGGATCGGTAGAGGGAATTCATCTTTTGGACATGCCTTGTTTAAATCTCCGAAATCCACACAAATTCCGATCCGACCATTCTTCTTCCTAACTCGGTACCACATTGGCTAACCAAGTCGGGTATTGTTCTTCACGGACAAATTTAGCGTCTATTAGCTTTTTAACTTCGGCTATGACTTGTTGTTCGATTTCTAGACGCATTCTTCCGGGACCATGTCCGACCGGGACGAAGTAGGATCCACTCCTAGCTTATGGACGGCGACCTCTTGAGCTAAACTCGGCATCTCATCATAGCTCCAAGCAAAACGAGTCTTTAAATTCCATTAATAACTTGATTATTTCTTCGGAGTCTTCTTTATTGAGTAAGGAGCTAACAAAGGTAGGTCTAGGCTCTTCGCTAGTACCTAAGTTAACTTCGTTAACTCATCTATTGTAGATTTAATCTCTTCTTCGAACTACGGTGGAGCGTTTCCAATTTGTAAATCTTCAAGTTCTTCTGTAGCTTCCATGCAGTCTTCATTAGACTTGCAAGTGACAACCACGCAAAATTCAGTATCGTCAACTGATCCTACTGTGCCGAATCCGAGACCATGCCTTGAATTGGGTGGACGACCGGAGTTATTCCATAAATTTTCAAAATGTTGTGATTGTCCTTTTGTCCATTGTCGAGGTAAGAAACCATGCTGAATTAAATTTTGAACACAGGGAGAGTACCACTCAAAAGGCAATTCCATTAATTCTGATGAAGTAGCATCTTCAAATTGTACATTATTTTCAGTTTTGGAGGAAGGAGCACCACGGTAGAATTTGATTGGCTTTGCACCACTGCTACATACCTCCTTGACCACCATACCCTCGATCTTATTAGAAAGTATCGGAGTCAGGGTCATAGTATGTACATAGTGGTTAATCTTCTCGTACATCGATTTATATTCCTCGTTCTTTTCATCTTCGAGAGAGATCCTGAATTGCGGCTTCTTCCGACTTATTGTCACTGCTTATTGCTTGATCTCTTTTTCTTCTTCAAAACTATCTTCCCAATCAACATTGATGGCTGGTTTCCTCTGTCCAACTGTCCTAACGTCTCTGCCACGACCTCATCCCCGACCTCGACCTCGGATGCGAGTTGTGGAGAAATCTTCACAATCTCGCCGTAAGGGAGTGGTGAGTGACTGTTGGACTAGAACTTCAGGTTCTTCGTCGTCCCAAACTTCCTTTGCTTCATTTGTTATGGTATCCCTGGAGAAGATTGTTTTCTTTGGGGGTGCGTAATAAGCTGCATCTTCATGGATTCCAATTTCATGTACGGATAACGGTTGTAAGTCACCTTTGATGCACTATTCTCCTCCATCGTAGTATTTGATGCACTGGTGTAGGGATGATGGTACCATCCTGTTTTCATGTATCCATGGTCGGCCCAGTAGAGCGTTGAATGACATTTCTGAATCAATTATGTGAAATTTCGCGGTTGTCTTTGCCAAGTCACCGGTTTTCATTAGCAGTGTTATTGGTCCGAGGGCTCTTTCTCCTTTCTGGTTGAATCCTCTTAATAGCATTTTGTCTGCTTTAAGCTCGCGAGCATCAATTTCCAAATATGCTAGCGTTCGAAGATTCATTATATTGATTGATGCTCCTGGATCCACCAATACTGCGGAGAGTGTAAACTTCCCTATTGTAACCGAAATGTACAACGGTCGGTTGTGGTCCATCGTCCCAAGTAGTAGGTCATTGTCCGTGAAGGTAACACCTCGCTGTTCCTTTAACGAGCAAATCTCATCTAAGGAATCTCCAGTCATTTGAGCTAAGCAAATTTCTGGATCAAGTAAGGCCTTGATCAGAGCTTCTCTCATCTCCTTTGATAAGATGAGAGCGTCGTAGATGCTCAGTTTGGCCGGTAGTTTCCTAAAATGGGCTAGCACGTTGTAGTCCACTTTATTTCCATGTGTCTCGATTTCTTCCCGAATGGGTATCTCTTCTGCCGGGGTTGGTTCTTCCTGAACAACCACCTGCTTTCCTTTGTCCTTTGTACCCATTCTCGGAGGTAGAACTCTTCCACTTCTTAAGTTGACTTCTGTGATTTCTTCTAAATCTGGTATTGAGTTCTGTCGGCGTCTCCTCCGAATCGGAATGACGGGTTCTTCCGGATTAGCTTCGAGTCCGAAGGCTCTAACTCTATCGTGACTGGAGCTCCTCGAAACTCGCAAATAGATTCGTTTCTTGTTAAACTCTCGTAGCCTCTTTGGTGGATGTCTTCTTTGTCATTGTGATTGTCGAGATTGTGTATGATTTGAGAATTGTCATTTGTATCGGAATCGATGTCCAGATTAGGTTGGTTGTCGCTAGTTACGCAATCATTAGAAACAGTCAAAACGTAGCCAACGCCATAACCCTTATCATTATAAGATCCCACCAGAGTGAGCAAATAATCATACAGAGTCAGAGGTTCGAGGAATTTCTCCCTCGAATCGGAAACAACTATCCTAGGATAAGCAGCCCCTAGTCTAGCCTTAAGAGCCTCGGTCTTCTCTTCTTCGTTAATTTTCTTCTTCTCTTCAATTATCTCCTGTTGAGGTGGTTCTTCTATCGCAAGTGATAGTGTCGACTTGACAGGTTTCGAACCCTGAATTGAGGCTCGCACTGAAGCGGTTTGGATGTGATCCAAAATCTTCTTCGCAGACTTTGTCCAAGCGGTAGTCCATCCATCATCAGTCGCATAGGGATCTATCGGAACATTGAGATCCGTCGAGATAACATTGACGGAACCTCCTTTCTTGGGTTCCTTCATGTACTCCTTCGGGATCGTTATATTCCCTTTCCGAAGATTTTCGTTGAGCCAACTTTTGAACGTAATACAATCTTCTATCTTATGCCCAAGCATCCAGTGGTAAGGGCAAGAGTTGGGAACACCTTTCTTGTCGACTTCTTCTGGTCTCTTAGGTTCTGGCAGTTGGAAATCTGGAGTCTTCATCAAACTGCGGAACATTTTCGGCACTGCCTCATTCTTGAACGGATACTCCCTGCTCAAAAGCTCCTTTAGCGTACGTTGTGGACGAGGCGGTTGTTCATACTGTTGGGATGACTGATAGCTGGGTCGGGGTTGCTGCGGCCGTTCTGACGGTATTTGTATCGGCTGCTTGCCTTTATCGACAGCTGCGACGATCCCGGACTTCTTTTCAAAAGTTTTCACGGGCTTCTATTTGTCTGTTTTGTCAGTGAAACTTAATTGCTTCGTCTCCTCTTGCAAGCTTCTGGCCTTGCTTAACAACTTCTCAAAAGTCTTAATAGTAAATCCCTTGAGGAGAAGTGCTATCGGTCCATGAATGCTCTTAAGTAAAATGCCGACCGCATGCTGTTCTTGTAGCTGTGGCTCACACTTCATACTTAGATTCCTCCATCGAAGTATGTAATCCACCAAAGTTTCGTTCGGCTTCGGCTTCTCTACCACTAAATCACCTATAGTGATGTGGTGCTGAGCTCAGGCAAATCGCTTGATGAAGAGGTTCTCTAATTCTGAAAATGTCTTCACCGAACCGTTTGGTAATTCCGCATACCAATCAAAGGCCATCCCGACGAGTGCGTCGACAAATTGTCGGAAGAGTAAAGCATCGCTTCCGCCAGCATTGCAACAACCGGCACGAAAATGTGCAACATGCTCGCCGAGGGTTTCCGGTTCCATCAAAGGTCTTGAACGAGAGGTGGTACAAAGCCTTTCGAATGTTGGACAGCGTCGAATTCTTCGTGGTAAGGTCTACCCGTCCGAATGGATGTCCCGCTCTTTGATTGTGCCAAGGCTTCTCGCACCTGCTGTTCCACCATGCTCTTAATATCCTTTTCCGGAATCATGCTTTGTGTTGCATCCTTCTTTAATTGATCATCCCCGTTGATGGACGTAATCTCCTTTCCTCCGTCTACAATGTGAATAACTTCTGGGGTGTTTCTCTTTGGGGTTGAACACGACTCCGGAGAGTGGCTAGGGCTACGGCCATCTCTTCCATCCTTTTTGCCATTTGGGCGATCGTATCATCTTTCTCTTGAAGCCGCCTCCTCATTACTTCGGCTCCTCTCTTTCTACTGTCGCGGGGGCACCTTGTGAAGCTGACGAAGCTCTTGTTTCAACCATGTTAATTTTTTGCATATTCATCATCCATGAACTGTGACGAGTCAACCTCATCTCCGAATTTCTCTTCTCTTTCCCTTGCTAATCGCTGAATATCAGTTCTTAGCTTTTCCATAGCATCTTCTAGTGGTCTTTTCTGTACATCCTTGCTGTTGTCATGTGATAACTGTCAGGTTTCCTTCTCATGAGTCCCCTTTACTGCGGTAGCACCTTCTTTGGACTCAAGTCTCCTGACGAGACTTTCCTTCTCGAGTCGTTGTTTTAATCTTAATTGTCCAAGTAGTGGGATGCCATACCATTCTTCTAGCGAGCAGAAGGTCTAGGACCGGATGGTCCGTCGACCAAATGCTTCGGAAGGTGGTATCCTCCCTAATTTGTAGTCCTGAAACAACGATAGGTGGACTAGCTTTCATTCTCTTATTTGGCTTTTCCGCAGCGATAGCAGGTTCTACTCGCTGCCCAAGACGGGACTTGGCTGGCACCCGCCCTATCCTTCTTAAAATTTCTGATACAGGGCATTTTTCCTTCTTTGCTAACTTTTCTATCAGGGTTTGCAGTCGAGCAAATGGCATAATTCTAGCCCTTTTCTTACGGCTATCATTGTAATATGCGGGCTGAGGCAATGCAGCAGCAATCTTGCAAACATTTTCCTCATCCTTTGCAGCGAAGAGGGGATGGAATCTACTTCCTCTCAAAAGTGGTATGTATTCAGGCAGAGGTGTATACTCGGGCAGTTCTGGGATTTCTTCTAGGAAAACAACTTCAGCAGCTCTGGCTTCTCTAGCAATCCTTCTACTTCTGTTCCTTCTCTGAGTCCGTGTCAGTGATTGAATTCTCGAGCTGGACCCGATTTCAAAAACAGAAGGTTTCACAGGAAGATCTGTACCCTCCACGGTAACAGGTTCATCACAGTTCTGAATTTCCTTCCCCTTTAGTCTGGCAGAAGCTGGGGTAGGTGCAGAGACAACTAGACCAGTGGGGGTAGCAACAACAGTCCTTCTGTGAACAACAGTACTCCTTTCAGATGGAATCTTTTGCAGAGGAGGGAATTCATGATTTGACTTGAGGTTAAACTCAATCAACGGCTTCTCAGTTTCTGGTACTTTTCTTGTGAGTGAAAAGAGAGTGACATCGGGGATTTTGATGTCGGTGTCCCCGAATCCTTGTCCGAATCGAATAATTCCATTGTCAGGCAGTTCGTCCTTGAACACGGCCAGGTCGAGTCCGTTGACGAAGGAGAAGATCAGTTTTGGGGCTTCCATTTCTGCAGGGCAGATTCCAAGTGTTAGTCTCCGAATCGTGCTTCTTCTTATCGTAGAACTTACGATAAAAAAGAAAGAGTCCGAACACATTCTTGTTCATGTATTTATAAGAAGGAGTTATTTGTTAAAAGAGTCATTCATTAGAGGGTTTGTTTATTAGGAACGGAATGTTCAAAGGTGTAGAGAAGGTAAAGAATCTGATTCAGAATTGGAAGGGAAAAGAAAGTCTTATGCAAGAATTCTTGACTCGAAGGACCGCTCCTAAACTAACACCTATTGGGGGTCCACCCCACCTCAGAAATGAGGTAAAATGATCTTGGAACCTCTCTGTTTAGATGTGTCTAAACAGTGGCTCCTAAATTCGAGAGAATGTTGGCTATACTCGTTCAAGATAGAAATGAACATAGTATTCTAATAGAAAGAAGGGTAGTTTGATCCACTAGGGACATGGATACACTACCGATTTTTGAAAGCAAAACCATCTGATCAAAATGGAGAGAGGAACTAGTCCCCAGCGGAGTCGCCAGAAATTGTCGGCATATTTTTAGGTTGTGTTGTATTTTTGATAAGGAGGTCGCCTACAGAAATTGTCGGCGAAATTTAAATTTTAAATTTAATTTAAATATATATATAATTTAGAAAGTAGTATTTGATTTTGAAAATAATTTTAAATTTGAAAATTTTAAGATGGGAAATCAAACTAATCTCACATCCCGAATAGTTTAATTGAACGAGCACCACACCACAAACAGTGTATCTATCCCGAAGGATAGACACACTGCTTAATAATGGGGCTCGATTAGATAAACTAGAAAGGTTTGTGACATCCGTTTGGTCTGCGAACCAATTTTATAAGCCGACAAGTTCCCCTGCTTAATACAAAGAAATTAAGCAGGGTTTATATTATCTGGGTTCTTAAAGTTCCCTATAAGGGCAAGCCCGTATAGTTAATTACATCTTAAATGACGGGAATCATTTAAGAAAACTCTCGATAATGATTAGTGGTTTTGCTCTCAAGAATTTCAAAGTTTAAGTTTTCAAAGGATTGAATTTTGGAATTTCAATAGGGAATGGATCAAATTTGGAACATTTTGTTTTGGGAATTCAAAGGAAGAAAAGTAGGAGAAATTACATATTCGAAGCGAACTTCGGTAATTTCCCGACTATCCTGTTGTTTGGCTTGGATTTAGGAAAGTCCTAATGTTTTTATCTTGCCAATTTTAATTAATTAGGACTTATATTCGTATGACAAAATCATACAAATAGCCTTGAAGATGTGAGGGTTTATGTTGTTTCAGACAACTACCTCGGAAATCCTAAGACCGGTTAGGGCTTAATTTGCAATGCAGATGCCTAACGAAGAGTTGAGGATTTATGTTGCACTAGGCAAGCTACCTCGAAGTCTTATGGCTTGTTATTTAATTCTAAGTAAGTTTTGCTGAAGTAGACTCAGGTTTTCCTGATGACGATGGCCAGGCTGCCCACCATGCTCCGAGCTCCTTGTTGTTGCAGAGGTTTAGTTTTAGAAGTCATAAATCAGGAGATGAGAAAAATGTTTTGGTTTAGAGAAAATCTTAATTTCCAAGTGTTTTTTATGTTTTAATTAAAACAAATCTTAAAGTTGATTATAAAAACACCGGTTAAGATCCCACGGTTCCATCCTTCCGGCATCGTTATTTTTATCGGATTCACTTAGTCCAGATGAATTTGCTAAACTCAACTGAATGAGTTCCACTCTTTCATTTAGACCGTGGGAAATCCCGTTAGCAACACATAGGGTACATCATCCGAGGTATTCCCGATCATCCAACAAGACGTTTTAATTTAGTTGTAGTTGTAGTTTTGTTGTTCTGTTTGTGATTAAATTTTGAGTTGTTTTATATTTTAAAATGTTGTGACAGTGAATTTTATCTTATAATGACTTTTAATTTAGTTTTGGTTTCAGTTTTAGGGACTATTCTAAAAGTGTGGGTTTTCATGCAACAGTTGTTTATCATGCAAGAAAAGTAAGTGCGATGCGATTAAATAAATTGCAATAAGGTAAATTACAACAAAATAAAAGCGTACCTGGAGGGTCTTCCAGTCATCCCAAGCTGCACTTAAAACACAATTATAATATTTAAGCATTTAAAGCAAGTCCCTAGGTAAAGCTAAGGGAAGGATTATGGTTTTCTACCAAGGTCCTACTCCTATAGCTAGTCATCTCCTATGACGTCTAGGTTCTTGTGTTTTGGTTTGAGGACAATTTTCTTCGTCAAAGAACAATTAAGTTCAGTTGTTCTTATAAGCATCCTATCATATTCAGGAAGTGCTTAAGACGAGCCTTAAACATCTTTTCAATATTTCTAGGATTATTTTTTAAGTCCAAGAGAATTTAATCATACAAATGAATTAATCGTCCGGGAATTCAAGTTTTGTTGTTATCTTACTCAGTGAACTAGGACATTTAAATATCCTATGAGGGAAGTAACACTTCACTTAACGTTCTGTTTAGGAGTTATGACAACAAAAGCTTTTGAGGGCAAATTGATGTTCAAATGGTTTATGATTTAATTTCAGTTAATGGGTTTAAGTTTGGAATAGTGTTCAAGTTGTTTTATTTTTGAATTTCTTTATGTCTTAGGTGATGTTATTTTTAATTCAATTTAATTTAACTTTAATTTAATTTAATTTGGTTTAGTTTTAATTTTAATTTAATTTATTTAATTCAATCTAATTTTAATTTTAACTTGATTTTATTTTTTTAATTTAATTTAATTTAATTTAATTTAATTAATTTAATTTAATATGATTTAATTTAATTTAATTTAATTTAATTTGATTTAATTTGATTTAATTTAATTTAATTTAATTTAATTTGATTTAATTTAATATGTTTTAATTTAATTTAATTTTATTTAATTTAATTTAATTTAATTTAATTTAATTTAATTTTTAATTTAATTTTATTTTTAATTTTAATTTAATATTTTATTTTTTTATGTTTTAAAGATGATTTAATTTTAATTATTAAAGTATTAATTTAATTGAAATTTTAAAAGGATTTAATTTAAATAATTTAACTTTAATTTAATTTAATGATTAAGTCTTTTAGCATTTTAAATCTTAAATTTGGATTATCATTTTAGTTAGGAATTAAATATTATTGAGATGATTAATTTAGGGATTCTTAAACTAAAGAACAAATCTCTTCCTAATAATATCCCAATTTTAATAATTCCAATTTTATTATTCTTCCAAATTTAATTAATTATTTGATTAAGGTTTATTTTAATTATTTTTAAATTGTTTAGTAGGTTTCTACCCTTATTATTCAAATTTCAATCATCCAAATCAGATTAAGATCAAATATTTTACTTTTTCATTTTATTAAGCCTAAAGTTTTAATTAATGGTTAAAATTTCAATTACCATTTTTCCCTTCAAGCTTACTAATTCCATAACTCACTAAATTGAGTTTAAATGAATTTGAAATTTTTATGTGACTTCACACATATGTCAATAAAGACATTAGAGTAGAAAATGTGATTTTATTTTGTATTTAATTTATTTATGTAATTATTTTTGGTGGAAAATAGAGATTTCCAAGGAAAATTTAATAATATAACCAATGGAAATTTCCTGTCCTTAAGAAAATTATGGGACATTCCTAATGACCAGAGTACCACTTGGACCAATTTTGGTGATTTTTTGAATTATATTGTTTTTATTATAATTATTTTGAGTTTTGGAGTATTAATTAATTTAAAAATAAAATAAAAGTTGAAAAATTAATTTTATATTTTTAAAAAATCTCACTGATATCAGGGAAATCAGAGAATCAATTTTTATAATTTTCTGATTTTCCTTTGATTTATTAGAATTATTTTAGTGGAAATGCTAAAAAATACATTTCTTTTTAATTTTAAAATTACCTTAGGGCTTTAAAATTTAATATCTCAATATAGAGACTTAAGAAAAATATGGGGTTTGTTCCTAAGTGATTAAATTTCAAAATGTGACATTTTGGTGAATTTTATTATTTTTGTGATTTTGATTATTTTTTAATTATTAAAAATATTAAAATAATGTAAAAAATCAACTTTTTTAAAAAATTTAATTTTCTTAAATTCCCCTAATATTAGAGAGGCTCCAAAACCAATTTGGTGAATTTTTGAAAAGTATTTTGAAAGTTTAAATTTTTAAAGTTTAAAATGGCTAAATGGTTTAATCAACCCATTTGGTAGGGCTTACCAAGTTCAATTGACTTCAAATTTTTATGGTGGGTTCCTCTGATCCTAGAGGTCAGTAGAGAATTAATTTCAAGTGAATTTGATGTATGATTAGCTCTAATTAATTAAGGAGCTATTTTGGCTGTTTAAGCCAATTAGGGTTATTCCAAGTGGATTAATTCAAAACCTATTTTTCCTAGAGTCCTCTGGTCATAAGAAACATCCTCAAATTTTCCTAGAATTTATTTCACAACATGATAATTATTGGAATTAAAATATTCAGAATAGTGACCTAGAATTGAAAAATCAATAACTCTCCATAGGGGTGGCCTCTGACTTTGGAAAATTCAGGGAATGTTCCCAAATTTAGAGGCTTCAAAAGCCCTATGGTCTCATGCCATGGTGAATTGTATACATGCATGAAGAATTGAAAATGTGCAGAGAGTAATTAAATCATTAAAAACAAAATACTTGATGAAATTAAGTGATTTCTTTTCCACATTATTCTCCTCTGTTCACTAAGCAAGAGGGTATTTTTATTTTATTTTTATGATTTTCTTACACAAAGTTATGCAATTTTCAAGTTCTAGTAATTAAATAAATAGGAAAATAACCTAATTTCCTACTTATCCACCCGACGCCCTGTCATCCTCGGCATCTCCGAATGGCCACGCGGTGCGCTCCCATTCGACACCGCCTTCCGACTCAGCGCCACACAGCCCACGGTTCACGTATCATCTCCTGGTCCGACGCCATCTGAGTCGTCCGTCCGCACATGTGTTGAATGAACGACAACCGTTCATTGTACCCAAGCCTCCTAGCCCGAGAATCGTCCATCTTCTAGGCCTAAGATCTCACTCGATACTTGACCAAATTGAACGTTCTTATGCTCTATGGATTAGTCTCGAGAAGACGAACACATCCATACAGTTTACGTGGCATGAAATTGACTCAATAAAAATAGAGAATGTTCAAAAGCTCTGGAAGAAGAGTGAGACCATACCTTTGCTCAGAGAAGTGTGGCTTCGATCTGAGGGTTGTGTCACCTTCGATTGCGTCCATGCAAGCTCCAGATGAAGCCTCCTGGCCTAGTGAATTGTCTAGGTTGGATTTCGACCACAGCCGATTACAAAGCTTGGAGTCTGGAACAGATGGGTGGCCTGGAGAGGGGGCTTTTGCTGGTGGACTTCTTCCCTTGGTCTGGTGAAGGTGTAGGATCAATCAATTTGGGGATTGGTCCACTGTGAAGAAGTGTCCTGGTTTTTGTGCTGAAGTTTGAACTCAAAATTGAGCTCAGCTGGAGGGAATTGGGGCTGGAATCCAGTGGGAATCAAGTGCTCTATGTGTAGAGAGTGGTCTGGAATGATTTTGGCAGAGTTTCCTTAAGGTTGGTTCAGCACCTCCTTCATGGCCGAGAGAGGTGGGGTTTAAATAGAGCTGGCTGGAGGCTCTCCCAAGGGGAGTTAGGGCTTGGGATCAGCTGCTCTGGTGAGGAGAAGAACAGCCATGGTGGCCATTGGGCATGGGGCAACTCAGCAGGTGAGAATTCCAAGCTTGGGCTCACATGATGCTCTCGGGTGTGGTGTTTTCCTGCGGCCCAGGTGGCTGGCCGGCAGGCAGGGGTCACCATCTTCACCAGGGAGGTCAGGGCTTGGCAATTGTTAAGTCAATTGGGCTTGGACATGTGTAAAGTGCTTTGATTAAAATGGTATGGGGGAGAGGACACTTTGGCTTGATTTGGGTCAACCCATCCTTTTGGGCTAGGTGAACCACCCAAGGCCTGGTTTTGGGCAGAAAAGAGTCACTTGGGTCAGCTGCCATGGAGTGGTGAAGTCTCCATCCATGGTGAGGTGGCTAAGCATGGTTTAGTGTGTGACATGCTTAGGGTTAAAAAGGCTTAATGAAGGATTAGGAAAGGGGGCCCTCCTTTTGCCATTAATGGCTTGGTCACATGTCAAACCTTCCATGGCTTCATGTGGCTTGTCCATGGCTTCGCATGTGGCTTCATTTGGCTCATCCTTGACTTAGGAAAAGTTGATCCATTTATATGAAAAAGGAATTTGGAGATTTTGGCAATTTAGTGAAAAATTTAGATGGTGCTTGATTTAGGTTGATTTGATGATTGATTTGGGACTTAGGAATTGATCCCAATTAAAGGGATGATGAGAAGGAATTGTCATGTGGGCTTTGGGCGTTTGGATTTCTCTTTGGATGGGCTTTCAAGATGGTTTAGAGAGTGGGCTTTTAGATTTCAAAACAAATTTTAGGATGATAATTTTGTAAAGGATTGGATCCAATAAGTGTTGAATTTAATTTAGGAAGGTTTCATGAATGATTTGGAATAAATTTGAAGTGGTTTGGGCTTGAATTGGGTTGGATTTGAACCTCTTTGGTAAATGGGCCAATGTAGGTCAAATTGGGCTAACTTGGGCCAATGTTGGGCTAGGGTTGAAATTGATGTAAGATAAATGTTGGGAAATGTTCATGGGAGTGTTTCAAAGAGGTTTTGGCTTTGGTTGGGTTTTTATTTTGGGGTTTGGGCATATTTGGGTTAGGTTTGGGTTTAGGTCAAAATTGGGCCTTTTAGCTTTGGGTTGAATTTGACTGGGGTTTGGGTCTAAATTTTGGGTAAATCATGTTAGCGTTTTTTTTGTGTGGATGTTAAGGAAGGTTTAGAAAAGTTTTGGGGTTAATTGGAGTTGAATTGGGTTAGTTTGAGCTAGGTTTGGGTCATGGGTCCAAATTGGGCTAAAAAGGGGCTTTAATGCCAAAATTGAAATTGGATTCAAATGTCAATCAAATTAGACTTGGATCTGGTCTAGATTAGTGTTGGGAATGTTAAATTGAAGTTTAGAATTGAATTGGACTAGAATTTGGGTCAATTAGATAGGTTTGGTTTGACATTGGGTTCACTTTGGGTTAAAATGGGTCAAATTGGGGGTTTTGACAAAAGTGGGGTAAATTGACAAAATTGGCCCATGGTGTTGTTGAACAAAATGAAATGGGGAATATTTGAGATTTTCTGAAATTTTCTGGGAATTTTCTGAATTTTTTAGGTTTTTTGGATAAGAGAGGCTTTTTGGGTATTTGGAGAGTATTGGGGGGTATTTTTGGAATTTTTAGTATTTTTGGCTATGAATGATCAAATTGAGTAATTTGGGAATGTTTTGGATTGGTCTTGAGGAATTTTGGGTGATTTGGAAATTTTGGAGGATTTGGGTAATTTCAAGGGTTTTTGGTAGGCTAAGCGGGTGTAGGGTCCCGGAGGTTAAAAATTGAAAATTTGCAAAATTAAAGACTGGGTAATTGTAAGTGGAATGAAATCATTTTGGTTGAGCCATGAAGCCATATCAAGCCCACATGAGCCATGAAGGGACTCATTTGAGGCATCCATTATGTTGTTCCTAACCCTCTTAGCCAAGGGCTTAGGGGTTAAGAATCATCCATGTGAATCACTTTCATGCGTCAGGAGGTCAAGTTGGGTATGGGTGTGGTTTTAGGAGGTGTGTGATAGTGTAGTGTATATGTGTAGTGTGTGTGTGTAGGTCAACCCTTCACAAGACCAGGCCACCCAAGGCAGTCCTAAGGCCAAAGAGTCCTATAGGAACTCATCCTTTAAACTTCCATATTTGATTTCAACCCTTTAGGTGATTAGGGGTCTACAGTCAAGTTTGTGGAGTTTGTAGGGAGTTAAGAAGTGGTTTGAATTTCTAAGTGGTGGGTCCCAATTCTAATCCTCTAGGATAATCAAAGGAAAAGCATAAGGCTAGATCCTAAGTACTAAAGAGAAGAAGAGATGACCTCATCAAAAATGAGGTCAACAAGTAATTGAACTTTGGTTCACTATGGAGGTGTGGTAAAATGTGTCCTGGTTTCTGGCCAAATTTGAGCTCTGAAATTGAGCTGTAGCAGTGGGAATTAGAGGGGGAAAGTGACTGGAATGATCTTAGGGAGGTTTGGAGGAGCTCTGATGAAGTTTTGGCAGAGTTAAGTTAGAAAATTTTTATCACCTGGTTTTGGCCGTGAAGAGCTCTATTTATGACCATGGCCATTTGGCTGAGCTTAGGGGCTAGTGATGGGTGGATTTAATTGCCTTGGTTGAGGGAGGATGAGCTATAATGGAAATTGTAGGCTGACCTGGCTATGGGGTTGAGTTTGGGTTTTCTTGTCTTGGATGTGGCTCTTAGTTTAGGCTCCTCTGGTGACTAGGCCAGCCGGAAAGGACAGGGGAGCTGACCATGGGTTAGGTGAGTTAGTTGTCAGTTGAACCGGCTATTAAGTGGGAGAAATTGTGTTTGGCGAGAAAATTTGGCTAGGATCCATATGATTTAAGAAAATATGGATGGGGATCCACCAAATTGAGGATATTTTGGTCCATGGCTCACTAGCTTGGGCTAAGAGCATCTACGGTGGTTCCTAGGATCAGTTTAGTGGTTGTGGAGGAGTTGGTTTGGTCACATATAGTTAAATATGATTAACTTGGTTGACTTTGGGTTGACGTTGGGCTAACTTGGGTTTGAGCTTGGTTTGAGCCAAAATGATTGAGCAATATTATGTATATGATTGTTATGAAGTGTTTAGAAGAGGTTTGGAGTGGTATTGAATTGATTTGGTATGTTAATTTGTCTTGGTTTAGTGTTTTAGTTAATTTGGGGCAAGTTGGCTAAGCTTGGGTTTAGGTTGAGTCACAGTGGGGTTTAGATCCATTTTAAGGTTCCAAATGATATGTGAGAATGTAATGAAGAGTTCCCAACATTAATTGGGAGGAGATTTGAAGTTTAGAGGAGTCAATTTTGTAAGATTTTAGGCATATGGCATGTTTGGGTCAAATTTAGGTATTTTGGATTTCATGTGGATTTGGGTGAGAATTGGGCTCAAATTAGGTTAATTGATGATCCAATTTAGTTAGGGGAGTGTTATGTAGGGTTTAGAATTCAAAATTAGGGATAAATTGATTGAGTTTAGGTCAATTTGGGACACTTAGGCAAAATTGGGTATTTTAGGGTTTTAAGTGAAATTGAACTCAAATGTGGGTCAAATTGGGCTTGGATTTGGTTTATATTGATATTGAGGAAGATGAATTAAAGTTTTGAGTTGTAATTGGGCAATATTGGGATCAATTGGGTAGACATTGGGTTTGATTTGGGCACTTTTGGGTTAAATAGGTCAAATTGAGGCTTTTGGTTAAATTGGGTTAAATTAGCCAAATTGAGTCATGTGGTAGTTGAGAGAAATGAAATTGGGAATATTTAGGAGGTTTTGGGAGTTTCTGGGAAATTTAGAATTTTGGGCTAAGAGGGGCATTTTGGTCATTTTGGAGATTTTTAGGAAATTTGGCAATTTTGTGTAATTTTGGATAAATTGAGTGACAGGGAGTATTTTAGAATGATTTTGAGAGAATTAAGGGTAATTTGGGTGATTTTGTAAATTTTGGGGGATTTTAGGGTTTTGGGGGTATTTTAGGTATTTTGGGTATTTTGGGGAAAAGAGGTTTGAAATTTGGATTGTTTGGGCTAAATGGGGTTTGTTGAAAGTGGGTGATATGGCATTGTTTAGATTGAGCCATGGACCAAAGGTCACTCTCATTTGATTCTCTATGTGTTGGTACTAGCCAAACCCTAGCTTAAGGCTAATGACTTGTGAAAACCACTTACATGAGTTTCCAAAGAGTTAGGGGATCAAAGGTGATGTGCCTTGTTTAGGGTTTATGAGTGTGTAGTGTAAGTGTGGTGTAAGCTCCAGGCCTCCTAGGGTAGATCCTAAGCTCTGAACACCTATAAGAGACTTCCCCTGGACTTCCTTGGTCTCTTCCTCCCAAAAACTGGAGGTTAGGCCTTAAACATATGAAAACTCCCAGTGATGCGAGAAAAGTTTGAATTTTTATGGGGAGGGGTTCCATGACTAGTCTTCCCAGGAGAGTCCTATGGCTAGACCCTAGGCTATTCTAATGATAGACTATACCTCATCCAAAAGCGAGTTCAACAAATGGACCCATAATAGGTGTGGTGTGCTGGGCAAGCACACTGCACGTATTGGTGTTGACCGACGAGATCAACAAACCAACACAACTGCCTGAATCAAAACTTAAGATAAACACATAATTTAGCGAGGAAGTTTTCACTAGGGATTATCTAGTTGAAACCTTCAAGTCCCGGGAACTCTCGCGGGGATGGGAAATGGAATACCTTCACGAGTGGAGCTATGAATTTCAAGCCTCCAAATTCTGACGGAGTCCGATCCGGATTTGATTTGAAGTTGGAATTTGGATTTAGAATTGGGATTTAGAATTTGGATTTTATTTCAATTTCAAATTTGAGTTTGAATTTTAATTTAATTTTGAGTATTAAATCTTGACTTTAAATTTCAATTTCAATTTTAAGTTTTATGGAATTTAAGAAAATTCCAGAATTTGTGGAATTTTAAATTTGAAGATTTTAATTTTGTGGGAAATTTTTAGTTAGATGTGAGTGCAAAGGGGAAATCAGAATTTCAGTACCGATCTCGGAAGGTGGGAGTCAGAATTTAAGTACTGATCTAGAAGGATGAGAATTGGAATTTAGGTATCAGTCTTGGAAAAGAGAATCAAAATTTCAATACCGAAGTCTAGAATTGGAATTTTGGTACTGATCCTGGAAGATGAGAACTAGAATTTAGGTAATGGTCTTAGAAATAAGGATCACAATTTCAATACTGACCTCGGGATTTCGTGAGTGTGGGAAATTTCTCGGAACGGAGATGGAAAATTAGGGAATTTCGGGGGAATCAAACGACTAAGCTCCATTCCCGGAATTTCATGGAGGGTGGAAATTTTCTCGGATAGGAAATGGAAAATTAGGAAATTTCAAGGGAATCAGACGACTTGGCTTCGTTCCTGAAATTTCATGGAGGGCGGAAAATTTATCAGATAGGAAATAGAAAATTAGGGAAATTTTGGGGAAATCAGACTACTAAGCTCCTTTCTAAGAATTTGATGGAGGGTGACAAATTTCTCAGATAAAAAATGAAAAATTAGGGAAATTTTAAGGGAATCGGATAAGCTCCCTTCCAGGAATTTCATGGAGGGCGAAAAATTTCTCGGATTGGAAAAGGAAAATTAGGGGGGAATCGGACGAGTAAGCTCCGATCCCAGAATTTCATGAGAAGCAAAAGATTTCTCAGATAGGAAATGGAAAATTAGGGAATTTTAGGGGAATCAGTTGACTAAGCTCCATTCCCAGAATTTCATGGAGGGCGGAAGATTTCTCGTATAGTAAATAGAAAATTAGGGAAATTTGGGAGAAATCGAACAACTGAGCTCTGTTCCCGGAATTTCATGGAGGGCGAAAATTTTCTCATATAGGAAATGGAAAAATAGGGAAATTTTGGGGGAATCGGACGACTAAGCTTCGTTCTTGGAATTTCATGGAGGGCAAAAAATTTCTCGAATAGGAAATGAAAAATTGGGGACTTTTGGGGGAATCAAACAACTAAGCTCAGTTCCTAGAATTTCAAGGTAGGCAGAAAATTTTTGGGACAGAATGTAGAAATATAGGGAATTTGAAAGAGTTGGGCGACTGAGCTCCGATCCTGGAATTTCATGGATGGAGAAATATTTCTCGGATAGGATGTGAAAATATAAGGAATTTTGGGGATCGTGGGGTGGAAAGCTCAAGGACTGACATCCGACCCAAGGGGTAATAAGAGGGACTCAGAAATCAAGTACTGATCCCGGAATTTCATTTAAGGAGAATTTGGTAAAACTTGGTATTGACTTTCAAAGAAAGCAATTTTGGCGCAATTCAGTTGAGACCGGTAGACATCGCAAGATTTGTAGAATTTTAAGATATTTCAAATTTATGAGAAGTGGTGCTGTGGGAAAAGTGCCAAATTTTGTAGAGTGCCCGCAAAAGCGAAGAATTCAAAGATGAGTGCAAGGACTCAGAACCTCGAGAGAGAGAGTATTGTCATTTGTTTATTTTCAATTCATTATTTTCTTTTAATTTGTATTGTTTCGTTTTATTTTGTTACATTTGATTTTACTTGATTTAAATTTTGATTTTGATTTCATTTTGATTTCATTTAACTTAAAGTTCATTTTGATTTTAATTTTATTTTGTTGTCATTTTATCCTTTTATTTTGCATCATTCTTTTGTCCTTTTCATTTGGAACAAACACATGGCTCTACGACATTTGACTGTCATGTTGAAGAGAAAGCATTTCTGAAAATAGAAATCTTCATTAATTTTGCTGAAAGTAGTACAACTGATCATATGCTGACAAGCATCCAAAACTCGATCATGTGTACAAAACTGAATAGTGCTGACATATCATATCATTTGGCTGTCGCAAAAGTGGTGACAATAACTGTCAGGACCCGTTGTAAGGGTTAGTAGATTTTTGATGTTTGAGATTGCTGTGGTGACGAGCTAACCTGCCAAGGTTACACTCTGGAACAAAAGTCCCCTCGTGAACACTCAGAGGTACTGCCGTTATAATGGCAAAGGATGAAGGTTCTCTAATTCTGCATCCGGTTTGCAGTGAAACGACGCTTTATCTTCATCCATTCTTCTGAAGGTGACTGACACCCTTTTTCTAGTAACTCCTGGGATGCAGTTTTTTGTGAAATTTTCTCCATTTCCTTTTACTACCAGTATTGATTCGACTGGTAGGGGGATTTCAATAGAACTTCGAAATTCTCCCGGTCCGACAATTTGGATTTCTCATCCAAACAAGATATTACTTTCAATTATAAAAGAGACCGTGCAGAATGGTCTCACAAAATCATGGTGGTCGATATGAGGCGGGATACAGTCCCCGACCTCATAAATTTTTATAATGCAGCTGTTAGGGATACAATCTACAAGCAACACGTGCCACTAGACCATCCTCTTTATCTTCATCTTGATTTACAGTGACATCGAACACACCTCATCATGTTTTAAGATCCCTGAGGGATTGCCTAGTCGATCTATAGCAAAGTTGCAGCAGTAGCCACACTGAATAGTGACTCTGCCCTTTCCTCTTTTCCATTTTGATCACTCTGTATATGTCCTTGGCCTCAAGCGACCTGCTCTGCCCAAAGTCTGAAGAGCATTGATGTAGTACAAAATTCCTTCTTCATCTTTCTCTAAGAATACATCAGTGTATAACTCGAGTCCTTATAGAATATTGACAAAATTTTTTTATATTTCTTCATAGTGTTGAAATTCCTTTTTCCTAATTCTTCTACTTTTTTCCATCACATAGTCTGGGACTCCTCGTGATGGCGGTGACGGTAGGATGAACTGTGGTACGTACGACTCCACATCAAGATATTTTCAGCTCCTGAGTAGCATTGAGGCAGCTGCATATGCTTCAAATGTGTCATACTCCTCTAGCTATAAAATGTAACATTTCGGGCCCTCTGAAAATGCCCTAGTCGTTGAAGGTAGTATGGGTAAACCCGAGTTGCAAGTCAGACAGCCAGTCAAAATTTCTTCCATCAGATCCAATGTCAGCGCGGGATTGTCGGCATATTTTTAGGTTTGTGTGTTGTATTTTTGAAAGGAGGCCGCCTACAGAAATTGTCGGCAAATTTTTAATTTAATTTAAATAAATAATTTGAAAAGTAGTATTTGATTTTGAAAATAATTTTAAATTTGAAAATTTTAAGATATGAAATTAAACGGATCTCACATCCCGAATAGTTTATATAAACAAGCACCGTATCACAAACCGTGTATCTATCCCGAAGAATGGACATACTGCTTGATGATAGGGCTCGATTAAATAAACTAAAAGATTTGTGACATCCGTTTGGTCTGCGAACCAATTTTATAAGCCGACAAGTTCCCCTGCTTAATATAAATGAATTAAGTAGGGTTTATATTACCTGGGTTCTTAAAATTCTCTATAAGGGCAAGCCCCTATAGTTAATTACATCTTAAGTGACGGGAATCACCTAAGAAAACTCTCGATAATAATCAATAGTTCTGCTCTCAAGAATTTCAAAGTTTAAGTTTTCAAAGGATTGAATTTTGGAATTTCAATAGGGAATGGATCAAATTTGGAACGTTTTGTTTTGGGAATTCAAAGGAAGAAAAGTAGGAGAAATTACAGATTTGAAGCGAACTTCGGTAATTTCCCAACTATCCTATTATTTGGCTTGGATTTAGGAAAGTTCTAATGTTTATTTAATGTTTTGATCTTGCCAATTTTAATTGATTAGAACTTATATTCGTATGACATGATCATACAAATAGCCTTGAAGATATGAGGGTTTATGTCGTACCGAACGACTACCTCGGAGTCCTAAGACTAGTTAGGGCTTAATTTGCAATGCAAATGCCAAACAAAGAGTTGAGGATTTATGTTGCACTAGGCAAGCTACCTCTAAGTCCTATGGCTTGGTTATTTAATTCTAAGAAAGTTTTGCTGAAGTAGACTCAGGTTTCATTGATGACGATGGCGTGCTTGCGCACTCATGCTCCTAGCTCCTTGTTGTTGCGGAGGTTTAGTTTTAGAAGTCATAAATCAGGAGATGAGAAAAGTGTTTTGGTTTAGAGAAAGTCTTAATTTCAAAGTGTTTTTTTTATGTTTTAATGAAAACAAATCTTAAAGTTGATTATAACAACACCGGTTAAGATCCCACTGTTCCATTCTTCCGGCATCGTTATTTTTATTAGGTTCACTTAGTCCAGATGAATTTGCTAAACTCAACTAAATGAGTTCCACACTTTCGTTTAGACCGTGGGAAATCCCGTTAGCAACACGTAGGTTACATCATCCGAGGTATTCCCGATCATCCAACAAGTCGTTTTAATTTAGTTGTAATTGTAGTTTTATGTTATGTTTGTGATTAAATTTTGAGTTGTTTTATATTTTGAAATGTTGTGGCGGTGAATTTTATCTTGTAATGACTTTTAATTTAGTTTTGGTTTCAGTTTTAGGGACTATCCTAAAGGTGTGGGTTTTCATGCAACAGTTGTTTATCATGCAAGAAAAATAAAGTGCATTTGCAATAAAGTAAATTGCAAGGAGGTAAATTGCAATAAAACAAAAGCGTACCTGGAGGGTATTTCTGTCATCCCAAGCTACACTTAAACACAATTTAGGATATTTAATCATTTAAAGCAAGTTCCTAGGTAAAGCTAAGGGAAGGGTTATGGTTTTCTACCAAGGTCCTACTCCTATAGCTAGTCATCTCCTATGACGTCTAGGTTCTTGTGTTTTGGTTTGAGGATGATTTTCTTCATCAAAGAACAATTATGTTCAATAGTTCTTATAAACATCCTATCATATTGAGGAAGTGCTTAAGACGAATCTTAAACATCTTTTCAATACCTTTAGGATTGTTTTAAGTCCAAAGGAATTTAATTATACAAATGCATTAATCATCCGAGAGTTCAAGTTTTGTTGTTATCTTACTCAGTGAACTAGGACATTTGAATATCCTATGAGTGAAGTAACACTTTACTTAACGTTCAGTTTAGGAGTTATGACAACAAAAGCTTTCGAGGGCAAATTGATGTTCAAATGGTTTATGGTTTAATTTTAGTTAATGAGTTTAAGTTTGTAATAGTATTCAAGTTGTTTTATATTTATTTTTTGAATTTCTTTATGTCTTAGGTGATGTTATTTTTAATTCAGTTTAATTTAACTTTAATTTAATTTAATTTGGTTTAGTTTTAATTTTAATTTAATTTAATCTAACTTTAATTTTATCTTGATTTTATCTTTTTTATTTTCATTTAATTTAATTTAATTTAATATGATTTAATTTAATTTAATTTAATTTAGTTTGATTTAATTTGATTTAATTTAATTTAATTTAATTTGATTTAATTTAATTTAATTTAATTTAATTTGATTTAATTTAATTTAATTTAATTTGATTTTATTTTATTTTATTTAATTTGATTTAATTTAATTTAATTTAATTTAATTTAATTTAAATTTTAATTTAATTTAATTTAATTTAAATTTAAATTTAATTTATTTTTAATTTTAATTTAATATTTTATTTTTTTTATGTTTTAAAGATGATTTAATTTTAATTATTAAAGTATTAATTTAATTGAAATTTTAAAAGGATTTAATTTAAATAATTTAACTTCAATTTGATTTAATGATTAAGTCTTTTAGCATTTTAATTCTTAAATTTGAATTATCATTTTAATTAGAAATTAAATATTATTGAGATGATTAATTTAGGGATTCTTAAATTAAAGAACAAATCTCTTCCTAATAATATCCCTAATTTAATAATTCCAATTTTATTATTCTTCCAAATTTAATTAATTATTTAATTAATGTTTATTTTAATTATTTTTAAATTGTTTAATAGGTTTCTACCTTTATTATTCAAATTTCAATCATCCAAATAAGATTAGGATCAAATATTTCACTCTTTAATTTTATTAAGCCTAAAGTTTTAATTAAAGGTTAAAATTTTAATTATCATTTTGCCCTTCAAGCTTAATAATTTCATAAATCACTAAATTGAGCTTAAATGAACTTAAAATTTTTATGTGATTTCACTCATATGTCAATAAAGGCATGAGAGGAGAAAATGTGATTTTTTTATATTTAATTTATTTATGTAATTATTTTTGGTGGAAAATAAGGATTTCCAAAGAAAATTTAATAATTTGACCAAGGGAAAGTTTCTATCCTTAAGAAAATTATGGGACATTCCTAATGACCAGAGGACCACTTGGACCAATTTTGGTGATTTTTTGAATTATATTATTTTTATTATAATTATTTTGAACTTTGGAGTATTAATTAATTTAAAAATAAAATAAAGGTTGAAAAATGAATTTTATATTTTTTCAAAAATCTCTTTGATATCAAGAAAATCAGAGAATCAATTTTTATAATTTTCTGATTTTTCTTTGATTTATTAGAATTATTTTAGTGGAAATGCTAAAAAATATATATTTTTTTAATTTTAAAATTACCTTAGGGCTTTAAAATTTAATATCTCATCATATAGACTTAAGAAAAATATGGGGATTATTCCTAAGTGATTAAAATTAAAAATGTGACATTTTGGTGAATTTTATTATTTTTGTGATTTTTATTATTTTTTAATTATCAAAAATATTAAAATAATGCAAAAAATCAACTTTTTTAGAAAATTGCAATTTTAATTTTCTTAAATTCCTCTAATATTAGAGAGGCTCTAAAACCAATTTGGTGAATTTTTGAAAAGTATTTTGAAAGTTATGAATTTTTAAAGTTTAAATTGGCTAAATGGTTTAATCAACCCATTTGATAGGGCTAACCAAGTCCAATTGACTTCAAACTTTTATGGTGGGTTCTTCTGATCCTAAAGGTCAGTGGAGAATTTATTTCAAGTAAATTTGATGTATGATTAGCTCTTATTAATTAAAGCTCCATTTTGGGTGTTTAAGCTAATTAGGGTTATTCCAAGTGAGTTAACTCAAAACCTATTTTTCTTAGGGTCCTCTAGTCGTAATAAACATCACAAAATTTTCCTAGAATTTATTTCATAATATGATAATTATTGGAATTAAAATACTCAAACTAGCAACCTAGAGTTGAAAAATCAATAACTCTCCATAGGGGTGGCCTCTGACTTTGGAAAATTCAGGGAATGTTCCCAAATTCAGAGGCTTCAAAAGCCCTATGGTCTCATGCCATGGTGAATTGTATACATGCATGGAGAATTGAAAATGTGCAGAGAGTAAATAAATTATTAAAAATAAAATACTTGATGAAATTAAATGATTTCTTTTCCATATTATTCTCCTCTGTTCACTGAGCAAGAGTGTATTTTTATTTTATTTTTCTGATTTTTCTACACAAAGTTATGCATTTTTGAAGTTTAGGGAATTAAATAAATAGGAAAATAACCTTATTTCCTACTTAAGTGACGCGGCGCCAGCTCAACCTCAACAGCTCCGAACGCACACGCTTCGTCCCTTGATTCGGCGTCGCCTTCTGACTCAGTGCCACGCGGCCCGCGGTTCACGTATCATCTCCTGGTCCGACGCCATCTGAGCCGTCCGTCCGCGTGTGTATTGAATGAACGGCATCCGTTCATCGTCCCCAAGCCTCCTAGCCCGAGAACCGTCCATCTTCTAGGCCTAAGATCTCACTCGATACTTGACCAAATTAAACGTTCTTATGCTTTATGGATTCGTCTTCAGAAGACGAACACATCCATAAGGTTTATGTGGCACGAAATTGACTCAATAAAAATGGAGAATGTTCAGAAGCTCGTGAAGAAGAGTGAGACCATACCTTTGCTCAGAGAAGTGTGGCTTCAATCTGAGGGTTGTGTCACCTTCGATTGGGTCCAAGCAAGCTTCAGATGAAGTCTCCTGGCCTGGTGAATTGTCTAGGTAGGAATTCGACCACAGCCGATTACAACGCTTGGAGTCTGGAACAGATGGGTGGCCTGGAGAGGGGGGTTTGCTTGGTTGACTTCTTCCCTAGTCACGGTGAAGGTATAGGATCAATCAATTTGGGGATTGGTCCACTTGTGAAGAAGTGTCCTGGTTTTCGTCTTGAAGTTTGAACTCAAAATTGAGCTCGACTGGAGGAATTGAGGTGGAATCCGGTGGGAATCAAGTGCTCTATGTGTGGAGAGTGGTGTCGGAATGATTTTGGCAGAGTTTCCTTAAGGTTGGTTCAGCACCTCTTCCATGGCCGAGAGAGGTGGGGTTTAAATAGAGTTGGTGGAGGCTCTCCGGGGGAGTTAGGGCTTGGGATCGAGCCTGCTCTGGTGAGGAGAAGAACAGACCATGGTGGCCATTGAGCATGGGGCAACTCGGCGGGTGAGAATTCCAAGCTTGGGCTCACATGATGCTCTCGGGTGTGGTGTTTTCCGGCGGCCCGGTGGGTCGGCGGGCAGGCAGTGGTCACCATCTTGACCAGGGAGGTCAGGGCTTGGCAATGGTGAAGTCAATTGGGCTTGGACATGTGTAAAGTTCTTGGATTAAGATGGTGTGGGGGAGAGGCCACTTTGGCTTGATTTGGGTCGACCCATCCTTTTGGGCTAGGTGCACCACCCAAGGCCTGGTTTTGGGCTGAAAAGAGTCACTTAGGTCAGCTGCCATGGAGTGGTGAAGTCTCCATACATGGTGAGGTGGCTAAGCATGGTTTAGTGTGTGACATGCTTATGGTTAAAAAGGCTTAATGAAGGATTAGGAAAGGGGGTCCTCCTTTTTCCATTAATGGCTTGGTCATATGTCAAACCTTCCATGGCTTCATGTGGCTTGTCCTTGGCTTGCATGTGGCTTCAATTGGCTCATCCTTGGCTTAGGAAAAGTGGATCCATTTTTATGAAAAAGGAACTTGGAGATTTTGGCAATTTAGTGAAAAATTTAGATGGTGCTTGATTTAGGTTGATTTGATGATTGATTTGGGACTTAGGAATTGATTCCAATTAAAGGGATGATGAGAAGGAATTGTCATGTGGGCTTTGGGCTTTTGGATTTCACTTTGGATGGGCGTTTGGATTTCACTTTGGATGGGCTTTCAAGATGGTTTAGAGAGTGGGCTTTTAGATTTCAAAACAAATTTTAGGATGAAAATTTTGCAAAGGATTGAATCCAATAAGTGTTGAATTTAATTTAGGAATGTTTCATGAATGATTTGGAATAAATTTGAAGTGGTTTGGGCTTGAATTGGGTTGGATTTGGACTTCTTTTGTAAATGGGCCAATGTAGGTCAAATTGGGCTAACTTGGGCCAATGTTAGGCTAGGGTTGAAATTGATGTAAGATAAATATTGGGAAATGTTTATGGGAGTGTTTCAAAGAGGTTTTGGCTTTGTTTGGGTTTTGATTTTGGGGTTTGGGCTTATTTGGGTTAGGTTTGGGTTTAGGTCAAAATTGGACCTTTTAGCTTTGGGTTGAATTTGAGTGGGGTTTGGGTCTAAATTTTGGGTAAATCATGTTAGTGTTTTGCTTGTGGGATGTTAAGGAAGGTTTAGAAAAGGTTTGGGGTTAATTGGAGTTGAATTGGGTGAGTTTGGGCTAGGTTTGGGTCATGGGTCCAAATTGGGCTTAAAATGGGCTTTAATGCCAAAAGTGAAATTGGATTCAAAAGTCAATTAAATTGGAATTGGATCTGGTCTAGATTGGTGTTGGGAATGTTAAATTGAGGTTTAGAATTGAATTGGACCAGAATTTGGGTCAATTGGATAGGTTTGGTTTGACATTGGGTTCACTTTGGGTTAAAATAGGTCAAATTGGGGGTTTTGACAAAAGTGGGGTAAATTGACAAAATTGGCATATGGTGTAGTTGAACAAAATGAAATTAAGAATATTTTGGATTTTCTGGAATTTTCTGGGAATTTTCTGAATTTTTTAGGTTTTTTGGATAAGAGGGGCTTTTTGGGTATTTGGAGAGTATTGGGGGGTATTTTTGGAATTTATAGTATATTTGCCTATGGATGATCAACTTGAGTAATGTGGGAATGTTTGGGATTGGTCTTGAGGAATTTTGGGTGATTTGGAAATTTTGGAGGATTTGGGTAATTTCAAGGGTTTTGGGTAGGTTAGGCGGGTGTAGGGTCCCGGGGGTCAAAAATTGAAAATTTGCAAAATTGAAGATTGGGTAATTGTAAGTTGAATGAAATCATTTTGGTTGAGCCATGAAGCCATATCAAGCCCATATGAGTTAGGAAGGGACTCATTTGAGGCATCCACTATGTTGTTCCTAACCCTCTTAGCCAAGGGCTTAGGGGTTAAGGATCATCCATGTGAATCAACTCTATGAATCAAAACTCGAGTTGGGTATGGGTGTGGTTTTAGGAGGTGTGTGAAAGTGTAGTGTATAAGTGTAGTGTGTGTGTAGGTCGGCCCTCACCGGACTGGGCCACCCGGAGGCGGTCCTAAGGCCAAAGAGTCCTATAAGAACCCATCCTTTAAACTTCCACATTTGATTTCAACCCTCTAGGTGATTAGGGGTCTACAATCAAGTTTGTGGAGTTTGCGAGGAGTTAAGAAGTGGTTTGAAATTCTAGGTGGTGGGTCCCAATTCTAATCCTCTATGATAGTCAAAGGAAAAGCCTAAGGCTAGATCCTAAGTACTAAAGAGAAGAAGAGAAGACCTCATCAAAAATGAGGTCAACAGGGATCCTCTGTAGCCTCTGGCTTAGTATCAATGTGCGGTGCAATGTTGTTAGTTTCTTTCATCTCAGGATCATAAGAATCTTCTCGAATGGGTGATAGCCCGACGGCTAGCTCTCGAGCTTGTCTCCTCTCCAACTTGTTTATAAGGCGACACTTGCAGTGATTTGCATTTTTTCTTTTTATACGCCCTAACGACACATCTAGAACTCTTTCAGCTGAAGCAACAAAAAGGTCACCCTCTGGAGTAGTGAGTCAACGAAACCTCCAGTCCCTCCATATCCTGATGTCTGCCCGGTCCCTTTACGACAAATCTTTTTCACTGACTTCATATTTGTTGTGTTCTTTTGTGTGTTTCTTTTCAAGATGTGACGTCCAAGCCGTATATGGAAGCAAATACCAACTCACAGACTGACACCTCTGTCATCGTGTAAAAAGCTTATGTGTGAGTTTTGGTTAGGGTTGCCCAGTAGAAGCTGTCGGCAGTCGGAATCAAAATCTCGTAGCCCACTTTGGAAAGGCAGTTTTAATTTATATATATATATATATAAGTTTAGAAAAATATGAAGATCAAACAAACCCCAAATTTTTCATAGTTTAAATGAAAGAGGACTATAACTCAAAACCTACATTTATCCAAATAGATAAATATAAGTTTTGAGAGTGAGGCACAATCAGATAAACTAAGAAATATATGACATCGTTTGGTCTACAGAACCAATGTATGTAAGCCGAAAAGTTCCCCTATCTAATACAAAAGGAATTAGATAGGGTTTAGATTAATCTGGGGTCTTTAAGGATGCCTATACGGGCAAGCCCCTATAATTATATACATCTCAGATAACCGAAGTCACCTAAGAAAACATTTGATAAAGATCATGAAAGATGTTTTAACGAATTGACTTCAAAGGCTAAGGATTCTTCAATAAAATGTGATAGTCGGAGTCCAATAGGTGAGAGATGCAAATTTTGGATCAGTTATTTTAGGATTCCAAAGGAGGAAGAACTAGGGGAGATCACGAATCCAAGAAGGAATCTTGGTGACTTCCCAATATATCCTATTGTTTGGCTCAATTTAGGTAGAGAAGATATTTTCATATTTCATCATGTCGATTTTAATTATTTAGGGCTTACATTCACTTGATACTGGTCAGGTGAACTGCCTGGAAATTAGGAGGGTTTATGTCATATCATATGACAACCTCGGAATCATAAAGCGAGTTAGGGCTTAAATTGCATAATATTGTTGTGCAAATGCCTAAAAGATTTGATGAGAATTTATGCTACACTAGACAAGCGACCTCAAAGTTCTATGGCTCGTTATTTAATTCTAAGAAATGGTTTAGCTGATGTAGACATGTTGTGTGTTGAAGATGGCTGTGTTGTCCACAATGCATGCTCCACGCTCCTTGTCGTAGCAGGTTTAGTTTAAGAAGTGACAATCAGAGAATGAGAAAAGTTTCATGTTCTGGAAGGTTGAAAATTAGGGTGTCTTGGTATTTTAATTAAAACAAATATTTAAGTTTATTATGGCGACACCAGTTAGGATCCGAAGGTTCCCTCGTTCTGGTACCACCATTTTCATCAGATTCACTTAGTCCGGATGAATTTACTAAATCCAACTTAATGGATTTTGTACTTTCATTCAAACCGTGGAAGACCTTATCAGCAATGCGTAGGTTGCGTCATCCAAGGAACTACCGTTCATCCAAAGGGGTGATTTAATTTAGTTGAAGTTGAGATTTTAATTTGTTTGTGATTAAATCCTGAGTTGTCTTATATTTTAAAATGTTGTTAAGTGATTTATTTCATCCCAAACAGTTATATTCGCAGTAATGTAAAATACTGAAAAGTAAAGCAAGAAACAGTCCCACAGAGGTATATGTGCAGTAATGTAAAGTAGGCAAACTGAAACAAGCAAGTATATGTGTACTAAAAAGGAAAATAAGAAAGCCAAGAACATGTACTAAAAGTAGAGCATGAAAGGCTAGCAAATAGGTGTGTGTATTTGCCATAGTGTGTGTAAGAAAGACTAAGTGTAGAACCTGTACAGTAGACCAAAAGGAATCAAAAGAAAACCAAATGTTCGCAAGAGGTAACATCTCATGGGAGATCCAAAAAAACAAATCTGTAAAGAAAATCCGTAGGAAATCCGTAGAAAACAAATATATAAAGAAAATCTGTAGTAAATCCGAAGAAAGCAACGTAGGAAAAATCACATAAAATAAAGCACTATAAGTCCAAAAGGACCGTAAGCACGATGGTGCAGAGGACTCAAAGCTATGATGTATGTCCCACCTTAGGTACTGACTACTGACTGACTTTCTGCAGAAGGCAGACCTAACCCGACTCGAGTAGCAAACTGTGGACCTTTATAAATTTTCATGCATTTCAGTTTGGATTTTCATGCAGGTAAAAAGCTGTAGGTAAGTAGGTTGTTTTGTGGTTGAGGTAATTTTGTATTTTTTGTTTGAAAATATTTATGTGTATTTTTTTATAAAGTAATTTGATCCATTGGTTAATTACCTTAATCGAACTAGGACTAGTAACATCTTTAGACTGCCGACAGTAGAAACCCCAAGGACGGGTCAATAGTGTCGGTAATTTCCTTTCTCTACCCTCTCCGGGGTCTCTGAGTTAGGAGATAATATTCTGTGATTCTCTCGGGTCGGTTCTCTATTGAAATTTTATTATTGTCCAAACCGCACTTACAACCTTGTTTAATGCCCAACATATAGTGGAAAGCTATACATGCACACTTATGTGTCCTACATAAGCAAGTGAATTGAGCCAAGAAACAAGGTGAAAAAAAAGGACAAGAGATCAAGGAAAAGAGCAAAGAGAAAATAATCTACCTAACATGACATCGAAAAGGTGGTGAGTTATTTTATTAAAATTGAAGTAAACAAAAAACATGTCAAAGTAGTTAATCCTCTCACAACATGGTGAGGAGAGGTGACGGTGAGACATGTGAAGAAAATAAGCTAAACCCCTCCAACATGGTGCGAGGGGTAGCTGTAAAGAGTCAAACCTCTCTAACATGGTGCAAGAGGTTATCATGTAAAGCATGTAGAGTAAAAGGGTCAAACCCCTGCAACATGGTGCCCAGGGTTATCATGTAGTGGATGTAAAAGAAACCAAGTATTGAAATAGTGTGAGGAAATATGAAAGGTGTAGTGTTGTGGCCAAGTAGTGTAACATGTGAAGTAGTGTGACATGTGTAGGGTAATGTAGTGAGGTAATGAAGTTGTGTGACATGTGAGTTAGTATAGCATGTGAGGTAGTGTGACATGTGTAGGGTAATGTAGTAATGTAATGAAGTAGTGTGATATATGAGGTAGTGTGATGATGTAGCATGTAAGGTAGGAAGTGATGTAGTGAGGTAGTGTGATATGTGAAGTGGTGTGATGATGTAACATGTAAGGTAGGAAGTGATGTAGTGAGGTAGTGTGATTTGTGAAGTGGTTTAGTGAGTGAAGTGACGTAGGAAATGTAGGAAGTGAAAACAAATCCCCCCATCATGGTGTGGGGGACAACTATAAAGTATGTAGAGCAAAAAGGTTGATATATATGAAATCAAAACTAAAAGCTAGGAAAGCGGGGAGAAAAGATGCCCAAAAGGAAAGGAAATGTCAAATCCAATCAGAGAAAAATTCGACAACATAATGACATAAAAAATCGATTTTCACACCTGCAATTTGTAATCCAAGAAGTACACAATCATATATATGTAGCAATATTCAACATTTCCATCAAATTCCAATTTTCTCACAATCACTACATCCAACCTATATATATATATAGCACCATTCCAAGCATTTCAAGCAAGTAGAGCACTGTAAAGAAGGAAGAATTCCTTACTAACATATGAAATTAAAGGCACCCAAGCATATTAAGCATGTTAGAAGAATGTAAAGGAGAAAGAACTTCTCACCAATATATGAAACTTAAGGCACCCAAGTATATTAAGCATGTTAGAACCCTTCTCTCTAAAGTGCTAAACCATGTCACTTCCCCTTTTTTTTTATTTCTTGAGAGCAACTCATTTGATGCTTAGCCATGAAAATTCAACATAAGGGCAGCAAGTACATGTCCAACAATCATCTCAATATAACATATAAATGCAGATTTTTATTTTAAGGATGCATGGGAATGATGTAATGCACCTCTACACTAATGTATAAATGCAGATTTTGTTGTTCGGTGAGTGTAGGGTCGATGTAAATCAACTCTAGAGCAATGGGTAAGTGCATATTTTTGTTTTGGCAAGTATAGGAGTGATGGGAATGAACTCCACAAAGTGACGTGAGTGCAGATTTTGCACTTAAGCAAGTGTTGGAGCGATGGGAATCAACTCCACAAAGTGATACAAGTGCAGATTTTGATGTAGGTGATATGTAGGGATAATGTTGAGTGAAAGTATTAAGTGTATGTGTCATATTTGTGATATGTAGGAGTTCTAAGACTTGGTGAAGTGAGTGTATTTTGTAGATTTTATGAGTGTGATGTGTAGGTATGTTAAAATTTGGGAAAGTGAATGTATGAGTGGAGTCTTCATGTAAGTAGTGTGTGGTTGTGATGAACTTTTGTGAAATGAATGTTTATGTGGAGTTCTTGATGTTGGGAACATATGGGTGTACTTTAAAATTTGGGAAAAGTAAGCATGTGAAGAATTCTCATGTAGGTAAATGTGTAGGTTTGGCGAAATTTGTGGAGGTAGATGTGTATGTGAAATTTTTGATTTAGGGAGTGTGTTGATTTGGTGAAATTTGGGAGAGTGGGTTTGTATGTGGGATTTTTGATGTAGGGACTGTGTTGATTTGGTGAAATTTGGGAGATTGGGTGTGTATGTGGGATTTTCGATATAGGGAGTGTGTGGATTTGATGGAATTTGTGGAGATAGATGTGTATGTGAAATTTTTGATGTAGGGAATGTATGGATTTCGTGGAATTTTGACGAAGTGAATGTGTATGTGACAGGTAGGTGGCCTTGGAGTTCCTACATTAAAAAAAAAAAACTCTCATTCCATGTGTGGAGTAGAGCGAAACATTTGTGCAATTGTGGGCTTAATGTTGTGTATGTGAACACATGTCAAAATTGATGAAAAATAAGTGCTCATGACTTCAAATTTGGACTTTTCATGTAGGGGCAAGTCCAAATCCGAAAATTGTAAATATTTTGCTCATTTATTTTATGTGTATTCCAACCAATGAAAAAGCCCTCTAGATGCATGGAATGAGGTGAAATTTGCTTGAGAATGACACCTAAGTGTTACACGTGTGAAAACTTAGTGAAATAAGCAAAACAAGGCGCTTAAATCTTCAAAACATGCATGCTAAACAGGGGCCACCTCCAAATCCGAAAATTGTACTTAACAAATAAATGCTTTATGTTTCAAAATGCAACACTTGAAAGCCACAACATGTAAGAGATATAGACGATACACATTAACTTCTTAAATAATGCTTTTTAAACATAAGGAAACATGTAAAGCACATCAAACCTTCCAAGCCACATGTAACAAAAATTAGATCAAAAATGGCATGCTAAAGCTCATAACAAGCTTAAAGAGGCACATGAAGTGTGCTAAATCTTTTCCAAAGTGGCACATATCAAATTTAAAGAGGTAAATAAAAGGTAAGTTAAGTCCTCCAAGCAATTATATCTCAAGCCTCTTTTTTTTCTTCTATTCCTTTTTTTTTCTTTTTTTTTAATGGATGCTTTAAATTCAATGAAGAATCACCATTTATAACTCAAAAGTCACATGTATGTGATGCCACCACTTTCATTCCAACACATGATAGAAATGACCAAAAAAGTTACAACATGAACCATTCTCTTCCATTCACACTCATGAATAAAAAGCACGAAATTTTAAAAGCATATACCACCATTTTAATGCCCATCCAAGAGTGTATAAGGAAGTTTACAAATGTCATGCAAAACGAGTTAGAATTTGAAACCTCCTAGCATGCTTTCTAATTAATCAAAATATACAATAAAAAAGCACCTAAAAGTTCCATGGTTCCATCAAGTTATGAAATTTTCAAGGTCCCAAATAAATGTGTGAGTGCTGATTTTCACTTTTGGATAGCATACGAGTGATCTAGATCAACTCCAAATGATCATGTGAATGCAAATTTTTGATTTAAATAAGTATAGGAATGATCCAAACAAACTCCACATAATTGTACAAGTGCAGATTTTGCATTTTTAGCAAGCATGGGGATGATATAAACTCATCCAAGACAACTTAACAAGTGCAGATTTTTTATTTTGGATGGCATGAAGTTGCTACAAAACACTTCCAAAGTATAACACAAGTGCATAATTTTATTTTTGGATGGCATAAAGTTGGTACAAAACATTTCTAAAGTATAACACAAGTGCAGAATTTTATTTTTAGATGGTATAAAGTTGGTACAAAACACTTCCAAAAGATGATATCAAAGAAAATATCCTTTAGCTAACATGAAAGAGGGCAAGGGGCTTTTAAATACTTCATAAAGAAAGTTAACTACTTGGCTACAAACATGGATTTTAGTCATTCCATGAGGTGTAATAAGAACCTCTTGACTATCACATAAAACAAGAATCGATTTGGAACCTCCATATGCCTCCTAAATATTTCATGAAACAAAATAAACATTTAAGCATAAGCATGATCCTATAGTCACCAAAGAGGTATAAGAGAAACCTTTTAAATATCACATATAGTAAGTTAAATGTTTAACCATAAGTATGAAATTTGAGCCTTCAAAAAGAGGTGTAAGGACGCCTCTTAAATATTACATGAAGCAAGCCACATACTTAACCATGAACATTATTCCCTTTAGCCACCAAAGCATATAACCTTTTTCCATCAAAATATGAAAAGAACCTCCTAAATATCACATATAGAAAAGAAGATTAATTTGGAACCCTATACATGGATTTTCGGCCAAGCATAAAAGGGGTAAGGAGAGGTTTCAAAATGTCATATGAAACAACCTAAACTTCAAACCTCCACTTGGGATTTTCAGCCAAGGAAAAAGATGGAACAACAAGCATCAAAATACCACATGAAACAGACCAAGTATTAAGCTTTACATTTGTATTTTCAGCCAAGCCAAGAAAGAGCAAGAAAAATAATCCAAAATCTCATATGAAACACACCAAGCATTAAACTTTTAAGCATGAAATAAGGATTCCATCAAAGTAAAGAGCAAACCGGCACTAATTCGAAATAAACAAAGCGATTCAAACAAATATCGGTTAGCACTTCCCCTTTCAAAATTTCAGCCAAGGGTGGGGGATCAAAACACCACAAGATACTACTTGAAATCACCTCCACATTAAGCATTTGAAATCCAGTAATTGAGTCCAGCATAAGAGGGAAAATAAACTTCGTAATAACACACAAAATCACCAAATCATAAGGTATTTTGATAACATAAGAAATCACCAAGACAACTATCAAGCCATAGAGCAAACCAAGCCCAACTTCAAACATCAAATACCCAAAGAAATTAATGAGTTGAGGATATTACCACTTGGTATGAGGCACCAAAGCAAGACTAAAACCAAGTTTTTAAGAGATTTGGACAGCACCTCTCCCTCTTCTTTCCTCTAAAATTTGGCTAACCATAAAAACAGAGAAATAAGGCTATATTCTAGCCAAAGGAGAAGGAAGAAGACGTCCCAAATTTCCCCATGGACAATACCCAAAGGTCCAACAAAGGTGCAGCCCTCAAACCACTTTTGAGATGATGGAGAAGATAGAAATGGTAGAGGGAAATGACCAAGCATCAAGGAAGTCAAGAGGCTTGGCATGGATGTGATGGAGAGCAAACGTTCCCTCTCATGGCAGAACTTACATGGAGGAGAAGGAGCCACGTCACCTTCTTGCACAAGAAGGAGGAGATGAGCCATGGAGGCGCAAGAGAGGAGGGGATGTGCGTCAAGGAGGCTCAGCCAGGGCAAGAATGGCAATAAAGGGGGTTTCACCCCCTCTATTTCACAAATTTGGAGAGAGGGGAGGCTGGCTAGGGTTTGGCCAGGTGGGTTTAGGGGTGGGTTTGGTCCCGGTAGAGCCGGAATGCGAGTTTTAAGTAAAAATCGTGCCAACTTCGAGCCGATTTTGTTGTGCGTCAGAATATAGCAAGTTATATATGCTTCCCAAGTAATTTTAACATTCCAGAAACAACGGTACAGTCCATTTGTGAATCTGATGTCATTTGGGCAACCTCATCGTTGAAACAGGTCAGAAATAGGTTAAATTTGGGGATTTTATGATTAAATCATATTTGGGTGAAATTTAAAGCCAAATTGGTGGTGATCAAATGTTGCATTTAATTTAGGAGGATGTATCGAAGTGTCTAAAATTCAAATCAGGAAAAAATTGGCTAACATTGGGTCAATTTGGATCAAACTGGAGCCTAAGTCAGGCTTAGGTCCAAATTCGGGCTTTTGATGAAATCAAATTAAATTAACAAAATTGGGCTATGGTGTAGTTGAAGAAAATGAAATTGGGAATTTGGTCAAAAGTGTGATTTAAAGGTCCAAAGTGGTTCAAAATTGAATTTGGACTTGGACGATAATGTCCAAGAGCATTTCTTACCACTAAGGAGAACTTCACGAATCTCAGAGCGCTTTTCCAAGTATGGGCTTCTTCGGCTTCGAGGCATCCACCAGTTGCTCGAAAGTATGGCAAGTTTACAGTTAAACTTCATTATTTGACTAGGGGAATGCTCTAGAACAATTTTCGGGAACCACGGTTGACTCTGTGAAATTTTTGGTTTTAGGCCCCTTTCCATGGGCACTTTAGTAATTTTGGCCAATTTGGGGGAAATTTTTGAAATATTGTCAGATGTAGGTAATTTTGGTCAATTTGAGTGGTGGAAAGTTTTTTGGAATGATTTTAAGGAATTTTTAGGTATTGTTTTGTCAATTTTGGGATATTTGTGGAGTTTTAGGGTTTAGGGACATTTTGGTCATTCAGTGGAGTTTAAGGGCTGAAGGTCAAAAGTAGGAGCGTTTGGTAGTATTTTAGGATTTGATTTGGGGTGTTAAGTTGTTTGGGTTACGGCTAAGAAGTGGATCTCCTTTGGTCCTTCATGTGTTGGTCCTTACTACCTTAGCCATAGGCTCAGGGTTGGTCGGACCACCCATATGAGTTTCCAAAGATTCAAGGGTTCAAAGTAAGATGTGTTTGGTTTAAAGTTGTAAGTGTGTGGTGTGTGAGTGTAGGGATGAGCCCCGGACCTCCCAGGGTCAATCCTAAGGCCTGACCACCTATAGGGGATTTCACTTGGCCTTCCTTATGGTTAGTTTCTTTCCTCGAATCATTAGATGTTAGGCTTTAACATGTGAAAGTTCCAAGTGATAAAAACAAGCATGTGGAATTTCTATGTGGTTGCGTTCCGTTGCTAGTATCCTAAGAAGAGTCACCAAAAGAGTCCTATGTCTAGACCTTAGGCTATCTAAGGAGAAACTAGACCTGAACCAAAAGAGAGGTCAACAAATGGACCCCCAATATGTGTGGTGTTCGAGAAGAGCACACCGCACGTATTGGCGTTGACTGACAGGATCAACAAAACCAACACATCTGTCTGAGTCAAAACTCAAGACATGATGCAGGAATTTCAACAGGAGAGCATCCACTGGTGATTAAACTTCTGCTGGGGAAGGGTAAACTCCGGCTGAGGAACGGTGGGTGAGAGCCTTCAAAATACAGCAGAGAGCTCACTCTTCCACATCTTGGAGGGGACCCGATCGGATCTGAAATTGAAATTGAACTTGCATTTAGGAAGTGATTTGAAGTAATTTTTGGAACTTGATTTTGAAATTTCATTTTCGAATTTGAGTTTGCAATGTTTCAATTTGATGTGAATGGGATTATCCTTTTTTTGAATTTAGGATTTTGATTCAGAATGTTGAAGGTAGTCGAACGGCCTTGCATCGCTCACCGAACATAGGACATGTTGAAAGTGTATGGAGACAGTGTGGGAAATGTAAGGGAATGTAAGGTAAGTGTAATTAATCGGATGACCCTGCAGCAATCCTAAGAATTTTGTGAAAGATTACGATAGGGGGCGGCCCCTAAAGCACTTGAAGAGAATGCAATTGGGGGCGTCCCCTAAAGCTCCGAAAAAGAATGCAATAAGCTAAAGCACCAGAAAAGAATGCAATAAGGGGCGGCCTCTAAAGCACTAGAAAAGAATGCAATAGGGGGCGGCCTATAAAGTATCAAAAGAGAATGCAATAGCGGGCGGCACCTAAAGCACTGGAAAAGGAATGCAATCGGCTAAGGCACCAGAAAAGAATTCAATAGGGGGCGGCCCCTAAAGAACCATAAAAGAATACAATGGGGGGCGACCACTAAAGCATCAGAAGAGAATGCAATAGGCTAAAGCACCAGGAAAGAATGAAATAGGGGGCGGCCCCTAAAGCTCCAGAAAAGAATGCAATGTGTGGTGACCCCTAAAGCATCAAAAAAGAATTCAATAAGGGGCGACCCCTAAAGCACCGGAAAAGGAATGCAATAAGGGATAGCCCCTAAAGCACCAGAAAAGGAATGCAATAAGGGGCGGTCCCTAAAAAACTAGAAGAGAAAGCAATAGGGAAAGCATTGGAAGAGAATACAATATGGGGCGGCCCCTAAAGCACTGAAAAAGGAATGCAATAGGGGGCGGCCCCTTAAGCACTGGAAGAGAATGTAATAGGGGGTGGCCCCTAAATTGAAGAGAAAGAATGTAATAGGGAGCGGCCCCTAAAGAACTGAACAAGAATGTAATAGGGACAACCCCCTAAAGTGACGAGAAAGAATACGATAGGGGGCGTCTTCTAAAGCACCGAACAGGAATGTAATAGGGGCGGCCCCTAAAATAATAATGTAACAGGGGGAGGCCCCTAAAGTGACGAGAAGAATGCAATAGGGGGCAGCCCTCTAAAGCACCAAATAAGAATGTAATAGGGGTCGACCTCTAAAGTGACAAGAAAGAATGTAATAGGGGCGGCCCCTAAAGCACCGAATAAGAAAGTAATAGGGGTCGGCCCCTAAAGTGACGAGAAAGATTGCAGTAGGGGGCGGCCCCTAAAGCACCAAAAAAGAATGTAATACGGGTTGGCCCCTAAAGCAACGGAAAAGATCGCGAGGGAGTGAGGCACTCAGGATCGCGGGGGAATTTGTTTCTTTTTCTTTTCTTTTATTTTTAGTTTCTTTTCTTTTATTTTGTTTGATGTAGAGTTTTATTTCATTGCATTTGTTTTAAGATTTGGACACAATCACAAATAAGGGCGGCATCAGTACTTCACAGGACAAGACTATCTTTGAAACGTTGCGCTGCACGGTACTTCTTGGGGTATCGTCCACTGACTGTAAGGTCACCACAGCTGGTGAGACCACAATATTGCAGCTTCGCTTGTAGCATTTATCATTCTCTTTGACATTGATCTACAAGGACTGTCCAGGTTGTCTTTGGGAATTTGCTCTGATGCTCTTTGAATTGACTTTAGAGTTGTATCTACTGGGCACTGAAATTGTTCAAGTTGTCTCTGGGAAGTCACTCTGATGCTCTTTGAATTGTCGTTGGAGTTATATCTGCTAGGCACTGAAATTGTGCAAGTTGTCTTTTGGAAGTCGCTCTGACGCTCTTTGAATTGACGTTGGAGTTGTATCTGCTGTGCATTGAAATTATGCAAGTTGTCTTTAGGAAGTCGCTCTGATGCTTTTTGAATTGATGTTGGAGTTGTATTTGTTGGGCACTGAAGGATATGACTTCAGGCTCGAATTTCCATTAATTGCTAATAACATGACCCTTTACCTTAATTCCTTCTTTCTGGGCCTAAGCAGATTTCAAAATTTTTGTTCATGTGATTAAAATGCTTTTCACTGTCCAAAGATATTTCTGAGCCAATTAATGAACGAAGAAAAGGTATAAAAATCTCTTGACTCTTTTCCAAGCATAATATTAGAGGAATCTTCTTAAGGTAGCCTTTCATTTTTTATTAATCGGGGAAGGACTAAGACACCAATTTTTGATCATATGCATACCTCAAGCTTCTTCTCAGGGAGCCTTCTTGTTTTCTTTTTTTCATTTATTTTCTTTTATTGATCTTTTTACACAAATTTTAATTGTCCTTTTTTTATTAAGAATTACTATATCTGGTGGAGCACATACTAATGATTTTGAATGCCTAAATTGTGACACAAAATTTTGATTTATGTGCTCACCTCAAGCTTCTTCTCAATTGAAATTTCACAAAAAAGCTTTTTTCTTTTTTCTTTCTTCCCTTTTTTTTTTGCTCCATTTGTTTTTTGAGAATTACTGTATCTGGTAAGGCATATTTATGTTAAAGATTTTGATTGTTGAAACTCCCCAAATTAATAATTCTAAAATGTTCCTTAACATGAATCCTGGGATATTATAACTTATCAGAAAGTTTGGACCCAGTCACATGGCTGAGGATTAAAAGGCTCATGATATCCTGAATCAATTACCTGTATTTCAAGCACACAAATTCATTTTGAAATCTACTTAGGACCCAGTCCAAATTCTTTAAAGTGAAAGATCCAGTTATTAGGGCATTAATTTCATTCTTCCTTGAAGTCACGGTCTTATCAAAATATCTAAATTTCCTTTTGAGTTGATGAGCTTTCCAAATATTGAATAATTTTGAACAACGACAAACCATTTCTTTTCTTTCATTCATAGTGGTGGGAGGGACGGAGCAAACTAACATCAATCCTGGTAAAATCCCTCGTTACACTAATGATCTTCGTACAGTAATAGTCATGAGAAGCCTCATCCTTCGTAAGTTGTACAAAATTAAGTTGGAACTGACAACTTGACCAAAATAATATTTATAGAACCTCTTGTAGGTTCTTTTCAAATATTCTTTCAGGATCGTTATCTTCCCATTCTTCAAGTTCTCCTCAAGCCAGCCTTTGAAGCGGGAGCACTCCTCTATAGTATTTCCAACGAACCTGTGGTATGGACAGAAGTAGGGGTGGTCCTTCTTATTCATCTCCCCCAGCTTCTTCAGCTCATGCAACCTGAACTCTGGTTTCTTGATCAGTTTCTTGATCATTCTTGAAGGAATAGTTTTTGTGTAGCCGATGTGATTTTGTTGGAACCTGTCTTCCATCTGCTGTATACGGCCTCTGTTGGGGCGATTGCTGACCATACTGCTGGACATGCTGAACAGACTGTGGTGGCTACTGAACGTACTGTGGCGGCTGCTGATAGTACTGTGACGGCTGTTGAACGCACTGCGGTGGATAGGGCTGACCATAGTATTGAGCATGCGAAATTTGAACATACTTGTAGGGTGGCCGTATCTTGTCTTAAAGGTCGACTATCACGATCTTGAAGGTTGATCGTACTTGTGGGAGTGGCTCTAACTAAATTCTCAGTGACTGCTTTTCTTTGTCAACTATCGCCACTACACCTGATCTTTTCTCAAAAGCTTTGACTGGCCTTGACTTTTCTATTTTTCTCTGAAGACTCCATATGCTTAAGTTCTTCTTGTAAACGGCTCGCCTTACTGAGTAGCTTCTCGAAGGATTTAATGGTCAAATCTTTAAGCATGAAAGCCACCTGACCGTGGATACTCTTGTGTAGTGTCTCAATCTCATGTTGTTCCTGTAGTTGAGGCTCACACTTCATGCTAAAGTTTCTTCATCTAAGGATATAATCGACTAAGGACTCATGGGGCTTCTGTCGCTCCACTACGAGATCTCCAATGGTGATGTGGTGCTGCACGCCGGCAAACCTCTTGATGAATAAATTTTCCATTTCTGTGAATGTCTTTACTGATCCATTATGTAATTTCGCGTACCAGTGAAAAGTTATTCCTCACAAACAGCTGATGAACTGTTGGAAAAGTAGTGCTTCACTTCCTCATGTGTTGCAACAACTAGCTCTAAAATAGGTGATGTGCTGGCGAGGGTTTTCGGTAATGTGTGTAATTTTTGGTTGATTAATTTCCAGAGATGATGTATGTCGTGACTGTGTCCGTCCATGTACCGTAGCCATTGCTGTCATGGCGGCAGTCATCTCTTCCATTCATTTTTCTAGTTGGAGTATTCATTCATCCCAGGTTTGGATGCACCTCTAGTATTCCTCTGTGGTATTCTCCTCGGTAGGAGGAGTCTCTTGCACTGCTGAGGTGGCCCTAGTTTCCACCATGATGATGTCCATGAATTTGTTCATGTGCTCTGATAGGTAAAAATCCTCATTGTCAACATCCAGCCCTCGTTCTTTTGCTAATTTTGAAATTTCTTCATGTAGTTTCTGGATTTTTTCTTCTATCATCCTTTCTTGTACTAACTGCAGATCTGAAAGTCTTTCTATCATTGATTCTGAGGCAACAGTGGCAGTGGTGACGGGAATATACGACTCGTGATCCATATTGTGGCTAACTGACTTCTCCAATTGAACTGGTGTAGCAACTTTCGTTATCCGCACCTTTCTTTTAGAACCTGATATCTGGAGCCGGGGTGCCTCGATGTGGACTTTAGAGTGAGAGAATGAGGTGCGCTCCCTAGGGTGCGGACCATGTGCGGAGGATCATAATCCTCCCCCATCGTTCTCCGACAGGAATCTCTCTTGGGTTGTAGTAGTTGGTATTCTCAGACCTAATCGGGACTTAACCAGTCTATGTCTAATGGGCACTGAAGCGGTAGCAACTGTATCTGTACTGGCGGTACTACTAATGCGTTCTCCCAGATGGAACCTTATTGGGACACGGGCTGATAGTGTCTCGGACTTATCTTTTCTCAAAATTTCGTTTCTCATCTTGGGGGCACTGCACATCCTGACATCTTAAGCAATTTTGCAACGGAGCATCCTTATTTTTTGCAAGTTTGTGAAACATGACATGAACTTGGGTGACGATTGAGGGCTCCTCCCTCACCTCATCACGTCTGCATGTAGGTGGTGGTAATGTAGCAGCAATTTGACAGAGATTTCATACCCAGTAGTATCCATTAACGGGTAGAATCTGCTCCCTCGGAGGAGAGGAGTGGTCTCCGGTACACCGAGTTCCTCCTAAAGAGGAATCGCATCTACGGCTAGCAAACTGGCAACTCTGGTCTTGATGGCCTTTAACTCTCTACGGCGGCGATTCTTCCTCTGAGTCTTTGTCACCAAATCGACCTTGGAACAGGAACCGACTTCAAAAATTGGCAAAATGAAGAAATCATCCTCAGTATCCTCTTGCAGAACCTCCTTTCCCTTTGTAGATGGAAGGGTAGGGGCAGTTACAGTGAATCTGGTGGTTGTAGCAATGATAATCCTACTGTGTACGGACACAACTGACTCGACAGGAGCATGAATGACTTTCATCTTCTTAGTGGCTAGAAAATCCTGGTGGGAGTTCAAATCGAACTCAGCAGAAGGTTCTTGAACTTCAAGAGCAGTGAATTTAACCATGATGAATGGAGCTTTTCCAAGGATAACCTCAAACTAGTCGAAGCCAGCTCCGAACTGAATTAAGGGAGAAACAAGATGAGTTTCACAGAAAGTAGGCAAGTTGCAAAAGAATCTGAGTGTAGGGATCGACATCGCTTCTATCGATCCAAAAGGAGACAATTCCAAGAATTAGCATATGGACCAAAACCTCGTAATTGTAATGTAAACACTACAAACTATGAAAGGTTAATATGTGAACTGGGTAAACATCGTTGTTTTTCTTTTTGTTTAGTTTCTTTAACAGTAGTTGTTTTGTTTTATGTATTTTTGATTTTGTTGTTGTCGTTTTAGTGAATTTGGAATTTAGAAAGATTATGAGATTCAAAATAGGTGCAAAGTAGCAAGAATATGCCTGACGGCTGAGAAGGATAAGTGAAGTGCGGAATCCGGTTTGGGACCCTCTTCACAACGTACCTTACTATGGTGGAACTTGCCCACCGACACACCTATTGGGGGTCTGACCCCACAAGATCAAAGAAAAATCCTAAAAGCCTTCTGGACACTTTCATTTAAGAGTGTTTTAAATGAACAGTCCTATCAGGATATTTTTAAGTTATGTATTTTGAAAAGAGGTCGCCTACAGAAGTTGTCGACAAATTTTAGATTTTAAATTTAATTTAAATATATATATTATTTAGAAAGTAGCATTTGATTTTGAAAATAACCTTACGTTTAAAAATTTTACGATATGAAATCATACCGATCTCACATCCCAAACAGTTTATATAAACCAGCACCACACCATAAACCGTTTATCTATCCCGAAGAATAGACACACTACTTGATGATGGGACTCAATTAAATAGACTAGAAGATTTCTGACATCCGTTTGGTCTGCGAACCAATTTTATAAGCCGACAAGTTCCCCTGCTTAATATAAATGAATTAAGCAGGGTTTATATTACCTAGGTTCTTAAAGTTCCCTATAAGGGCAAGCCCCTATAGTTAATTACATCTTAAATGTCCGAAGACACTCAAGAAAACTCTCGATAAAGATCAGTGGTTTTGCTCTCAAGAACTTCAAAGTTTAAGGATTCAAAAAAATTGGATTTTTGAAATTTCAATAGGGAATGGATCAAATTTGGAACAATTTATTTCAGGAATCCAAAGGAAAAGAAGTAGGGGATGTCGTAGACCTGAAATGAACTTCGGTGACTTCCCGACTATTCTATCGTTTGGCTTCAATTTGAGAGTTTATTTAATCTTTTGGTTCTGCCAATTTTAGTTAATTAGGACTTATGCTTGTATGATACAATCACACAAATAGCCTCGAAGATGTGAGGGTTTATGTCATACCAAACGACTACCTCAGAGTCCTAAGACCGGTTAGGGCTTAATTTGTATAATATGATTATGCAAATGCCTAACGAAAAGTTGAGGATTTATTTTGCACTAGGAAGACTACCTCGAAATCCTATGGCTTTGTTTTTTAATTCTAAGAAAGGTTTTGCTGAAGTAGACACAAGTTTTACTGATGAAGATGGCAGTGCTGCCCACCATGCTCCAAGCTCCTTGTTGTTGTAGAGGTTTAGTTTTTAGAAAGTGAAAATCAGGAGATGAGAGAAGTGTTTTGGTTTAGTGGTGTCTTAAGGTTCAAATGTCTTAATGTTTTAATTAAAACAAATCTTAAAGTTGATTAAGCAGGATCGATTAAGATCCCACGGTTCCGTCATCCCGACATCGCTATTTTCATCGGATTCACTTAGTCCAAATGAATTTACTAAACTCAACTGAATGAGTTCCACACTTTCATTTAGACCGTGGGAAATCTCGTTAGCAACACATGGGTTACATCATCTGAGGGATTCCAGATCATCCAACGAGACGTTTTAATTTAATTATAGTTGTAGTTTTATTGTTCTGTTTGTGATTAATTTTTGAGTTATTTTATATTTTGAATGTTGTGGCGGTGAATTTTATCTTGTTGTGACTTTTAATCTAGTTTTGGGTTTCAGTTTTGTGGCTATCCTAAAATGTTTCAGTTTTCATGTAGGGTGACATTCTTGTTTAACATGCAAGAAAAGTAAAGTGCAGTACAGGTAAGTAAATTGCAATGAAGTAAAAGCGTACCTTGAGGGTCTTCCCGTCATTCAAGCTGCATTTAAAATACATGTCAGAGCATTTAAACATTTTAAGGAAAGCACCTTGGTAAGGCTAAGGAAAGATTCTGGTTGTCTACCAAAATCCTAATCGTATTGCTAGTCAATTCCTATAAAGTCTAGGTTCTTGTGTTTTATGGATGATTTTCTTCAACAAAAAACAATTACGTTCAATTGTTCTTCTAAAACATCCCATCATATTGAGGAAGTGCTTAGGACGAGTCCTAAACATCTTTTTTATACTTCTGAGATTATTTTGAGTCCAAATGAATTTCATTGTACAGGTGAATTAATCATCCAAGAATTTAGTTAAGTTTTGCTTCTTGCTCAGTGAACTTAGAGATTTGATTATCTGATGAGTGAAGTTACATTTCACTTGATACTCCATTTAGGAATTATGTGGGTGGAACCTTTTAGGGCGGGTTAGGTTATTAAGAAACATAACCATCTTATTTAGATTTAAGTTGGTTTTTTAAGATTGATTCAAATTAATTGTAATATTTTAGTTTATTATAACTCTCTTATGTTATTTCAATTTGATTGTGTAATTTCAAAAGTTGACTTACCTATTTTAAAATTATCTTAACTTTAATTTTAGTTATATTTAATTTAATTGTGTTGATTTGAAGTTGATTTTAATTTAGTTGCATTAATTTAACTTTGATTTAAAGTTGACTAAATTATTTTTAAAATGTTTTTATTTAATTATATTTAATGTAAATTATTTTTTATTAATTATGTCATTTTGAAATTATTTTTAATTTAATTAATTATTTTATTTTAAAATTATTTTTTTAAGTTATCTTAGAAATTATTTTAATTTGGATATTTAATTTATCTTAGTTTTCACTAATGTGTTATTAAATTAACATTTAGTGGTATTTGATTTTTATCGTTAATTAGGGGTTAAGATTAATAAATTATTATCCTCCAATATTAAAGCCCTTAACTTAATACATTCTCCTTTAATTAACTTCAAATTTATAATAATTTAAGAAATTATAACCATTTCGTTTATGTTGTAAATGTGATAAATGATTTTCTACCCTTTAATTCCTCATGTTTCAATCATCTAAGGAGATTAATTATGATCATTCATTACCCATTACCCATAATTAAGCCTAAATATTGATTAAGGCTAAATTTCAATAATTACCATTTTTGCCCCTTAGGCTTGTTCACTTCATAATTCATTAAATAAAACTGAAATGACTATGGAATTTTTATGTCACTATACTCATGGGTTGATTAAAGTATCAGAGGAGAAAATGTGATTTTTCTATTTTTAATTTAATTTTAATAATTATTTTTGTGGAAAATGAGGGTTTTCAATGAAAATTCAATAACATGACCAAGATAAGGTTTCTATTCTTAAGGGATGTCTCTACTGACCAGAGGACCATTTGGACCAATTTTGGTGATTTTTTGAATTATATTTTATTTATTATAATTATTTTGAGTTTTGGGGTATTAATTAATTATAAAATAAAATTAAACTTTAAAAATAGATTTTATATTTTTCTTAAGTCCCTCTGACCTCACGGAGTCCAGAGAAACAAATTTTATATTTTTATGATTATTCTTTGATTTATTAGACTTAAGTTGGAGAAAAGGTTGGAAAATCCATTTTTTAATATTAAAATTTGTTTTAAGCCTTTAAAATTCAATATATTAACCTAGGGACTCAGGAAAAATATTTGGTTGGTTCCTAAGTGATTAGGGGACCAAATATGACATTTTTATGAATTTTAATATTTTTGTGATTTTTTTAGTTTTTTTTTTATTAAAATATTAAAAATATGGTTAAAAATGAAAATTTTTAGAAAATTTCAATTTTAATTTTGTTAGACTCCCCTGATATCAGAGAGCCCACAAAACCAATTTATGAATTTTAAAGTTTATTTTGGGTTTTATGAGTTTTTTAATTTTTAAAATGGTACGTCACTTAATTAGTTCATTTAATGGCTTAAATTATTTCCAATTGACTTAATATTTTTATGTGAGGCTCTCTACATCCTAAGTGATAGTGGAGAATTATTTTCAAGTGATTTTGATGTGTGGTTACTCCTAATTAATTAAAGTTTAATTTTGAGTTTTTAGGCTAATTAGGGTTATTTTTTAGAAATTAAGTCAAACCATAATTGTTCTAGGATCCTCTGGTCCTAAGATACTTCCCCTAGTTTTCCTAGAATTTTCTAAGTAATATGCAAATTACTGGAATTAAAATATCAAACCAGACACATAAACTTGGAAAATCAATAACTTGCCACAGAGATGGCCTCTAGTCTTGAAAAATTCAAGGAATGTTCCCGAGAACAGAGGCTACAAAAGCCCTATGGTCCCATGTCATGGTGAATTATATGCATGAATGAAGAATTAAATTACTTAAAAGAGTATTAAATTAATTAAAAATAGAATACTTAACAAAATATTCTCCCCTGTTCACTGAGCAAGAGGGTATTTTTCCTTTATTCTTGTGATTTTTCTATGCAAAGATAAGAATTTTTGATGTTGGTTGAAGTAAATAAATTGGAAAAAACCCTATTTTTTTACTTATCCAGTGCGGTGCCCCGTCATCCTCGGCAGCTCTGAAGTCCCACGCGGCACTTCTTCATTCGACGCCGCCTTCCACCTCATCGCCACGCGGCCCCGCGGTCTCGTCCCGTGCTCCGGTCCGGCGCAATCTAAATCGTTCATTCGATACACGCACGAATGGACGTCATCCGTTCATCGTCCCCAGGTGTTCTAACCCGAGAACCGTCCACACTTAAACCTTAAGATCTCGAGCTATAGTTAACCAAATCACATGTGGTTTTCTCCTACATGTTCGTCTAGCATAGATCTACACATCCATACGACTAACATACATTGAAATCGACTCAAATTAGATGATGGATCGCTGAAAGCTCGGGCTAAGGAGAAGTCTCCATACCTTTGTCCAAGAGGTGAAGCATCGATTGGATGTACTCGGTACATTCGTTGGAGTCCAAGGAAGCCAGGGATGGAGCCTCTGGTGCTGGTGAAATGTCTAGACCCGATTTCCACCACGCCTGATTTCAAAGCTTGGAGGATAGGAAGAATGGCTGGCTTGGTGAGGGGGTTTTTGCTGGGGAACTTCTTTTCTTGGTCTGGTGAAGGTGTAGAGTCAATCAATTTGAAGATTGGCTCACTGTAGTGAAGTGTCCTAGTTTTGAGCTTAACATTGAGCTCAAAAATTGAGCTCACAGAGGGAGTTTTATGGCTGGATTTCAATGGGGATCAACAGCTCTATGTTAGGAGAGGGGTTTGGAATGAATTGGGCAGAGTTTTGGTAAGGTCCAGTGCATCCAACCTTTTGGCCGTGGTGTGGTGGTGTTTAAATAGCCATGGCTGGGGAGCTTATCAGGGCAAGCCAGGGGCTGGGATCAGCTGCTTAGGTCAAGGGAAGAAGAGCCATGGTGTCCACTGGCCATGGGACAGCTCAGCAAGGGAGAATTTAAATTTTTGGCTCACATGGAGCTCTCGACCATGGGGTTTTCCGGCTACTGTGGTGGCTGGCCGGCCAGAGTCAGGTCACCCTCATGGTCAAGGGAGTCAGGGCTGGGGTTTGGTAAGTTAAATTGGCTTTGGACATGAGTAAAGGAGTTGATTTAAATGGAAAGGGGGGAGGGCTAATTTTGGGTCCAAATGGGTCCAAGTTATGGATTAGGGTTTGGTGCACCCACCAAGGGGACCTTGGGTGCTGTGGGGGTCAGGTAAGTCAGCTAACTTAGTGGGGAGAAGTCACCATCTAAGTACATTTAGGTTTAATCAGATTTAGAAGAGTCATGAAAATGGTTTAATCACCCTTAAGGGAATCATCAAAGGACTCCCTCCTTTTGCCCAATATGGTATGGTGACATGGACACAACTCACATGGCTTTCATGGGGCTTAAGGATGGCTTCATAGCTAGCCTATGGCTTGCCCATGGCTTGACTTAATTTCATGGAAATGGGTTTTAGAAATTCTTACATTTTGATAGAAAATTTTCATGAAGCTTGATTTGGAATAGTTTAATGATGGTTTTGAAACTTAGGGGTGACTTTGATTAAATCGATGATGGAAAGAAAGGTCATGTGGGCTTTGGATTGGACATTTGTGCTTTTTTGATTTGATGAAAATGGGATTTTAAAATGTTTTAAGGAAGTGGGCTTTTATGTTTTAAAATGAGCTTTTGGATGAAAATTTTGTAAACGATTGTGCCAAATAAATGTTGTATTTAGTTTAGGGATGTGTCATGAAAATTTTAGAAAGGGTTTGGTGTCATGTGGAGTTGAAATGGGTTTAATTTGGTCTTCTTTAATAATAGGGTCAAAGTGGGTCAAATTGGGCTAACTTGGGCGAAGGTTGGGCAAATTTTGATTTTGATGTAAAATTAATGTTTTAAAATGTTTATGGAGGTGTAACAAAGAGTTTTCAGTTTTGATTGGGTCTTGATGTTGGGATTTGGGCTTGTTTGGGTTCATGATTGGTTTAGGCCAATTTAGGATATTTTGGTTTGGGTTAGGCTTGGGTGGAATTTGATTCCAAATTTATGGTAAATTAATGTAGAGGTTTGTTTGTGGGGATGTTAGGAAGATTTCAAAACAAATTTGGGGAAAATTGGGTGACATTTGGGTTAAATTTGGGATGGATTGGATAATTGGCCATTTTGGGCCTTGTGGGCCCATTTGGTACTTTTGATCAAATTGGATTAAATTGATAAAATTGGGGTATGTGGCAGTTGAATAAAATGAAATTGGTAATATTTTGGATTTCTGGAATTTTTTGAGAATGTTTAGAATCTTTTGGATTTTTAGGTCAAAAAGGGCATTTTGGGTATTTGGATGGTATTGGGGGTTATTACTGATAATTTTGGTATATTTGGCCATGGATGATCGATTTCAGTGGTGGAAAATGTTTAGGATTGATTTTGAGGAATTTTGGGTAATTTGGGCAATTTCAAGGACATTTGGTAGGTTTGGTGGGATTAGGGCCCCGGGGTCAAAAATTGAAATTTGGGGAAAATGAAGATTAATTAGGTGTGAGTAAAATGAAACCATTTTGGTTGAGCCATGAAGCCATATTAAGCTCACAGGAGCCATGAGAGGACTCATTTTAGGCACTCAATATGTTGTTCCTAACCCTCTTAGCCAGGAGCATAGCGGTTAAGGTCCATCCATATGAGTTACCTACATGAGCCAGGGAGTTGAGTTGGGTGAGAGTGTGGTTTTAGGGTTTTGAATTTGTGTGAGAGTGTAGTGTGTACAATCTTGAACTCACCAAGACCAGACCACTCAGGGTGATCCTAAGGCTAACGAATCCTATAGGAAACTCATCCTTAAACCTCCATGTACTGATTTCAACCCTCCAAGTGACCTGGGGGTTTACAATCAAAATTTTGGGGTTTGAAGGGAGTCAAGAAGTGTTTGAATTTTTAAGTGGTTGGTCCCATTTCTAGTCCTCTATGATAGTCGAAGGGAAAACCTATGGCTAGATCCTAAGTACTAAGGAGAGAGATCAGACCTCACAAAAAATGAGGTCAACAAAGGGACCCCCAAAAGGTGTGGTGTGCTAACCAAGCACACCGCGCATATTAGCATTGGCTAAAGAGATCAACAAAGCCAACAAAAATGTTCGAGTGACAAACTCAGAACAAAGTGCAGGAAATTTCCACTGGGAAGTATCAGGTAAACTTCCAAGAATGAAGTTTCCAGAACTCTCGCAGGGGAAGAAGAGGAGTATTCCAAATCACAAGATCTAGAGAGGGATATATTGGATTTTTGATCTGTTTCATTTTTATTTAAAGTTTCAATTTTGAGTTTGAATGTTCGATTCAAGTTTTAATTTTTGTTGCAATTTGACTTAATTGAAATTTTGATTTAATTTGAGATTGATTTCAAGAAGAATTTCGCAGAGATTTTGGATTTAAAATGAGAATTGGAAATTAGGTTCCAACCTCAAGATTGCGAAGAGAACTAGAATTTAGGTACTAGCCTCGAGAAGAAATCTGCAATCAAATACTGATCGAGAATAGGGTGAGAACTAGAACTTAGGTATTAGTCTCAGAAGAGAGTCGGAAGTTAAGTACCGACCTTAAAATTTCAAGATAGTGGGAGATCTTTTTTGGATAGAATGCGATTTTAGTGGACACTCAGATCAGGATGCTTTTCTCATACCCGAGTCAGAGGATTAGAGTGCGAAACAATTTCTCAGATGGAATGAGAACTTGTCAGACACCGAGATCAGGATGCCATGTTATTTTCATACCCAAGTCAGAGGATTAGAGTGCAAAAAAATTTCTTGGAAGTAATGTGAACATGGCAGACACCAAGATCAGGATGCCTTGTTGGTCTCACACCCGAGTCGGAGGATTAGAGTGCGAAAAAATTTCTCAGAAGGAATGCGAGCTTGGCGGACACCGAGATCAAGATGCCTTGTGGGTCTCATACCCGAGTCAGAAAATTAGAGTATGGAAAAATTTCTCAGAAGGAATGCGAGCTTGGCGGACACCGAGATCAGGATGCCTTGTTGGTCTCATACCCGAATCGGAAGATTAGAGTACGGAAAAATTTCTCGGAAGGAATGCGAGCTTGGAAAACATTCATTTAGGAGAATCAAAATTTAAGTGTCGATCTCAAAATGAGGACTGGAAGTTAGGTACCAACCTCAGAAGGATGGGAATTGAAAGTTAGGTACCAATCCGAGAAGTTTGTTTTTTTATTTAGTTTTGAAGATTCTGTGGAAATTTTAGTTTACTGGAAGATTGGAATGAGACATGAATGTTTTTCACATCCTAGGAGAGTTGATTGAATTTTGATTGTTTGGGGAAGTATATAAATCCATGCCATCAGAACCAAATCAAAAATTTTGTGGTTCTGTGTAAGTAGACTCAGTGACCTTCTCAAAAGAGGGAAGAGATCGCGGAGAATCGGAAGAGATTTAAAAATAGTCTGAGGCTGGGAATCTCAGATTCAGAGTTTCAAAGTTTGAAACGGAAGTTGAAGTCTTCTGCGGGGAAGAATCAACTCAAAAGAAGTTCCAAAAGAGCTTTAAATGGATTTCAGTCGAAAGATTCAAATTAACGGATTCAGATTGGAATTCAATTCAAGATTTAGATTCATTTCATTTGTTTTAGTTATTCAATTTCATCTTTGTTTATTTAGAGTTTGTGTTAATTTGAAGTTTGTTTTGACATTCAGATTCTTAAAAAGATACATTTTCTTTTCTTTTCATTCTTTGTTCGAAGTTCATTTAACTTAATGGCGTTTCTCAGTCAATTTGCACAAAAGAGGTGAAGGCAAAACACGACATGGCTGTTTCTATTCCAATTTGTTCAAAATACATCATATAGCTCGATCCAAAACATGATAATATTTTCCTTGAAAATTCAACATCTCATACAATCCACATAAATCCCAAACAGATTGTGTAAGATTCTTGCAAGTTTCTTCCAGAAGCGTCTGTCGAGATCCATGTCTGAATAGTGAGATACATGGATAATAACGTCACCTTCCAAGCAATCCTTGGCAGGAAATGTCGTTCGGATGTGCATTGGAGGTATGTTATCTCCCATGTAGCTCACAGCTCGTAGGGTCGAAGACTCTCTAACTCTAGATCTGACTGAAAGTAGAAAGACATTTTTCTGTCATCCATCCTTCTGAAAGTTACGGAGATCCACTAAACAGGCACTCCTGGAATGCAAAGTTTTGCTATGTCTGCTCCATTTCCTTTTAATACTAAGATGGAACCTACTGGTAGTGGTATCTCCACCAGCCCTCAGAATTTTCAGGGGCCTGCTATCTGGAGGTCAGATCCAAATATGATGTTACATTAATTGACGAAAGACACTGGGCAGAAAGGTCTAACGAAGTCATGATGATCTATGTGTCGCGGTATGCAATCGCCCTCCCTGTATATGTTAATGATGCAGCTGTTGGATATGCAATCTGCAGGCAATACCCTCCATGTCACCATCCTTTTTACCATCATCTTGATAATCCTTAACATCGGATCCACCTCACTACCACGGAGTATCCCTGGTAGGTTTCCCTTTCCGTCTTCAGCGTAGTTGTAACAACACCCACACTGGAATGTAACTCTTCCTTTTCCTTTCATCCACATTCGAGGCTTTGAGTAGATCTTCTCTCAAACGACCAGCTCGACCCATTTTCTGAAGCTCGACGACGCAGTCCACAATTTGCTGATGCTCATAGTCTGAGAACACATTTGTATGCAGCTCAAGGCCCTCCAGGATGTTAATTCTCTTGACTCAGATTCGCTAAAAATATTCAAAATTTTTCTTTTCAACATTCTACATCCTTTCCAGTTCGTATTCCAGAATTATTTGCTACTGGCGAGGTCTGGTAACTGATCCACTTTAAAAATTATCTATTTTTAGTGTAGATTTCATGCTAAATTTATACACATTCTTAAAGATATTACACTTCAAAGGAAGGAATTTTGCATATTTTTGTCTTCAAGTATAAAAATATGATTTTAGAGAAAATCAAGCTAAAACTATGCAATTTTCAGCCAGAATATGCAAGGAAGAAAATTCTAACTTAGCACATATTGATATATCTTTCTATGCTTAATATCTTTTATATTTCTCACATGTTTTTGAATGAAATTATACTTTTGAGAAAGTTTATTTTTATGTATATCATGTAGGTGAAGATGTTAGGAATGCAATGTAACTGAAATGGGTCGAAACGGAGTTGAAACGGAGCCAAACAGAGCAAAACAATGGAGCTTTGCATAGGGTGCCACCTAGGCGCCAAACCCAGCACCTAGGTGCCAGTGACGAAGAGAAAACGGCGCCTAGGTGCCAAAATCATCCAAAAATGGTTATTAGACGGATTTTTGATGACTTTGGGAGTTATTTTGACGGTGTTAAGTAGTTTCTAGACCTTCTAGAAGACTAGAAGTTATTCCTAATATATAGGACATTTGATACAATGAATCTAGACACATTGGAGCAGTTTAAATCGCGAAGAGGTGCGATCCAAAGTGAAGGGGTGCGACTGTTTTGGGCATGGAGTCTAGCGCCGAGGTGCCAGAAGTTGGCGCTAGGTGCCAATGTCGGTTTCTAGAAGATTCGATGAATGTGGACTACTTTTGAAGAGATGACTTAAGCAACCCTTGGCAATTTTTAGTGCTATATAAATAAGAGATATTTCTGCAGGAAAGAGGGCCTCTCTTGCCGATCTCTCTCTCTTGCCTCTCTTGTCTCTCTCTCTCTCCCCCTCTCTTTCTTTCCCCTTAGTCATTTTAGTCATTTTAGAGTCATGAAGATGTAGATTTCTACATCTTATGGAGAGATTGGCGAGGGATTTTGAGATATTTATGTATGGGATGTACGAGCGGCGCATAGATCGGTGGGAGACTTTGCTGGAGAGATCTTCTTCTTTCCTTTAGAAGGAAAAAGCTAAGTATTGTGTTTTTCATTATCTTGTAATTATTGTAAACACTTTCTAGTAGATTTTATTTATTTTAAATCGAGTTTTCTGTCGTAATTTTTTCATGCTTCGTAAGAGATTTTCTTTACTCTTTCTTTAAATATGAAGTAGCGGCATGTATAGGAAAATTATTTTTATGATGAAATTATCTATTAAATGCTTCTAGGTGACAGATAGTTGCATAAAAAAAATAGAATACCAATGAAATAAGTTCCTTGTTGGCACTTAATTTATTACACAATTCTATTAAGTCTTTTATCTCTTATGTTATTATTTTCATTTACTTTTATTTTGTAATAAAATAGATGTATGTTTTGGAATTAAGATTTGCTTAGATATTCTCTTATTAAATTATGGTGATGATATTCATACCGGATCTTCATTTACTTTACAAATTGATCACTTATATTGTTAAAACCCATTGAAGAATTCTGAGACCTATCCGGAGATGAGTTCTTAACTAGTAGATATCACATGAATCCTTGGGTAATCGAAGGCTTTATGCGGGTTATTCAAGGTGAAGTGAAAATAAATACGAAGATATTATATTTTGGGTGCATAATTGATTAGTTTTTAGAGTGAGACTAAATTCTAATAATTTTGTCTATAGAAATGGAACGGGTCACTGGTAGGGCCGACCATAGCCACCCTTAGACATCTAGTAGTGTGAGCCTAGATTAACCCATTCTACTAATAAAACATCCTGAACCGATATATAGATTAGCCAATGCTCTTTACATCTGGACCAAAGGGTAAAGAATAGGATTGCTTCTATTTGACACTACTACATAAAACTCTAAGTATTTCTTTCCTACACATTATCTATGTAATCGCAAGAGAAAGGTAGTCTTTAACATCTCAAAATTCTCCAAACCAATTTATCCATAAGTTATCTTTTTATTTAAGAACTTTATTAAGGATTAGTTATTAAAAAAACCTTTTAAGCAAAATTCCAAATTTAGGCCTTATAGAAATAGACTGGAATTAGCCTAAAGGACCACTTACATTGCTTCTCTGTGGGATCAATACTGGGGTTATAAAAGAAAACCCAATATTACTTGAAACGATACGTATATTTGCGTAGTACCCCTTGTGTGTAAAATATTTTCTAAAGTTTTACAACATTTTAATTTTATACACTGGCCGCTATTTATAAATTGGGTCATGTTTTTTGCCATCTTTTGGATACAAAACTTACTGCGTTATTGCGGGTCGGGTCAAGTTTTTGGCGCCGTTGCCGGGGAAGCTTGGGTAAGAACTTTTGGAGAAATTTAGTTGAAATAATTTGGTTTAGACTTAGAAAATTGTAGTGTCGTAAAAACTATTTTTGTGTGAAAACGTATTTTGTTATATGAAAAAGTGTTGTAAAAAAATGTTTGTGTGAAAAATAAGGTGTTCGTGAAAATGTTTTGTTTTGTTGAATATATTTCATCTATTATTTGTTTAATTGTTAATGTAATGTTTGTTATGTTATTTACGCGAAACAAAGGATCTACAAGACTTATGCCTATGACCCTCAGTTTGAAAAAAATAAAAAAGTAAAAATACAAAAAGGACTCGAAAGACTAGAAATGGAAATGGAAAACATTCAAGATATTAACTTAGAAAATCATCATACTTCATTGAGGGATTACGTAAATCCTACGATAGATGAAATTCACTCAAGTATACAAAACCCTGTCATAGAAGCTGACTCGTTTGAAATAAATCCTGAGATTATCCAACTTGTGCAGAACAATCAGTTTGGGGGAACGCCTTTGGAGGATCCCTATTTACACTTATCTAGTTTTCTAGAACTTTGTGCTACATTTTGTTATAACGGTAGGGCAGTTGATGTTGTCAGGCTAAGGCTTTTTTATTTCTCACTAAGGGATAAGGCTAAAATATGGTTAAACTCATTAGCACATGGCTCTATTAAAAATTAGGAGGAGTTAACTCATAAATTCCTAGCTAAGTATTTTCCACCTTCAAGGACTACTAAACTTAGAAACGATATTATCTCATTTTATCAATATTGACCCGATCCGCAATAATGCAGTAATATTCACTTCCAAAAGATGGCCAAAAGCTTGACCCAATTTATAAATAGCGGCTAGTGTATAAATCAAAATGATGTAAATTTTTAGAAAATATTTTTTTACACACTAGGGGTACTTCGCAAGTATACGTATCGTTTCAAGTAATATAAGGTTTTCTTTAATAACCCCAGTATCGATCCCACAGGGAAAAATTATAGTAATAAACTTTCTAAATGTTATATTTCAAAAATATCTTTTTATCCTCTAAATTAACTATAAATTACTATTAATTTACTAGATGCAAATAAAGAAAACAATAATAAGAAAATGATTTATGAAAACTATAAAATAAACATCTTTCTTTCCTTCAATTAATCTAAGATTTTTAAGATAACTTAATATTCGTTGGAGAATTTGATTTATGGTATTGTGTCAAATAGAAGCATTCCTATTCTTTACCCTTTGATCCAGGTGCAAAGAGCATTGGCTAATTTACGGATCAGGTCCGGTTGTATTTTTAGTTGAATGGGTTAATCTAGACTCACACTACTAGATGTCTAAGGGTGGCTATGGTCGGCCCTACTAGTGACCATTTCCTAATCTATAAATCAAATTATAAAAATTTAGTCTGTCACTCTAAAAACTTATCAATTCAACGCCCTTTAAATCTTATCTTCCTATTTATTTGCACTTCACCTTGAATAGCCCGCACATGGCCTTCGACTACCCAAAGATTCATGTGACACTTACAAGTTAAGAGTTCTTCTCGTTCAAGGTCTCAAAACTCTTCAACAAGTTTTAACAATTTAAATGGCCAATTTAAAAAGTAAATTAAGATCAGGTATTAATGTCATCACAATGTTTTGAAAATATTTTGAGTTTCAATTCTCCATCAAATCTTTATATTATCTTATCTATCTCTTCATAATTTAAGGAAGAAAGTAAACTAACTACTCAGAACACATTGAAAATAAAGAGCAAAACATAATAAATAAACTTTGAATCAAATGTAAAATACTTATCTCAAACACTCCTACAGATCTTCTGATTCCTACTGACTCCACAATGTAATGAACTCCAGATGTAACAACTTGAAAATATACTCACTAAACTAAACAAAAGTTGGCCCTAAATTTCTCTCTCTATTTCTCTCTAAGGATGAGAGGTCCTAAAGTGGATAAGAGAAAGGGTTACAATGGGAGGGGCACGTTTTCTGAAGAAATGGACCCCTATTTATAGGCTTCAAGGGTTGCCTTGAGGCACCTCTTTAAAACATATCCACATTCAATGAATTTTCTAGAAGGTCAGTATGGCGACTAGGCGCAGGAATCTGGCGCCTAGGCGCCGGACGCCGCGTCCAGTTCTTCACACCTCTTCACCTTGGCTCGCACCTCTTCGCGATTAAAACCATTTTGGAGCGTCCAAATGCAATGTATCACATGTCCTATTATCCAGGAACAACTTCCAGTCTTCTAAAATGTCCAATAACCACTCACTCCGTCAAAATAACCGATCAAATGTTGTCAAAAACTTGACAGTTTTTGTATCGAGTCTGGCGCTTAGGCGCCAGCTTCTGGCGCCTAGGCGCCATGTCATATTTTTTTATACTTGTTGTATTTTGCTCCATTTTTGCTCCTTTTTGCTTCTTTTTCTTTTTTGGACCTTTTTACATCACCTAAATCCAAAAACACAGAAAAAATACCTTTCATTAAAGCATAATATCCTTAATTGATCAGAATTAAGACATAAAGAAATAGGTATTTTTTTATAGATCAAAATCCCCCAAACTTAAATGTTACTTGTCCTCAAGTAACTCTTTCTACTATATATAAAAATTATATAACTTTTGAAAGAAAAGATAAATATTTGAAATTACTTATAATTTTTTATTTTATAAAGTCTTTAGTAAATTATTAACCCAATTTCACTAACTAGGTTTAATTTTAAGAATTTAACGAATATTTAACTACTAAATCATAAGATTTCAAACTTTTCATTCATTTTGAAAATAATAGAAGTCTATTATATTAAGATCTCATAGATTATTTACAAGAAAAATATCTTCTTGAAAAATCTTTCCTAAATAAATATTCATGTATAAAAATTAAATAAAATATGTAACTAGTTTTTTTTCTATAAGATAATTCAAGTGAAGCCAATTTTTGATTAGGCATTTCCTCAAGCTTCTCCTCTCTTCTCTTTTTCTCTCTTCTTCTTCTTCTTCTTTTTTATAGAGAGGATTACTATATCTGGATAGCCTGTTAAAGGTTTTGAACTTCACTATCCTTAACTTATATTTTCAAAACTTATACATTTCCACTTAATTATTATAGCATAAATAAGAATTTAAAAAGATTTCCAATCTTTTCTTTTTCAAGTGATAATTTTTTTTTACTTAATATTTCTAAAATTCTATTATTTCTATCATGAATAGATAAATTCTTTATCTTATTCTTCTTTAAGTTAAATAATTCTATTCTTAAAATCAATCAAAGTTAGTAAAATTTTGGTTAATTTTCATTAAATTGTTTATAATTTCAAAAATAAAAGTGATCTCAAATAAATTCTTCATTCCTTAAGTTACGTTAAAGGGTTTTTTTTATTATTTTTTTAAGAAAATATTAGCTCTTTAAGGACAAATAAAATTTAAATTTGAATGGATTTTACCTTCCCCCAAACTTAAGTTTTTGTATACTATGATAATTTCCAAGTATGTGAGAAAGAAAATCATAAGAATTTTTATAAGTATGTAAAAACAATCTTAAAAAGAAAAATTACTTCTACTCATGCTTTTATGAATAATTAAAAATAAAATTTAAGCATGTATAAAAAGTAAGCAGGCTAATTTTATGATGATAATAAATTAAAATTAAAGCAGAGCAAAATTACTAAGTACTAAACAGTAGAATAAAACAACATATAAATTAACTCTAACTTCAGTCTTAACACAATCAATCCACACAAGTACAAAAATAAATCAACATACATCGGACACAAAACTAAACAAACAATCCAAACAAAATGAACTAATAGAGTAACACAACATAAAGATCTATAACTACTAGTCATTAGTTGTAGCCTCATCATCATCATCGTTGTTACCAAAGGAAAATTCTACGTCTTTAGGATCAACAAATGGTGTGAAACTAGGAAAAGTAGGAAAACTAACATCTCGTTCACCCTTCAGAAATCTGACTAGGGCTTCATCATACTCAGCATTATAACTACTCTTCCTCTGTGTATAATCAGATAGATGATCAAGCTTTCTGTCAATAGTATCAATACTGCATTGAGTTTGAAATAACTCCTGCTATTTCTCTAAAAACTGATCATGCATTGATTCCCAGAAACTCGATGGTGGCTCAGTAGAAGTAGAGGGTCTAGAAGTAGAAGGTCTACCTGAAGTATGTGCAGAAGTAGAAGGAGTGGTCGATCTCTTCCCTCGAAGATGATCATAGATACAACACTCTCCTTCCCAATTGGCTTGGTATACTTTAACTTCTCCTCAGAAATATCAGCAGTGACTCCATTACTAACACATAGTGAATAAATCAGAGATGGAAATCCCAATCCAACAGAAGTGCTGGATCTCGCAGTAGAATCCACAGAATCATAAATAATACTCCCGACATCAATAGGCTTCCTCTTCATAATGCAGTAGTTTAAGATCGCTCGATCAATAGTCACTTCACTCAGGTGGTTGGAAGGTAATAATCTTGCAGAAATGAAGTAGTGCCATTCTTTAGAAATACCATTTAATTTGGAGGATTTGAAGTTTACCCTTTTTTCATTCCTGATCTTCCAAGATCCAGTACCGTCAGTCAAATAAGCAATAATCATATCCAAATCTCCCTCAGATGATGATAATCCAGAATAATAGCACTCTATAGTCGGTGGCAAGCCATAAAATATATTGATTCTTTGAGGACTATATCCAACTCTGATTCCTCTAACAAAGACTTCATAATCTTCTGCATCCAGAAAATATGCTTAAAACTCTCGAACAATCGGGATAACAGCAACAGCAGTGAAATAACAGAATCGTTGCCAATTGTGTGCAATGATAGTGTTTTCGATCATTTCTCCATGATGGTAGAAACTTCATTCTGAAATGAATTTTCTGGACGTCGTAAATTCAAGGAAGCGAAAATGCGCAGCCGCAGTAGAAAATTTGCTGCTATCAAAGTTATCTCGTGCCTTCCCGCGTTTAGATTTCGAAGCCATCTAAATGTGAAGAAAACAAGAACAAATTTAGGAATCAAAGATTTAAACTCTTTTTAAGTTTATAAAACTTAAAATAAGTTTAAAAATCCAATGAAATTACTAAGAATCAAACAAATTTCTTTCAAAATTTCGGTTCTTAGCAAAACTAGGAAAATCTATAGTGAAAATCGAAAATAAATGGTTTAAAGTGTAGATCTGACCTTAAGACGAAGAGATCGAGTGGTTTCGCTCTCAAATCCTTGATGTTTTGACCTCAAAATGGATCTAAAAGGTGTATTTTCATGAAATTGGGGAAGAAGATGAAGCTTAGTAGTAAAAAATGGCTTTTGGGGGTTATTTAAGTAAATTTTCGGGTCCAGGTCGAACTGGCGCCTAGGCGCCAGACTCGCCTTTCACAAAAAATTATTTTTAAATTTAATTTTCCACCAAAATTCATAAATTCAACTTCCAATTTATTATATTAGAGTACGGCTTCAATTTCTAACTTCCACATCATTTTTCAAAAATTTATAAAAATTAAATAATTAATCCACCAATCATACAAAAGGTTTCAATCAAACTCACTAAATTCCATTCATAATCTTTCAATATGACTCAATACATTCCATATAAGTATTATACTTGATTCAAGTTCCTAATACACACTCAAACACAACAATTTCTAAGCAAAAACAACACACATTGAACATGAAAGCAAATACACAAACAAACACAATCGATTCTCTAAATCGATACAATGACTCAACAAACCATACAATGACTATCTCATTACCTGAATAATCTAATCTTCACAAGGGAAATTTTGTATTCCACTTGGAAAGAACACTAATGCTCTCGGGAAATCCGTAGCCGTCTTTTTGTCAATCCACTTGTTCTTAGCATACATTTCAACTTGAGCATCTTGATAAGCCGCTAAATGATCAAATTGAAGTTTCATTTGCCATTCTAGATGTTCAACTTGATGAAACATCTCATGAAGGCGATCTCCAATGCTTTTAAAATCAGTTTCAAACTTATCCAAATGACTAGAAATTTTCTCCAAACTTACAGGGATAAAACCATTGAAGTAGGGTTGAGGATCCTTTGAGACCTTGTCTTTAGCCTCTTCTCCATGATTTCTTCTTTCCATTTCTTCAAAATTTCTCAAATCCCTCAAGAATGAAGTGCAAGGGACGTAATTCTGATTGCTTGATGGTTATGGAAGAAGATTGGTTAGTTTAGAGGGGAAAATCATGTGAAAAACTAAAAATTTTGGGTTTTTGCACGACCCAGTAACCGCGGTGCTTAGGCGCCGAATCTGGCACCTAGGCGCCGGACCTATTGATACATAGCATGACTCTGGCGCTTAGGCGCTGAATTCTGGCACTTAGGTGCCGGAACTATGTTCAACTTCGTTTTGCCTAATTGTCAAATTTCAAAATTTCGTTCTCCAAGATAGGTATATTATACTGGTAAGAGTAATTTAGACTCAAATACAATCAAAATGAAGGTTAACATGATCTCCTTTTTACTCATACTCAGAATAGAGTGATCAAATTCTTAAATCTTACACACTTCAAAATAATTTTCAGCCTAAATCAACAAAGACTTTTGAGCATCAAATTTTTCTAAAGTAATATAAAATTAATTAAGATCGAGGCGAAACCTTACATTAAAACATAAAAACATTAAAATAAAAGATAATTATGGGTTGCCTCCCACAAAGCGCTTGGTTTAACATCGTCAGCCCGACTTAATTAAATCTTTAATCAGGTTGACTCAATTCATAAGCCTATTTATAAATCTTTTTAATATCTCCAAGGCTTCAATCTTAGTCCATTTACTTTAAAAATTTTTCCTGTTTTGGGATCTTTAATATCTACAGCTCCATAATGGTATACTTTCTCAACTATATAGGGTCCAATCCATTTAGATCTTAATTTTCCAGGAAACAGTTTTAAACAAGAGTTAAACAGTAATACTTCTTGTCCAGATTCAAAAAATTGCCTGTAATTTTCTTATCATGCAACATCTTCATTTTCTCTTTATAAATCCTCGCATTTTCATATGCTTCATTTCTTATTTCTTCCATCTCATTTAATTGCAATAATCACTTTTCTCCTGCTTTATTCAAATTAAAATTGAACTCCTTTATCGCCCAATAAGCTTTATGTTCAAGTTCTACGGGTAAGTGACAATGTTTACCATAAATTTACCGGTAAGGTGACATTCCGATTGGTGTCTTATAAGCTCGTTCTATAAGCCCATAATGCGGAATCAAGTCTATCAACCCAATCGGCTCTTTTTGGATTGACGGTCTTCTCTAAAATTCTTTTAATTTCTCTCGTTTGATACTTCAGCCATTCCACTAGTTTGTGGGTGATAAGCAGTTGCAATTCAATGTTTGATTCCAAATTTTTGTAATAATGATTGAATTCTTATATTCCTGAAATGACTTCCACCATCCGTGATAATTACCTTAGGCATTTCAAATCTTGAAAATATCATTTTCTTTAAAAATTTAGAAACACTTTTGAAATCACAGTTTGGTAAAGCAACAGCTTCAATCCACTTTGAAACATAATCAACTGCTAATAAAATATAAATTTTTCCAAATGATGGTACAAATTGTCCCATAAAGTCTAAACCCCATATATAAAAAATTTCAACTTCCAATATATAGTTTAAAGGGATTTCATTCTTCCTAGATATATTTCCCATCCTTTGACAGCTCACATGTTTTCACATATTGTCTCACACCATTAAATAAGGTAGGCTAATAAAATCCAGAATTTAAAATTTTAAATGCAGTTTTATCTATGCCAAAGTGCCTCCAAGATCGGAATCATGACATTTTTTAATAATAACAAAAGTTTGCTCATACGGTATACATCTTCAAATCATAGAATCTCTTCCAATTTTAAATAAATGAGGTTCTTCCCAAATATAGGATTTAGCATCATATTTAAATTTCTTAATAAATTTGTTATCCAAGTCATAAGGCAAAATATTGCTAACTAAATAATTAACAATATCAGCATAACAAGGTGTTTTGTATTTTTGAATAACATATAAAGATTCATCAGGAAATTTCTCATTTATATTTTCTTTCGAAATAATATCATTTTTAATTCTAGAAAAATGATTAGCAATTTGGTTTTCTGTTCCTTTTCTATCTACTATTTCAAAATCAAATTCTTGTAGAAGTAAAACCCATCTTATAAGTCTAGGTTTACAATTCTTCTTAGATAATAGATATTTAATAGCAGAATGATCAGTATGAACTATGCATTTAGTACCAAGAAGATAAGGTCTAAATTTATCAAAGGCATATACTATAGCTAGAAGCTCTTTCTCAGTGGTAGTGTAATTTCTTTGTGTTTCAGTGAGAGTTTTACTAGCATAATATACAACTATGAAAATTTTCTCATATTTTTGTCCTAATACAGCTCTAATTGCAAAATCACTTGCATCACACATTAATTCAAAAGATTTATTGCAATTAGGTGCAACAATGATAGGTGCAGTTATTAATTTTTCTTTCAGAATATTAAAAGCATTAATACATTCTTAATTAAATTTAAATTTTGCATCTTTTTCCAATAAATGACTAAGATGTTTAGCAATTTTAGAAAAATCCTTTATGTATCTTCTATAAAATCCAGCATGACCTAGAAAACTTCTCACATCAGTGACAATAGTAGGTGGTTGCAATTCAGCAATAATTTTCACTTTCGCTTGATCTACTTCCATCCCTTTTTGTAAAACTTTGTGACCAAGTACAATGCTTTCAGTGACCATGAATTGGCATTTTTCCATATTAAGAACTAAGTTTGTTTCTTCACATCTTCTCAGAACTTTGGAAATATTTTCCAAACAAGATTCAAAAGAAGTTCCAAAAACTGAAAAATCATCCATGAATATTTCAATTCCTTTGTCAATCAAATCACAAAATATTAACATCATACATCTTTGAAAAGTTGCAGGTGCATTACATAAACCAAAAGGCATTCTTATAAAAGCAAATGTTCCATAAGGACTTGTAAATGTTGTCTTTTCTTGGTCCTCAAGAGCAATAAGTAATTGATGATAACCAGAATATCCATCCAGAAAACATAAATATGAGTGTCCAGCTAATTTATCGAGCATTTGATCCAAGAAAGGTAAAGGAAAATGATCCTTTCTAGTGGCTTTATTTAATTTCCTATAGTCAATATAAATTCGCCATCCAGTAACTTGTCTTGTAGGAATTAGTTCATTTTTATCGTTAATAATGACAGTTTCATCTCCTTTCTTTGGAACACAATGAATAGGACTTACCCATTGACTATCCGAAAAAGGGTAAATAATACCAGAATCTAACCACTTAATAATTTCTTTTTTAACAACCTCTTTCATGATAGGATTTAATCTTCTTTGCGATTCTATAGTAGGTTTAAAATTTTCTTCCACTAAAATTCTATGCATGGAAATGGAAGGGCTTATTCCTCTTATATCAGCAATCGTCCAACCAAAAGCTTTCTTATAATTCTTTAACACACCTACTAGTTTTTATTTTTGATCTTTACTCAGTTCAGAAGAAATAATAACAGGTAAAGTTAATGAATTTCCAAGAAACGCATATTTTAAATGTGAAGGTAACATTTTTTATTCCAGTTCAGGGGCTCTTTTAATTGATGGTAAAAGTATATCATTTTGAGTTATGTCTAAAGTTTCCCAATTATCTTTAATAAATGAGTCTCTTCTTCTTCTACTTCTTCATTTTCATCAATTAAAAATTCAAATTTTTTTTCAGAAATAACTTTACATTTTTCTTGATAATATTTTTCAATTAAATAATCAATTATATCCATTCGATAACATTTCTCTTTATCAGGGTACTTCATTGATTTAAGAACATTGAATTTAATTTCTTGATCATTAACTCTCTTGGTTAGTTCTCCTTTTTGCACATCAATCATAGCTCGTCTGGTAGCTAGAAAAGGTCTCCCTAAAATAATAGGTATCTCTTTATCTTCTTCCAATTCAAGTACTATGAAATCTACAGGAAAGATAAATTTATCCACTTTAACAAGGACATCCTCTATAACTCCTTTAGGATAAGTGATAGATCTATCAGCTAACTGAAGGGTTACAGTGGTGGGAGTAATATCTCCTAAATCTAATCTTAGAAAGATAGAAAATGGCATGAGATTAATACTTGCTCCTAAATCACATAAAACTTTTCCATAAAATTTTTCTCTAATAGCACAGGGTATAGTGAAACTTCCAGGATCCTTAAGCTTTTTAGGTAATTTCTTTTGAATTATCGACTCGCATTCTTCACTTAATGCAACGAGCTTTAAAAGCTTTGAATTTTCATTTTTTGCTTAAAATATCCTTCATAAATTTTGCGTAAGTTGGCATTTGTTCCAAAGCTTCAGCAAAAGGTATGTTAATAGTAAGTTTCTTAAAAATTTCAAAGAATTTAGAAAATTGATGATCGAGTTTCTGCTGTTTCAGTCTTTGAGGAAAAGGTGGTATTAGTTTTTCAACTTCCACATTAACAGGTATAACAGTTTGATCTTGACTAGGAGAGAGAGTTTCTTTAAGTTTTTCAATTTCTTCAACCTCAATCTCTTTTTCAATTTCATTGCGCATTCTTTCTTTTAATTCCTTTCCACTTCTAAGTTGCACAGCTTTAGCTTGTTCATGTTCTTTTCCAGTTTCCTTTGGATTAATTTCAACATTACTAGGAAGTGTTCCTACAGGTCTGTTATTAATTAAAGTAGCAATTTGCCCCATTTGATTTTCAATATTACAAATAGCAATATTTTGATTTTGTAATTGATAATTCATTTGTAAAATTAATTCTTTTATTGATAACTTTTTTGTTGATTATTAAATCTAGGAGGTTTATAATTTGAATTAACTTGATTATTCCAATTTCCAGTGGGATAAGATTGATTATTTCCCCATTGTTGTTGCAAATTATTCCAATTAAAATTAGGATGATTTTTCCACCCAGGATTATAAAAATTTGAATAAAGATCATTTTTACTTGCAATAGCTTGTAAAGTTTCAATAGTTTGAGAATCTTCAATATTAGCAGAGTTATTATGTGAAATATTAATTGCAAAGTTATCTAATTTCTTAGACATTGCTGCAATAAAATAGAAAATGCTTCATTATCATGAATACTTGCCATCTTTTTAGGATTAATCCTTTCAGAAGGCCATTGAAAATTATTATTAGCCATTTCTTCAATTAAAGTGTAAGCTTCTTCAAATGATTTTGACATTAAAGAACCTCCAGCAACAGCATCAATAATTGATTTTAAAGATACAATTAATCCATTATAAAATGTTTGAATAATCAACCAACCAGGTAAAGCATGATGAGGACATTTTCTCAATAGTTCTTTAAATCTTTCCCAAGTTTCATATATTGTCTCCCGTTAAATTGACTAAACGAAGTAATATCATTTCTTAATTTAGCAGTTTTAGAAGGAGGAAAATATTTAGCAAGGAATTTTTGTGCCATTTCAGCTCATGTTTTAATAGAACCAGTTGTTAATGAGTTTAACCACATCTTTGCTTTATCTCTTAAAGGAAAAGGAAAGAGTCTAAGTCTATTAGCATCATCAGAAACATTGTTATATTTAAAGGTAGCACAAAGTTCTAAAAAACTAACAAGATGTAAATTTTGATCCTCATTTGGTGATCCACCAAATTGATTGTTTTGCACCATTTGAATAATAGACTGTTTAAGTTTAAAAGAATTAGCATCTACAGTGGGTACTTGAATACTACTATGAAGTTCATCAACTGTAGGATTAGTATAATCCCTTAATGGTTTATAAACATTTTGATCATTAAGTTCAATTGGATTTTGTGAAGTAGCCATTTCCTAAAATTTTTGAATTAGTTTTCCCTTTTTAATTTTTCTAATTGTTCATTCTAATTCAGAATCTAAAGGTATTAATCCTTCGAACCAAATCTTCACATAAAACAGGAAATAAAAATATATATCTTTCTTTTTTTATTTTTACTATTTTTTATTATTTTTTATATTTTTGTATTTTTATAAATATAATATATTTTTTTACAAAATTTATAACTATTTTATTTCTTTCCCCGGCAACGGCGCCAAAAACTTGACCCGACCCGTAATAATGCAGTAATATTCGCTTCCAAAAAATGGCCAAAAGCTTGACCCAATTTATAAATAGAGGCTAGAGTATAAATCAAAATGATGTAAATTTTTAGAAAATATTTTTTCACACACTAGGGGTACTACGCAAGTATACGTATCGTTTCAAGTAATATAGGGTTTTCTTTAATAACCCCAGTATCGATCCCACAAGGAAAAATTATAGTAATAAATTTTCTAAATATTATATTTCGAAAATATCTTTTTATCCTCTAAATTAACTATAAATTACTATTAATTTACTAGATGCAAAATAAAGAAAACAATAATAAGAAAATGATTTATGAAAACTATAAAATAAACAACTTTCTTTCCTTCAATTAATCTAAGATTTTTAAGATAATTTAATATTCGTTGGAGAATTTGATTTATGGTATTGTGCCAAATAGAAGCATTCCTATTCTTTACCCTTTGATCCAGGTGCAAAGAACATTGGCTAATTTACAGATCAGGTCCGGATGTATTGTTAGTAGAATGGGTTAATCTAGACTCACACTACTAGATGTCCAAAGGTGGCCATGGTTGGCCCTACTAGTGACTCTTTCCTAATCTATAAATAAAATTATAAGAATTTAGTGTGTCACTCTAAAAACTTATCAATTCTACGCCCTTTAAATCTTATCTTCCTTTTTTTTGCACTTCACCTTGAATAGCCCGCACATGGCCTTCGACTACCCAAAGATTCATGTGACACTTACAAGTTAAGATTTCTTCTCCTTCAAGGTCTCAAAACTCTTCAACATGTTTTAACAATTTAAATGGCCAATTTAAAAAGTAAAGTAAGATCAGGTATTAATGTCATCACAATGTTTTGAAAATATTTTGAATTTCAATTCTCAATCGAATCTTTATATTATCTTATTTATCTATTCATAATTGATGGAAGAAAGTAAACTAACTACTCAAAACACATTGAAAATAAACAGCAAAACATAATAAATAAACTTTGAATCAAATGCAAAATACTTATCTCAACTATTCCTTCCAAAGATCTTCTGATTCCTACTGACTCCACAGTGTAATGAACTCCAGATGCAATAACTTGAAAATAAACTCACTAAACTAAGTAAAAGTTGGCCCTAAATTTCTCTCTCTATTTCTCTTTCTAAGGATGAGAGGTCCTAAAGTGGATAAGAGAAAGGGTTACAATGGGAGGGGCACTTTTTCTGAAGAAATGGACCCCTATTTATAGGCTTCAAGGGTTGCCTTGAGGCACTTCTTCAAAACATGTCCACATTCAATGAATCTTCTAGAAGGTCAGTATGGCGCCTAGGCGCTAGCTAGGCGCCGGACACCTCATCCAGTTCTTCGCACCTCTTCACTTTGGCTCACACCTCTTCGCGATTAAAACTGTTTTGGAGCGTCCAAATGCAATGTATCACATGTCCTATTATCCAGGAACAACTGCCAGTCTTCTAGAATATCCAATAACTGCTCACTCCGTCAAAATAACCGATCAAACGTTGTCAAAAACTTGATAGTTTTTGTATCAAGTCTGGCACTTATGCGCCTAGGCGCCAGGCCATATTTTTTTATACTTTTTGTATTTTGCTCCATTTTTGCTCCTTATCGCTTCTTTTTCCTTTTTGGACCTTTTTACATCACCTACATCCAAAAACACAGGAAAAATACCTTTCATTAAAGCATAATATCCTTAATTGATAAGAATTAAGACATAAAGAAATAGGTATTTTTTTATAGATCAAATATGAAGGAGAAACAATATACGAAGCCTGGGAAAGATTTAAGGAACTCCTAAAAAAGTGTCTACATCATGCTCTGCCCGATTGGTTAATCATTCAAACTTTTTATAATGGGTTAGTAGGATCCCTTAGGTCTATAATTGATGCTACTGCTGGTGGTTCATTAATGTCAAAATCAATTAATGAAGCGTATGCATTAATTAAAAAAATAGCTACAAATGAATTTCAATGGCCCTCTATAAGGGTAAATCATAAAAATGTAGCTAGTGTTCATGATACTGATGTGATTACAATTCTTGCATCTCAGGATGCCGAAATATCAAGGAAGTTGGACCAACTTGGAATGGACCAGCCTCAATTTACTTTTGTAAGTGAGGAAAATTTATTAGGGCATATAATTGATTCTAACTTATCATATGACACTTTAAATACCATAAACAACCCATATTCTAACTTTTAGAACCCGTGTTAGGAGAACCATCTTAAATTTGACTTGAATCGTACTACTGATGGTGGAAACCAACAATGGGAAAATAATCATGCGAATCCTAAGGGAAGTTGGAATAATCAGGGGACCACAAATTATATACCTTCATATCCACCAGACTCTAACAATGATCAACAATTTGAGGATAAGAAGATGTCTATTGAAGAAGTGGTATTGAAAATGGGAAAACAGTTGCAAAGTCAAAATGCTGCAATTAAAAATATAGAGAATCAACTGGGACAAATGGCTAATTCACTTATCAATAGACCCCAAGGAACACTTCCTAGCAACATTGAGATCAACCCAAAAGAGAACACTAATAAACAAGTTGAAGCTGTCCAATTAATATGTGGAAGAGAGATAGAGGATGTGGTTAGAAAAAAGAAAGATGTTGTAAGAGAAATATATGAAACTAAAAGACCTGAAAAACATGTTTCTAAGGATCTCGAAAAAATAATTTCTCTAACTAAAATCAGTTTGGAAAGACACCACCTCCATTTTCTCAAAGACTTAGATAGCATGAGTTGGATAAAAAATTTTCAAAGTTCATGAAAGTTCTTAAGAAGTTAATGATAAATATTTCTTTCAATGAAGCTTTGGAACAGATGCCAAGTTATGCAAAGTTTATGAAGGAGATATTGAACAAGAAAAGAAAATTTGGGGATAACGAGACAGTTGCACTAAGTGAGGAGTACAGCGCTATACTTCAGAAAAATTTTTCTCAGAAATTTAAAGATCCTTGTAGCTTTACAATTCCTTGTATAATTGGAGAAAGATTATGTGGAAAAGCTTTATGTGATTTAGGAATGAGCATTAATGTGATGCCTCTATCTATATTTAGAAGTACAGGTTCAGTCGATATTTCTCCCACTACTGTAACCCTTATGTTAGCTGATCGATCTATCATTTATCCAAAAGTAGTTATAGAAGACGTGCTTGTTAAAGTAGATAAATTTATCTTTACTTTGGACTTTATTGTATTAGATATGAATGAAGATAAAGAAATTCCAATTATTTTAGGGAGACATTTCCTTGTTACTGGACAGGCTATGATAGATGTGCAAAAAGGAGAGCTGATTACGAATATTAATGACCACAAAGTCAAATTTGATGTATTAAAGACTATGAAATATCCAGCTGAGAGAAAAGATGATGATTGTTTTTGGATAGATGAAATTTATTATCTAACTAAAGACCATTTCCAAGAGAGTTTTGAGAGTAAGTTAACAGATGAGATTGAAATGGATTTTCATGATGATTCAAAAACGTTATTTAAAGAAAGTTGTATGTATGTTCAGGAGAGGTGTGAAATGATGGACGCTACCAAAAATAGTAAAATTTTAATTTCATTTGTTGAAAAATCTCACGAACATAAGATGGATGTACCCCATACAATTTTAAAGCCTACCTATTTAGGGAATTCTTCTACATTACCAGTCTTTATATCTTTAGATGTGACTCAATCACAAGGAAAACTTGAATTGAATGATGAACATGATAAAGTTATTGAACTAGGACTTGGAAGAGAATTTGAGGATATATTTCAACAGAACTTTGAGTTGAAAAAGAGGATAAGGATATTGGAAGACCATTGGAAGAAATTCCTAAGGAATTAGAAAAACCTATTTCCTCAACTATGATAGATCCTCCATCATTTAATAATTATAAAAGGGAAGAATTGGAAGATAATTTGAAACAGAAGAGTAACATAGAGGATACTGATCCAGAATCTGAATTATCTAAAGAGAACCCGATCCAAAATTTGGGAGATATTGAAGTATCTTATAAAGATCCATTTATTATTAATTTCAAGGATGATATTAATAAGCAAATTCAAAAAATCAATAGAAGAATATTGGATCTAGAAAGAAATATGGGAAACAATGATATAAATCAAATTGGAAATAAAGAGCTGAATGAAAAATGAAAATTTGAGAATTTTTTAAGAATTCCTGGATCTGAAAAAGAATGGGCGATTGATCAAGGATTATTAAAATGGAATTTTGATCTAGGAGGAAACATTTGTCGGGCGGACGACGTTAAACTTAGTGCTTTATGGAAGGCAACCCATAGTTATCAGTTGTCGGGCAGACAACATTAAATGAAGCACTTCATGGGAGGCAACCCATAGTTATCAGTTGTCGGGCTGACGACATTAAATCATGCGCTTCATGGGAGGCAACCCACCCATTGTTATCTTTGCTAGTATGTTTATGTGTTGTTTTGTGTTTGCTTTAGTGCACATTAGATTATTGTTGTGAGGTTATGCCTTGGTCTTGATTAAATTTGTATATGACCTCTGGTATTAGCAGGCTGACGAGTCTGTTATAACTCAGTTTTCAATTGGAGCTGAGCATTACTTTGAAGCTTGTAGAGTTTAGACTTGGACCACTCCATGTCAACTCTAATACTTCCTTTATCTGATTTTGTTTTCACTAAGTAAGGTCATGAAATTGCTTAATGAACAACATATGAATGAACTACACTATTTTTATTTATCAAATTATCATTATTAGTGTAGTTTATTTCGTTAGAAATTGAAAGTAAGGAGGAAAAATGTGAGTAGGAAGGAGATCAAATTAACCTCAATTGATTTACATTGTATTGCAAATTGTTATGTCTTGATGAATAATTGTAGATGTTTTTGACAAACATTTGTGGTAGATAGAATTTATGAACTATTTTTCTTTCTACTTATATTTTCTGTGTTGAATGCTATACATGTTCAAATTCAAGTTTGAAGGTAGGAAGAAAAATATATTTTAAAGTTAATATACTTCCTTTATGTTTAATATTATAACAAGCATGTTTTAGCCAAGATTTATTTTCTTCTGCAATCATTCTATCCTGATTATACATGTATATAAATTTGATAGGATGTTGTAGTAGTTAGTAGATTTATCTTTTATTTTTTTCCTCCTACATTTTATAAAATTAATTGCAAAATATTTTAAAATTTAAGTTTGGGGGGAATGAAAAACAATTTTCAAAAACTTAAATTTTATTTGTCCTAAAAAATGCTATAAATAAGTTTGATTTTTGACTGAAAAATAATTATGTGTAAGAAGTTATATTAGGGAAATAAAATTTTGAATATAGAAATGAGTAAGAGAATTTAATTAAAATTTATAGTAGTGATGAAAAACTTAAAGTTAAATTTTTCTTAGTGAAGAAATGATAAATATTGTGTAGCCATCTTCAGTAAGAAAAGTTGTATTTTTAGAAAAATAGAAGGATTAGACTTTTGTTTTCAATATTTATATTTCTATTATTGAAAAATAATTTTCAAAACTGTTATTATATTTCTAAGTAAAAGATACATATGTACCTTTTGCTTTAGGAAAGGAAGGGTGGAATTCAAAATTATTAAAGGCCTATCCAGATATAGTAATCCTTGCCTAAAAAAAAGAAGAAGAAGAAGAAAGAAAAGAAAAAGAAAAAGAAAAAGAAAAGAAAAGTATAGTATGTGAAAAAGGAAGGAGAAGCTTGAGGATTAAAGGGCCTAATCATAAATTGGTTCCACACCTGAGCTTTTTAAAGTATAAGATATGAGAAAATCTTAAGCTTAAAAATATAATATAGTTAGTATAATTATTTTTAATAAAGGTTTTTAAGTAAAGAAAATAAAATGCCTAACCCCTATATTTTGAAAAATTTACAAGAGTTTCTGAATTAGATAACAACACATATTGTCATACTCTTTCATCTAAGAGATTTCTAAACTTCAAATTGGTCTCATTTACTAAAATTTTTTCTAAATTATACTACTACATTTCTAGAACAAAATTTTAGAAACTCCTAAAGAAAATCATACACATGATTTAATTATGTGATTTTACATGATTATAGTGTTACTTGAGGACAAGTAACATTTAAGTTTGGGAATTTGATCCACATTAAAAATTACCTATTTTTAGTGTAGATTTCATGCTAACTTTATGCACATTTTTAAAGATATTACACTTTAAAGGAAGGAATTTTAAATAATTTTGTCTTCAAGTATAAAAATATGATTTTAGAGAAAATCAAGAAAAAACTATGCAATTTTCAGCCAAAACATGCAAGAAAGAAAATTCTAACTTAGCACATATTGATGTGTCTTTCTATGCTTAATATCTTTTATACTTATCACATGTTTTTGAATGAAATTATTCTTTTGAGAAAGGTTTTTTTTATATCTATCTTGTAGGGGAACATGTTAGGAACGCAATACAACTGAAATGGGTCGAAACGGAGTTGAAACGGAGCCAAACGGAGCAAAACAGTGGAGCTGCGCACAGGGTGCCACCTAGGCTCCAAACCCGGCGCCTTGGCGCCAGTGGCAAAGAGAAAACGGTGCCTAGGCCCCAGAATCATCCAGAAATGGTTATTGGACGGATTTTTTACGACTTTGGGAGTTATTTTGACGGTGTTAAGTAGTTTCTAGACCTTCTAAAAGATTGGAAGTTATTCCTAATGTATAGGACATGTGATACAATGAATCTAGAACATTGGAGCGGTTTAAATCGCGAAGAGGTGCGATCCAAAGTGAAGGGGTGCGACTGTTTTAAGCACAGAGTCTGCCGCCTATGTGCCAGAACTTGGCGCCTAGGCGCCAGAGTCAGTTTCTAGAAGATTCAATGAATGTGGACTACTTTTGAAATGGTGCCTTAAGCAACCCTTGGCCATTTTCAGAGCTCTATAAATAAAAGATATTTCTACAGGAAAGAGGGCCTCTCTTGCCTCTCTCTCTCTCTTGCCTCTCTTGTCTCTCTCTCTCTCCCCCCTCTCTTTCTTCCCCTTAGTCATTTTAGTCATTTTAGAGTCATGAAGATGTAGATTTCTAAATCTTATGGAGAGATTTGTGAGGGATTTTGAGATATTTATGTATGGGATGTACGAGTGGCGCACGGATCAGTAGGAGACATTGGTGGAGAGATATTCTTCTTTCGTTCAGAGGAAAAAAGCTAAGTATTGTGTTCTTTATTCTCTTGTAATTTTTGTAAACACTTTTTAGTAGATTTTATTTATTTTAAACCGAGTTTTCTGTCATAATTTATCCATGCTTCGTAAGTGACTTTTTTTACTCTTTCTTTTAATATGAAGTAGTCGCATGTGTAGGAAAATTATTTTTATGATGGAATTATCTATTAAATGCTTCTAGGTGACAGATAGTTGCATAAATATAATAGAATACCAATGAAATAAGTTCCTTGTTGGCACTTAATTTATTGCACAATTCTATCAAGTCTTTTACTTCTTATGCTATTATTTTCATTTACTTTTGTTTTGTAATAAAATAGATGTATGTTTAGGAATTATGATTTCCTAAGATATTCTCTTATTAAATTATGGTGATGATATTCATACTGGATCTTCATTTACTTTACAAATTGATCACTTGTATTTTTAAAACCCGTTGAAGAATTCTGAGACCTATCCGGATATGAGTTCTTAGCTAGTAGATTTCACATGAATCCTTGGGTATTCAAAGGCTTTATGTGTTTTATTCAAGGTGAAGTGCAAATAAATAGGAAGATATTATTTGTTGGGCACAAAATTGATTTGTTTTTAGAGTGACAGACTAAATTCTAATAATTTGGTCTATAGAAAGGGAACAGGTCACTGGTAAGGCCGACCATAGCCACCCTTGGACATCTAGTAGTGTGAACCTAGATTAACCCATTCTACTAATAAAACATCCTGAACCGATCTATAGATTAGCTAATGTTCTTTACACCTGCACTAATGGGTAAAGAACATGATTGTTTCTATTTGGCACTACTACATAAAATTTTAAGCATTTCTTTCCTACACATTATCTATGTAATTACAAGAGAAAGGTAGTCTTTAACATCTCAAAATTCTCCAAACTAATTTATCCATAAGTTATCTTTTTATTTAAGAACTTTATTTAGGATTAGTTATTTAAAAAAACCTTTTTAATTAAAATTCTAAATTTAGGCCTTATTGAAATAGACTGGAATTAGCCTAAAGGATTGCTTACCTCGCTTCTCTGTGAGATTGATACTGGGGTTATAAAAGAAAACCCTATATTACTTGAAATGATACATATACTTGCGTAGTACCCCTAGTGTGTAAAATATTTTCTAAAGTTTTACAACATTTTAATTATATAAACTAGCCGCTATTTATAAATTGGGTCAAGTTTTTTACCATCTTTTGGATACAAAAACTACTGCGTTATTGCGGGTCGGGTCAGTAACGTACTGTGGGATGTATGGTTCAATCCCAGCACGCTTTCCTGCATGTCTTGGCTCCTTGGAGATAGTCTTTGTCAAGACATCCTCTGGGGTTGCTTTTGCAACAAGACTCTTCAAAACTGGTGCATTTGTCTGGCGTCGTGGCACCGATTCTATTTTTTCTCTTCTTGGAACTTCTCTCATCTTTTCTGCTATTCTTGGAGTTGATCTCCTCTTTTTTGGTTCCTGACTAACTGATTTCTTCGAAGTACTTGTACTGACGGTAGCAACTGTCTCTTCATGTTGATCCGCTGCTAGCTTGGTCAGCATCTTGTGAATGCGACGGTTCTTGTTTCTTCGTTGGATCGATGTGAGAGTGGCCCTTCTTACTTCTTGAAATTCTGTGGGCGTGGCGTTGACAAACCTGCCCTCTGCTGTAGCAATCACAGACTTGACTTTCTTGTCCTCTCCTGTTGCGTGAGCGGCGTTTGCTTTTTTTTTCTTGCTGGTAGACTGCTGACTTGGGCCACCCAATTTCATCACTGTCTAGCTGTGGAACTCTTCCTAGTCAAATGGGGTCCAATCAGTTTCTTCGTACTGTAGCCCGGCTGGTGTGAAATTAGAGTCGATCTCAATCATGGTACATCCCTCATCCTCTTTTCGTCGAGTGCTAGACTCACACTATTCTTAAAGTTCAGAACCAACCACCCGTTCGACATTACCCTAGAAACAACAAGGAAAGGATCAGGGGTTGTACTAAGAAAAAGAACAATAAGCAAATTTACTTATTAATGGAAAGCTTTTATTCATTTCTTCTCTTTTTTTTATGTTTTTAAATAAGAGTTGGAAAAGATGAGGAAAGATCAGGAGTGAGCTTATTTAAAAGAAAGGATCAAAATTTTACGATTTCACATATTTTCTTTTTAACAAGTTTTTTGTTAATGATTTTTATCGTCCATTTTTATATTTTGAGTTCGGACCCTGTTACAAATGATTACCCCACCCATGCTTCTAGGAATGAGACTTCACTTTTAAAAGTTCATCCTTCAAAACATCAGGTTGTGTAATAATTCTTCAAATATCGTCCATTGATTGGAAGCACAAGTCGTTCTCCACGGCAATTCACAAGTTGGTAAGAACCTCCAGAGTAGACTGTCTCGACCATGAACAGCCCTTCCCAAGTCGGTTTAAATTTACCTCCTATCTTGCGGTGTGCAAAAATAAGTCTCTTGAGAACTAGAACCAAGTCACTGACTTGAATGTCCTTGGGCGGACCAGTTTATCGTAGGCCTGGATCATCTTGGCTTGATACAGTTCCAAATTCTACTGCGCGAAAAGTCATTTTCCTTCCAAGCTTTCCAATTCTTCTAGTCATAATTTGGCATTCTCTTATGTAGTAATTTTGTTTGCAACTGCGATTCTGAGAGACGAAAGCTAAACCTCCAAAGGTAAGATGGCTTCAGACCCGTACACTAGAGCGTAGAGCGTAGACTGAGTAGGAGTTTTGAAAGTCATTCTGTAGGCCCATAAGGCTTCTAACAATTTCTTGTGTCAATTTCTTTTGTTGTCGTTCAAAGTTTTCTTTAGAATTTGGACAAGAGTTTTATTAAAAGCCGCGGCCAAGCTGTTTGCTCTTGGTTAGTAGATAGTCAAATAACGCCAATCAATCCAGTGTCTTCTGACAAAAATATTGATCCTTGTACTTCTGAATGAGGACCAATTATCTGAAATAATTATGTGCGATATCTCGAAACGATAGACGACTTGATTTTTGAAGAACTGTAGCACATGGTGCTCTTTCACTTCTCTGAGAGGTACAGCTTCTGCCCACTTGAAAAAGTATTTTGTAGCTGCAAGGATGAAACGATGTCCCCTTGAGGATGGTGGTTCTATCGGACCCACGATATCTATGCCCCAACACTCAAATGACCACGACGCGATTGACGGATGCAGCACATTTGGAGGTTGATGTAGAACCACTCCATGCACTTGGCACTAGTGACAACTCTTCGCAACTTTCATGCAGTCGGTCATCATCGAGGGCCAGTAGTACCCTAGTCTCATAATCTTCATTTTCATCTTCGGACCATACTGATGAGCGCCACAAAGTCCTGAGTGTATCTCTTTAACAATTTCATGAGCCTCGGGCTCGCTTAGGCATCTTAGCCACATCTGATCAAAAGACCTTCTGTATAACGTATTATTTTTTAATGCATAAGATAGAGTTCTTCTCTTAATCTAATGAGCTAACGACTTATCATCCGGTAGAATTCCTGTTTGCAGGTAGTTTATTAATGGTTCCCGCCAATCTTCTGTATTGTTTGTTACTGCTGCAATTGTTTCTTCCTCTTTTCCTGACTTGTGTATTACATCCATGTCGAGCTGTGAGAGGACCTGTCGTCCCTGAACTGACATTTCAACTGATTCATCCTGTAAGCAGGCAAATTCTTTTACGAGGCGGGCTAACGCATCTGCGAGAGAATTTTCTCTTCTCGGGATCTTATAGATCGTTACATTCAGAATCTGCTCGAACAATTTCATGGCATACTGAAAGTACTGCTCGAGTCTTGGCTTTAAATTATGTACTGTCCTGTGACTTGTTGAATTTCAACTGTGAATCTCCGTAGATATTTATATCTGTTATACCCATCTTAATAGTCAATTCTAGTTCGGTTATAAGGGCTTCATATTCTGCTTCATTGTTCGTACACAGTTCTGTTAAATGATAGGAATACCTTAACATCCCCCGCTACGGTGTTATAAAGATTAGTCTGATTCCTGCTTTACCGGGTACTATCATTTGCAATTATTTGTCTTTCTGTGCTGAAGATGCTCATTCGAAGTACAGTTCCCAACGCTGATCATCGGAGTCTTCTAAGCTCATTATCTGTTCATCGGGCAAGTCGTTGTTGAGAGATGATTCTGTAGTAAAGGGTGTGCTGCGAGGAAGTCTGCTAGGACTTGCCCCTTTACGGAATGAAGAGGAACTAAAGTTATATCGAATTACAATAGTATCATTGACCACCTTACAAGTCTGCTGCAAAGCATCGGTCGGGTCATCAAATATTGCAACAGATTAGCTTTTGAAATAAGGTTGACCTTATGAGAGAGCATCAAATGCCTGAGCTTTTGAGCGGCGAAGATCATGACCATACAATGCTTCTCAATCGAGGGATACATTACCTCCGTCGGAATTAGACAGTGACTTAAATAGTAAAGAGAATTTTCTTTCCCCTCATCATTGATCTGGGCTAGCAGGGCTCCGAGGGAGTCATCTAAAGCCACGGTATAAAGTATCAATGGTCGACTTGAGATCGGGGCTGCTAAGACAGAAGGTGTTATTAAATACTGCTTAATGTCCTCGAAGGCCCACTGGCATTTCTCTTCCCAAACGAATTTGGCATCCTTTTTAATTAATGCCGAGAAGGGCTGACACCTACTTAACAAATTAGAGATAAAACGTCGAAGATATGCCAACTTCCCTAGAAAGGATCATAGTTGTTTCAAAGTTTTGGGAGGTGACATTTCTAAGATAGCTTTAATCTTTTCCAAATCGATTTCAATTCCATGATGTCGGACAACAAATCCTAAGAATTTCCCAGAGGTGACATCGAAGGTGCATTTCAAAGGATTCATCCTAAGGTTAAATTGTCTTAATCGCTCGACAAAAATTCTCAAATCATACAAGTAATTTTCCTTCAATTTGCTCTTGATGACTACATCATCCACGTAGCACTCGACTTGGTTGATAATGAGATCATAAAAAATCCTTGTCATTGCTCTTTGGTAAGTTGCTCCTGCGTTCTTCAACCCGAAAGGCATAATTGTGTAGCAGTATATTCCAATCGGCGTTCTAAAGGTTGTAAGTTTCTCATCTTCTGGTGCCATCTTTATCTGGTTGTATCCTGACGATCCATCCATGAAAGAGAAGATTTAATGTGTTGAAGTGATGTCGATCATCAATTATGGAATTGGTAGTGGAAACTCGTCTTTTGTACTTGCTTAATTCAAATCTCTGAAATCGACACAGATTCTGATCCATTCTTCTTTCTGACCGGTACCACATTAGCTAACGAGGTTGGATATTGTTCTTCACGGACAAATTTAGCGTCTATTACCTTCTTAACTTCAGCTATAACTTGTTGTTCAATCTCTAGATGCATTCTTCTGGGAGTTTGTCTTACTGGAACGGCAGCGTGATCCACTCCTAGTTTGTGAACTGCAACTTCTGGAGCTAATCCTGGCATTTCATTGTAACTCCAATCAAAACAGTCTTTAAATTCCATAAGTAGTTTGATCATGTTTTCGGAGTCTTCTTTATTGAGTAAGTAGCTAGCAAAGGTCGGCCTAGGCTCTTCGCTAGTACCTAAGTTAACTTTTATTAACTTGTCTATTATAGATTTAATTTCTTCTTTGAATTCAGGTGGAGCATCTCCAATTGGTAGGTCTTCAAGATTGTCTGAAGTTTCCAAGAAGTCTTCATTAGGCTCGCAAGTGACAACCAAGCAAAATACCGTATCATCAACTGATCCTACTGTGCCGAATCCGAGACCATGTTTTGAAGTGGTAGGTCGACTGACATTATTCCATAATTTTTCAAAGCGTTGTGATTGACCTTTTGTCCATTGTTTAGGTAAGACACCACCTTGAATTAAATTCTAAACACAGGGAGAGTACCACTCAAAAGGCAATTCCATTAATTTAGATGAAGTAACATCTTCCAATTGTACATCATTATCAATTTTGGAAGAAGAAGCACCAGGGTAGAATTTGATCGGCTTATTACCGCCACCATGCACTTCCTTGACCACCATACCCTTGACCTTATTAGAATGGATTGGGGTCAGGGTCATAGTATGCACATAGTGGTTAATCTTCTCGTACATTGATTTGTATTCTTCATTCTTTTCTTCTTCGAGAGAGATCTAGAATTAGGGTTTCTTCTGAATTATTGTCGCTGCTTCTTTCTTGATTTCTTCTTCTTCGGAACTATTCTCCAAATCAACTTCGATGGTCAGTTTCTTTTGTTCAACTGTTCCACCGTTTCTTCCTCGACCTCTTCCCCGGCCTAGACCTCGGGTGCGAGTTCTGGAGAAACCTTCACCATCTCGCCGTAAGGGAGTGGTGAGTAACAGTTGAACTAGAATTTCAGGTTCTTCATCTTCTTGATCTTCTTTTGCTTCATTTGGTACGGTATTTCTGGAGAAGATTGTTTTCTTAAGAGGTGCGTAGTACACTGCATCTTCGTGAATTCTGATTTCATGCACAGAGAATGGTTGCAAATCACATTTGATACATGATTCTCCTCCTTCATAATACTTTTTGCACTGGTGCAAAGATGACGGTACCATCCAGTTTTCATGGATCCACGGCCGACCCAGTAGAGCGTTGAACGATGTCTCAGAATCAATTATATGGAATTTTGCGGTTGTCTTTGCTAAATCGCTAGTCTTCATTAATAGTGTTATCGATCCAAGAGCTCTTTCTCCTTTTCGATTGAGGCCTCTTAATAACATCTTGTCTGCTTCGAGGTCACGAGCATCAATTTCCAAATATGCTAACGTTTGAAGGCTCATTATGTTGATTGATGCTCCCGGATCAACTAACATCTTGGAGAGCATGAACTTTCCAATAGTGACTGAAATGTATAGCGGTCAATTGTGCTCAACTGTTCCAAGTAGCAAATCATTGTCCATGAAGGTAACACCATGCTATTCTTTAATGAGGAAACCTCGTCTAAGGAATTACCAGCCATTTGAGCTAAACAAATTTCTGGATCAAGTAAGGCCTTGATCAGAGTTTCTCTGATCTCCTTTGACAGGATCAGAGCATTGTAGATGCTCAGTTTGGCTGGTAGCTTCCTAAGATGTGTTAGCGCGTTGTAATCTATTTTATTACCAGGCTCTTCTATTTCTTCCCGAATGGGCAGTTCCTCCGCTGAGGTTGGCTCTTCCTGAGCAACCACCTGCTTTCCTTTATCCTTTGGACCCATTCTTGGGGGTAGAACATTTCTGCTTCTTAAATTAACTTATGTTATTTCTTTTGCATCTGGTGTTGAATCTGCCAGTGTCTCCCCTTGTATTGGAACGACTGGCTCTTCTACAGTTGCTTCAGATTTTGATAGCTCTAATTGTATTGTGATTGGAGCTCCTCGGAATTCACAGACGGACTCGTCGCTTCTTGAGCTTTCGTAGCCATCCCTGTGAACATCTTCTCCTTCGTCGTGGTCATCGAGGTTTAGTATGATTTAAGAATCGCTATTTTTATCAAAATCAAAATCCGGATTAGGTTGGTTGTCGTTAGTTACGTAATCGTTAGAATAAGTCAAAACGTAGCCAAAATCAAAACTCTTATCATTATAAGATCCCACCGGGGCGAGCAAATAATCATACAAAGTCGGAGGTCTCGGGGATTTCTCCCCCGAATCAGAAACAACCATCCTGGATAAGCAGCCCCTAGTCTACCCTTCGGAGCCTCGATCTTTTCTTCTTTCATGATCTTTTCCTCTTTCTGGGGCGGTTCTTCAATTACAAGCGATAGTTCTAGCTCGGCAGGTTTCAAACTCTGAGTTGAAGCTCACACCGAAGCGGTCTGGATGTGATCCAAAATTTTCTTCGAAGACTTTGTCTAGACGATACTCCATCCATCGTCAGTCATGTACGGGTCTATCGAAACAATAGGATCCTTTGAAATAACATTGACAGAACCTCCTTTTTGGGGCTCCTTCATGTATTCCGTCGAAATCTTTATGTTCCCTTTCTGGAGATGATCATCGAGCCAATTCTTAAAGGTGAAACAGTCTTCTATCATATGTTCAAGCATCCTGTGGTAGGGACAGTTGTTTGGATGATCCTTTTTGTCGACTTCTTCTGCCATTTTGGGCTCTCGTAGTTGATAGTCAGGTGTCTTCATCAAACTGTGAAACATCTTTGCCACTGCTTCAGTTTTGATGGGATATTCTTTATTCATGAGTTCTTTCAGGGCACGCTGTGGACAAGGCGACGGCTGATCATGCTGCCATGATTGATAGCTCGGTCGACGCTGTTGATAGTTCTATTGCGGTTGCTGATAAATTTGTTGCGGAGGTTGATAACTAGGCTATGGCTGCTCTAGCTGTATTTGCATTGGCTACTTACCTTTGTCTACTGCTAATAAGATCCAGGATTTCTTTTCGAATGCCTTTACGGGTCTCTGCTTATCGGTCTTGTCAACGAAACTCAGCTATTTTGCCTCCTATTACAAGCTCTCATCCTTGCTAAGCAACTTCTTGAAAGTATTAATTGTGAATCCTTTGAGAAGAAGTGTTATCGGGCCATGAATACTCTTTAGTAGGATACCGACTGCATGTTGTTCCTGAAGCTGAGGTTCACACTTCATGCTTAAGTTCCTCCATCGAAGTATGTAATCTACTAAAGTTTCGTTCTGTTTCTGTTGCTCCACCACTTGATCACTGATAGTGATGTGGTGTCAAGCCCCGGCAAATCGCTTAACGAAAAGGTTTTCCAATTCTGAAAAGGTCTTAACCAAACCGCTCGATAATTTTGCATACCAGTCAAAGGCAATCCTTGACAAACTGCTAACAAACTGACAAAAGAGCAAGGCGTCGCTCCCACCGGTATTGCAACAACTGGCACGAAAGTGTGCTACATGCTGCCGGGTGTTTTGTCGTATCGTCGAAAGTCTTGAACAGAGGTGGTACGAAACCCTTCGGGTATTGGATTTCATCAAACTCCTCAGGGTAAGGTCTACCCGTCTGGATAGATGCTCCACTCTTAGACTGAGCTAGGGCTTCTCGTACCTATTGTTCTACCATGTTCTTAATATCCTTCTCGGGAATCATGCTCTGTGGAGAATCCTTTTTTATTTGTTCATCTCCATTGACGGACGTAATCTCTTTCCCTCCATCTGCGATGTGAATGATCTCTGGGGGTGTTTCCTTTTGAGATTGAAGTTAACTCTCGAGAGTGGCTAAGGTGGCTGCCATCTCTTCCATCCTCTTTGCCATCTGAGAAATCGTATCATCTTTTTCTTGAAGACGCGCTCTAATTACTTTTGGTTCATCTCATTCTGAGGCTGACAATCTCCCAACAAAGCTGACGATGCTCGGGTCTCGATCATATTGATCTCAACACATTCTTCATCCATGAATTTTGATGAATTCACTTCATTTCTCAATCCTTCTCTTCTTTCCCTTGCCAACCGTTGGATGTCAGTTCTTAGCTTATTATAGCGTCCTCAAGTGGCCTCTTCCAAACGGTTTCGTGGTTATCATGTGATGACTGTTGAACTTCTTTTTTAGGAGTTTCCTTTAATGCAGTAGCACTTTCTTCAGATTCAGGTTTTCTGAGGAGACTCTTCTTTCCAGAACATTGTGTCAGTATTGGTTTAGCAATAATAAGTTGCTACACCATCCTTCTTGTAGTAGAAGGCCTAGGACCAGATGGTCTGTCAGCTGTCTGCTGGTAGGTGGTGTCCTCCCTAATATGGTGACCTGAAACGACAATAGGTGAACTTCTTTTACTAGCTCGTGCTTTCTTCCTTGGCCTCTCTGGGGCAGTGATGGGGTCTACTCGCGGTCCGAGGCGGGATTTGACTGGCACTCGTCCCATCCTTCTTAGGATCTCTGATAAGGGGCACCCTTCTTTCTTAGCTAGTTTCTCTACTACGGCTCGCAATCGGGTAAGCGGTGTAGTCTTGGCCCTCTTCCTTTTACAGTCATTATAGTATGTAGGTTGAGGTAATGCAGCGGCGATCCTTCGGACATCTTCTACATCCGATGCAGTAGAGAGAGGATGGAATCTACTTCCTCCCAACAGCGGTGAAATTTTAAGCAGTTCTCCTTCTTTCTCAGGAATTTCTTCCAAAAAAAGCAACTTCTGTAGCCTTGGCCTTCTCGGTCCTGGCGATCTTTCTACACATATTTCTTCTTTGAGTCCATGTTAAGGGTGCAACTTTATAGCTGGACTCTATCTCTAAGACAAACTGTATTGCAACAAAATCTGAACCCTCCACGGTAACAGGCTCCTCTCCGACTTGGACTTCTTTCCCTTTCAGTTTGGCGGGAGCAGGGGTAGGTGCAGTGATGACCAGACCGGTGGGGGTAGAGATGACAATTCTGCGGGTAGCAGCTAACCTCCTATGAAAAGCAGTGTTTCTTTCAGTTGGAACCCTTTGCAGGGGAGGAAACTCTTGAGTCGATTTCAGGTTGAACTCAATTATGGGCTCGTCAGTTTCCGGTACATTGTTCATTAGCGTGAAAAGAGTGACATCGCCGAACTTAATATCTGTATTGTCGAACCCTTGTCCAAAGCGAATGACGGCATCATTAGGCAGCTCGTCCTTGTAAACAGCTAAGTCTATCCCGTTGGTGAAGGAGGAATTCAGCTTTGGTGCAGACATTTTCTACAAGGTAGATTCTAAGCGTCAGTTCCGATTTATGCTTCCTTTTGTAGGGACAAAGAAAGAGAGGAAATTTCTCTAAACGAGTCCGAACACATTTCCATTTATCTTTTTTTTATTAATTTTATTTACAAGATATCTTTAGATTTTGTTTTATTTGTGTATTTGTGGTTTAACAGAAAGTTTATTTATTAAAGGATTTGTTTATTAGAAGGTTTGTTCATTTACGAACAAAACAAATTAAAAAGGGAGAGGTTAAAGGAAGGTACGGGGCCCAATCCTGAAATTGGAAAGGAAGGGAGAGTCTCACAAGACATCTCGATCCGAGGAACCGCTCCTAAGTTAACACCTATTGGGGGTCCACCCACCTCAAAGAGGTAAAAGGATTTCTGAACCTCACTATTTAGGGGTGTCTAAACAGTGGCTCCAAAATCCAAGGGAGAGTTGATTATACCCGTTCAAGATAGAAATGAACGTGGTATTTCAACGGAAGGATGGTAGCTTGGTCCAGTAGGGACATGGACTTGCTACCGATTAAAGAAAGCAAAACCATCTGATCAAAATGGAGAGAGGAGCTAGTCCCCAGTGGAGTCGCTATAAGTTGTCGACATATTTTTAGGTTATGTATTTTGAAAAGGGGTCGCCTACAAGAAGTTGTCGGTGAATATTTGATTTTAAATTTAATTTAAATATATATATATATATATATAATTTAGAAAGTAGCATTTGATTTTGAAAATAACTTTAAGTTTGAAAATTTTAAGATATGAAATCAAACCGATCTCACTTCCCAAATAGTTTATATAAACAAGCACCACACCATAAACCGTGTATCTATCCCGAAGAATAGACACACTGCTTGATGATGGGGCTGTTTGGTCTGTGAACCAATTTTATAAGCCGACAAGTTTCCCTACTTATTATAAATGAATTAAGTAGGGTTTGTATTACCTGGGTTCTTAAAGTTCCCTATAAGGGCAAGCCCCTATAATTAATCACATCTTAAATGTCCGAAGACACTTAAGAAAACACTCGATAATGATCAGTGGTTTTTCTCTCAAGAATTTCAAAGTTTAAGGTTTCAAACATATTAGATTTTGAAAATTTCAATAGGGAATGGATCAAATTTGGAACAGTTTATTTCAGGAATCCAAAGGAAAAGAAGTAGGGGAGGTCGCAGACCCGAAATGAACTTCGGTGACTTCCCGACTATCCTATTGTTTGGCCTCAATTTGAGAGTTTATTTAATATTTCGATTCTGCCAATTTTAGTTAATTAGGACTTATGCTTGTATGATATAATCACATAAAGAGCCTCGAAGGTGTGAGGGTTTATGTAGTACCGAACGACTACCTCAGAGTCCTAAGATCGATTAGGGCTTAATTTGCATAATATGATTATGCAAATGCCTAAAGAAAATTTGAAGATTTATGTTGCACTAGGCAGACTACCTTGAAATCCTACGACTTTATTATTTAATTCTAAGAAAGGTTTTGCTGAACTAGACACATGTTTTGCTGATGACGATGGTCATACTGCCCAACATGCTCCAAGCTCCTTGTTGTTGCAGAGGTTTAGTTTCTAAAAAGTGAAAAACCAGAGAAGAGAAAAGTGTTTTAGTTTAGAGGTATCTTAAGGTTCAAATGTCTTAATATTTTATTTAATACAAATCTTAAAGTTGATTAAGAAGGACTGATTAAGATCCCACGTTCCGTCATCCCGGTACCGCTATTTTCATCGGACTCACTTAGTCCAAATGAATTTGCTAAACTCAACTGAATGAGTTCCACACTTTCGTTTATACCGTGGGAAATCTCGTTTTTAACACATGGGTTACATCATCTGAGGGATTCTTGATCATCTAACGAGACATTTTAATTTAGTTGTAGTTGTAATTTTGTTGTTTTGTTTGTGATTACATTTTGAGTTGTTTTATATTTTGAATGTTGTGACGGTGAAATTTATTTTGTTGTGACTTTTAATTTAGTTTTGAGTTTTAGTTTTGTGGCTATCCTAAAATGTTTCAGTTTTCATGCAGGGTGACATTCTTGTTTAACATGAAAGAAAAGTAAAGTGCAGTACAGGTAAGTAAATTGCAATAAAGTAAAAGCGTACCTAGAGGTTCTTCCCGTCTTTCCAAGCTACACTTAAAACACATGTCAGAGCATTTAAACAGTTCAAGGAAAGCACCTAGGTAAGGCTAAGGAAAGGTTCTGGTTGTCTACCAAAATCCTAATCCTTTTGCTAGTCAATTCCTATGACTTCTAGGTTCTTGTGTTTTATGGATGATTTTCTTCACTAAAGAACAACTACGTTCAATTGTTCTTCTAAAACATCCCATCATATTGAGGAAGTTCTTAGGATGAATCCTAAACATCTTTTCAATACTTCTTAGATTATTTTGAGTCCAAATGAATTCATTGTACATGTGAATTAATCATCCAAGAATTTAGTTAAGTTTTGCTTATTGCTCAGTGAACTTACACATTTGATTATCCGATGAGTGAAGTAACATTTCACTTGATACTCCATTTAGAAATTATGTGGGTGGAAACCTTTAGGGCAGGTAAGGTTATTAAGAAACTTAACCATCTTATTTAGATTTAAGTTGGTTTTTTAAGATTGATTCAAATTAATTGTAATATTTTAGTTTAATTATAAATGTCTTATGTTATTTCAATTTGATTGTGTAATTTCAATAGTTGACTTAGCTATTTTAAAATTATCTTAACATTAATTTTAGTTATATTTAATTTAATTGTGTTGATTTGAAGTTGATTTTAATTTAGTTGCATTAATTTAATTTTGATTTAAAGTTGATTAAATTATCTTAAAATTGGTTTAATTTAGTTATATTTAATGTAAATTTTTTATTAATTATGTCGTTTTGAAATTATTTTTAATTTAATTAATTATATTATTTTAAAATTATTTTTTATTAAATTATCTTAGAAATTATTTTAATTTGGTTATTTAATTTATCTTAGTTTTCATTAATGAGTTATTAAATTAACATTAAGTAGTATTTGATTTTTATCATTAATTAGGGGTTAAGATTAATAAATTAATATCCTCCAATATTAAACCCCTTTACTTGATACATTCTCCTTTAATTAACTTCAAATTTTTAATAATTTAAGAAATTATAACCATTTTGTTTATGTTGAAAAAGTGATAAATGGGTTTCTACCATTTAATTCCTTATGTTTCAATCATCTAAGGAGATTAATTAGGATCATTCATTACCCATTACCCATAATTAAGCCTAAATATTGATTAAGGCTAAATTTCAACAATTACCAATTTTGCCCCTTAGGCTTGTTTACTTCATAATTCATTAAATATAACTCAAATGACTTTGGAATTTTTATGTTACCATATTCATGGGTCAATTAAAATATCAGAGGAGAAAATGTGATTTTTCTATTTATAATTTAATTTTAATAATTATTTTTATGGAAAATAAGGGTTTTCAATGAAAATTCAATAACATGACCAAGGTAAGATTTCTGTCCTTAGAAAATTATTGGATGTCCCTACTGACTAGAGGACCATTTGGACCAATTTTTGTGATTTTTTTAATTATATTTTGTTTATAATAATTATTTTGAGTTTTGGGGTATTAATTAATTACAAAATAAAATTAAAGTTTAAAAATGAATTTTATATTTTTCTTAAGTCTCTCTGACCTCAAGGAGTCCAGTGAAACAAATTTTCTATTTTTCTGATTTTTCTTTGATTTATTAGAATTAATTTGGTGAAAAGGTTGGAAAATCCATTTTTTAATATTAAAAATTGTCTTAAGCCTTTAAAATTCAATATCATAACTTAGGGACTTAGGAAAAATATATGGTTGGTTCCTAAGTTATTAGGGGACCAAATAAGACATTTTTATGATTTTTAATACTTTTGTGATTTTTTTAATTTTTAATTATTAAAATATTAAAAATATGGTTGAAAATGAAAATTTTTAGAAAATTCCATTTTAATTTTGTTAGACTCCGCTGATATCAGAGAGCCCACAAACCAATTTGGTGAATTTTTAAAGTGTATTTTATGGTTTTATGAATTTTTTAATTTTTAAAATGGCTGTCACTTAATTAATTCATTTAATGGCTTAATTTATTTCTAATTGACTTGAAATTTTATGTGAGACTCTCTATATTGTAAGTGACAGTGGGGAATTATTTTCAAGTGATTTTGATGTGTGGTTACTCCTAATAAATTAAAGTTCAGATTTGAGTGTTTAGGCTAATTAGGATTATTTTTGTGGAATTAAGTCAAACTATAATTTTCCTAGGGTTCTCTAGTCCTAAGATACTTCCCCAAATTTTCCTAAAATTTTCTAAGCAATATACTAATTACTAGAATTAAAACATCAATGCAGACACATAAACTTGGAAAATCAATAACTTGCCATAGAGATGACCTCTAGTCTTGAAAAATTCAAGGAATGTTCCCAAGAACAGAAGCTACAAAAGCCCTATGGTCCCATGCCATGGTGAATTATATGCATGAATGGAGAATTTAAATACTTAAAATAATATTAAATTAATTAAAAATAAAATACTTAACAAAACAACTTAATTCTTTGTCTACATTATTCTCCTCTGTTCACTGAGCAAGGGAGCATTTTTCCTTTATTTTGTGATTTTTCTGTGCAAAGATATAGATTTTTGAAGTTGGCTGAATTAAATAAATAGGAAAAAATTATATTTTTCTACTTATCCAGCGTGGCGCCTCGTCATCCTCGGTAGCTGACGCCGCCTTCCACCTCAGCGCCACGCGGCCCCGCAGTCTTGTCATGTGCTCCGGTCCAGCGCAATCTGGATCTTTCATTCTATCACGCTTGAATGGACGGCATCCGTTCATCGTCCCAAGGTGTTCTAACCTGAGAACCGTCCACACTTAAACCTTAAGATTTCGAGCTATAGTTAACCAAATCACATGCAGTTTTCTCCTACATGTTCGTCTAGCCTAGATCTACACATCCATACCGCTAACATGCATTGAAATCAACTCAAATTTAATGATGGATTGCTGAAAGCTCGGGCTAAGGAGAAGTCTTCATACCTTGGTCCAAGAGGTGAAGCCTCGATTGGATGTGCTCGACACATTCGTTGGAGTCCAAGGAAGCTAGGGATGGAGCCTCTGGTCCTGGTGAAATGTCTAGACCCAATTTCCACCAAGCTCGATTTCAAAGCTTGGCTGATAGGAAGAATGACTAGCCTGGTGAGGGGGCTTTTGCTAGGGAACTTCTTCTCTTGGTCTGGTTAAGGTGCAGAGTCAATCAATTTAAAGATTGGCTCACTGTGGTGAAGTGTCCTGGTTTTGGGCTTAAAATTGAGCTCAGAAAGTGAGCTCATAGAGGGGGTTTTAGGGCTAGATTTTAGTGGGGATCAACTTCTCTAAGTTAGGAGAGGGGTTTGGAATGAATTGGGCAGTGTTTTGGTAAGGTCTAGTGCATCCAACCTTTTGGCTGTGGGGTGGTAGTGTTTAAATAGCTATGACTAGGGAGCTTATCAGGGCAAGCGAGGGGCTGGGTTCAGCTGCTTAGGTTAAGGGAAGAAGAGCCATGGTGTCCACTGGCCATGGGACAGCTCAACAAAGGAGAATTTGAATTTTTTGCTCACATGGAGATCTCGGCCATGGGGTTTTCCGGCGACTATGGTGGCTGGCCGGCCAGAGTCTGGTCACCCTCATGGTCAGGGGAGTTAGGGCTAGGGTTTGGTGAGTTCAATTGGATTTGATATGTGTAAAAGAGTTGATTTAAATGGAATGGGGGAGGGCTAATTTTGGGTCCAAAGGGGTCCAAGTAATGGATTAGGGTTTGGTGCACCAACCAAGGGGACCTTGGGTGCTGTGGGCGTCAGGTAAATCAGCTAGCTTAGTGGGGAGAAGTCACCATCTAAGTATATTTTGGTTTAATGAAGATTTAGAAGAGTCATGAAAAAGGTTTAATCACCCTTAAAGGAATCATTAAAGGACTCACTCCTTTTCCCCAATATGGCATGGTGACATGGACACAACTCACATGGCTTGCATGAGGCTTAAGGATGGCTTCATTGCTAGCCTATAGCTTTCCCATGGCATGGCTTAATTTCATGGAAATGGGTTTTAGAAATTTTGACATTTTGACGAAAAATTTTCATGAAGCTGGATTTGGAATAGTTTAATGATGGTTTTTAGAGCTTAGGGGTGACTTTGATTAAATCGATGATGGAAAGAAATGTCATGTGGGCTTTGGATTGGACATTTGGGCTTTTTAGATTTGATGAAAATGGGCTTTTAAAATGCTTTAAGGAAGTGGGCTTTTTTGTTTTAAAATGAGCTTTTGGATGAAAATTTTGTAAAATGTTGTGCCAAATAAATATTTTATTTAGTTTAGGGATGTGTCATGAAAATTTTATAAAAGATTTGGTGTCATGTGGGGTTGAAATGGGTTTAATTTGGGCTTCTTTAATAATAGAGTCAAAGTGGGTCATATTGGGCTAACTTGGGCTAAGGTTGGGCTAATGTTGATTTTAATGTAAAATTAATGTTGTAAAATGTTTATGAAGGTGTAACAAAGAGTTTTCAATTTTGGTTGGGTCTTGATGTTGACATTTGGGCTTGTTTGGGTTCGTGATTGGTTTAGGCCAATTTAGGAAATTTTGGTTTGGGTTAAGCTTGGGTGGGATTTGATTCCAAAATTTGGATAAATTAATGTAGATTTTTGTTTGTGGGGATTTTAGGAAGATTTTAAAACAGATTTGGGGAAAATTAGGTGTCATTTGGGTTGAATTTGGGATGGATTGGGTTAATTGGCCATTTTGGGCTTTAAGGGCCAATTTGGGACTTTTGATCAAATTGGATTAAATTGACAAAATTGGGGTATGTGACAGTTGAACAAAATTAAATTGGGAATATTTGAGATTTTTCTGGAATTTTGTGAGAATTTTTAGAATTTTTTGGATTTTTGGGTCAAAAAGGGCATTTTGGTTATTTGGAGGATATTGGGGGGTATTTCTGGAAATTTTGGTATATTTGGCCTTGGATGATCAATTTGAGTGTTGGGAAATGTTTAGGACAAATTTTAAGGAATTTTTGGTAATTTAGGCAATTTTGCAAATTTTAGGCAATTTCAAAGGCATTTGGTAGGTTTGGTAGGTTTAGGGCCCCGGGGGTCAAAAATTGAAATTTGGGGAAAATGAAGATTAATTAGGTTTGAGTAAAATGAAACCACTTTGGTTGAGTCATGAAGCCATATTTAGCTCACAAGAGCCATGAGCGGACTCATTTTAAACACTCAATATGTTGTTCCTAACCATCTTTGCTAGGGGCTTAGGGATTAAGGTCCATCCATATGAGTTACCTACATGAGTCAGGGAGTTGAGTTGGGTGAAAGTGTGGTTTTAGGGTTTAGAATGTGTGTGAGAGTGTAGTGTGTGCAAGCTTGCCCTCACCAAGACCAGGCCACTCAGGGTGATCCTAAGGCTAACGAATCCTATAGGAAACTCATCCTTAAACCTCCACGTACTGATTTCAACCCTCCAAGTGACATGGGGGTTTACAATCAAAATTTTGGTGTTTGAAGGGAGTCAAGAAGTGTTTGAATTTTTAAGTGGTGGGTCCCATTTCTAGTCCTCTATGATAGTCGAAGGGAAAACCTATGGCTAGATCCTAAGTACTAAGGAGAGAGATCAGACCTCACCAAAAATGAGGTCAACGAGTCCTAACATCAAAGAGAGTCAATCATACCTCCCTAAGAAAGAAATGGGTGAATTATATCAATGGAAGAATGACATGATCCTTTAGTCACGAAAGATGTATAAAAGAAACCTCTTAAATATCACATGTATCAAGTTAAATGTTTAACCATAAGTATGAAATTTGAGCCTTCAAAAAGAGGTGTAAGGAGGCCTCTTAAATTTTACATGAAGCAAGCCACATACTTAACCATGAACATGATTCTTTTTAGCCACCAAAGCATGAAACCTTTTGCCATCAAAATATGAAAAGAACCTCCTAAGTATCATATATAACAAAGTAGATTAATTTTGAACCCCATACATGGATTTTTGGCCAAGCATAAAAGGGGCAAGGAGATGTTCCAAAATGTCATATGAAACAACCTAAACTTCAAACCTCCACTAGGGATTTTCGGCCAAGCAAAAAGATGGAACAGCAAGCCTCAAAATATCACATGAAACAAACCAAGTATTAATCTTCACATTTGCATTTTCTGCCAACCCAAGAAAGAGAAAGAAAAAAAATCCAAAATCTCATATGAAACACACCAAGCATTAAAATTTTAAGCATGAAATAAGGATTCGATTAAAGTAGAGAGCAAAATGGCACTGATTTGAAATAAATAAAGCGGTTCAAATGAATATCCGACAGCACTTCCTCTTAATTCGGCCAAGGGAGGGGGATCAAAACACCAGAAGATGCTACTTGAAATCACCTCCATATTAAGCATTTGAAATCCAATAATTTAGCCCAGCATAAGAGGGAAAATAAACTTTTTAATAGCACACAAAATCACTAAATCATAAGGCATTTTGATAACATAAGAAATCACCAAGCCAACTTTTAAGCCATAGAGCAAACCAAGCCCAACATAAAACATCAAATAGCCAAAGAAATTAATGAGTTGAGGATATTACCACTTGGTATGAGGCACCAAAGCATGACTAAATCCATGTTTTGAAGAGATTTGGGCAGCACCTCTCCCTCTTCTTTCCTCCAAAATTTGGCCAACCAAAAAAATAGAGAAATAAGGCTATTTTGTATCCAAAGGAAAAGGAAGAAGAAGCCCCAATATTCCCCATGGACAATATTCAAAGGTCCAAAGAAGGTGTAGCCCTCAAAACACTTTTAAGATGATGGAGAAGATAGAAATGCCAGTGGGAAGTGACCAAGTATCAAGGAAGTCAAGAAGGCTTCCATGGATGTGATGGAGAGTAGAAATTCCCTCTCATGTTAGAACTTACATGGAGGAGAAGAAGCCACGTTAGATTCTTGCACAAGAATGACGAGATGAGCCCTGGAGGCGCAAAGAGAGTAGGGGATGCGCGGTAATGAGGCTCGGACAAGGCAAGAATCACGAAAAAGGGGGTTTCACCCCCTTTGTATCGCAAATTTGGAGAGAGGGGAGGCCGGCTAGGGTTCGGCCAGGTGGGTTTAGGCGTGGGTTTGGTCAGGGTCGAGCCGGAATGCGAGTTTTAAGTAAAAATAATGCCAACTTCGAGCTGATTTTGTCGTGAGTTAGAATATAGCAAGTTATATATACTTACCAAGTAGTTTCAACGATCCAGACACAACAACACAGTCCGTTTGCAAATCCAAGGTTGTTTGGGCAACCTCGTGGTCGAATTAGGTGAAACATAGGTTAAATTTGGGGATTTTGCGATTAAATTAGATTTAGGTGAAATTAAAATCCAAATTTTTGGAGATCAAATGTTGCATTTAATTTAGAAGGATGTGTCGAAGCATTTAAAATTCAATTTAGGAAGAAATTGGCTAACATTGGGTCAATTTGGGTCAAACAGGAGCCTAGGTCGGGCTTACGTCAAAATTGGGGATTTTAATGAAATCTACTTAAATTGACAAAATTGGGATATAGTGTAGTTGGAGAAAATGAAATTGGGAACTTTTTGGAGATTTTGATAATTTTTGAGAATTTTTGGAATTTTTTGAATTTTTGGCCAAGTAGGGGCATTTTGGTAATTTCGAGGATTTTTTGGGAATTTGGTTAAAAGTGTTATTTAAAGGTCCAAAGTGGTTCAAAATTTAAGTTGGAGTTGAACGGCAGTGTTCGCTTGTATTTCTGACCACTGTGGAGAATTTTACGAATCTCGGAGCGCTTTTCCAAGTATCGGCTTCTTCGGCTGTGAGATATCCACTGGTTTCTCAAAAGTATGGCATGTTTACAATTAAAATTCATCATTTGATGAGGGGAATGCTCTGGAACAATTTTTGGGAACCCTAGGTGACTCTGTGGAATTTTGGGTTTTGGGCCCCTTTACAAGGGCAATCTAGTAATTTTTGCCAATTTGGGGGAAATTTTATCAAATGTGAGTAATTTTAGTGAATTTTAGTGGTGGGAAGTATTTTTAGAATGATTTTGAGGAGTTTTTAGGTAATTTTGGTCAATTTTGGGATGTTTGTGGAGTTTTATGGTTCAGGGACGTTTTGGTCATTTGGTGGAGTTTAAGGGCTGAAGGTCAAAAGTAGGAGAGTTCAGTAGTATTTCAGGATTCGATTTGGGGTGTCATGTTGTTTGGATTACAGATCAGAAGTGGATCTCCTTTGGTCCTTCAGGTATTGGTACTAACTACCTTAGCCTTAGGCTTAGGGTTGGTGGGACCACCTATATGAGTTTCCAAAGAGTCAAGGGTTCAAAGTAAGATGTGTTTGGTTTAAAGTTGTAAGTGTGTAATGTTTGGGTGTAGGGATGGGTCCCAGACTTCCCAGGGTCAATCCTAAGGCCTTACCACTTATAAGGGATTTTACTTGGTCTTCCTTATGTTTATTTTCTTTCCTCTAATCATTAGTGGTTAGGCTTTAACATGTGAAAGCTCAAAGTGAGAAAAACAAGCATGTGGAATTTCTATGTGGTAGGGCTATGTTGCTAGTCTGCTAAGAAGAGTCACCAAAAGAGTCATATGGCTAGATCCTAGGCTATCTAAGAAGAAACTAAACCTCAACCAAAAGTGAGGTCAACAACCTCCTGCACAAGTAAACGAAAGAAATGTCAGTGGGTGGTGTTGTGTACAAACAAGAACATGGACAAACTTATTATCTTTTATTTTAATACGTTTTATAATTATTTTAATTCCATTATCTTATTTAATACAGTTTTACAAGATTTAGATTTAGAAATTTTAACAAGCATATTTTATTTTGTGAAAAAATTTACTTTATTTTATTACTAGATTTGGACCCAGTCACAGACGCTGGACCTATTCTACATCGGAATGAAAATCTTTCTTTAGATTCCTCATGTCGCGTAATACTTCTTGAGATATCGTCCATTTATTGGCAACATGATTCTATCCCCTTGAGAGTCTACCAGCTGGTATGACCCTTCCAGAGTAAACCTTTTCCACCACGAATGGTCCTTCCCAGGTCGGTTCAAACTTTCCACCTATCTTGTAGTGTGCAAGAATAAGCCTTCTGAGAATGAGCACAAGATCACATATTTTGAACGACGTCAGGTGGACCAACTTATCATGGGCTTGAATCATCCTTGCTTGGTAGGGTTCCAAATTCTGTTATGCAAGCAATATTTTTCTTTCAAGACTTTATTATTCTGCCAGTTGAAGTTTGGCATTATCTTTTGTTGAGATAAACTTTCTTGTGTGAATATGAGAACTTTCCTGTTACTAATGAAGCATTGGATATGGTTATGAATTATTTGACTGATGGAAAAGGGTAATGGAAGATTAAACAGAAGTAAAAATTTAACTTCCCCCTTTTTACATTGAATCCTGTATCGAAAGCTTGACATTATTTCATTTCTACAAAACTTATTCCAACAAGTCATCATAGCAAAGTTACTGTAGATAGAGCTGTTCTGAATTATTGTATTCAGAATATGAAGAATTTCAATATTGGGGCTATCATTCATAAAAAAATTTTGATTAATTCAAAAGGAGAGCTACAGGTGGACTAGGACATCCCAACTTGATTTATGACTTGTGTATTCAGTCAGGTGTAGCAATTGAAGATAATGATGAAGTAATCCACGCCCTAAAGCCCATAAGTAAATTAAACCTGAAAACTTATGAAGCCCATGTAGGATGGAAATGGAGTAAGAAAGCTGATGTACCTTCTTCTAGTCAGGAGAGACCATCCACATTCAGGAAACCTACTCTACATGATGTTATGGATTAGTTAGAAAATTTGAATACCAGAGTAGAGGGACTAGAAGCAAGGAATAAGATAAATGATGATTATCAAGTGCGGTGGAGATAGTATGATATAGCTTATCATGATGCACAGATGAGGTTCCTTTGGAGAGACACTAGTGTTGTATTCCCTACATACCCTGAGTACACTCCATACCAGCTGGATGAACCTAATGATGGTGGAGATCCTGCAGATGATGATTGGTACTTTAGTATTTTTTTTTTCATTGTATTTAGTATTTTCTGATGTATTTGTGATGTACATGAGACTTTGATTAGTATTTGTGATATAATGTGTATTTTGATGTATTTGATGTGAACATTTTGTTGAATTGTGATGGATGTAAAGTGATTGTATTTAATTTATTTGTTTAATCTGTGAATATAACAGTTGGATGTTAATGTTTTATGTGTTTAGTTGATGTTTTATTTTTTAAGGGTTCAAACCTCTTCACCTTGCAAATTTCTAACCTATATTTGTGTGTAGAAATGCTCTTAATTATTTCAGGCCTACTGTTCTAAATCTATAATGAAGACCTGCCAAAACTCAAAGGTATGAAATGCCCAACATATTGAGGTATGAGTAACATATATGTTTAAATATTTTCTTTCTACCTATACTAATATTATTAATATTCAAAATTTTAAGTTTGGGGGAGAGAAAGAATTAACTAAAAGTTGTTCTCATTTAAATGTATTTTCAAAATTATTAACATGATTTCCTGTGAAAGTGCTCATATTCATATAACTATATTTTGATTTTATTTGAGTACTTTAGCGGACTTGAATGAAAGATTTTGGTAATGAAAAGTAATTTTGTAGGCTAAGATATTCAGTATAAGAGAATAAGACTATATTCAACTATTTAAAGTAAGAAAAACTGTTTGTTTGAAATATTATGAATCTTAAAACTTTATGTGAAAAGAAAGGATTTGGACTCTAACGATGAATCAATAATAAGCTAAAGAAATGACTATAAGGTAAAGGTTTGTGGTAAGTTTCAAATTTAGGGTGAGAAGGGATAATTTTAAAATTATTAAAGGCTATTCAGATATAGTAATACTCACTTGAAAAAGAAAAAAGCAAAAGTAAAAGAAAAAGAGAAAAGAGAAAAAGAAGAAATAGAAAAGAAAAAGTGAGGAGAAGCTTGAGGAGATGCCTAATAAAAAATTGGCTTCACTTGGATCTACCTAAAGGGAAGAACTTAATTGCTTTCTTGAAATTATATGTATCGATTAGCATCTTTACTAGTAGTGTTCTCATAAACTTCTTTTCATGTAATCCTTTTAAGTGCTTTAATAGGACAATCTACAGTCATTTTAGAAATGTATAGAAGGCTAGAACTCTTACACTTGACTCCTAGATAGCCGTATACCTGTAGAATTTACTTGAATTATTCAAAGATCTTTTTGAAAATTTTACTACAGTATTTATCTAAGTCAAAATTATGGTATTATAAAAAGAAAGTTCATTGCAGTGGATCATTATTTTATGTATTAACTAAATTACTTGAGGACAAGTAATAGTTAAGTTTGTGGGATCCTGATCCATTGAAAATTTGATAGCCTTTTAAAGTCCATTTCATACCTATTTTTGATGATATTGCACTTTAAAGAAATGTATTATTCATGATTTCATGCATGTACAATGATTTTAGGCCTTTGGAGCAAATGGAAGAAAAAAGGAGCAAATTTGGAGCAAAATGATGCAAAATGCAGATTCTGAACTAGAGCGTTGGATGGCACTGTCACCAGCACAGGACCGTGCCAATTTACAAGGAGTTTTGACCTGAAGGTAGAAAATAGCGCCAGATGACGCCCTATCTTGCGCCGGACCGTACCCTATCCTGATTTAAAACTAGATTCAATGTATTTGGATGGATTTTGGAGGGATGCTTAAGGAAACTCTTGGGAAATTAGTTTTGGCCGAATTCAAACTGTTTTGGAGCCAAATATAGAGGGGGAGAGATTCTTTTGAGTGTGTGAGTTAAGGGTGAGATTGTTTTTTCATTGTTTTAGTGTAGAGAGTCCATCTAGGGTTTGCGTGTGTTCTCTTCTAAGGAGTGTAGGAGGAGAGGAAAAGTGAGAGATTTCTTCTTCTCTACTTATCTAAAGAGAGAATTGTGTGTTATTGTGAAGAAAGAAGAGGAGTCAAAGGAATTCCTTGAGATTCGCTTGGGAAAGAGTTTGAGATAAGTTGTCTTTTCTTTACTCTGTTTGTATGACGTTACTTTTATATAAAAAATCCATCTTTTGTCGTCTTTTCCTCATGAGACCTGAGTAGAATTTTTTTTCTTCCTTCTTTTCATGTGATGCTTGATGTTGTGATATTAAATGATGTACTGATTTATTATAGAGAATTTGTGATGACCTTTTCACGTCGTACCTCATTTACATTTTGATCTGGCTAATTGAAATTTTAAAACTTGTTGGGAAACATATGTTCTGAAAGGATTATGAGTTCCATAACAAAAGTAAAGGTCACATTCAATGTCCATGAATGAGTGACGTAGTTCATGGGGCTTGGGTAAAAATAAATAGGGAAATATATTTTGATGGTCGTAAAATTGGAGATTTTTTAGTGACAGGCTGAAATCCCCAATTTGGTCCTAGGTTTTGGAAACCAAAGCGAGAGTTGGCCTTCAGACGAAGAGAAGTGGGAGCTCTGGAGTGAGAGCCAGTATCCTCCCTGCCTAACCACAGATTTGGGGACTGAATTTAGGATTAGCCAATGTTCTTTATGCGCTCGGAAGAGGGTAAAAAATAGGAATGAACCTATTTTGCAAAATATATTTGCATCACTAATCTATGTCACTAAATCATCACATTATTATTGGAGAGGAGGAGGATTCTTTCTTACATTTGAACTTTTGTTATAAATTTAGTATTGTGTTAGTTAACTTTGTTAGCAAGTTAGAACATACTTTGGTAGAATTAGTAACTATAACTTTTAATTCATCTTTTATTATTAGTAGTTATTGCATATGTATTGTGATTCATGAAGTTATTTCTGTGCTACATTATAGAATTAGTTGCCTCCTCGTGGGATCGATAACCAGGACTCTATTAGAGTCCTATATTTCTTAAGTGATACGTATACTTGTATTTAATTTGTGACTCAATTAAAAACTAAATATATATATATATATATATATAGGCAATATATCTAGGAAAGTCTGTTACATCTTAAATGAGGGATAGGAAGAAGATCCCCATGCGAAAGTAGACTAAAACCATAAAAAGGGGAAGATCTATCTTGATATTAATCATAAGGACAACATTGAAGCAAATTTGAGGAGGAAGCTCTAGTGGCAAGCCAATTATCAGGTTGATTTCCTTCTCTATACACATGATTCCACCTGATATGCTGAGATGAAGTGATTTGAATGATTTTGTTAATCCAAATCTGTATGTACCAAGGAGCAGCAGCCTTATGCAGTAGAGTATTTAATAAGGTAGCAGAATCAGTCTCCATATGAATAAATTGATGATTATTCATTATAGCATCTTTCAATCCCCAATAAATAGCAATAGTTTTAGCCAAGAGAGCATTGTTGGCAATTATTGGAGATGCCAATATCCATAAACATTTGCCATTATGATTCCTTCCAAGAATACCAATACCAGCCGAACCTGATTTATAGCTACCATCAACATTAATTTTAATCCATGGAAATAAAGGAGGACTCCAATTAACCAACAAAGGCTTGGCAACCCCATGATGCTGCTTAAAATTGAAGTGCTTCCTTATCTTAAACAGATAGGCCAAACAATTATTAATAACCAATTTAGGAGAGAAAATCTTATTTTGAAAAATCACTTCATTTCTGGAAAACCAAATAAACCAAAAAATCACTAGAGGGATATAGAAGTCCTCTGCTCCTTTCCAATCCAGCCAGAAAAGCTTGAATAGAGCTCCATAAATAGAATTTAAGTTTAGAACAACTGCTGCTAAGAACAGATTTCCAAATTTCCTGGATTGCTGGGCAATTTAGGAAAAGATGAAAGATGGATTCTTCATTGGAATGACAAAATACACATCTAGAAGGACCCCTAATACCTTTTAACTTCAATATATCATCAGTAGGCAAGAAACTTCTGAACAGTTTCCAACAGAAGAAAGACATGGAAGGTGAAAGGAATTTATTCCATAAATACTTTCCCCAGTCATTATCAGACCAAGAACCATTAGAAAGATAAATGAATTTAGATAGACTTTGGTAAGCAGGAGTCTTAGTAATTAATGTATCTTTCTTATTAACCTGAATAGGAACAGTTAGAATTCTTTCCAATGTCTCCTTGTTTACAGTATTTTTTAGTAAGGGAGCTTCCTGGTACCATTAATCCAGCCATCAGAAACTTTTTAAATTGCAAATAACTCATTAAATTAAGCTAACAGGGATTCATTGAACAAGCAAGTATCCTTTGAGAAATCAATTTGACCATCCCCAATCTCCCAAACAAAGAGCTGTTCAGCAAACTCCCTGACCTTCAACAGCTCCTTTCATGTTTTTGAATCTCCTAGTTTAGCTTGGATCTGAGTGGGATGGGTATTAAAGCAGTACTTACCATGCATAAATTTAGCCCATAATGAATTTTTTGATCTAAAATTCACCCACTGTTTGCAGTAATAGGCAAAACTTAAATGTTGAAAGCTCTTAAAACCAAATCCTCTACAAGACATAGGCTTGCATAACTTGTCCCAGCTAGACCAATGAATTTGTTTGTGTTGACCTTCCCATAAGAACTTATTGAACATAATAGAAAGAAGCTTTTGAGTACTTTTCTTCATTTTAATCATCTGAAGTGTGTAAAAAGGAAAGGAAGTTAATACACTTTTGAGTAAAGTGAGTCTTCCCCCATTGGATAGAAAAGAATTTTACAAACATTGAATCTGTGAAGAAATTTTAGAAACCACATCATCATAGTGAGAAAGCCATCTTCTGCCTTTAATCAATGGAAACACCAAGTATTTCAGTGGATAAAAAGCTTCTTTAAAACAAGTAAAATCAGAAATCCAATTATTTATATGAATATTCATTAAAGAGCTAGGAAGAAATTGGCATTTGGATTTATTAAAAGCCATTCCAGAAACTTCTTCAAACAAGCTAAAGTTTTCATAATGCACTTAAAGGAGCTTTTGCTACCATTACAAAAAATAATAACATCATTTTCATAAGCAAGATGAGTAACCAATATGTTTGATCTACGTTGAAATTGAAAATGAGGATTATTGAGCTGTAATTGATTCAACATTCTAGATAAATAGTCAAAGACCAAGATAAAGATATAAGGAGATAAAGGATCTCCTTGTTTAATACCTCTACCAGCTTGAAAGAACCCATGACACCTTCCATTAATGAAAAGGCTATAATAGTTGTTTTGAAGCCATTTAGAAATAAGATGGCAGAAATCAGCACCAAACCCCCTGGCAGCTAGAACCTTCAATACAAAACCCCAGCTGATGGAGTCCAATGCTTTGGAGAGGTCTAACTTAAAAAATAAATTAGAACCTCTAGAATATTTATCATTATCAGTAACCAATTGCTGAGGAAGCAATATATTAGCAGAGATACACCTTCCTTTAATATAAGAAGATTGATTATCAGTAGTTAGATCAGCCAGATAAGGCTATAATCTTTCCACAATAATCTTACTCATAATTTTAGAAAATATGGAAGTGATACAAATGGGCCTGTAATCATTCCATCCAGTTTTAATTTTGTCTTTAAGAATAAGTATAATGGAAGATGCAGCAAAGTATTTAGGAAGTTCCTCTCCTAGAAAAAAAGATTGAACAGCAGGAATCAACTTAGCTTTGACTATATCCCATTGTTTTTTTTTAGAAATCTGATGTGAATCCATCAGGACCAGCTGTTTTATTACCATCCATGGAATTTATAGCTCTTAGAATTTCTTCCTTAACAGGTTTTTGAATTGAAACCTCACCATTACCTCTGAATAAGCCATCTTTAAATAAGTCAGCGGAGAATAAATTGGCATTAGTAGACTTGAAAGAAAAAAGTTTTTGAAAATACATAATAGCATCATCAGCAATATCCTTGCAATCTTATAGCCATCCCTTTTGAACAGATTTGATTTTAAAGATAGTCTTTAGTGATCTTCAGTATTTGATTACAGCATGTAAAAATTTTGAATTTCTATCACCATAGAGAAAATGATTAGAGGAGGCCTTTTGTAGTAGAAAGAGTTCCTCATTAGCAATAGCAATATTTAACTTTTCATTAGCTTCAAACAGTTGAGCTTCAGTACATCTACCCTCCTCCACCTCTTTTTCAATGATTTGAACATGCTTTTTAGCTTTGATAATATTTTCTGTCAGATTACCAAAAATATTCCAGTTCTATTCAGTTAAAGGCTTAGCAAGAACCTTTTGAGATTGCCATAATTGAACCATAGGTTTTGATTCTGAAAATGCATCAGGACAGACCCAACTATCCTCAATTACCTTAGAACATGTGAGATGAGTAGACCAAACATTTAAATATCTAAAAGAATTCTGTTTACTAGCAGGCATAACAGAAAATGTAAATAATAAAGGGGAATGATCAGAACCAAGCCTAGCTAGGTGCTGGACCTTAGATATTGGAAACATCTCCATCAATTCTTTGTTAACAAGAAGTCTATCAAGTCTTTCATAGATAGAACCTTTCTTCCATGTGAAAGGAGACCCCTCAAAGCCAAGATTAAAGAGATTAACATCTCTAGTTTGATTGGAGAAAGTGATCAAATCTTGCAACTTGGGATTTCTACCCCCCTTCTTTTCACTAGGATGAGCAATAAAATTAAAATCACCTCCAACAATCCAACCTTTATCAATATTATGCCCAATACCAGGTAATTGGTTCCATAATTCCTTTTTATCATAGATAGAAGTAGCAGCATAAACAAATGATGCATAACCACTGAATTGATCAAGCTCAAAATGGAAATGCAGAAATTGAGAATGGTCCAGAATAATATCTACCTTTAACTCTATTCTACGAAATAGCCAAATCTTGTTAGAAGAGTTAAAAATAAAGTTGTAACCATGAAATTTTTTAATGAATCTGTCAAAGTTAGACTTCACCAAAGGTTCAAGTTGAATCATCACCCAAAATTTATGAATCCTATTTAAACTTAATAATCTATTAAGGGAGCCAGGATTAGCCAACCCCTCAATATTCCATCAAAGAAATTTAATCATTAATAACCATTCTTCCCCCTCTAGTCATCCTGGAGAAGGAAGAAGTAGAAGCACTTGAGGGGATAATGTTTACTTCAGAAAGATTCTTTAATTCTAGTGATTTTTTCCTTTTGCTTTTCTGAACAACCCAGTCATTCTGCAGTTCCTTAGTTACAGCAGTTGTGTTAGCAACTACATCAGAACCTTCCTGAGCATTATACTGAAATATAGGATAATTGAATTCCTGATGACCAGCTCCCTCAGCCATATGTGTAACAGTTTCCTCAGTTTGGGTAGAAAGATTATTAATAAGGTTCTGAGATTGAATCTTTCCCATAATAACATCATGATGTACATCAATTATATCTGCACCAGTCTTCTCAACTATAGAATTAATTGGGTTCTACTCAGGAACAAGAGACCCCACGTCAGATATGATTGCAGGAATCATATCACTAAAGACAGTAGAATTTTCTTTCTGGTCTTCTAGAACAAGATTAATGACAACATTATTCTCTATAACTTTAGGGATATTTGAATTATTATCATCTACAGCAACTTCAACAGAAGGCAAAACTTCAATATCATTATGACCATTAGAGGTGTGTTGGACAAGATTTCCCATAGCAATAATAAAATTAGCATTAACTTTAACTTGATCATTTTCTTCAGCAGCAATGGTGTTTTGAACTTTAGCCATCAGATTTCCATTCACAGCAATACTGTTGAGTTGACAATTTTACTTTTGATAGGCTTCAAATTTCGTTAAAGTCTATAACAAAGTTCCTTGGAATGCCCAAACATTTTTCAATGGTGACAATACACAGGTCTTTGTTCCATGACAATGGGTTGCCAATATCCATTATGTGGTGAGCCTAACCAAGTCTCATCAATATCAAGTAGAGTGAAGTCACTTTCAACCAGAATTCTGGCGAAGGATGGTCTTGATAGATTGAAGGTAGACATATCCAATTTCAGAGGTCTTCCAATTGCAGTCCAAATGGAATAAATGACTTGATGATTGAAGAAATGGAGTTTCAGATTAGGCATCCTATACCAAATTGGACCATTAGGTGCTTCTTGATTTGGATCAAAATCTGGAGACCACTTCAAGATCTTCATATATTTTCCCCCAATCAACATATCTTTCTTTGAGAATAGATTAGCATAGTCTTCTTCTTTAGATAAATGGATCATTATGTGTCTTCCATCAAATAGACCCACTTTGCAATATCCGAACAATTTGAAATCTTCAAAACATTTTATAATGAGATCCATTTTAGGATGCCCTTATTGAAACTTACCAAACAAGGTGAATTTGTGGAGATTAACCAAAGAAGAAAGCTCATTATCCGAGAAAATAAGAGCCGGTTTACCACCTTTCTTGATAACTTGTTTGATAAAAGGGCAGTCACCCTTTCCAGCAGTAGAATCATGATAACATTGTGGGAAAATAAGTTTGTCGTGCTGAATCCCCACTTCATTACCAACAACTTCAAGAAAAGAAGCTTTTTATGAGGGAATAGCCATAGAACAATCATATATATATATATATATATATATTTATATATATAAACAAAAGACTTCTCCGTGGTCCAGTCATAGAAAAGTTCCGGGATTCGGATTGAAAGAATATTTAACGATTTCTATGGTCCGGTCATAGAAAACAGCTTTATTGGGCTAGTCGGCAAAGAGTAGCCTTGCCTAAAGTAGCTGGTGGTTTAGGTTTTAAAGGCTTGAAACACCTACGGCAAGTTAATTTCTCGTAAGCTATGGATTCATTTCGTGGAGCAGAATTCTCTTTGGGCTCTTTTCATGAAAGGGAAATATTTTAGAACCACTCATCCCTTAGCCTCTCATATCAAAACAAAGTATTTCTAGAATGCGGAAACATATGCTCATTAACAAGGAAATAGCTGAATCTCTTATTTATCGGGAGTTAGGCAAGGGTGACATCCTGTTTTGGCAAGATAATTGGTGTCAAAAGGAACTTCGGTTCCCCTACCTAATATTAACAAAGACCAATTCCCTATTTCCTGCTGTTGGGACAACATGAATAGGTCCATTCCTAAACCGAAACAATTACTCGGCTGATTCTCGTTGTTGATCGAGTGGCTCTTATCCCCTTTGATAGGTATCAACCCGATAAACTCGGATGGATAAATGGCAAGAATAGCAAGCATTACCAAGCACATTTATTCCACTATCAACTCTTGGAATCAAGTCAAGTCGGGGCAATAGCATATGGAACAAATATCTTACCCCTCTATGTCCTTCCTCATTTGGAGAATTTTCCATGGGCTCCTCCCTACCGATGATATTCTAAAACTCAAAGGTTCGAGAGGCCCTTCTAAATGCCTTCTCGTGCTCGTTAATTCGAAACTCGAACCATCTTTTCTTTAAATGCCCCTTCTCCCAAGAGGTTTGGTCGTAGTCCGATCAGCAAGTTGAAAATTAACTCGCTCGTTGTTAGATTGGCATGATTTTAATGATTCCCGGCATTCCCGGCGAAAGTTAAAGCTGGGGAGATCCCTTGTTTTGTGGCTTGGTTCATTTGGATGCATAGAAATGGTGTTAAATATGATGGGTGCTTCATAAAGCTAACAGGGTAGTTACCCACTGCCTTACTTTTATCTCTAAATTGATCTCTGTTAAAAATTTTCCAAACATTCTTCAGGCTTCTTTGTCTGCAAATAGACCTATGCTTCACAAAGTTACTAAGATCTTTTGGAAAGCCCCTAGCCCTCCTTTTATTAAAGTCAATACCGATGGTGTTTTCAAGGATCAATTAGCCGGCATTGGAGGCATCTTCGGAGACCATACCGGGAAAGGTTTGCTTTTCTTCCAGTGCTCCCACTACCGCCGATGATCCATTGGAAGCCGAATTGTCGCTGCTTTTTGGGCTCTTCACATTGCTACACTCTTTCAATGGTCTTCCATCATTGTGGAGGGAGACTCTTCTACTCTAGTTCAAGTACTTTCGTAATGACCTTCTTCCTCCTTGGCACCATTCCACTTGGGTTTACCAAATCAGATCTTTGCTCGCCTCAGCTCATCGTTCAATTTAACTTTATTTTCGAGAGAAGGTAACGTACTCGCTAATTGGATTGCTAAAAAGCTTTATCTTCACAAGAGATTATGGTCTCCTCTACTCTACCTCCCTGCCTTCTTTATCTCATCCAGCCGACTCATTCCAAGCCCCTCACTTCAGAATTTTGGAGTGATGTCCCTGCAATTGTTACTCTCCCTACACCTGCTTAAAGCTATTTATAATTACTGTAGGAGCATTTTGGTGTCTTTTTGGTTTTTACTTGGTTTTTTGCTCCTTTTAGGTTTTCTCTTCAGTATCGTTCTCTTCTTTTACCGGGAATGGCCACTACTCTCTAGTTTATTTCATTTACTTAGTCTCTTTTCCTTTTGGTGTGGAGTTGTACTGGATCTTCTTCCCTGGGGATCTCCCTTTTGTAATCGCATACTTTTTTATTAACATGTAGGGGGCCAGTGTAGCCTCTTCCCAAATATATATATATATATATATATATATATATATATATATATATATATATAAACAAAAGACTTGCCTAACAAGCAAGTGATATATTAATAACTGTAAACATTACAACTCTCTTCTTACAGAAGGAAGACCCGAACTATCCCCATATATCAAAACAGCCAGGGGAGGTGTGGGGATGACACCTACATTAATAACATCATTACAGTATCCCTGGGAAACCAGCCAATGTGCAGGGGCATTCCTTCTCTTGGTATATAAGAGAAATTCACAACCATGTTTTCTGTCAAAGTAAGCATTCTATTCATCCATCTCTTAATATACCATGGTGCAGGCTCAGAATTCTGAAGGAAACTGATACAATTACAGGAGTCAGATTCCACCATAAGAAAGCCTACCTCACATAACCTTGCAATCCCGAGAGCCCAATATATGGAAATCATCTCAGCCTCCAAAGCATCACAAGCATCGATAGGTGAATGAAAAAATAGTAACCACTTCCCAAGACCATTTCGAATATACCACCATCACAATCATATATATATATATATATATATATATATATATATATATATATATATATATATATATATATATATATATATATTTGAAAGAAAGGAGCAAACACTTGCTCCCTACATGTTAATCAAATTGATAAGCCGAGTCTACCCCAGATGGGGAGGTGACATTTACAAGAGGACACTACACTACCCAAAAATATAAAAACTTATACATGTCTTGCTATGGCAGTATACCCAAAAAAACCAACATAAATGAGAAACCAAAGCAGCAGCATCAGTCCTCTATAATTCTGAAGTGGGGTGCCTGGAAAATATCTGCTTCCAAAAGAAAAGACAGTTGAGGAGGTGGAGACTTTGAGATTTTTACTTCCTGTTCAGTGATGGCAGATTGAGCTAGCCATCTTGCCGGCCTATTACCTTCCTTATGGATGAAGCTGAAGTAAACAACAATTTGATGAGTGAGAGTCTTGATTCTTTTAATCCATTGAGAGTGGTGCCGTGGTGGTGCCATAGCCGTTGCATATACTCGAATAATGAGAGATGGAGTCGCCCTCCACGCTTATGTTGGCCCAATGATTATATGAAGCAATGTAGATGGCCCGTAAAACTCGCCGCTAAATCGCTCAGTGGATCGGCTGACCAACATAGGTGATCGAAAATAACCGATGCACTTACCTTTATGGTTCCCGAAAATGCCTCCAATACCAAGCAACTCGATCACCGAAAGCACCATCGGTGTTCACTTTAATTGTGGGGTGGGTAGGAGTCTTCCAATAGATGAGAATGATTTTGGCTTTACTCGGTGGTCGGTGATAGGGGTGCTAAGTATGCTCGGGAAAATGTTTATTAGTGATCAGCTTGGAAATGAAGGATTGACGAGTTGGCAACAACCAACTCAGCTCGCAGACCCTCCCATCAAACTTCAGCCCATTCCTATGCATCCAAATGAACCAAGCCACAATGAAAGGAATGCAACCCACCTTGGTCTTCTCGCCAAGATTCCCAAGCATATAAGCGGCATCCCGCCAATCCAAGCAATAAAGTGGGAAAATTGAAAAGATTCAAGACACCATTCCATACTTTTTGAGCAAAAGGGCAGGAGAAGAAAAGGTGTTGAACGAGTCTCAGCATGACACTGACATAAATAACATTTGGAGGGTCCTCTCAGGCCTTTTAACTTGAGGATGTCATCTGTGGGTATGTAGTTGTGAAACACTCTCCATATCATAAAGGACATAGAGGGGGTGAGATATTTGTTCCAAATTATCTTTCCCCAGCTGGCAGGAGACCAGTTATAAATCTTTTGATAGATGTGTTTGGTGAGTGTATGCTTCCTAGCCGAATTCCAGATAATTCTGTCAGGGAGTGATTTGTCAAACTGAATATTTGCAATTTGGCTGACTGAATCCTCTTCCAGAATTGTTGTAGTTTGGGAATGGACCAACTGTCCCCTTCCCAGCAAGAAGCCACTGGAAAACAGTTTTAACAGTGTTGGGTAAGGCCACCAACATCTCTTCAGGACACCACTTATCATGCCAAAAAGAAATATCCCCTTTTCCCAGCTCCCACAGGAAAAGAGATTCAGCAACTTCTCTATGCCTCACCATATGCTTCCATATCCTTGAACTGCCAGTTTTGCTGCAGGCATTATTGGGGAGAGTGTCCTTGCAATATTTACCTTTCAAGAACTGAGCCCAGAGAGACTTCTGTTGCTCGAAGAGGATCCAAAGCTTGCAAAAGTTCACTTTCCGCAGATGCTTCGATCCTTTAAAACCCGGACCCCTGGCCTCCGAGGTTTAGCCGCTTTTGCCAACTAGCCCAGTGGAATTGTTTCCTTTGCCCGGACCAAAGGAACCTCGTTGAAAATTCTCTCAATCTGGATTCTTGAACTCTTTTTCATGCAGTGTCATTTGAAGTACATAGGAGGGGAATGTGGTTAGAATGCTAGCAAGGAGAGTGACTCTCCCACCGGAAGAAAGGTAGGAGTTGGCCCGATTGGATAGTTGTGTATTAAGTTTCCCAATGATATCATCAAACCGCACTCGCTTTGATCTCCCTTCGATAAGCCGTACTCCAAGATATTTCGCAGGTAGATGGGCTCTATAGAAACCAAGTGAAGTGAGTGATCCACTCGAGTATTGGTAGCGAGTAATGCTCTTGGGGCGAGCCACCTCACATTTGGAGTGGTTGAAATGGAGGCCGAAATTTGTTGAAATTGGGACAAGCATTCATAAACTCTTTTAACAACGAGGTTTGGATGCCCCGGAGAAAAGCATGACATCATCTCGCATACATCAAATGTGAGATAACCGATGTTGGACTTGTGGTGATATCCGGCATAAAGGAAGGGTGTGACCTTGGATTCCAGGAACTTAGAGAAGTAATCCATGACTATGATGAAAATGGTGGGAGATAAGGGATCCCCTTGTTTTAGACCCCTGGTAGCTTGGAAACCTCCCCAGCAATTACCATTAATGAGAACTGAATGATGATTGTGTTGTAACCATCTTTTGATTAGATGGCAGAAACCAGGGTTAAAACCTTTGGCATGCAGCACCTGAAGGATGAAGTTCCAGATCAATAGTATCATAAGCTTTCTTTATATCAAGTTTATAGATAATATTTCCCCTCTACAAGGTCTCGTCCAAATCCAAGAGTAGCAGCTCTTGGGCAAGGAGGACATTATCGGTGATGGAACGACCTTTGACAAATGCAGATTGGTTGGGACTTATAATTTTTTCCAGGAGAGGTCAAGTCTTCCCACTAGGATTTTACTTATGATTTTGCTAATAACGATCGTGAGGCTAATGGGTCCGTACCGATTCCATGTCTTAGGAGCATTAGTTTTGGGTAGGAGTACTATATTGGAAGCATGGAAGTATTCTGGTAAATCAGTGCCCTGAAAGAAACTCTGAACAGCAGTAGTAACATCCCCTTTACAAATATCCCAAGTCTTTTTATAAAAATCAGCAGTATAGCCATCAGGCCCTGCTACTTTAGAACTGTCAATGGAGCTGAGAGCAACCCAGATCTCCTCCTGGGAAGGAGAGTCAGAAAGATTTATGTTAGTGAACTGATGATCATCCCTGAATAGATTGTCGTCAATGGTAGGTCCGGGAGTAGGTGAGTAAGTAAGGAGTTTGTGAAAATACTTAACGACGATCCTCAGCAATTTCAGATTCCTCCCTAAGCAGAACCCCCTGGTCAGATTCTATAGAGTGGATAGCATTACACTTTCTTCTGTATTTAATCCAAGCATGGTAAAATTTTGTATTTCTATCTCCTTCTTTGAATTTAATACTAGCAGCCTTCTGCCTCAGCAACTGGTCTTGCCAAGTGAGTAAAGTAAGTAGGTGTTCTTGAGCCGCTATGAAAGAACCATATTTGGAATCATCAGTCTGAGAGGCAACTTCCAAAGCAGCAGCTTCCTCCTCAGCCTTGGTGACACCGTGGAAGATATCCCCAATACTTTCCCAGTTCCATTTTCGGAGCACACCTGCAATTTTTACTTGGAGTAGCTTGAGTTTGATGAAAGGGTTGGGATGAGAGCACCCAGTCCAGTGGTCAGAAATAATGGACTTAAAACTGTGATGTGAAGCCCAAAATTCAAGTATCCGAAAGGAGTGGGAGTGGTTTGTTGAGATGGTGTGGTGATGGAAACAAGGAGTGGTCTATGGTCGACCCCTGCAAAATTCGGATGTTTTATTGTGGTGTAGAGGAAATTTTGATGCCAGGCACTGTTAGCCAGGAACCTATCCAGCCTTTCCCATATCTTTCCTCTTCTCCAGGTGAATCTGTTACCCTGAAAACCCATGTCATATAAAGCAGCCTTCTGAATATTATCATTGAACTCAGTGATTTTGGTGAGATTGGGTGATCTTCCACCAAGTTTTTCTTCAGTAGAGGCTATGTTGTTGAAGTCTCCTCCCACAATCCAGACTGGAAGATTCCATAGTGCGGATGTGGTGAATTTCCCCGCCACAGCTCTAATCTTGCAGATTTTGTACAGCCAGCATAAATAAATGTAGCAGCAAAGGTACTGCAGTTAAAAGAGCAATGAAGATGAATCAATTGAGGGTGATCAACAATAACCTTCCACTGAATCTCTTTTCTACAAATAACCCAAATCTTATTAGAGGAGTTAGCATAAAGAGAACACCTGTGGAACTCGGTAAGAATTTTGTTTTGGTGTTTTTTAACCATGGGTTCCAAAAGCACCATGCACCAAAGTTGATGTCTTTTATATAAATGTACCAATCTTTTGACGATAAGGGGATGGGAAACTCCCCTAATGTTCCAACAAATAAAATTAAACATTAAGTAAATTTGGTGGATGGTTATGTAGTTGAGGTTGGGCGAACTCGGATCTCGATCTAGGTCTACCATTTCGGGACCGATGGGGGATGCGATTTTTGGCCTTCCAGTAGCAGTATGATCGTGGGAAGACTTGGAGCTCTATTTGTGTTTTCTTTGTTTTCCTACTCTTTTGTTCCTTCCATTCTGATATCATCTTTTGTTGTACTGGTTCCAATTGTCTGTCAGAAGGGGTGTTCTCCTGTGACACATCTTCTATAGTGTTCATTTGTTCCTCAGTTTTATCCGCTTCTAACTCAGATGGAAGATCCACTGTCATCTCAGGATTAAATACCTCCTGTTCCTTAGCTTGCACTGTTCCGGAAAGGACAAGTTGCGGAACACCTGCTCGTGTGCTGCTCGTGACTCCACGATTGGACTCGAAAGGGGGCGATAGTTGTTGTCTCCACTGATTTGTTTTGTGTTTTCTTTCTGATAGTGGGTTTTAATCTATAACAACTATCTAGTGAGTGACCAAACATTCTGCATTTTTGACAGAATATAGGTTTGTGTTCAAGTAAGACCTCTTGCCAGAACCCATCCCCTTCATCAGAGGTGGTGATCCAGATTTTATCAGTGTCAGGAAGAGAAACATCCCTTTCCACTAGGACTCTAGCACCAGCAGGATTACCCATCTCCTGAGTAGGGGTATCAACCTTAAGAGGTGTCCCCAAAGCTCTGCTAATCTGGAAGATAGCATGGGTGTGGTAAAGCTGAATAGGGAGGTTGGGGAGGGTGAACCACAATGGCTTCAGAAGGGGTTCCTTTGCTGGATCAAATCCAGGGTACCACTTTATAAACTTCATGGAGGAGTTAGCAATCAGCATTCCTTGCATGCCCAGTAGTCTTGCATAATCTTCTTCTTTAGATAACCTTATCAAGAGATGCCTCCCATCCATAACCCCTAATTTACACTGCCCCAAGAGATTAAGATTCTGAAATTGTTTTCTAACTAGTTCCATTTTGGGATGCCCAAATTGAAACTGGCCAACAATAGTGAATTTAATGGCATCTGCTAACAAAGCCATCTCCTGTGTGGTGAACAGAATGGCAGGTTTTCCTTCCTTAGACCCCAAAGGCCTAATGAATGGACATTCTGATTTTCCTGCAGCAGCATCATGAAGGCATTGAGGAAAAATCAAGTTATCTGCCTTACTGGCCAACTGATGACCCTTATTGACAGCATCAACATATGAAAGGGGAGCATTAATGGGGGAAACCCCAGCCATAAAGGAGGGGTGGGGGCTCCCAACCACCACCACCAACACCAACGAGAGCCAGCCGCCGCCAGGCAGACTCCATCAAAGCAGGAACCCTAGCAGAGCAACGACCACCAAGCCAGCCGCCATTTATATGATTATATATATATATATATATATATATATATATATATATATATATATATATATATATATTTCAGCAAAATAAAAATATATTAATCAAGAGAGTCTAGTACATCTGATATGAGGAAAAGAAAGCAGGTCCCCATGTAAAAGAGTTCTAACTCCCTAAAGGTAGGAGATTTAGGATCCATAGAAGAATAAGGAATGCATAAAATATCAACAGAGGAACTGGCTCTAGTAGCAAGCCAATTAGCTGGCTGATTTCCCTCTCTATGAATGTGACTCCAAACAATAGATATATTAGATACCAATAAAGAAATTTTATTGATCCAAACTAGAAGATACCAAGGAGTAGCTGATTTATGTAGAAGAATATTCAGTAGTAATAAGGAATCCATCTCCACATGAGTTGGACTTTGATGATTCTTAATGGCTGTCTTTAGACACCAAAAAACAGCAATAGTGTCAGATTCTAGTGCATTTATGATAGCAATAGGGGCGAAGATAATCCATAAGCAAATACCCATATGATTTCTGCATAGAGCACCAATACCTGCTTTGGAACAATTACCAGCATTGGAAGGTTTAAAACTTCCATCAGTATTTATTTTAACCCATGGGAATTTAGGAGTTCTCCAAATGATCAATTGAGCTTTGGCACAAGAAGGCTTTTCATTAAAATTCAATAATGTTGTTATCTTATGAAGATAGTCCAGGCAATGTTTAATGATAACCTTGGCTGAAAAAAGCATATTGTTATGGATAATCTCATTCCTAGACATCCAAGTAAACTAAAAAATAATCAAGGGAATATAGAAATCTACTGTCTTCTTCCAATCCTGCCAGCAATAAAAAATCTTAACCCATTGGTAATATCTGTGAAGCAATCCCTTTTGCTTAAGAACATCCTTCCATACCTCCTGTATAACATTGCAACTGAGAAATAAATGATTAATAGATTCTTCACTTGAGAGACAAAAAGGACACATAGAAGGTCTACGAATTCCCTTTAACTTCAAAATATCATTTGTTGGTAAAAAACTTCTGAAAAGTTTCTAGTAGAAAAATGACATAGAAGGAGTTATATACTTATTCCAAAGTAGCTTGCCCCAATCTTTATATGTCCAATTATTGCTAGTGAGATAGATGAACTTGGAAAGGCTTTGTGTAGATGGATTCTTGGTAATCAATCTATCCTTATTATTGGGCTGTAAAGGAATAGACAGAATTTTGTTAACCAAATCTGTATTTACAGCAGCTTTCAATTTATCCTCATCCCATTTGAAACTGGTCCAGAAATCAGAAACTTTTTTAATAGAAGAAGATAATCCTTGCTTATTTAGATAGTCATTAAATAACCATTTTTCAAGCCAAAAATCTACTTGGCCATCACCAATATCCCAAATAAAAAGATTTTCAGCAAATTCTCTTACTTTTAAAAGCCTTTTCTAGTTTTTAGAATCACCTATTTTAGGTTGAACCTGAGAAGGATGGAATATTCTGCAATATTTACCATGAAGAAAAAGAGACCAAAGAGAAGTCTTTGATCTAAATTTAACCCATTGCTTACAATAATAAGAGAAGCCGAGATGTTGAAAACTTTTAAATCCAAGACCTCCATAAGAAAGAGGTTTACACAATTTATCCCAATTTGACCAATGCATTTGTTTATGTTGTCCTTCCCATAAAAATTTGTTGAAAATAATTGATAACAGTTTTTGAGAGCTTCTCTTCATATTAACCATTTGGAGAATATATAAAGGGAAAGTAGTTAAAATGCTCTTCAAAAGAGTAACTCTACCACCATTTGATAGAAAGGAATTTGTCCAACATTGAATTTTAGAACAAACTTTGGTAACCACATCATCAAAATGAGACAACCTTCTTCTTCCTTTTGACAAAGGAAAGCCCAAATAAACAAGAGGATAATTAGCTTCTTTAAATCCAGTATAATCAGATATCCAATTTTTCATATGAACCTTCATCAATGAGCAAGCAAGAAAAGAACATTTGGCTTTATTGAATTCCATTCCAGAAACTGCTTCAAAACTGGACAGAGTTTTCATAATACATTTAATTGATTGCTTGCTCCCATTACAAAAAAAATTAACATCATATGCATAAGCTAGTTGACTAACCAAAATATTAAATCTATGCTGAAATTGGACATAGGGATTATCCATATGAACCTGATTTAATAACATAGAAAGGTAATCAAAAGCCAAAATGAATATATAAGGGGATAAGGGATCTCCTTGTTTAATCCCCCTACCAGCTTGGAAAAATCCACGAGGACTACCATTAATCAAAACACTATAAAAATTATTCTTCAGCCATCTAGACATATAGTTGCAAAAATCAGAGTGAAAACCTCTAGCAGCTAAGACATCAAGAATGAAGGACCAATTGATTGAATCAAAAGCTTTAGAATGATCCAGCATAAGAATAATATTAGAACCCCTACATGGCTTATCAATATCAGCAATAAGCTCCTTGCAAGAAGAATATTATCACTAATACGTATGCCTTTGATAAAAGCAGATTGGTTTTCAGAAATTAAATCCAATAGAAAAGGTTGTAGCCTGTCCACTAGGAGCTTACTAATGATCTTGGAGAAAGTAGAAGTAATGCTTATGGGTCTAAAATCCTTCCAGCAGTTTTTAAATTTATCTTTAGGAATAAGGATGATAGTAGAGGAAGCAAAATATTTAGGCAGATTAGAACCTTGAAAAAAGCTTGGATAGCAAGCAATCACCACATGCTTAATAATAGTCCAAAACTTTTTATAGAAATCGAGAAGAATAACCATCCGGCCCAAATTGTTTTGTTGCTGTCCAAAGAATCAATAGCAGAAAAAACATCATCTTCAGTAGGAGGAATAGTTAAAAGATCAGCATTTCCTTTAAACATGCTAGATTGGAACAGCTGAGCAGAAAAAGATGAAGAATTAACTGGATGAGAAGAAAAAAGATTCTGAAAATATAAAATAGCATCATCAGCTATGTCTTGGGAATCATAAAGCCATCCTTTAGTAGAAGATTTAATTTTTAAAATCGAATTAAGAGATCTTCTATATTTGATCACAGCATGGAAAAACTTAGAATTTCTATCACCATATAGAAAGTGATTTGCTGAAGCTTTCTGTTGAAGAAACAATTCCTCCTGAAGAATGGCAGTGTTTAATTTTTCATTTGCTAATAATAATTCATGATCAGAACAAGAGCCATTTTCAACATCTCTTTCAGTTTTGGAAACCAACTCTTCAGCATCCTTTATATTGGAGTTAATATTACCAAAATCACTCCAATTCCAACTAGTTAAAACCTTAGAAGGTTTTTTCTAAATCTACCATAGCTGAATAAGAGGATTTGTATTTAAGAAATCCTTTGGAACAATCCAATTAGACTCAATTACCTTCCTGCAATTAGGATGGGAAGACCATACATTCAAATATCTGAAGGTGAACAAAATTGGCCACATCAAGTTTAATAAGAAGAGGAGAATGATCAGACCCCAATCTAGCAAGATGGTGAACTTTAGAAATAGGAAACAAATCAAGCCAAGGCTTGTTAACAAGAACTCTATCCAATCTTTCATAAATGCTTCCCCTCCTCCAAGTAAATGGTGAACCTTCAAATCCAATATCAAACAGTCCATCATTTTTTATATAATAAAAAAAAAACCAGCAAATCATTTAGATTAGGATTCATTCCTCCCTTCTTCTCACTAGGATGAGAAATGCAGTTAAAATCACCTCCAACCATCCAGCCCTCATTAATGGTTTGACCAATCTCATGCAAATGAGACCGAAGAACCTCTCTATCCACTTTAGATGAAGCAGCATAAACAGAAGAAGCATATCCTTTAAAAGAGTCAATCTCAAAATGAACATGTAAAAACTGAGAATGATCCACTAGTATATCCACCTTTAATTCTTTCTTATAAAAACCTAAATTTTATTGGAAGAATTAAATACAAGATTATACCCGGGTAACTTTCTAATAAATCTGTCAAAGTTAGATTTAACCATTGGCTCAAGAAGAACCACCACCTAACATTTATGAACCATGTTAATTCTTAATAATCTATTAAGGGAGCCAAGGTTTGCCACTCCCCTAATATTCCAACAGAGAAAATTAAGCATGATGGATAGATCTACCTCCCCTAGTCAATCTAGAGAATGAAGATGCAGTAGGACTGGATGGAATAATGTTCTCAACAGATAGATGATCAACTGACTTTTTCTTCTTGCTTATTTTCACTACCCAGTCCTCATTAAGCTTACTATTAGCAATAGTCATATTAGTATTAATATCAGGAATCTCCTGTGGCGTAATATTAAAAACTGGATATTGCATTGTAGGAGGTAACACTTCTTTGGATAAATAAAGATTGATATTAACATTATCAGCTGGAATTGAAATTACTGCATTGGCTAAAGTAGAATCCAATCCCTGAGAACCAGTAATCAAAGTAGTATCCGAATTGATTTGTGGAATGGGATCAATATTTATTAAACCAGTTTCAGAATTAACAACTCTTTCAATCACCATAGGCAAAAGAACCTGTAATTCTGAAGGAACAGCAGCAGGTAAAATAATTGAAGGAGTCCCATAATCATTGGAATTAATAATAGAACTTTCTACCATATGGAAGACTCAGAATAAAAATTCTAAATATGAATAGGATTTTGAGAACCATCAGAAGTTTCCATAACATGTAGCAAAATTTGATTACCAGAATCTATAGCACCAATAGTATCAATAATCCCAGCAGATCTGTTATTGGCAGTAGTTTGTGCAATCTGATTTCCAGCTGCTAAAGACCATTCAGGCAATGAACCATCCTTAGCCAATATAGAAGAATTAACATTTTTAACAGGTTTAAGGTCTGGTTTCAATCTATAACAGCCTTCTTTAGAAAGTCCAAACATTCTACAATGATAACAATAAGAACGCTTTTGTTCCACAACTATGGGTTGCCAATAGCCATTATGAGGAGAGCCAAGCCAAATTTCATCAATTTCGGGGAGAGTAATGTCTCTTTTGCATGAGAATTCTGGCTAAGGATGGTCTAGAAAGATTGAATGTGGACAAATCCAATTTTAAAGGTCTCCCTATAGCAGTCCCTATAACATAAATAACTTGATGATTGAAAAAATGAAGTTTCAAATTGGGAAGCCTATACCAAATAGGAATAATAGGAGCTTCTTGATTTGGATCAAAGTTAGGGGACCATTTCAAGATATTCATATTTCTTCCTTCTATCATAATAAATTTCCTGTAAAAAAGATTAGCATAATCTTCTTCTTTTGAAAGATGGATCATAATGTGCCTACCATAAAATAAACCAACCTTCCAATTCCCTACTAATTTCAGCCCTTCAGAAATCCTTCTAATGTTATCAATTTTGGATGACCATATTGAAACTTACCAATTAATGTGAATTTATGAACATCCACCGAGAGATGATAATTCTGAATCAGAAAAAATAAGGGCAGGCTTTCCACCCTTCTTAACCACTTGTTTGATGAATTGACAATCACCCTTCCCAGCAGCCGTCTCATGATAAGATTGAGGGAAGGTTAGTTTGTCTTGCTGTTCAGAGAAACCCTTACCAGCAACTTCAAGAAAAGTAGCTTTGCCAGGATTTCTTTTCATCGTTCTTATATATATATATATATATATATATGTGTGTGTGTGTGTGAAAAAAATGGGGATGAGAGAGAAGCTCTGGATTTGTAGGAGGGATTCTTGAAGTTTGCTACGATTTCTTCAAGTTTCTTCAGGTTTTGGATTGTTCTTCCTTTGGTGTTCTCTGATTAGGATTCAAAAGGGTCCGGATTTTCTTCCTGTGCTTGTTTTGGGTCTGGTTTTCTTCTTCCTGGCTTTTGTTTTTCAAATCCTGGATTTGGTTTTTCGGTTTCATCATTTCTGAGTTGTCTGAATTCTTGATCCCCGGTTTTCTCGTCTTTGTTGTGGAGGGTCTCCCGATTTCTTGATGGCTGAATTGATTAATGGCAAGGCTACTTTTCTTGAAATTGCTGGTAAAGGAATTTCGACCAGCAAGATAAACTCACTTTTCCTCAATGTTACCATGACACGGCTGCCGGGAAAGGTGATTGTCAATTCATCAAACAAGTGGGTAAAAAGGGAGGGAAACCAGCCCTTATTTTCTCTCGATGCCGAATTGATATCTTTGGTGGATGTTCATAAATTCACACTAATTGGTAAGTTTCAATATGGTCATCCAAAAATGGAAAATATTAGAAGGATCTTTGATGGGCCGAAATTGATAGGGGCTTGGAAAGTCAGGTTTATTTGATGGTAGGCATATTATGATTCATCTTTCTAAAGAAGAAGATTATGCTAATCTTTTTTCTAGAAAATTTATCTTGATGGAAGGTAGATATATGAAAATCTTGAAATGGTCCCCTAACTTTGATCCAAATCAAGAAGCCCCTATTATTCCTATTCGGTATAGGCTTCCCAATTTAAAACTTCATTTTTTCAATCATCAAGTGATTTATGCTATTGGGATCCATATAGGGAGACCATTAAAATTGGATATGTCCACTTTTAATCTTTCTAGGCCTTCCTTAGCTAGAATTCTTGTAGAAAGAGACATTACTCTACCTGATATTGATGAAATTTGGCTTGGCTCTCCTCATAATGGGTATTGGCAACCTATAGTTGTGGAACAAAAGCCTACATATTGCTACCATTGTAGAATGTTTAGTCATTCTAAAGAAAGCTGTTTTAGATTGAAACCAGAACTTAAACCTGTTAATTTTAAAAATATTAATTCTTCTGCTTTGGTTAAGGATGGATCTTTACCTGAAGGGTCTTTAACAGCTGGAATACAGATTCCAAAAACTACTGGTATTATAAGTTCTCGTACTATCGATATCGTTAATGCCATCGTTTCGGTCATCAAACTTCAATACCTATTATGGAAGTTGCTTGTTGGTTCTCTAGATCCTTTTATTATTCAGAATTCCGAGTCTACCATATCGATAGAAAGTTCTATTATGAATTCCAATATTTCGAGATTCCATCGTATTTACTCCGTCGTTGTTCAATCGTAGTTGCTACCGTCTGTTCCTATTTTGCCTCGCTGCTTATTTCTTCGCCGATCCGACAATGGCTTCGGTAGAGATGTTATTTCGATATTGATATAGTAAATATGGGTTCCACCTCTCATTCCGATATTAATTTGATTATCGATGCTCGTGGATTGGAATCAAATTTAGCCAATGAAAATTATGTTGAAGATGATAGAAATAATTACTTATCTAAAGAAGTGATACCTCCAAGCAATGCTATATCCAGCTTTTAATATTAAACCACAAGAGATTCCCGATATTCCCGCTAATATGGCTATTGTCAATAATGAACTGAATGAGGATTGGGTAGTGAAAAGAAGCAAGAAGAAAAAATGCGTTGATCATATTTACGCTGAAAATATTATTCCTTCCAGTCTCTATCGCATCTTCCTTCTCTAGATTGACTAGGGGAGGAAGATCTACCCATCATGCTTAATTTTCTCTCGTTGGAATATTAGGGGAGTGGCAAACCTTGGCTCCCTTAATAGATTGCTGAGAATAAACAGGGTTAATAAGTGTTGGATGGTGGTTCTTCTTGAGCCAATGGCTAAATCTAATTATGACGATTTACTTAAAAAGTTCCCAGGATACAACTTTATTTACAATTCCTCCAATAAAATTTGGGTTCTTTATAGAAAGAATTAAAGATTGATATTCTGGTAGATCATTCTCGGTCTCGCATGTTCATTTTGAGATTGACTCTTTTAAAGGTTATGCTTCTTTTGTCTATGCCGCTTCAAATAAAGTGGATAGAGAGGATCTCCGGTCCCATCCGATTATGATTGGTCAAACTATCAAAGAGGGTCTGGATGGTTGGAGGTGATTTCAATCGTATAGCTCATCCTAGTGAGAAGAAGGGAGTGCGTAAATCCTAATCTGAATGACTTGCTATTTTTTTCGATTCTCTTAAAAATGTTGGGCTGTTTGACATTGGTTTTGAAGGTTCTTCTTTTACTTGGAGGAGGGGTAATCTTTATGAAAGATTAGATAGAGTCCTTGTTAATAAGCCATGGTTTGATTTATTTCCTATCTCTAAAGTTCAGCACCTTGTTAGACTGGGGTCTGATCATTCTCCTCTCCTTATTAAGCTTGCTGTTGCAAATATTGTTCATAAAACCTGCTTCATATATTTGAATGTATGGTCTTCTCATCCTAATTGCAGAGCGATTATTGAGTCTAACTGGAATATTCCTATGGATTTCTTAAATTCTAATCCTCTAATTCGACTTTAGTGAAGCTCGAAAAAGCTTTCTAAGGCTTTAACTAAATGGAATTGGAGTGATTTTGGCAATATTAATTCCAATATAAAAGCCGTCGAAGAATTAGTTTCCAAAACCGAACAAGTCGTTGAAAATGGCTCCTGTTCGATCATGACTTATTCATTGCCAATGGAAAATTAAATATCGCCATTCTTCGGAGGAACCGTTTCTCCAACAAAAGCTTCAGCCAACCATTTTCTTCATGGAGATAGAAATTCTAGATTTTTTCATGCTCGTAATTAAATATAGTAAGATCTATTAATTCTATCTTAAAGATTAATTCTTCTACTAAAGGATGGATTTATGACTCACAAGTCATTGCTGAAGATGCTCGTTCTCCATTTCCGTAACTTGTTTTCCGCTCACCCGCTTACCTCTTCATCTATTTCTGTTCGCTATTGCAAGGTAACATGTTTAAAGGTGATGCTACTCGCTTAACAAATCCTCCTACGTAAAATGAAGTTTTTTCGTTATTAATTCTCTGGATAGCAACAAAACAGCGAGGCTCGATGGATATTCTTCGACTTCTATAAAAATTTTTGGTGTATTATTAAGCATATGGTGTTGGTCGCTATCATTGCTTTCTTTCGTGGTTCTGATTTGCCTAAATATTTTGCTTCCTCTACTATCATCCTTATCCCTAAAGATAAATTTAAAAAGCAGCTGGAAGGATTTTAGGCCCATATGTATTACTTCCACCTTTTCTAAGATCATTAGTAAGGTTCTAGTGGATAGGCCGCAACCTTATCTATTAGATTTAATCTCCGAAAACCAATCCGCATTCATTAAAGGGAGATGTATACGTGACAATATTCTTCTTGCTCGGGAGTTGCTTGCGGATATTGATAAGCCTTGTAGAGGTTCCAATATTATTCTTAAGCTAGATCTCTCCAAAGCTTTTGACTCAATCAATTGGTCTTTCATCATTGATGTACTAGTCGCTAGAGGTTTCAACTCGATTTTTGCTCTTTAATCTCTAGATGGGTCGGAGAACAATTATTATAGTGTTCGATCAATGGATGTACTTATGGTTTCTTTCAAGCTAGCGGGGAATTAAACAAGGAGATCCATTATCTCCTTATATTTTCATCTTGGCTTTTGACTACTTCTCTAAATTACTAAATCAAGTTCAGTTGGCCAATCCTTATGTCCAATATTAGCATAGATCTAACATTTTGGTTAGTCACCTGGCTTATGCAGATGATGTAATTGTCTTTTGCAATGGGAGTAAACAATCTATTAAATGCATTATGAGATCTCTTTCCAGTTTTGAATCTGTTTCGGAATGGAATTTAATAAAGCCAAATGTTCTTTTCTAGCTAGTTCTTTGATGAAGGCACATATAAAAAATTGGATATTGGATTATACTCGGTTTTAAAGAGGTCGTTTATCCTCTTGTTTATTTGGGCTTTCCTTTGTCCAAAGGAAGAAGAAGATTATGTCATTTTGATGATGTGATTACCAAAATTGGTTCTAAAATTCAATGCTGGTCTAATTCTTTTCTTTCTAATGGTGGTAGAATTACTCTTTTGAAGAGTATACTAACTTCTTTCCCTTTGTATATTCTCCAAATGGTTAATATGAAGAGAAGCTCTCAAAAACTGCTTTCAGTTATTTTCAACAAATTCTTATGGGAAGGCCAAAGCATAAACAAATGCATCGGACAACCGGGATAAATTATGTAAACCATTTGCTCGTGGTGGTCTTGGATTTAAAAGCTTCAAACATCTTAGTTTCTCATTCTTTTGTAAACAATGGATCCATTTCGCATCAAAGTCTTCACTTTGGTCTCTATTTCTTCATGGGAAATATTGTAGAACATCCCATCCCTCTCGGTGTTCAAGCTAAATTAGGAGATTCCAAAACCGGAAAAGACTTTTAAAGTAAGAGAATTTGCTTGAGCGTACTCTTTATTTGGGATATTGGTGATGGTCAAGTGGATTTTTGGCTTGATAATTGGTTATTTAATGATCACCCGTATAAGCAAGGTGTTACTTTTTCTAATCGAAAGTTTCGATTTCTGGTCTAACTCCAATTGGGATGAAGATAAACCGAAAGTCGCTGTAAATATTGACTTGGTGAATAAAATTAAGTCTATACCTTTACAATCTAATGTTAAGGACGGATCGATTACCAAGAATCCATCTACTCAAAGTCTCTCCAAGTTCATTTACCTTTCTAGTAATAATTGGACCGCTAATGATTGGGGCAAGAAAATATGGAATAAATACATAACTCCTTCTATGTCATTTTTCTCGTTGGAAGCTTTTCAGGAAGTTTTTGCCAACTGATGATATTCTGAAATTAAAGGGTATTCGGGTACCTTCTATGTGTCCTTTTTGTCTCTCTAGTGAAGAATCCATTTCTCATTTATTTATCAGTTGCAATGCTATACAGGAGGTATGGAAGACTGTCCTTAATCAAAGGGGATTGTCTCATAGATATTGTTGTTGGACCAACCTTGTTGATTGCTGGCAAGATTGGAAGATGACAATGAATTCTATATCCCCCTAATTATATTTTGGTTCACTTGGATGGTTAGAAATGAGATTATGCATAATAATATGGTTTTTTCACCAAAGTTATCATAAAAAACTGCTTGAATTTTCTTCTTAAGATGACAAATTTCCTTAAATTTAATGAATAAGCCTTCGGTAATCAAATTCCAATTGATTATTTGGAGAACTCCTAAATACCCTTGGGTTAAAATCAATATTGATGGAAGTTATATACATTCCACTCGCTGTTAATAGTTCTAATGCTGGTATTGGGGCCTTATGCGAAAACTACAAGGGGTCTTGCTTTTGGGTTATCTCTGCTCCAATTTCGCCATTAATGCATTAGAATTCGAAGCTATAGCTGTTTTCCGGAGTCTAAAGATAGCTATTCCGAATCATAAAGGCCCAATTCATGTGGAGATGGATTCATTAGTTTTACTAAATATTCTTCTATATAAATCAGCTACTCCTTGGTATCTTCAAATTTGGATCAATAAAATTTCATTATTGGTATCTAATCTAACTATAGTTTGGAGTCACATCCATGAGAGAGGAAATCAGCCATCTAATCGGCTTGCTTCTAGAGCAGTTCTTCTAAGGACATTTTATGCTTTTCTTCTTTGGATCTTAATTCTTCTATTTTTAAGGAGTTTAGAATTTTATTGCATGGGGATCTCGCTTTCCTTTCCTCATATCGGATGTACTAGATCTTCATGATTAATATATTTTTCTTTTTCTCGCTAATATATATATATATATATATATATATATATATATATATATATATATATTTTCAAAAAACTTGCCTAGCAGGCAAGAAGTATATTAATCACCATCTTATGTTCTTACAAAAGGAAGACCTATCCTATCACCATGCAACAAACCGCAAGGGAAGGTGGAGGTGTAGTGTCTACCAAAATTTCCCTTTTACAATAACCCCGAGATGCAAGCCAGTGTGCGGGAGCATTACCCTCCCTAGGTATATATGAAAAAATTACATTTATACTCTCAACCTCTCCCTTCACTCTATTCAACCATCTCTCGAATGTACCATGGAGCAACTTCGGTCCCTTGCAGGAAGCTAATGCAATTAGAAGAGTCTCGATTCTACCATTAGGAATCTCACATCACGTATTCTCGGCAATTTTAATTGCCCAAAAGATGGCCACCATTTCAGCCTCAAGAGCATCACGGACCTCAACAGAGAGTAGAAGAACAATAAGCAATGCCCCACCCCATTTCTAAAGATGCCACCAATCCTCGCCCGCCGAATTTCAAGCTTCCATCGTATTAACTTTGATCCAATAGGAAGAGGGAGGGGACCACCCAAGCAACCGGAGAAAGGGGGAGGAATGTTCAGAACCTACTTGGCGGATATCGTTGAATTTGTGATATTTAGTAAGTTTCTTAAGGTAAGTTAAGCAATGAGCAAGCAATAAGGGAGGCAGGGACGAACACCCCTCAAATCTAACCTTATTTCTGCCCATCCAGATAAACCGGGCCACAACACAAGGAACCACCAGGAGATTCACCTTATGCCAGTCCCCCCAACACATCAATAGGTCCAGCCAACTTAATTGCAAAGTATCTACCTGAATCCTGCTTATCACATGCCTCCAGACCTCTTGAGAGAAGGCACACCTGAAGAACAAATGATCCCCAGATTCTTCCTCCTGCATACATAATAGACAGCAGGAAGGCCCTCTAATTCCCTTTAATTTGAGGATATCATCAGTAGGAAGAAGTAAATGTCTTAATCTCCAGCAAAAGAAGGACATGGAAGGAGACAAGCAGTTTACTCCACGACTCGAGTCCCCACTCGATATGATCCCGTGAATAGAATTTACGAAAGATAAAGGTCCCTGAGCTTTTGATGAAGTTGCTGTTTGGTGATAATCTTATCTCTTTTTTCAGGATGAAAGGGAGTCAAGAGTACCGCCGTAGCCGGTCGGGATTTAAGATGTTTTCCTGAATTCTGCTAGCTCCATTGGTTTTCGCACCAAAAGGTATTAACATAGCATTTAGATATAGAAGGTCCATCAACATTTTGTGGGCAAGTGAGTTTCTCCCCTCCCCACACCCAATTATCAAGCCAAAAATTGATATGACCCTCTCCTAGCCTCCAGCATAAAGGTCCGTTCAGCCTTATCTTTGACCTTCAGACAATTCCTTCCACAATCTAGAGTCCCCCGACTTAGGCACCACCGGAGATGGGTGATCCTTTCTACAGTATTTACCATGCATATACCGAGCCCAAATGGTATCATTAGCCCTGAATCTAATCCACAATTTACATAAATTTATGAAGTCGAGTCGTTCAAAGCTTCTAAACCCTGCACTCCACACTGAAGGGGTTTACAAAGTTGCTTCCAGGATGACCAATGGATCCGCTTATGCCGACCAGCCCAAAGAAATTTGTTGAAAATTCCGCCAATGCTTGTTTGTGTACTCTTTTTCATGATAAACATCCGTAGAGCATAGGAGGGAGGGCGCTTAAAATGCTCTTCGCAAAGTTAGCCTCCCCCATTGGACAAAAAGGAATTAGACCACCCGTAAATTTGTGTTTTGATTTTCTCGTAGATTTCTTGAAAATGAGTTTGTCTTGATCTTCCCTTAATCAAATGGACTCCCGAGTAACCGATAGGCAAAGTAGCGGATCGAAAGCCGGTGTAATCAGCAATCCAGGTTTTCATCATCAAGCCGACATTAGAACTAGGGTAGAAATGGCATTTCGAAGATTAAGCTCCAAACCGAAACCTCCTCGAAATGAGCTAGTGTTTTCATTACTTTTTTAATAGCAACTTTAGAAGCCTTAGAGAAGATAATGATATCATCAGCATAAGATAAATGACTTATAATTAAATTGGACCTGTGATGGTAAGCTGAACTTGGTGTTTGGATGAAGACAAAATCTAATAATCTAGATAAGTAGTCAAAAGCAAGGATAAAAATGGTAGGGGAGAGAGGATCACCTTGCCTGATACCTCTGGAAGCTCTAAAGAACCCATGGCATTTCCCATTCACCATAACAGAATGAGCATTATTGCTTAGCCACCTATGGATGAGCTGAACAAAACCTGGCTGAAAACCCCTAGCATATAAAGTTTGGGTGATAAACCCCCAACTGATGGTATCATATGCTTTTCTTATATCCAGCTTGAGTATCACATTGTTGCCTCTACATTTCTTATCTAAATCCAACACCAATTCCCGAGCCGACAAGATATTATCCGAAATTGATCTCGCCCTTCACAAATGCAGCTCGACCGGGGCAAATCGAAAGATTCAAATGTGGTCGTTAGTCTTGCCATGATGATTTTACTGATAATTTTGGATATTACGTAAGTAAGGCTAATTGGTCCGTAATCTCCCCATGATTTTCTCAATTTGTTTTTTGGGATTAAAACAATTGTAGAGGCAGAAAAATACCGGGAAGATCCATACCCCGGAAGAAGTCTTGTACAAACTTGAATAATCTCCTTCCCAACAACTGTCCAACCAGCTTTATAAAAGTTGGAAGAGAAGCCATCAGGACCTGCAGCTTTAGCATCATCTAAGGAGTCTAATGCATTTTTTATCTCCTCCTCCCCTGGGATTTCCACTAAGTTAAGATTCTGAACATACATATTCTGGGTCTGTAGCAAATTCTCATAAATAGGGGTAGGACAAATATTGGGTTGGGTAAACATTTGAGCAAAGTGGTTAACAAGCATCCAAAGCTATATCGTCTGCATTATGAAGCACAATCCCAGCTTCATCAGTGATGGAAAGAATCATGTTACACTTCCTCTTATACTTAATGAATGCATGATAATACTTAGTGTTTCTATCCCCTTCAATAAATCCGCGTAGACATGCTTCGTTTATAAAACTCCTCCCGGTATGTGAACTGGACCAAGCAATCGATCTTGTGCATTATAAAGAGCCGCTTCACTCGCCCACACCATTAATAAAACCAGCTTCAATGGCAGCCACATCCTCTTCGACCTTCTTAAGATTATCCCGTACATTCCCAAAACCGTCCAATTCCAGCTTCGAAATGCCGAGCAGTTGATTTTGTGCAAATTCCACAGGTTACCCCAAGAGGAGCCTCCCATGGGGGAAACCCACACCTTCCCTAGTTCGACAGTAAAATCCGGGTGCTTAGTCCACATGTTTTGAAATCGAACATACCACCATTATCGTTAACGTTGTTGTTAATAGAGATGAGCGAAGGTCCGTGATCCGAGCCGACCATGGATAAATGAGTCACAATGGTATAGGGAAATTGCTCGAAGCCAAGAGGAATTCCCCAAGCACTCGTCAAGTCTCTCCTGGGTTCTACCCCTTCTCCGGTGTAGGCTGGACCACAAAAACCCGTATCAAAGATTGTCGCATCGGCAATAAATTGATTGAACCTATTCATGGAAGCCCAGCTAAGAGAAGCACCACCCTTCTTTTCGACAGCAGAAGAAAGGCAATTAAAATCTCCACCAACAAGCCAAAATGAATTGATGTCGGGAGCAATGTTAACCGAAGTTATTCCAAAGATTCGCCGAAGAACGAGAGCCGAGCTAAGCATAAATGAAAGTGACAAAACCAACAAAATCACCAATAGAAACTTGAATATGCATAAATTGTTGATGGTCTACCAAAATAGAACAAATTAACTCCTTTCTAGCAAAAACCCGGATCTTATTACTCACATTAATCCAACATTGGAAGTTAGGGAATTTTTTAATGATGCATCGAGAATTTTTATTAACCATGGGTTCAAGTAAAGCAAAACACCATAGCTTGTAATATTTAACCATATATTTAACTCTGCTAAGAGAGGAGGGATGAGCAACCCCTCTTATATTCCAGACACTGAAAATTTATCATATTAGAAGAGTTTCCCTTTTCCCCTAGTCCTAGGGGCGATAGAGGGCTATCGTGAGGATCACATAAAGGTCGGGATTCCAGTAGACTTTGTATCTCCGATTTACTTTTCTTCCTTTTATCGTTTTTCCGAATTTGCCATCCGGACTTCAGCTCCTCATTCACCACTTGAATCTTTCCCCCGATCAATTCCATTCTATTTTCCACTTCCCCGATAATCCCGTGGAGGGGATTCACTTCTATAATCTTCATGGTTTCACCCCTCCACCACACCTTGCTCGCTCCTTCACATTCCGCACATCCTCTTTTTCCCCTTCACAATCCGTACTTCCTCTTTCAGTCCTTGGAGAGTCAAGAATAACCACATCCCCGGAGACGAGCTTCAGCATTCGACCTTGCACATCCCCAGGAGCCAAGTTAACCTTCGCTTACTAAAAGGTTTCTTCTTGCCGGGAGGATGAAGTCCGTAGCAATTTTCCAACTCATGACCAAACATTCTACGGTGCTTGCGTAGAAATGGTTTAAATTCTACTTCCACCTCCCTGCCGTAAACCCTCATCAGGTAAATCCTCATCTGTTCTCACCCACACTCTATGGATATCAGGGAGAGTAATATCCCTTTCCACTAAAACCCTTGTTGCTGCTGGTCTAGCTAGATCAAAAGTATGAGTGTCTGTTTTTAAAGGGGTTCCCAGTGCTTGACTTATGTTAAATAGAGCATTGTGATCATATAATTGGATAGGTAGATTAGGTAGCTTATACCACATGGGGATGATAGGTGGCTCCTTTAGTGGATCAAATTCGGGGGTCCACTTTAATAACTTCATATATGTTCCAGCAATTAGGATAGATTGTTTGCCAAAAACTTTTGCATAGTCTTCCTCATTAGAAAGTCTAATGAGCAAATGCCTACCATCCAGCAGTTCAAGCTTCCAGCCTTCCAAGCAAGGTTTAAATCCTCAAAACTCTTCCTTACATATTCCATCTTTGGATGTCCCATCCGAAACTTCCCAATCAAACAAAACTTAATAGAATCATTAAGACATTTCATGTCATTTTTGGAGAACAACACAAGAAGGCGAGCCATCCTTGTTACCAACGAGATTAATGAAAGGGGCATTACCCCTACCAACGAAGCAGTATCATGCAATGCTTGGGGAAAAACCAAATGGTCAAAGGATTTGTGGGCAGAGTTCCCCATACCCACAACCCCAGCATAAGAAGCTTTAGCCCACAGAGCATTAGTAGCAGCATCAATAGGATATGGCCGAGCAGGGTTAGCCATAGAACAGCAGGAAGCCCTCCCCCACACCAAACCGACCCAATGCAACAGTAAAAATTTGAAAATCTTCCAACCCGGGAAAGACAAAACCCTTCCAAACAACCAAAAAAACCCAAGAGGAAGTCTCTCCAGGAAGAAGAAACAGGAGAAAGAACCTACCAGCTCCATCCAAACCGCCAGCCGCCAAAAGCAAACCCTAGCAGAGCACCTCCCTCCTTACCAGCAGCCATTTTTTCTTATATATATATATATATATATATATATATATATAAATCTAAGTTCATAAATTTTGGCAATTTAAAAAATTTGCACCAGTCACCCATGACCTACACCAACTTATCAGACCAATAAATGAACCATACCCACTTAAAAGTAAAATACAAATTAAAATAAAGGAAAAGGGGACGAACAAAGATATTCCTACCAACTCTTCTCATATACTTAACACCCTAGTACAAGTGACCCAAGTATCTTCATGCTTAGGTTAAAGAGAACTTTTGAAAAGTCCAACAAAAGCCACTTAAGCCCTCTCCAATGCTCATATTCCGTGGATTCCTCCCCCTTCCAACATTGAAGCCAGCTTGGACAATGTTTCGAAGGAACATAATTCCCTCTCTCTCCCAAATCACTAAAAAAACTTCAGAGGAGTCAGAGGATCCTCCCTTGGCCAGTCTTGGCCATATTCAAGCCCTCCATAGCATTTAAAGACCAAACCCAAGAGAATAAGAAGAAGAGAGAATTCCCTAACCAGTGCCTGAGACCTCTGATCCTTTACATAAAAAAACATTGTTCCTGATCTATACAACAAATTCCCCTGCTTTCAAGCCTTCTCCCACGAGCATGAAACTCTAAATTTGTCATTGAAATCTTGGGGAAATTTTGGGTATATCGTAAACCCTCCAAAAGATTCAAACCAACACTTTCAAAAGGATCCTATAACCTCTACAACCTTTTCCCAATTAAACTTAGTATTTTTCGAGGCCTCTAACAATGGGACCATTTCCCCTAGCTCATACTTATGCCCTATATTAAATCAAATTGAGCTATAGAGGACTTGCGTAGGGCCAAAGCAATTGTGTCTAGCAAACCCAATTGAGCTACACCTCTTGGGAAAATGTATTGTTCACAAACCCTAAAAATAGCCTCCTATGTGTTCTTCTTGCTTAGATGAAGCTTTAGAAACAAATCCCGTGATATTCCATGGAGAATCGAGAGAGAAATTACCATTTGATCATGAACTTTCATTAGCTAATCGTCTTATGGATGAACCAATGTCATTCTTTTCTATGTATAAAAAATAAATGAAATTGGAGTTGATCCACCAAACAGTCCAAATGAAAGAAGCAGAACCACGAGCCAACTCAGACAAAAGGTAGAAAGCACTTCCATTCCAGACACATCACGTATGCCTTTGGAGCTACCGAGGATGACAAGGCGCCGGGTCGGATAAGTATTTTAATTATGATTTTCTGAATTATTAAATCCAAAAAAATGTAATAAACTTCAAAATATCATAACATTGCTTAAAAAAATTGAAAATTAAATGAAAAATACCTCTGGACTCAGGAGATAAAAGGAAGGTTCCAAAAATAAAATTCACAATAAATGATTTATATGTTATTTTTAATTGATTAAATATTCTAGAGAGTATTTTAATTATTAAAAATTAAAAAATCCAATTCCAAAAATTATGAACAATATTGGGATTATTTCCCCTATCTTTGAGAACATTCTCTGACATTCCAAATTTAAGGGATATCTCTAAAATGAAAATAACCAATTTTCTACCACTTTTTTAATTGTTTTCAAAGTAATTATGAAAATAATAAAAATTGGAAATTGATTTGAAAATTGGTTACAAGATTTAGGGTAATAAATTTAAACCCTAAAATTAACATTTCAAACCTTTGAAAAAGTAAAAAGTGAGATATTTACCCAAAATTTCCTAAACTTGGTTACTTACTTTTAATCCTTTACTTAAAATGATTAAAAGTAATTATTAGGATTAATCTAATTCTAATCTTTAGGAATAAACCCATCTTATACCTAACCTAACCCTTAAGCCCTAAACAAATTATGCTTAACCCTAAACATTGATCTAAACCCATCTTAGATCTAACTTAATCCTTAAGCCTTAAACAAATTAGGCTTAACCATAGTTTTTAGGTCTAACACATCTTAGTCCTTACTTAATTCTTAATACTTAACTAAATTAGGATTATTCATAATCTTTAGGTCTAAACCATCTTAGACCTAACTTAACTTTTAAGCCTTACTCAAATTAGGATTAACTTTTACTTAATCTTTAAGCCTTAATCAAATTAGGCTTATCCTAAGCCTTAAGCCTAAACCACATTAGACTTAATCCTTAACCCTAAACTTAGGTTGATCCACATTAAACCCAACGTAAACCTTAATACTTAGGTTCAAACAAAATTGAACTTATATAAAACTTTAATCTTTGGTTCAACCCAACTTGAACCCAACCCTAAACTTGAATTTAAACTACAATAAACCCAACCTAAACCTTTAATCATAAGTTCAATCTAACTTAAACCTAACCCTAAATGTTGGATCAAAATCATATTAGACCTAACTTTAAACCTAAATCATATGATTAATCCAAATTGAACCTAAATCAACTTGAATCATATGTTCAACTCAAATTGAACCTAGGCCAACATAAAGCTTACGATCAACCTAAATTGAACCTAAGTCAATCTAAGTTAAACATCTCATCCTTAGGTTCAACTTATATTTAACTCAAGTCTAAGTTCAAACTACTTGGACTTAAACATCTAATCTTAAGTTTAATCCAACTTGAAGCTAACCCTAAATCTTCACTCAAACTCATATTAGACCCAACTTCAAACCTAAATCTTAGATTCAATCCAAATTTAACCTAATTCAACCCAAACCTTAAGTTCATTGAACCTAAGTCAACTTAAACATTATGTTTGACCCAAATTAAACCTAAGTCAACCAAAACCTTAGGTTTAACCTAAATTGAACCTAGTTCAATCTATGTTAAACTTAGGTTGAAATCAAAGTTGAACCTAAGTCTAGGAGTTAAACATCTAACCCTTAGTTTCAAATCTAAGTTGAACCGAAGACTATGTCCAAACCAACTTGGACTTTGTTTTAACATTTGAGTTCAACCCAAATTGAACTAAAATCTAAGTCCAAAATAACTTGGACTTAAAATTCTAACCCTTCAGTTCAAACCTAAGTTGAAACGAAGCCTAATTCCAAACAAACTTGGACTTAGTTTCCACCTTTGAGTTCAACCCAAATTGAGCTCAAATCTAAGTCCAAACTAATTAGACATTAACTTTTAACCATTAGGATCAAACCCAAGTTGAACCTAAGCCTAAGTCCAAACCAACATGAACTTAGTTTCAAAATTTAAGTTTAACTTAAATTGAGCTCAAATCTAAGTCCAAACTAACTTAGACTTAAACATCTAACCCTTAGGTTTAAATCTAAGTTGAACTTAAGCCTAAGTCCAAACCAACTTGGACTTTGTTTCACCCTTCAAATTCTACTTAAAATTGAACTCAAGTCTAAGTCCAAACTAACTTTACTTAAACTCCTAACCCTTAGGTTCAAACTAAATTGAGCCTAAGTTTATGTCTAAGCTCAAATTAGCTTAGGCTTAACTTTAACCCTCCTTAAGATCAACCCAAATTGAACTTAAGTCAAAGCCCAAACAACATGAATCTAAGTTTCTTGGTTGAGCCAATATTGGACCTATGTTTAGCTTCAAATGCTTAGGTTTAACCTAAATGACACCTAATTAAGGTACTAATTCTTAATTACATTAGAATTAGTTAAATTAACAGAAAATTAGGTCTTACTTATGATGTGGTGTTTTGTATTTATATATATTTTCTTATAGTCACTAGAATAGAAACACAAGTATACATATCTCTCAAGTAATGCTGGGCTCTGACGAAGTCCTGGTTATCAATCCCATGGGGAAGGTGTAAATTTAAGATAGTTTTGCGATAGAAGCACTAAATCATAATTTTAAAACTATATAAAACCTGCAAGTGAAAAGCGCAAGTTGACAATGTTTAATGTTGCTAGTAGAACTAAGTTTACCAGCCTACTTTCTAAACTTCAAAGAAAATTTACTAATTCTAAACAAAGTTTTACTCTAACGAAAGGTTCAAATGGGAGAAAGTATCCTTCCCCTTGCAATGAGGTTATGGTTAGTGAAAGATTTAGATTCATGGATATTGTATTGTGCTAAATAGGAGCAATCCTATTCTCTACCCTCTTCCGAATGCAAAAAAACATTGGCTAATCGTAGGTTTGGTCGCTAAATCTATGGTTAGGCTGAGAAAATACTGGATCTCACTCCAAAGATCTCACTTCCACCTCACCTAATGGCTAACTCTCGCTTTAGTTTCTAAACACTAGAACCAAATTAGGGATTTTAGTTTGTCACACTTAAAATCTGCAATTCTACGCACAACAAAGTTTATTTCCCTATTTATTTAAGCTCAATCCCATGGACTATATTCTTATCCGTGGAATTAAATGTGATTCTCACTTTGCTTTAGATCGCATATTCCTCTCAGACATATGTTTCGTAACAAATTTTAATGTTTCAGTTGGGCAGATCAAAAAGTAAATGAAGTACGAAGTATAAAATCATCACAAGTATTTAACATTTATATTGTATATCCAATCTATCTCTCCATTTTACCAAATCTCATTGTAAGGAGAAATATAAAGAAATCTACTCGGAATTCAAGACGATGAAACGAAAAAACATAGATTTTATATATAAAAGAAAGTTCATACAAACAACAATTAACAAACACAACTTATCTGAAACTCTTCCTCAAAAAAAAATTCCTTGAAGTTCCTTTAAATCTTTTTCTATCTTTACAATAACAATCAATTATCTCTTAGAAAAGTAAGGAAGAAGAAATCTCTCACTTTCCTTCCTCTCCAATAACTCTAGAGAAAACCCTCTTTTTACTTCACTAACTACACATACACTAATTTCTTTTCCCACCACCCACACTTTTTCTGGCATTTAAGCACTCTAATATATTGTCGGGACTAATTTCTGAAGAGATGCCTCAAGCAACCTTCCAAAAAAAGTCCATATACATTGAATCTGCAAAAAATTCGCAAGTAACTGTCCTAGGCACCTTCGGTGCCAGATTTGAGCATCATCGATGCCCACACTTTGTAAAATGTCATCGCTGGCACCCATCCTGGCACCGTTGGTGCTAGAGCACATTTTTGGAATATTGCTCCTTTCTAGATGATGGCACCGTCAGATCCCATCCCTGTGGTTTCAGTGCTAGAGCACTTTCCAAAATTGCCTCATTTTATTCTAAATTTTATCCGTTTTTACTTCCTTATGCTCAAAATGCCAAAAATCAGCATACCTACAACAAAACATAAAAATACCCTTCTTTGAAGTGTAATATCACCAAAAATGAATATAAAATATAGGTGAAAAATCAAATATATTTTTGGTGCTTCAAAATCCTCCAAACCTAACTATTACTTATCCTCAAGTAACTCTTTTACTACATAAAAATGACTCATGATAGTGAACTTAACTTTATAATTGTTACAATTTTTGTTTTATAAATATAATAACAAGACTTTTAAATAAGTTTTAATAGCTTGGTCAAACTATAGGTAAGAGTATTTAGTAATCAAGTTCAAGAGTTCTAGTCTTCTATTCATTTCACGAATAAGTATAGTTTGTCATATTAAGAATAATTAAAAAAATAATATGAAAATAAATTCTCATGAAGAATATATTAATAAAGAAACTAACACATCAATATAAATCCAGAAATGTTGTTAAGTTCTTTTATTTATGTTAATTCAAGTAAAGCCAATTTTAAATAGACATCTCCTTAAGCTTCTCCTCACATATGTTCTTCCTTTCTTTTGTTATTCTTCATATATATATATATATATATATATATATATATATATATATATATATATGGGGAAGGAGCAACTCATGGCTCCATACGTGTTAGAATAAGAAAAGGTACATATAAAGGGAGGGAGAGAGGGTCCCCAACTAAGATCAAAACAATATATGAGTAGTCCTAAGGGAGTCCTCTTCTACATTACAACTCCACACAAGCAAAATAAATAAAAATGATAATCAAAATAGCATTTATAATCGGTATACACGCACCCAAAAATTGTATCCCCAAATTAATTAAGTACACCAAAAAAAGCCTAAGCATGAGTGACTTTAGGAGGGGAAAGCAGCAGAGGTAGGTAGAGCAGTTTTCTCATGTGACTTCGAGTTAATAGTGATCTCATCAAGGTAGCAAAGATAGTAGCAGAAACCAATTCACCAAAGCTAGACTGAGAAAAAACCCAAAACTAATAAATTCTAGATCTGATGTGAGGGGCCCCCGATAGACCTCCATGAAGCAAAAAAGTGAGAGGAGGGGGGCAGTTGGAGACTTAGGTGAGAGAAGAAGTCCTGGCCACCCTAGCTAACCAATTAGCAAGCCTGTTCCCTTCTTTGAAGATGAACTGAAATTGGGGGAGGAGAGTGCTTCTTAGTTTGTTTATTCTGTTGATCCATATGGAGTGGTGCCATGGGAGGGGGAAATCTGGTTCTAGCAGCTCCAGCAGGTATGCATAATCTTCCTCAACTATCAGGGAGGAACACCCTTTAAATTCAGTAAGTTTGAGGGCCCAAAAATTAGCCATTAGCTTAGCCTCAAGAGCATAAATAGTATAAATATGAGCCTGAAAGAACAGTAAGAACTTCCCTTTGTGGTTTCTAAACCCCCCCCCCAACCCCAGTACCAAGGTGGGAAAAGCTGTCATCAGTGTTAGCTTTTAGGTATTGTTGGTCAGGAGGTTTCCATTCTACCAAGATAACATGAGGTGGGGGCATTTTGACACTGCACAGTAGGTTTAAGCTGAGGGGGAAACCTCTCAAATTAATCAGTTTAGACAGGTAAGATAGGTAGTTTCTTGCAACTGTGTCAGCTCTTGATGGGAGGTTCTCAAAAGTTGTTTGGTTCCTGCTCTGTCAGATAAACTAGGCAATGATGGGAGGACCCCCAAGTTAACAACATTCCATTCTGTTCAACTGATGAAAATGTTCTTCCAAGTAAGATGGAGAAGATTGATATTAAGGTAGCTGATACACTGCTTCTAGAATTATTGAGAGATTGAATAGCCAAAGAAGAGATGGGGAGTAGTTTCTTCATTGTTCTTACAAAGTCTGCAGCAAGATGGGCCCCTCAATCCCTTTAATTTGAGGAGGTCATCAGTGAGAATGATCCTGTGGAGAATTTTCCATTAGAAAAAAGACATGGAAGGGGACAGGTATTTGCTCCAGATTAGTTTGCCCTAGGGAACCTCCTCCCACTAGAAAAGTTTAGAGGAGATAGCTTTGGACAAGCTTTGGGTCTTATAAGATGCCAAAGAAATTTTATCCACCCTGGTGGTATTGATGGGGATGGAAGAAATGAGCTGAGCAGAAGGAGGCTTGAGAAGGTAGTTAATGAGAGGCATGCACCAGGAGCCATTTTCCCAACAATCTGCTACAGTTAGAGATGGGGATTGGAAGGTATTATGGGTTGGTTGAAGCCAGTCTTCAGGACACCATTTATCTAGCCAGAAAGAAATTGCACCTCCCCCCAATTCCCAATGAAGCATAGAATCAGCCAAGGGAAGAGCCTTAAGCATACTAGTCCATGTTCTAGAATCTCCAAATTTATTAGTGGCTTCGGAAGGGTGGATACCTCTACAATATTTCCCTTTCATGAACTTTGCCCAGAGGGAAATTTTGGATTTGAATTTAAGCCAAAGTTTGCAATGATTAACTTGAGAAAGCTGCTTCAGTCCCCGGAAGCCCAAACCCCCAGCCCATTGTTGTTTAGCCACCTTCTGTCAGGAAGACCGGTGGATCTATTTCCTCCTTCCTGACAAAAGAAACATGTTAAAAAGACTTTCCATTTGCAGCTGGATACTTCTTTTCATAGAGATCATTTGTAGAGTATAGGAAGGGAAGGTGGTGACGATGTTCTTCAAGAGAGTAATTATGCCACCACTTGACAGAAAGGAGTGAGACCAATTGGAATGTTGGTTCTGGATTTTCTGAAGGATGTAATCAAATTCGGTTTGTTTCACTCTACCTCTTAGAATAGGGACCCCAAGGTAGAGGAGAGGTATAAGTGGCAGGAAAAACTTGTGTAATCCAGGATCCAAAGTTTGTTTCTTAAGGATAACTTATTACTACAAATAATAAGGCATTTGTCTTTATTGAGAACCTTACTAAAATGGACTGGAACAACTGAAGACATTTGAGTATACCTTTGACTGAGTTTTTTTGAGCACTGGAAAATGTCATAATATCATCAGCATAGCTAAGATGAGAGATATGCAAGTTAGATCTATGATGGTATCTAAACTGATTTTGAGTAAAATTTTGGGAATTGAGCAGTCTGGAAAGATAGTCAAATGCCAGGATGAATAAAGTTTGTGAGAGGGGGTCTCCTTGTTTCAGACCTCTGGAAGCAGTAAAGTTTCCCCAGGTAGACCCATTGAGGAGGATAAAGTGTCCTTTGGATGCCATCCATCTCTAAATTTGCTGACAGAAAGGTGAAGTGCAGCCCCTGGCAGTTAGAAACTCCATTAGGAATTCCTAGTTGATAGTGTCATAAGCTTTTCTGATGTTAAGTTTGTATATAAGGTTGCCCCCTCTGCAGGCTTTATCAAGGTCAAGCAGAAGCTCTTGAGCAAGCAATACATTATCTGTGATGGATCTGTTGGTGACAAAAGCAGATTGACTTGGACTTATGATCCTATCAAGAAGAGGCTGTAGTCTAAGTACCAGAATTTTACTGATAATTTTGCTGATGACAGAAGTCATACAAATAGGTCTGTAATGATTCCAGGTGTGTGCCTCAGGATATTTAGGAATAAGAATAAAATTAGAGTGGATGAAATAATTAAGGAGTTTACACCCAAGGAAGAAGGACTGGATGGCTAGGGTAACTTCACCTTTCATAATTTGCCATGACTTCTTATAAAAATATGCAGAAAAACCATCAGACCCCGCAGTTTTAGTACTATCAATGGATGTTGGAGCATTCTAGACTTCAGCTTCATTGGGGGGTTCAGCTAGGTTCATGTTGTTGACATATTGAATGTCCTGCTCAAAGAGGTAGTGATCAATAGGGGTTCTCTCCATGATAGATTACTTGAGAAGGTCACTATAGAATGAGACAGCATTATGGGCAATGGCATGAGAATCTGTCAGAAGATCACCATTAGTAGATTTGATGGTATGAATTGTGTTGCATTTTCTTTTACTTTATGTAGGCATGGAAGAACTTAGTATTCCTGTCCTCCTCTGTAAAGATGTTAACAATTGCTTTTTGTTTAAGGAATTGTTCTTGGATGGCTGTAGCATGAAGAATTTCCTCTTGTACCTAAAATAATGATATTTCAAAAGAGCAGTCTTTTAGCACCTCATCTTCCAAAAAGACCACCTTTTTTTCAGCTTCATCAACTGTTTGGAAAACATTCCCAAAGGCAGGCCAACTCCATCTTCTTAGACCCTTACTAACTTTATGATGCAGCAGGCACAGATGGGTCCAAGGATCAGGGTACAGATCAACAGTACGGAGAGAGGACACAATGGAGAGGAAGTTATCATGGGAAGACTAAAACTTGTGGTATCTGAAAGGAGCAGGCTAGCCAGTCTTGGGGGGAGCAGTGATAGTTAGAAGAAAAGTTATGTGATCAAACTCTACAAAGGAAAGATGGGTGACAAATGTGAGAAGAAAATTGGAAAGCCAACAGCCATTGGTCAAGAACCTATCAAGCCTCTCCCAATTTTTCCCCCTCCTCCAGATAAATTCAAGCCCACAAAAGCCCAAGTCAAAAAGGCCAGACTAGGTGATATTACTGTAGAATTTGGTCATCTTAGGTATGCTAGGAGGTCTGCCTCCTAATTTTTCAGCTGAAGTAGAAATGCAGTTGAAATCCCCTCCCACCAGCCAAAGGTCATGTTGCTCCCAATGGTGTTGATGCACTGTCACAACTCCAGTCTGTCAGATTTGGAACAACCTGCATAAATGAATGACGCAAAGCCTACTTATCCTTCCAGCAGGAAGGAGAGGTGGTAAAATTGTCTGTGGTCAATAAGAACAGACCACTGGATTTTTTTCCTACAGAAGGTCCAAACTGTATTATTATTATTGGCAAAATGGGAGAAACCAGGGAATTTCTTGATAATCTTTTCAGAAAATTTGTGAACCATAGGTTCTAAAAGAACAATGCACCAAAATTTGTGTTTTCTTTTGAGAGAAAGGATTCTTTTGAGGGAAAGGTGGTGAGCTAATCCCCTAATAATCCAACAAAGAAATTTAATCATAAGGTGGTTTGGAGGGGGTGGGGGGAGAGATGATTGGGACTTAGATCTTGTTCTTCTTCTAGTGACTTAAGAGGGGGCAGCAACTAGGAGAGTTTAAACCTCAGTAGTAGATTGGATATCTACAAGCTTTTGTAGTTCAGTTTTAGTTCTCATTTTTTTCCTAGCAGTTTTAACCTACCAGCTATTAGATAACATGTTATCCATGGAACCAATTTCATCCAAAGAAGGAGAAGAGGGGCTAAGAAGGCCATCGGCCAAAGAGGGGAGGTGATGGGGGGAAAGGGGGGAGAGGAGGCTTATAGGTGGAGGGGAGCAGGTGGGGAAAGAAGAGGGGGAACAACAGGAGGAGCAAGAGGGAAAGCCAAAGGGGGGAGCAGGAGTGGGATGAGAAGGTGAAGAAGGGCTGAGAAGGCCATCAACCAAAGATGGGAGCTGATAGGTGGAGTGGGGAAGTGGAGGATCAGGTGGGGAATGAGGAGGGGAAACAACAGGAGGAACAGGAGGGGGAGTGAGAGGGGGGAGCAAGATTGGGAAGAAGAGGGGTTGAAGAGACCACGGGGGTTGAGTGGGGATTCAAAGCTGAGGTAGTCTCCCCAGGAGGGGGTCTAGATGGTCTTTTAGGGGGTGGGTGAGCTCTAAAGCATCTACTTAAAGTGTGGCCAAACATCCTGCAATGAGTGCAATAATAAGATTTATGTTCCATGATCATCTCCTGCCAGAAATCATCAGCTTCAGAGCCAATCTAGAGTCTTTTAATAGTGGGGAGAGTTACATATCTTTCAACTTGCAACCTAGCAGCTAGTGGCCTGGCCTGTTCTTGGTTGGGGCATCTAATTTTAATGGAATGCTAAGGGCTTTGACTATGTTAAAGAGAGCATTTTGGTTATAAAATCTTATTGGGAGCCCAAGAAATTTGAATAAGATAGGGACTACAAGAGGCTCCTTCTTTGGATCAAAATCTGGGCCCACATCAAGAGTTTCATCACAGAGCCAACAATGAGGATGGAATGTTTATCAAAGAGCCTGGCATAGTCTTCATCAGTGGACAATTGAATCAATAGGTGTCTGCCATCAAGCTGACCTAGTTGCCAAGTGCCAATGAACTGCAGGGAATCAAAATAGTTCTTAACAGATTCCATCTTTGGATGCCCCAGGGCAAACTTTCCAATGAGGGTGAATTGGACTTCATCATTTATTTAGTAAAGACCACAGCAAATACACCATCCTTGGACCTAGTGGGATGAATGAAAGGGCAGGAGGCCCGACCTACTGCAGCATCATGAGCAGTTGGGGAAAGACAAGAGAGTCCGAAGAAGAAACCACTAATTTTCTACTACCCACCACACCAGCATAGATAGTTTTAGTCCATTTAATGTTAAAGTCCAAGTCAATGGGGTGAGACATTGACACTACAGCCATATTCAATGGAACTGTTCCCGGCAAAAAAATTGAATCTTCACAACCCGGGAAAGAAGTATAACTTGAGGAAATCAGAACAACAAAAGGAACTAAAAGTAACTCAAACAGAGCTCTAGTGATCCAGAGATAGCCACAAAAACACTGCCACCAGCAAGCCAAGGAACAAAGCTCCAAGCAGGAGAAGAACAGGAAGCACCAGGGAAACCACCACCATACCTCCAACTCCAGTACCTTACCTGACAAGTAGAAGTGCCCCCTCCCAACAACCACCACCACCAAGGCCCTAGTGCTGCCAGAGAACTCATCAGAACCCTAGCAGAGCTCCCAGCTCCAAAGCCTCCAGCATGGTTATATATATATATATATATATATATATATATATATATATATATATATATATATATATATAACCACAAAAAAGGTAATTTTATTAAGTAAAGGTGGTTTTTTTACATCCGACATGAGGAATGGCTAATAAGTCCCCATGCAAAAGAGCTCTAAAAACAGAAAAAGAAGAAGATAGAAACTCGAAGAAGAGCTGGAGTTACAAATTATTTCCTTACTAGAAGAAGCTCTCTTGGCCAACCAATTTGCAGGTTGATTCCCTCTCTATGAACATGACTCCAAATAACAGCCTAACTTAGAGGATAACTTTAAGATCATATTAATCCAAACAAGAATATTCCAAGGAACAACAACTTTATTCAATAACATCTGCACTAAAAGCAATGAATCCATCTCCATATGAATGAAATTTTGATTATTAAGGAAGGCACCTTTATATATATATATATATATATATATGGATTGTTTTTTAAATCATTTCTTTTTATTCTTTTCTTTTCATGTGAGGATTACTATATCTGAATAACACTTAATGATTTTGAACTTCACCATTCTATTCCTAAAATTATAACTCATTACATTTCCTTCTTTATACTTCAACTATTAACATTATTTCATAAAGTTTCAATTCTTTCTTATATGTAGCTCCTAGACTCTTAATATTTCAAAAATACCATTTTCTTTACTTTAAATAATAAACTTTAGTCTCATACTCTAACACTAAATATCTTAACCCTAAATTTAACTTTAATTATTAAAATTTAATTCACAAGTTTACTATAATTTTTAAATAAAATAAAAAAATTAACTTTTTAATGTTAAATTAATACAAAAAACCATGTTAATAATAGTTTTAAAAATATAGTTCATTGGGGACAAATAAAGTTTAATCTTTTCTTTTTCTTTCCCCACCTCCCCCAAACTTACCCTTTTAACATATAACACATTAAGAATATAAAAACAGGAAGAAAGAACAAAAAGTACTATCCTTTCTGCACCGGGTCTTTGATTTCTTTACTTTAAAGCTGTCCAAGTATTGATAAGAGATTTATACTAACATGTATATAACTATGTAGAAAATTTGCTAAACATAATATTTCGAAGATTTGTAGGGTAAATAGACACTAAAACATAAACTTTAAAAAATTAACAATAACATGAGAACAAATAAAAATTCAAATCTAAATCTAAACAATCAAGTAGCATGAAATTAAACATATTCCTCCACACCACAAAGTTTAACTTATGCAACTAAATAAAACAAAACACAAGTTCCACAAATAATAATACAACAAATCAATCATAAATGCCGCAAACCACTATCACTAATCATTATCTTCATTCTCTTCTTCTTCTTCCTATTCATCTTCTCCTTCTATATCAAGTTAATACCGCTGATAAGGAGTGATGCTAGGGCAAGAAGGGAATTCAACTGAATGATCACCCCTCATAAATCTGATCATAGCTTCATCATAAGAATCATCATACTTAAATTTCCTCACCATATATTCATCATTATAAGCATTTCAATCCTCTAAACCTTCAATCTTATTTTTTTCTGTCAAAATATCTCTTTGTTGGATCATCAACTGCTCCATAACACTATCAAGTAGAAGTATTAGAAGTAGTTGGGATATCACGACTTCTACTCCCAGTTCTCCATCCAACATGAGACTCATAAGTTTTAATTTTATCCTTTCCTATAGACTTAAAAGGCTTAACCAACTCTTCATGCTTACCAAAATCAGCTCCTGATTGTTCACATAAAGTGAAAATTAGGGTAGGATGACCTAAACCTCTTGTAGTCTCATCAAAAGTAATAGCATGAATATTTCTATAAATGACAGAGCCGATATCAATTATTTTCATTTGTTGAATACAAAAATTTAAAATAGCTCTTTCCCTTGTCACTTAGATATGGTGGTAGGTAGGCAAAAGTCTAGCAGAAATGAAATAATGCCAGGCTTTGGATGGAACATTTAACATTGAAGCAGATAAATTTATCCTTTGATTATGCTTCAACTTCCAAACTCCTTTTTGATTGGTCAGATGGGCAATAACTTCATCCAAGGTAGCATCAGTAGCACAAAATCTAGAATACTCACAAAATTCACCAAACAACTGATAGAAAGAACTAATTCTATCTGGGGTAAACTCTATCATTCTACCTCGTACAAACACATGTTCGCTAAAGTTTCCTTCAGATTTGCATAGAACTTTCACACTATGCAAACAATCACCTCGGCTATAAGTAACAAAAGTTTTCTCAGTGCTGAGCAATGATCAACCTTTCAAAAACTCCGCCTGGACTGTGGAAAGACTGTTCTAGAACTATCTTCTTCATTAACAGTTGGGTACTATAATGATATTATCATTTAATAATCAGAAATCTTTTCTCATCAAAATCTAATTTCCTCTTCCCTTTACTCATTATTGGAGCCATAGTAATATCTATAAAAGGGAAAATAAATCCAAATAAATTTCAAAGATGATAAAGTGGGAAACTCCAAAAATCAACATAATAGGTAAGAACCTTCCACCATGGATTCTCTCAATGTTTTCTCTAAAAACTTCAAAATTTCGGATTTCCAAAATGTAGGAGCAATCCTTGGTGAAAATAAAAAATTTCTAGTTTAAAGTAAAGCTCTTACTAAGAGAAGATTAGATCCAAGTCCTTTTTTCTCTTCAAATCGTCTCAAATCTGAATTCAATAAGGCTCTAGTTGAAGTTTCTGGCCTAGGCTAAAAGAAGAAGTAGACTAAGGGGTAAAAATGGCTTTAATCGAGCAGTTTTAGCAATTTAACAAGACCAGGAATTTTCGGTCTTCAAGCGCCATCCGCGCCAGAACAAAATTTCAGAATCTTGATATTTTTTTTAAAAATTCATCCATTTCTACGTCACGCCATCATCTAATTAACTTTATTAAGCATTAATTTTCATAATTAAGTTGTCTAATAACAATAATATTCACAAACAAAACAAATCTTCACATTTATATATAAAATCCAACACTTACAAGCAAATATTTCCATCAACACCATCACACAAGTGGTGCAAGCCATACAAAATAAAATTTCAGGGTAGAAATCAAACCACAACACATAACGCTGAAAACGAGACAACAAACAATCAATCAAAGCATAAAGAATCTAAAATTAAATCAAATCCATCAAATACACACATAAGCACATATAAGTTCAAATACTAGAAATCCAATCTTCAAAGTCACTACTCGTCTTCATCATTAGTACTATGTCTGCTCGAATGTCTCCAATAATTCGGTGATGCATATATAAGTTATAAAAAGGTTCGTATAGAACTTCATCAGTCGAATCTTCTTCAATCCAAGCATTTTTCTTAAACATGCATATCATATCTTCATCAATGTTTCATGTGTGATCAAAATGCTCCTTTATCCTTCAATCCAGAAGATTGAGTAATTTAAAGATATTATTAATTGCATTCAAAATATTTTGAACCTTTTTCTCCAGTTTCTTGATCCTTTTCAAAATCACATGCGAACTATCAGGAAAGCAGGGCCATAAAGGTGTTGAACTTTGAGATGGTTGATCCATAACAATGCTCATATCATTTTCCTCCTCATTTCCTATGTAGTTATAATAATCAGATGGGTCCATAGGCTCCCAAGGTAAAATCACTTTTTTTCGATGTTCATGTGGCACTTGTAACTAAATACAAAGCAAGATTATGGTTGAAGGATGCCTCAACCATAAGTAGATCCATGGACAATCAATCCCAAAACATATTTTATAATTATAGAATCCACATCAATATGCTTTCTCTTTTAAATGCAATAATTTACAATGGCACTCTCTTTTATTACTTTACTAATTTTCATGGTAGGGAGTAATTTTGTAGAAATAAGAAATGATATTGCTTTGATACAGGATTAAGTGTGAAGAAGAAAAACTTACATTCCCATCATCGATAGACTTCATTCATGATATCTCTTGTAGGAATGAAATTTGTGTAATGAAAATTTTGAATACATTCAATGATGAACATATCATTTATACTAGAAGGTGTAAATGATAGCCACCTGCTCTATCGTTCACCAGTGAGGAATACCAGAGTCGAAGAGAACCGGTGGCATGTTGTTAAAAAAAGTGTTGGCTCTCATTCTAAAAAGAATGGAGCTGGAGAAGAAGCTACAGTTCCATTGCAAAAAGCCCTCCGATAGGAGATCCAGGAGAGGGTAAGTCAGTGGCAGTGGTTTTGTTTGCTGGCAAGGAGCGATAGTGGCAAACTTTGAGTGTGAAGGAGGAGCGTTGCATAGTGAATGTCGCAAAAAAAGAGGGGGCTAGGGCATGAACGAAGTTTTTTTTTCTTGGTTGAAATGTGGAAGCTCCCATAAGATCTCCAGAAGCGAGGGTCGGTCGAGAGTCCGCCGGAAAGGCGGAACGCCGACATCGAAGAAGAAGAAGAAGAAGCTTGTTGTACTTTTTGGTAGGAGTGCACAGGCTAGGGCACTGAGAGGTCGCAACCAGAGGAAAGAGAGGGATGGCAGGAGATTTGTCGACATGGTGGAGGGCCAGTGGCAAGGCCGATGGGTTCTCCTTAGGGCATCACAAAAAAAGGGGGAGGTTTCAGTGTTAGGGTTCGCGAATTGGAAGGGGGGCTCGATCGGAGCATGAGAGGCCCTAAGGGCATGCGTGAGTTTAAAATAAATAGGAATTTTTATAATTTTCTTATTTTTTAAAATTTTATTTTACATTGATTTACGTGTAATTTATTCGTGCACAGAGTCCTAGCAATATGAGTGTCCTTCAAGGCTAAAATCAACATTCCAGACGTACTAGTGCAGTCCATTTTGCCATCCGGGGTCGTCTGGACAAATTTTCCAACGATTGGGCAAACTCAAGTTTGTTTCATGCACGATGCAGTGAATGAGATATGTCGATCCAATCAAAGTCAATCAACAGGCAAAATACTGACTGTCCTTCTTTATAAAAAAGCTAAAAAATGGACTCCCAATATGTGGGGTGTACTGGACAAGCATGCCAATCATATTGGTGTTGACCAAAATGATCAACAGAATTCAAAGGCACACTGCAAATGATTGGTTGATACTTTAGGGAATTGATGGAACTTTAGGGATTTGCGGAATCTTTATGGATTGGTGGAAACTTTTGGGATTATGTGGAAACTTTGTGGGATTTGTCGATTTTGTGGAAGAATTGTAAGATAAGAGATGTGGTTCCTTAGAACCAACCAAGCCTCATTCACACGGGGGAAGAAGATCCAAAATTCCTACAGAAGGAAACTTTGGGCCAAGAGAACTGACGCTAGTGGTATGTTGAGAAGACTCAACCTGACTAGGTCAAAATTTGAAGTTTGAAATTTTGATTTTGTTTTTGTCTTTTTTATTGTTTTGATTTTATTTTATTTGATGTAACATTTGTTTATTATTTATTTTTATTTGAGTTTTGTGAGTTTTTTTTTGTTGCATTTTTTTTTAAGATTTGGACCCAGTTTCAGTCAAGTATGGCATCGGTGTTTCAAGGAACTATATCTTATTTTTGAAACATCACGACACATAGTACTTCTTTAGATATCATCCATTGATCTGAAGCATTTTTAAAAATAACCCATTCTTTAAGGTACCACGGGAACTGTATTATTTCAAGTACACATAAAGATGAGCTATTTTTGTTGACATCATAACTCGAAAGGCTGCTACTTTGTATCTCTATTGCATAAATCTTTATTTCTTCGTTGTCAATTTCATAAAAAATTTTCACATTTTCTTCAAGAAACCATTTTGACATTCTTCAAATTGATGTTGGAGTTGAATTTTTTGAATATCGAAAGATATGACTTCGGGGTCAAGTTTCGATTAATAACTAATAGCATAGCCCTCTCTTTAATTCTTTCTTTCTGGGCCTAAACAGATTTTAGAATTTTGATCATGTAATTAAAATATTTTTCATTTCTTAAGAATATCTTAAATCTCGTTAATAACCAACCAAAAGTCATGAGATCACTCAACTCTTTTAAGAGTATAATATCAGGATAATTTTCTTAAGAGAGCTTTCAGGTCTTATTAATTTGGGGACAATAATTTTTTATTTTATGTCACCTCAAGCTTCTTCTCAGAAAACTTTTTTTATCTTTTTTTTCTCCTTTTCTTTTTTCTCTTCATCTTTTTTTTTAATTTTTTTCTCTTCTCTTTTTTCATTACTGAGAATTATTCTATCTGGTGGATCATATTTTAAGAATTTTGAATGTACAAACACCCTTACTAAATAATTCTTAAATATTCGTTAATATGAATTCTGAGATATTAAATCTCATTCCAGAAGTAGGACCGAATCACTTGATAGAAGATTAAAAGGCTCATGATATCCTCAGTCAATTATTTTTATTACAATCACACTATTTTATTTTGAAATTTACTTAGGATCTAGTCTGAATTCCTTAAACTGAAGGACCCAGTTATTAGGACATTGATTTCATTTTTTTTGTGAAATCATTCTTATTAACATATTGGAATTTTTATCATGTGTCATCCTTTCTTGATTGTCTTTGTGCTGAGCTTTGAGCATTTGAGCTAGTTTGTCATTCTTTCAAAAATTTCTTCTTCATATAATGCGAAGTTTTTTGCAAAATTTGGGCAATAGAACATCTTTTCTTTTAGAGTAAAATTTCTGAACATTGAATGAACTTTAGACAACAACAGATTCTTTTTCTTTTCCTTATTCTCATTGTAGTGGGAGGGTTAGGACCAACTAATAATGATTCTACAGATGTCTCTTTTTCCCAATGTATACAGTCAGAGATCTCATAAAGTCTAACTTTCTTGTCAGTGAAAGTCTCCTTTCAGGACTCGATGGTCTTCATAGCTTTTTTTCTCTCTATTTTTTTCAACGATTGGATTTCCTCTCTCCTATACTCGTCTCCGGCCTTGTTCTCGGATGTGAGTTCTAAAGAGTTTACACCCTCGTTGAGTTGCAACAGAGCGATCTTTTTTTATTATTATGTAGTTTTTTTATGTTTTCTCTTACATAGTTTTTTTCTACATATAAAAAACACATTTTTTGAGAACAAAATAACTCTTTGGTAGAGTGTGGCAGAAAGCAACGAGAGAGACATCAGTCAACTTCATTTTATTCTTGATGACAGTGGGCTCTTTTTCTTTTAGGACCTTGTCCAGCAATAAAAGTTCCTATGCTGACATTAAATCAAACCCAGCTGACAGTTCCATGACCTCTATAATGTTTAACTTCATTATTACGAAGGGTATAATTCTAAAAAGTACTCTAATTTTGCCAAAACCTATCTGAGGCTTAATTGTCTATCTCTATAATTTGTCACTTTTACTGATAGGCAAGTCAACCATATGAAAATGAGGAGGTCAACCGGTCATGGAGATTTCTAAAGAGACAATGTATTTTGTGACTCGTCTGTAGACTTGGATTTTCCTTCGAAACTTTGATTTTTTGTTAGATTATGGGTATTATTTTTTACCTTCTTTGAATTTGAAGAGTTTTTCATTTATTATTTTACATAGGCCGAAAAATTTCAATTTAACCTTACTTGCTATAACTAATCAGACGCATAAGAGGAATGAAATGATCCTTAGTTGAAGAGATTTAAGCACCATCCTTGCCAAAATTGAGACAAGTTATGGCGGGGACCCAGACCACACTGTTAGATGACAAGAAGTGATTCTCGGCCGACGAGATTCGAGTGTCATCCCAGGTCGGAATCAAAACAAATCGTGGAGGGAATTTGGTTCACACGGCCAGACAAAAAAGTCTTGAAAGGGGCATGACCCAAAATTCTAAATATCAAACTGTAAAGGGTAAAACTAGTGCTCCTATGTAGCGCAACATCCGCTAGGATGAACATCCTCAAACATGTGAAAGGACCAATAGAGAGGCTAGCAAACACAAAAGAGTGTTGTAGTGTATCACTATCTCGTACTGGCCTCTTCCTCGGAGGAATGGTAATACCTCTACAAGCTACTACAACAAAAGAAGTGGCACATGCAAAACTCCTTCTTTTCAAAGAAGGGCAAGTAGTCAACTACTTGCGAGGACATGGTCCACACAACCAAAAAAATAGTAAAACGACTCTCAACCCGAGGAGCTTGAAAGACACCTTTTGTGCTGGAGTCAGAACAGGTGTAGAAATATGTTGCTGGGTATGCCGCTGAATTTATCGTGATTTATTCCTTGTTCTTCTGGCCCTTCTGCTTAATCATCAGACAGGTGGATCCTAAGGTAAACCAAGAAAAAGAGAACAGTAAATGGAAGTCACAACGGCAACAACAGTTAAAAAACCACAACTAATAAAAGACTCACTAACTCAAGTAGGAAAATCCACGAGAGTACAAAGGGAAGAGCCTAGAAATGGCCGTCAGGTGCTGCAGCGTGCATCTATCAAACTTGACTTTATTTTTTCCTTTTACAGAAAAGTTGGGCTGACATGAGCAATTGCAGCATAAACAACTCGACATGCTTATCTCTCTCTTTTTCAGGGAGAAGGTACAGAGCCAGCACCTCAGAGGGCGTAAGGTTACATGAGGTAATCCCAAACGGGTGTTCAACGAAATTGAAAGTTATGACATCTTTGAGATCACAAAAATTGCTTGGGAAGAAGGAAAGGGAGTTCTCCTCGGCGGTAGCAATCGTGTTCATCATCTTGCTCTTTTGATTTACAGGGAAAGAAGGGACAAAAATGAAAAATAGAAAGAGGTAATGAAATCAATCATGAAGTACAACGTCATCTGTGCATGCGATAATGCTACACCAGAGCTATCGAGGCTGAGAGAAGGGATGAAATGCGTCAAGCTGTTGATATACGTAAAATATAAATTATTTTTACACATTTTTATACCTATTTTGATGATTTTGAACTTTAATGGAATGTATTGTTGATTTTTTCTTTCAGGTATAGTTAAATGGACTAAACATGTCAAAAGGAGGAAAAAAACCAAATTTGGAGCAAAATTGAAGAAGATTTTAATGAACTGGGGTACCTGAGTGCCCAGATCTGGCACCTAAGCGGTAGCAGATAGAGAAGGCCACGCCTAAGTCCCAAAGGCCATGGGCTTAAGTGTCAGGTAGTTACTTTGCAATTTCAAATAATTATTGGCAGATTTGGAAGAGGTTTCTCAAGCATACTTTGGTACAAACATGGGTAACTGATCAAGGACAACAAAAGATATTCAAATTTCACTTGAAAGCATGCATCTCTTAGGTAGATTCATTGTATATTGACACATTTTGAAGAGAAACCAAGATACCTTTTGAGAAAGTATAAAAGAAGATAAAAAAAGGAGGATGTAAGAGGCTATAGGAGGCTATAGGAGGCTATAGGAGGCAAGTTGTATGTTATATAGAGAGTTTAGAGTGATTAGAGAGTAGTTATAGTAAGAAGTTGTAGGATTTTTCTTAGGGTTTCTTCACACTAATCTCATTCCTAGTGAAAGGGAAGGTGAGTAGAGATTTCTAAGTAAAAAATTCATTATTTTAGAGAGAATTATCTCTCATGGGTTGGGTAACTAGTCCAAGGGAGTCTTGTAAGACAAAGGAAGAGATTCAAAGGAACTTCAAGTGTTTGGTGGATAGGAACTTGAGATAAGTTTTTATCTTTGTACTTCAGTTGGTTTTAATAGAATACTTCTTGTGTTTTCAACATGATTTCTACATTTAAAAATACTTGTTATTTTTTTTCTATGGATTCTGAGTAGTCGTCTTTATCTTTTTCATTAAATTGAAAAGTAATTAAGTGTTGGATGGATGTTGTGGAAGTATTGATCTTTAATGTTGGAGGTAGTTGTGTTAATCTAATCCTTGCACTTCATTTACTTCTTGATTTAGCCAATTAAGATGTTAAAATTTGTTGTGAGAACATGTTAGATCCTAGTAGGGATTGTCTCATTCAACAATAGGTAGAAATCACATGAAATTGTATGGATGAGAAATTAATTCATATAATGTTGTGCAAATAAATAGGGAAATATACTTTGATGGGTGTAGAATTAGAGGAATTTAGGGTGACAGGCTAAAGCGCCCAATTTGGTTTGTTATTTTAGGTTTTGATGTGAGATGTTAGCCTCCAGGAGGAGGGAAAGGAAGGAACTCTAGAGTGAGAGCTAGTATATTCCCTACCTTAACCATCTTCAAAACTACTTAACCTTAAACTAGCCAATGTTCTTTATTTCTTCTCTATTAAGGGTAAAGAATAATTTTGCTTCTATTTGGCACATCACATTTTGAATACTTCCACAATAGAACTCATGTACTTATTACTTATTCATGATAAGGAAAAAGATATTTTCCTCCACACTTCATTAATCTTACAAAAATCTCATTATAATTAGTTAATTGTTTACTTTATTTCAAAATTTAATAAAATACAAAAAAGAATCACATTTTTTAAATCTTTTATTATATAAAATTGTTTAAGTGTCTTTTTCTAAATAGATTTTGTAATCTAAATCCTTTTATCTTTTAAATATCCAAAACTTCTCCTCGTGGGATCGATATTTCAGACCTTAATCAAAAAGTCTTATATTACTTAATGATGATATTTATACTTACGTAGAATCCCTATATTTAAATATAACTATTGTATTGTTATTTACATTGGAATCAATTTTTTGGTGTCATTGTAAAAAAGAAAATTTATATCATGAATATAATTATAATCTTCTTAACACAAATAAAAATATACTTGTATTCGTGCTTCTGGGATCATGTTTTTGTCGCTGTTGCCGGAGAGAATCGAATTTTCTTTAGATTTGAATTAAAAAGGAAAACTAAAAAAAAATTTATAAAAGTAAAATTTCTATTTTTAGAAAGTTTTATTTAAACTTTATTTGTTTATGTGTGTTTTATTTTTATTTTCGTTGTTGTGTTGTAATAGTTTATGTGAAGTTCAAGTTCTGAAGTACTTGTACCCTACGATTCTGATTTATAACGAACTATTAGAAAAATTTTAAAAATTAAAAATACAAAAAAAAATTCAAAAATTTCAAGAAATGGTAAACCAAATTAATGAAAATGCTGAAATTCATCATGAATTAAGACCATTAAGAGATTAAGCAAACCCCTATAGTCGATGAACTTCATGGTAGTATTCAAAATCCTGCTGTAGCTGCTAATTCATTTGAACTTAAACCTGTTATTATCTAAATGTTACCTAATAATCAGTTTGGGGGAGCACCAACTGAAGATCCAAGTTTACATCTTGCCAATTTTCTACAATTGTGTGTAACAATTAAATATGATGGTGTTTCTGATGATGCAATTAAGCTTAGGCTTTTTCCATTCTCACTTAGGGATTAGTCCATGATATGGTTGAATTCATTAACACCTGGATCTATCAGAACTTGTGTTGATTTAGCACAGAAATTCCTTGCTAAATATTTTCCACCTTAAAAAACTATAAAGCTTAGAAATGATATTATATCTTTTTGCCAGTTTGAAGAGGAATCTATTTATGAAGCTTAGGAAAAATTTAAAGAACTCCTAAGAAGGTGTCTACACCTTGTTGTGCAAGATTGGTTAATTATTCAAAATTTTTATAATTGATTAGCTGGATCTCTTTGATCTATTATCGATGCTGCTGCTGGTAGTTCATTGATATCGAAACCATTTCCTGAAGCTTATGCTTTCAATGAAGAAACAACTACTAGTAATTTTCAATGGCCTTCTCAAAGGTTGCATCCTTAAAAGGTAGCCAATATTCATGAATTTGAAGCTTTTGCCATGTTAGTAAATCAAGTTAATATAATTTCTAGGAAGATAGGCCAATTTGGAATAAATTTTTCTCATCTAATTCCAATGATTGAAGAGAATTCACTAAACCAAATAGTAGATTCTCAAACATCAATTGAGACTTTAAATGACATAAATAACAAATCAAATAACCCATATTCAAACTACTGTAACCTAGAATGGAGAAACCATCCTAACATTAATTGGAAGAACAATTCGGGTTGTACTAATCAGCAAAGGGGGAGCAACCAAGAAAACCCTTTGGGGAACTGGAACAACCAAGGTAATAGTAATTTTAGACTTAATTTTCCTTCAAGTTTTAATAATAATCCACAATTTAAGGATAAGAATTTGTCTATATAAGAAGTGGTGTTACCAATGAGAAATCAATTACAAAGTTAAGGAGTTGCTATAAGAAAAATTGAGAATCAGATGGGACAAATTGCAAATTCATTAAGTAATAGAAGCCAAGGAACACTCCTAGTAATACTGAAGTAAATAAAAAAGTAAAAAGCAAGTATAGGCTGTTCAACTTAGAAGTGAAAGAGAGTTGGATGGTCAAGTTCAAAAAGAGATTGAAGTAGAGAAAGAAGAAATTGAAAAACCTAAAGAGGACGCTCCAAGAGGTTTTGAGAGGCCTATTTCTCTACTTAAGATTGATTTATAAAAACCACCACTACATCCATTTCCTTAAAGACTTTGTTAACAAAAGTTGGATAAACAATTTTAAAAATTTCTGTAAATCTTTAAAAACATACAATTAATATTCCTTTCGCTGATGCTTTAAAACAAATGTCAAGCTATGTGAAGTTTGTGAAGGATATTTTTAACAAAAATAAATGAAGTTTGAAGATAATAAGATAGTTGCACTTAATGAGGAGTGTAGTGCTATAATTAAAAAAAAACATTCTAAAAAGCTTAAAGATCCTGGAAGTTTAACAATTTTATGAGCGATTCGAGACATATTTTTTGGGAAAGCATTATGAGATTTGGGTGTAAGCATGAACCTTATGCCATTATCTATATTTAAAAAATTGAGATTATGAGAAATATCTCCTACAACTGTAACCTTGAAATTAGCAGATCGTTCTTTAATGTATCCTAAGGGAGTTGTAGAAGATGTTTTGGTGAAAGTGGGTCGATTTAACTTTCTTGTTGATTTCATTGTACTAGATATGGAGGAAGATAATGAGATACCTATCATTTTAGGGAGACCTTTCCTAGCTACAGGAAGATCAATGAAAGATGTGCAAAAAGGGGAATTAACTATGCGTGTTAATGATCAAATTGTTACTTTTAATATTTCAAAATAAATGAAATATCATGCAAAAGGTAAAGATGATGAATGTTTCAGGATGGATGTAATGAGATATTGATCTTCCGAATATTATGTTCTATAAATGAAATGATATTTCTCTTAATGATATTATAATATGGGATTCTACGCAAATATATGTATCGTTATAAAGTAATATAGGACTTTCTAATTAAGCATCGACAAATCGAACCCACAGGAACAGTGATAAACAATGAAAATAGAAAATTAACTTTTTACTTTTTAAGAAAGATCTTACTCAAACTAAAGATAGCATTTTAGGATATAAAATTTGATTCTTTTTATTAATTTTTATAATTTGAAATAAAAGTAAACAATAAGTTTAACTAAACTTTTATAATATGTAAGAAAATGTAAATAAAATATCCTTTTCCTTCTTATGAATCAGTAACAAGTTACGAAATTTTGTTATGGAATTATACTAAAAGTGTTGTGCCAAATAGGAGTAATTATATTCTTTACCCTTACTAGAGATGCTATAAAGAGAATACGTTAATTATTGTTTTATAAATCTTGAATACAGGTTAGGCAGGTAAGATACTAGCTCTCACTCTAGAGTTTCCTTGATTACCTCCACCTGGGGGCTAACATCTTGTATCAAAACATAAAAAAAATAATTCTAAGTGGGGGCTTTAACCTGTCACTCTAAAGTTATCTAATTGTACACTCATTAAAGTATATCTCCCTATTTATTTGCACTCAACCATATGAATTACATTTCGTCCATATAGTCTCATGTGATTCTTTCCAATTGTTGACGGAGATAATACCATACAGGTTCTTACATGTTCTCATAAAATATTTTAACATCTTAATTGACCAAATCAAGAACTAAATGAAGTGCAAGGTTTTAAATCATCACAACTTCTTCCAACATTGAAAACATATACTTCCCACAACATATTTCCATATCTTTATTACTTCATCATATTTAAGGAAAAAGATAAGGAAAACTGCTTAGAATTCATGGAGAAAATACAATCACAAAACCAAATGTAATAACAAAGATAAAGAATTATCAGTAATTCCTCTCCACAATCACTTTTGAAGTTCCTTTGAAAATTTGTTTTTCCTTTCAATACTCTTTAGAGGTTGGCGCCCAACTCCGAGGACTCCAAATCTCTAATCTAATTTTAATACAAACTAAATTGAACAAGATGTGGTAAAGTGGAGTAGTAGTTATTGAAAGAACTCTCTTACACTACTTACACACTCTACAACAATACATTAAAACACTCTAATTTACTCTCTTACTAGACTCTCTAAAATCTCTAACCACGACCACACACACACGCACACACACACACTGATCTTCAAGTCTTCTTTTTAATACTTTTTCAAAAGGTGCCTTCATATCTATTCAAACTGTGTCAAGATCAACATATCTTCCAAAAAATGCATCCATTCAAGAGTATTTTGAATGAAATTTGGCGCCAATAGGTACCAAGAGATGCCTGAAAAACCTCTTCAAAATCGCGCCAAAAAATAAATAACTCCTCTTTTGTAACTGCCTCGCTTAAGTGTGAGGTTTCCATGCGTAGCCGCGGATCATCTGGCGTGTAAGCTTCAACTCTTAGCACATTCCCATGGGCCCTTGGCGCGTATAAGTGGGTTCCGACGCTTAGTCTCCACAAATCATTTCTTCAATTTTCTTTATTTTTTCTCTAAATTTGATTATTTTTCACTTCTTTCATCACGTTCATCCATTTAATCATACCTGCAAGAAAAATACACAAATTATTTTTCATTATAGTGAAATATCATCAAAAATAGGTATAAAAATGTATATAAAAATATTATATTTTTTAGGTGTATCAAAATTCCCCTAAACTTGAAATGTTACTTGTCCTCAAGTGAGACAATAATCTTATAAAATCAAACAATTAAATTATGTGGATGAGTTTCCTTAGAAGTTTTTATAATTTTGTCCTAGAAATGCAATAGTTCAATTTAGAAAAAAATTTTGTAAATGAGACCAATTTAAAGTTTAGAAATCTCTTAGGTAAAGGTTTATGAAAAATATGAGTCCATATCTTTTTCAGAAATACTTGTAGATTTTTCAAAATATAGAGCTTAAGCCTTTTATTTTCTTTACTTAAACATCATTCCTGAAAAATAATTATACAAACTATATTATATTTTTAAGCTTCAAGATTTTCTCAAATCTTATACTTTAAAAAGATGAGGTGTAGAAAAAATTTTTTATTAGGCCCTTAAATCCTCAAGCTTCTCCTTCCTTCTCACATACCATTTTTCACATTTTCTTTTCTTTTGTTTTTTTCATTTATATTTTTTTATAAGGCAAGGATTATTGTATCCGGATGGACCTTTAATTATTTTGAATTCCACCCTTCCTTTCTTAAAGCTTAAGATATATATATATATATCCTTAACTTAGAAATATAATAAAAGTTTTGAAAACTATTTTCAATAAAAGAAATTTATGTATTAAAAATAAAAGTCTAATCCTTCTATTTTTCCAAAAATGCAAATTTTCTTACTAAAGATAGTTACAAAATATTCATCATATCTTCACTAAGAAATTCTTAACTTTATATTTTTCATTATTATTATAAATTTTAACTAAATTTTCTTACTCATTTCAATATTCAAAGTTTTACTTCTCTAGTATAACTTTATTCACATAATTATTTTTCAATCAAAATCCAAATTTTATTTATAACACATTAGAAAACAAATAAAATTTTAAGTTTCTTTTTCTTTTTCTTTTTAAAAATTGGTTTTTCAACCCCAACCCCCCCTCCCCTCCCTCCCCCGAACTTTAAAATTTTCATTATGACAAAACATTTAAGCATAGTAAAAAGATACATGGGTAAGAATTGAAAACTATACGTATCATGCTTGCAAGAATTTTTATATCCTAAATATTCAAATATAAAAATTATAAATATGAATGAAAATAACTAGATCAAATTTTTAACTTCTCATTTTAATAGAAATTCAAAAGACTTCTAAAGTAGTGGAGGAAATAAAAGCAAATTCACACACATTTAAATAGAAATCATAACTAAACTTACAGTAGTAAATTGAAAAGCTAAGTATAAAATTTATATAGTGGATATTTTTAGGGTTTTAAACTTCCTAAACAGATTCCGGAATAAGTTCTATACTAACAAATAAAATTCACTACAAATTCACTTACACAATTATTACCACAAATCTACTAAACATTCACATATCACAAATATTTAACATCCATAATGAACATAAAAACAAACTAAAGTTGTTTACTAACTATTACAACAATAAAGTCCACATAGTAACTATACTGAAAAGTTCACATCATACAAACCACAAAGCTTAACATAAAGTAACATAAAACATTCCACAACTTAAAATGTCCGCACATATATCAAATAACATAACACAACTGAAATAAAATCTTAAACATCATCCTCGTCCTCATCATCATCTCTTTCATTCTAGGTATAGGTAGGCACATATGGGGTAAATTGTGGATAAGTGGGTAACAGAGCACTAAAATCACCTCTGATCAGTCTATACATGTAACTGTGGTAATTAATCTCATACTCACTATGCTATTGAAGATAGTTCCCCATATGATGTACTTTCCCATCTATATCGTGAACTCGATCCACAGTGTAATTTACATTATCTTTTTTCTTATTCAATAGCTCAATCTGCAAATCAGAAAAATGACCAAAAGAAGCCTGTGATGTAGAAGCATGAGAGGTACATGCAGTAGAAGTAGATGAAGTGGATGCTCTAAAAAATCCTCCTCTCCAACCAAATAATGAATGCTCAACATAGTTCTTAACATTTGTGCTGGTAATAGGCTTAAGAAGTTGAATTACCTCTTCCCAATTCTCAGATTTCATACCAGCTAGCCCACACAATGAAAATATAAGGGAAGAAAATCACATACCTGCAGTGGTGGCAGCTCTAGCACACATCCAAACACAATCATAAATGATTTTTCCAATATCTATAGACTTCCTCTACTGAATACAATAATTTAAGGTGGCACTTTCTCTAGTCATGTGGCTCAAATAATTTGTAGGAAGCAACTTAGATGATATAAAATAATGCTTGGCTTTAGAGGTGACATTTAACTTTGAAGGAGGAAAATTTACTCTTCTCTCGTTAGTGATTTTCCATAATCTCCTCCTATCAGTCAAAGCAGAAATAATCTCATCATGTTCTTCCTCAATAAGATTGTAATTCGAATAAAAACAAAATGTACTCGGTGGTAGTAGATAAAATTCATTTATTACCTCAGGAGTAAAGTGTGCCAACTGTCCTCGTACAAAAATGAAGTTTTCCTCTCATTCCGGGAGATTTACATAGAACACCCGTACGACAGAAGAAACAGCTACGGCGATAAAACAACATAATCTATCCCGTAGGCGACTAACTATCATATCTTCAATAACTCTGCCGGGCTTATCAAAACCACGTTCTTGAAACAGTTTCTGTCACTGAAACGCTTGTACATAACTATCTTGAGCTTTGGAGCTAACGAAGTTGTTAGAATTGAAAGTGGCATCCGACTTGCTCCACTTCGGCACCATTTCTAAAATTTGTATAAAAAATCACTATAAATCCCACATTCAACTTAAAATCACTAAACATAACTTCCAATGCTTAAACTACTAAATCGAAGTATTTTCCAATGGTTTTTCTCAAATTTTCACTATGAATAGTGATTATCAGATTTCTCCAAAATGTACTCAAAATATATGGTGAAAATCAAAAAAATTTTACTTAGGAGTAGTTCACTTGCCTCTAGAAGATCAAATCTAACAATTTCCACTCGAAACGGCTCAAGAATAGAAAAGCATGGTGATTTTCTATCCTCCTATGTTGCGAATACTGAAGGTTAAAGATGACGTGCTGAATATTTTTGGGATTTTTTGGGTTTTTAAAACCTGAAAAAACCAAATTTTCACGAACCAGCGGCTAAGCGTCGTACTTTCGACCTTAGGCGTAAGCGCGGCATTTGGAGCTTAGCCCCCAACTCGCAGTTTTTGATTTTTTTCATTAAATACATATTTTTGCTCACATAATCAACCCTAGATATTTTTATAAGTGTATTATCACCTTATAATTTTCTTATCTCTAGAATTACGTTTCTATAGAATTAAAAACGATTCAACACAAGTTTAACACAAACACAAACTTTTACTTAATAAAACACGTACAAATTACAAATAAAAATTATAAGTCTTTAGTCCAATATCGTTAGATAAGATCTCATATTTTCTACTCATTTTAAACACTTAAACAAAACACTAAACACAAACTAAAAATACAAACACATATATAACACTTAACATACATAAAACATTTAAACACTAACTCTTAACATAATAGATTTAACACATAACACAAATACAAAACTTAATTCCAATATCCATTAGGTAGAATATACCCTCCATTAGTTCCATCTGAACCATTTGGTATATAGATTTGATAGAACGGACGATGGTTAAAAACTCTTGCCGAATCTTCTTTTATCCACTTGTTCTTCAAGAACTACACTTTAACCGCTTCTTCAACATGACTAGTATGACTAAATTGCATTTTCAACTTCCATCCCATATGTGCTAAATGTACATTAGTTTCATTTACCTTTGCTTCAATTGATGCAACATCAAGCTCGATCTTCGTAATCTTTTCTAAAATTCCTTCAATATTAATGGCTATGAATCTGTTATATAACTCTTGTGCACTCTCAGAAATAAACTTCTTCTTCTTTGCATCCTCCTTCTTCCAAATTTCACTCTCCCAAGAAGACATATCTCTAATTTAAACTCTTTTATAAGACTCTTACGATAGAAATTTGGAATGGGATGTAATTCCTTTAGTTTAGTCCCTTTTTATAGAGTTTAGATGGCCTAAAACCATCCTCCCACATTCACAAACTTTCCATAAACGTGCCATGCAACATACCCATGATAATGGCTTCTAAAAACATATTTTTCAAGTTTTTCATAACTCCGACACTTAAGCGCCAACTGCTGGCGCTTAGCTGCTAGTGCTCATTTTAGCACAAGTCTGCTAAACGTCCGAATACTTGTTTTAACTCATCTATATTATCAATTAAAATCTCATTAATCTCTGCTAACATAACATAATCAAAATACTACCATATAATTCTTACTTCAAACAAAATAAATCACACAAAACAAACTTAAAGCAAAGCACACCAATAACTATGTGTTGCCTCCCACAAAGCGCTTGGTTTATCGTCATCAGCCAGACATACCCAATGCTTATTCTGGGTGACCCAACACCAAATTCTAATCATGTTTAAGTTGATCAACTGAGAAATAAGGTTTCAATATATGGAAATTTACTTTAAATATTTTCCAAGTTTTAGGATCTTTATTATCCACAGCTCCATAGTGATAAACTTGTATTACAATAAATGTGCCCATCCACCTGGACTTATGTTTTCCAGAAAATAATCTTAATCTAGCGTTATATAGTAAAACTTGTTGTCCTAGCTCAATATATTTTTTTAGAATCTTACGATAATGTCATATTATCATCTTTTCTTTTTATATCTTAGCACTTTCATATGATTCATTCCTTATCTCTTCAAGCTTTTTAATTGCAATAATCTTTTATCTCCAGCATCCTTCAAATAATAATTGAACTCTTTAATAACCCAATATGCTTTATGCTCAAGATCAACTAGAAAATGACAAGCTTTCCCAAAAATTAGCTTATATAGGGACCTTATAGTAGTCTTATATGTAGTCCTATAAGCCCATAAAGCAAAAATCCAGCTTGATTGACCAATCCTTTTAGTTTGGATTAATAGAATTTTCCAAAATTCCTTTAATTTTACGATTGGATAATTCAACCAAAAAACTTGTCTGAGGATGATAAGCAGTAGCAATTTTATGGATATGATATTTCTATACTAGTTTCTCCATAATTGCATTTCTAAATTGACTTCCTCCAATAGTTATGATTACTCTTGGCATTCCAAACCTACAAAATATGTTCTTTCTTAGAAATTTTGCAACACTTTGAGCATCACATTGAGGTAAAGGAACTGCTTCCATCCATTTGGATACATAATCTACTGCTAATAATATGTATGAATTTTTGAAAGTTGCTATAAATGGTCCCATGAAATCTAATCTCCAAACCTCAAATATTTTAACTTCTAGCATATAATTGAGGGGCATTGGTGCGGCTTATTTTTTTAGGTCGTATGTTTTATTTTGAAAAGGGGTCGCCTAACGAAGTTGTCGGCGAATTTAAATTTTAAATTTAATTTAAATATATATATAATTTAGAAAGTAGTATTTGATTTTGAAAATAATTTTAAATTTAAAAATTTTAAGATATGAAATCAAACTGATCTCACATCCCGAATAGTTTATATAAACGAGCGCCACATCACAAACCGTGTATCTATCCCGAAGAATAGACACACTGCTTGACGATGGGGCTCGATTAAATAAACTAGAAGATTTGTGACATCCATTTGGTCTGCGAACCAATTTTATAAGCCGACAAATTCCTCTGCTTAATATGAAAGCACTAAACAGGGTTTATGTTACTCGGGTTCTTTAAAATTCCCTATAAGGGCAAGCCCCTATAGTTAATTACATCTTAAGTGATGGGAATCACCTAAGAAAACTCTCGATAATAATCAATAATTCTACTCTCAAGGATTTCAAAGTTTATGTTTTCAAAGGATTGAATTTTGGAATTTCAATAGGGAATGGATCAAATTTGGAACATTTTGTTTTGGGAATCCAAAGGAAGAAAAGTAGGAGAAATCACAGATTCGAAGCGAACTTCGGTAATTTCTCGACTATCCTATTGTTTGGCTTGAGTTTAGGAAAGTCCTAATATTTATTTAAATGTTTTGATCTTGTCAATTTTAATTAATTAGGACTTATATTTGTATGATAAAATCACACAAATAGCCTCGAAGATGTGAGGGTTTATGTCGTATCGGACGACTACCTCGGAATCCTAAAACCGGTTAGGGCTTAATTTGCAGTTGCAAATGCTCAACAAAAGGTTGAGGATTTATGTTGCACTAGTCAAACTACCTCAAAATCCTATGGCTTGGTTGTTTAATTCTAAGAAAGTTTTTTTTTTTTTTTTTTTTTTTGCTGAAGTAGACTCAGGTTTTGCTGATGATGATAGCCGTGCTGCCCACCATGCTCCGAGCTCCTTGTTGTTGCAGAGGTTTTAGTTTTAGAAGTCATAAATCGTGGGATGAGAAAAGTGTTTTGGTTTAGAGAAAATCTTAATTTCCAAGTGTTTTCAATATTTTAATTAAAACAAATCTTAAAGTTGATTATAACGACACCGGTTAAGATCCCACGGTTCCATCCTTCCAAGCATCATTATTTTTATCGGATTCACTTAGTCCGGATGAATTTGCTAAACTCAACCGAATGAGTTCCACATTTTCATTTAGACCGGTGAAATCCCGTTAGCAACACGTAGGTTACATCATCCGAGGTATTCCCGATCATCCAACAGGACGTTTTAATTTAGTTGTAATTGTAGTTTTGTGTTCTGTTTGTGATTAAATTTTGAGTTGTTTTATATTTTGAAATGTCGTGGCGGTGAATTTTATCTTGCAATGACTTTTAATTTAGTTTTGGTTTTAGTTTTAGGGGCTATCCTAAAGGTGTGAGTTTTCATGCAACAGTTGTTTATCATGCAAGAAAAGTAAGTGCAATGCAGTTAAATAAATTGCAATAATGTAAAATGCAAGAAAGTAAATCGCAATAACATAACAACAGTACTGGAGGGTCTTCCGTCATCCCAAGCTGCACTTAAAACACAATTAGAATATTTAAGCAAGTTCCTAGGTAAAGCTAAGGGAAGGGTTATGGTTTTCTACCAAATTCCTAATCCTATAGCTAGTCATTTCCTATGACGTCTAGGTCTTTGTGTTTTGGTTTGAGGAGAATTTTCTTCATCAAAGAACAATTAAGTCCAATTGTTCTTATAAACATCCTATCATATTGAGAAAATGTTTAAGAAGAATCTTAAACATCTTTTCAATATTGCTAGAATTGTTTTAAGTCCAAATGGATTCAATTACACAAATGAATTAATCGTCCAAGAATCTCAAGTTTTGTTATCTTGCTTCGATGAACTAGGACATTTGAATATCCTATAGGTGAAGTAACATTTCATTTAATATTCTGTTTAGGAGTTATGATAACTAAAGCTTTTGAGGGTAAATTGGTGTTCAAATGGTTTGTGATTTAGTTTAATTTCCATTAATGGGTTTAAATTTGGAATAGTGTTCAAGTTATTTTAGATTTATTTTGAATTCTTTATGTCTTTGGTGATGTTATATTTAATTCAACTTAATTTAATTTAATTTAATTTAATTTAGTTTTAATTCTATTTAATTCAATTTAATTCAATTTAGTTTGATTTGATGTTACATTAAATTAATTTGATTTGATTTAATTTTAATTTAATTTGATTTAATTTAATTTAATTTTTAATTTAATTTAATTTAATTTAATTTAATTTGATTTAATTTAATTTGTTTATTTAATTTATTTTAATTTGATTTATTTAATTTAATTTAATTTAATTTGATTTAATTTAATTTGTTTATTTAATTTATTTTAATTTAAGTTAATTCAATTCAATTTACTTAATTTAATTTAATTTTTTAATTTAATTTTATTTTTTTTTAATTTTAATTAAAATTTTAAAAGAGTTTAATAATTTAATTTTAGTTTAATGATTAAGTCTTTTAATGTTTTGAATTTGAGTTATCATTTTAATTAAGAATTGAATATTAATGAGATGATTAATTTAGGGATTTTTAAATTAAAGAATAAATCTCTTCCTAATAATATCCCTATTTTAATAATTCCAATTTTATTATTCTTCCAAATTTAATCAATTATTTAATTAAAGTTTAATCATTTTAAATTGCTTAATGGGTTTCTACCCTTTAATTATTTAAATTTCAATCATCCAAATCAAATTAGGATCAAAAATTGTACTTGCTAATTTTTTTATTAAACCTAAAGTTCTAATTAAGGATTAAGACTTTTAATTACCATTTTTTTTACCCTTTAAGCTTAATAATTTCATAACTCACTAAATTGAACTCAAATGAACTTGAAATTTTTATGTGACTTCACTCATATGTCAATAAAGACATGAGAGGAGAAAATGTGATTTTTCTGTATTTAATATATTTATATAATTATTTTTGGTAGAAAATAGAGATTTCCAAGGAAAATTTAATAACATGACCAAGGGAAAGTTTCTGTCCTTAAGAAAATTAGGGGACATTCCTAATGACCAGAGGACCACTTGGACCAATTTTGGTGATTTTTTGAATTATATTATTTTTATTATAATTATTTTAAGTTTTGGAGTGTTAATTAATTTAAAAATAAAATAAATGTTGAAAAATGAATTTTATATTTTTCAAAAATCTCTCTGATATCAAGGAAATCAGAGAAGCAAATTTTGCAATTTTCTGATTTTTCTATGATTTATTATAATTATTTTAATGAAAAAGCTAGAAAATATATTTTTTTAATTTTAAAATTACCCTAAAGCTTTAAAATTTAATATCTCACTAAATAGACCTAAGAAAAATATGGGGTTTGTTCCTAAGTGATTAAAATTCAAAAGGTGACATTTTGATGAATTTTATTATTTTTGTGATTTTTATTATTTTTTAATTATTAAAAATATTAAAATAATATTAAAAATCAACTTTTTTAGAAAATTGAAATTTTAATTTTCTTAGATTCCCCTAATATCGAGAGGCTCCAAAACCAATTTGGTGAATTTTTGAAAGGTATTTTGAAAGTTATGAATTTTTAAAGTTTAAAATGACTAAGTGGCTTAATCAACCCAATTAGTGGGGCTAACCAAGTCCAATTGATCTCAAATTTTTATGGTAGGTTCCTCTGATTCTAAAGGTCAATGGAGAATTGATTTGAAGTTAATTTAATGTATGGTTAGCTCTAATTAATTAGAGACCTATTTTGAGTGTTTAAGCCAATTAGGGTTGTTTTAAATGAACTAACTCAAAACCTATTTTTCCTAGGGTTCTCTGGTCATAAGGAACATCATCAAATTTTCCTAGAATTTATTTCACAACATGCTATTTATTAGAATTAAAATACTCAAAACAGTAACATGAATTTGAAAAATCAATAACTCTTCATAGGGTGGCCTCTCGACTTTGGAAAATTCAGGGAATGTTCCTAAATTCAGAGGCTTCAAAAGCCCTTTGGTCTCATGCCATGGTGAATTGTATACATGCATGGAGAATTAAAAGTATGCAGAGAGTAAATAAATTATAAAAAATAAAATACTTGATGAAATTAAATGATTTCTTTTCCAAATTATTCTCCTCTCGTTCACCGAGCAAGAGGGTATTTTTATTTTATTTTTCTGATTTTTCTACACAAAGTTATGAATTTTTGAAGTTTAGGGAATTAAATAAATCGAAAAAATCCCTAATTTTCTATTTATCCACGCGGCGCCGCGTCAACCTCGGCGAGCTCCGAAACGCCGCGTGGCGCGCTCCCATTCGACGCCGCCATCTGACTCAGCGCTCCCGGGGCCCGCTGTATCGTTCCGTCTTCTGATCCGACGCGATCCTGGCCGTCCGTCCGCGCGTGTATTAAATGAACGGCATCCGTTCATCGTCCCCTAGTCTCCTCACCCGAGAGCCGTCCACACTAAATCCCTAATATCTCACTCGATACTCAAAGGATTTTCATGTTCTTATGCTCTATGGATTCGTCTTGAAGAGACGAACACATCTATACTGTTATCATGCATTGAAATTAAAGCATTTGAAATGGAGAATCTCTAGAAGCTCGGGATGAAGAATTAGCTCATACCTTTGTTCAGAGAAGTGTGGCTTCAATCTGAGAGTTGTTGCACCTTCGATTGGATCCTAGCAAGCTCCAGATGAAGTCTCATGGTCTGGTGAATTGTCTAGGTTGGATTTCGACCACGCCCGATCACAAAGCTTGGAGGCCGGAGCAACCTGGGAGGCCCGGAGATGGGGCTTTTGCTGGTGGACACCTTCCCCCGGTCCGGTGAAGGTGTAGAACCAATCAATTTGGGGATTGGCTCACTCGTGGAGAAGTGTCCCGGTTTTGGGTGGAATTTCGAGTTGAGAAATTGGGTTTTGTCGATGGGGATTAGGGCAAATTGACGCCGGGGATCAACTCGCTCTAAGGGTGGAGAAGGTTTGGAACAATTTTGGCGGAGTTTCGCAAGGTTTGTGCAACTCTCCTCTCATGGCCGCGAGGGGGTCGGGTTTAAATAGAGGTGGCCGGAGAGCCTCCCGGTGGATGGCCAAGGGTTGGGATCACCTGCTCGGTCATGGGAAGAACAGCCATGGTGGCCATTGGGCATGGGGCAGCTCAGCAAGGTGGAATTCCAAAGCATGGCTCCTCCCAAGGTCTCGGCCATGGTGTTTTCTGGCGATCCAGGCGGCTGGTCGGCAGGCATGGGTCACCTTCAGTGGTCGGGGAGTCCGGGGCTTGAAGTTGGTGAAGTCAATCGGAGTTTGACATGTGTAAAGGCTTTGAATTAAAATGGAATGGAGAAGGGGTCATTTTGGCTTCAATTTGGTCAACCCATTAGTTTGGGTTGGGTGCACCTCCCCATGGCTCCGATTTTGGGCCGAGAGGATCAGTTGGGTCGCCCAAGAGAGAATGGTGTGGTCTCTATCCATGATGAGGTGGCTAAACATGGTTTAGAGTGTGTCATGGATAAGGTTAAAAAGCTTAATGAAAGATTAGGAAAGGAGCCCCTCCTTTTACCATTAATGGCATGGTCACATGCCAAACTTTCATGGCTCCATATGGCTTGTGAATGGCTCACCCTTGGCTCCATTTGGCTTGGGAAAAGCTTGGGTCAATTTCATAAAAAGGGATTTAAGAAAATTTTGATATTTTGATGGGAATTTGTATGGGGCTTGATTTGGAATTGTTTAATTGATGACTTTGAAACTTAGGGGCAATTTTGATTAAATGGATGATGAGGGGAAGTGCCATGTGGGCTTTAGATGAATTTGGGCTTTTGAATTTGAAGGAAGTGGGCTTTTAGGAAAGTTTAAGGGGAATGGGCTTTTTGATTTTAGGATGGGCATTTGGGTGAAGATTTTGTGAAGGACCTTGTCAAATAAGTGTTATAATTGGTTTAGGGATGTTCTATGAAGGGCTTGGAGTCAATTTGGTGTGATTTGGAGTTGAATTGGTTTGAATTTGGGTTTATTTGGTAAGTGGGCCTATGTAGGTCAAATTGGGCTAACTTGGGCCAATGTTGGGCTAGGGTTAAAATTGATGTAAAATTAATGTTGAGAAATATTTATGGGAGTGTTTCAAAGAGGTTTTGACTTTGGTTGGGCTTTGATTTTGGGGTTTGGGCTCATTTGGGTTAGGTTTGGGTTTAGGTCAAAAAAAGGGCCTTTTAGCTTTGGGTTGAATTTGAGTGGGGTTTGGGTCTAAATTTTGGGCAAATCATGTTAGTGTTTTATTTGTGGGAATGTTAAGGAAGATTTAGAAAAGATTTGGGGTTAATTGGAGTTGAATTGGGTGAGTTTGGGTTAGGTTTGGGTCATGGGTCCAAATTGGGCTTTAAGGCCAAAAGTGAAATTTGATCCAAATATCAATCAAATTGGACTTGAATTTGGTCTAGATTGGTGTTGGGAATGTTGAATTGAAGTTTAGAACTGAATTGGACTAGAATTTGGGTCAATTGGGTAGGTTTGGTTTGACATTGGGTTTACTTAGGGTTAAAATGGGTTAAATTGGGGGTTTTGACAAAAGTAGGGTAAATTGACAAAATTGGCCCATGGTGTAGTTGGACAAAATGAAATTGGAAATATTTGGGATTTTTTGATATTTTCTGGGAATTTTCTGAATTTTTGGATTTTTGGGTCAAGAGGGGTATTTTGGGTATTTGGAGGGTATTAGGAGGGTATTGGGAGGTATTTTTGGAATTTTTGGTATTTTTGGGTATGGATGATCAATTTGAGTGATGTGGAAATGTTTGGGAATGATTTTGGAGAATTTTGGGTGATTTGGAAATTTTGAAAAATTTGGGTAATTTCAAGGGTTTTGGGTAGGCTAAGCGGGTGTAGGGTCCCGGGGTCAAAAATTGAAAATTTAGGAAATTGAAGATCGGGTGGATGTAAGTGGAGTGAAATCATTTTGGTTGAGCCATGAAGCCATATCAAGCCCACATGAGCCATGAAGGGACTCATTTCGAGGCATTCACTATGTTGTTCCTAACCCTCTTAGCCAAGGGCTTAGGGGTTAAGGACCATCCATGTGAATCACCTACATGAGTCGGAGGTCAAGTTGGGTATGGGTGTGTTTTAGGAAGTGTGTGAAAGTGTAGTGTATAAGTGTAGTGTGTGTGTAAGTCAGCCCCTTCACTGCACAGTGCCACCTGTGGCGGCCTCTAAGGCCAAAGAGTCCTATAGGAACTCATCCTTAAACTTCCACATTTGATTTCAACCCTCTAGGTGATTAGGGGTCTACAATCAAGTTTGTGGAGTTTGCGAGGAGTTAAGAAGTGGTTTGAATTTCTAAAAGGTGGGTCCCAATTCTAGTCCCCTAAGATAGTCAAAGGAAAAGCCTAAGGCTAGATCCTAAGTACTAAAGGGAAGAAGAGAAGACCTCATCAAAAATGAGGTCAACAGGCATTTCATTACATCTATAAATATCGCCTACTCACAAACATCGATCACTATTTTTAATATAAACATTAACATCTTTAAAAATTATAAGCTAATAAAATTCAGATTGTAGAATCTTATATGCAGTTTTATCAACACAAAATGTCCCCCAATATTAGAATCATGACACTTTTGAATAATTTCACACGTTTCTTCTAATTGCACACATCTTCGAATAATCAGATCTTTTCCAAGTTTATATAAAAATGGATCATCCCAAAAATAAGTCTTAGCTTTAGATAAAAATTCCTTCCTTTGTTGGTGTGTCAAACCACAGGGTAAATGTCAATAACAATAAATTTTACAATGTCGACATACCATGGAACTCGCCACACATTTATAGTGAAAAATTTTTCATCAAGAAAATAATAATTAATTTTGACATTAATAAAGAGAGATTTTTCATTTTTAAGCTTGGAAAGATGATCATCAATTTGATTATCAGCACCATTCCAATCTACTATCTTAAAGTTCAATTCTTACACAAGAAGAATCCATCTTATCAGTCTTGGTTTAGCACCCTTCTTTTTCATTAAATATTTAATAGCATAATGGTCGGTATGTCCCACACATTTAGTTCTAAATTAAATATGATATGAAATTATCAAAAGAAAATACTATAGCTAATAACTCTTTCTGAGTGGTGGTATAATTAATTTAATCTTCATTAAGAGTTATACTAGCATTGTAGATTACTTTGAAATTTTTATCATATTTTTGTCCTAAAACAGCTCCAATAGCATAATCACTTGCATCACACATTAATTCAAAGGTTTTCCCAATCCGGTGAAACAATAACTGGTGCAATGATTAACTTTTCTCTTAATAACTCAAAAGCTCTTAGGCATTTTTTATCTAAATTAAAAATTGCATCTTTTTCCAATAATTGTCATAGAGGCTAAGCAATTTTTGAAAATCATTAATATAACGCCTATAGAATCCAACATGTCTTAGAAAACTCCTAATCTCCCTTACATTCGCTGGGCAAGGAAAATTAGCGATCACTAGAATTTTTGCATTGTCTACTTCCACACCTTTTTTTGAAATTTGATGTGCCAAAATAATTCCTCCTATTACCGTAAATTGGCATTTATCCTAATTAAGGACTAAATTTGTTTGTTCACATCGTTTGAGAACTTTAGATAAATGTTCTAAACACGATTCAAATAAAAATTCTAAACACTGAAAAATCATCCATAAAAACATCAATTCCTTTTTCAATTAAATCATAGAAAATTGCCATCATACATCTATGAAATGTAGCAAGGGCATTACATAAACCAAAGGGCATTCTTCTAAAAGCAAAAGTACCATAAGGACTGGTAAACATTATTTTCTCTTGATCCTTAGGAGCAATTTGTATATGGTGATACACAGTATATCCATCCGAATAACAAAAGTAATTATGCCCAGCTAGTCTATCCAACATTTGATCAAGAAAGAGAAGTGGAAAATGATCTTTCCTAGTGGCAAGATTTAATTTTCTATAATTAATGGATATTTGCCATCCTATAACATTTCTTATTAGTATTATTCATTCTTCTCATTAACAGTTACAGTTACTCATCATTTCTTAGGAACATAATAAATAGGACTAACCCATGCATTATCTAAAATAAGGTAGATTATTCCAGCATCTAACCACTTTAAAATATCTTTCTTAACAACTTCTTTTATAATAGGATTTACTCTCCTTTGAGGATCAGCCCTGGGTGTGCAGTTTTCTTCCATAAGGATTTTATGCATACAAATTGAAGGACTGATTCCTTTAATATCAGCAATTATTCATCCAAAGGCTTTCTTATATTGCATTAAAGTTTTAAGCAAACTCTCTTCTTCTTCAGTAGTTAATTTTGAGGAAATTATAATAGTTAAAGTTGAGGAATCACCTAAAAAGGTATATTCTAAATGTTCAGAAAGTAACTTCAATTCTAGTTCAGAAGGTTTTTCAATTAATGGACAAAAAGATTTATATTTCTTTGTCATGTCCAAAACTTCAAAACTTTCTTCAACATAAATAAAGTCTTCCTCATTAAAAGTCATCAGAATATTGTGTTTCTTCTTCTTGCTTGTGTTCCAACTTTTCTCTTTCAAATTTTTCTTCATGATTTGCTTTAAAATGACATTCACTTAAATATCTCATTACATCCATCCTGAAACATTCATCATCTTTACCTTTTGCAGGATATTTCATTGATTTTGAAATATTAAATGTCACAGTTTGATCATTGACATGCATAATTAATTCCCCTTTCTACACATCTATCATTACTCTTCTATAGCTAGAAATGGTCTCCCCAAAATAATGGGTATCTCTTTATCTTCCTTCATATCTAACAAAATGAAATCAACAGGAAAGATAAATTGTTCCACTTTTAATAAAAACATCTTCTATAACTCATTTAGGTTATGTTATCGAACGATTTACTAACTACAAAGTTACACTAGTCGGGGTTACTTCTCCTAATCCCAGACTTTTAAATATAGATAATGGCATAAGCTTAATGCTTGCTCCTAAATCATTAAGCTTTCCCATAAAATCTGTCTCGAATTGCACATGGAATTGTGAAGCTACCAGGATTCTTAAGCTTTTCTGGATGCTTATTTTAAATTATTGCACTACATTCTTCACTAAGTGCAACAGTCTCGTTATCTCAAACTTCCTTTTTTTGTGGAAAATATCTTTCATAAAATTCTTATAGCTTAGCACTTATTCTAAGGCTTCAGCAAATGGATTATTTATTGTAATTTTCTTAAGAATCTCCAAGAATTTTGAAAATTGCTTATCCAGATTTTGTTATCAAAGTCTCTGAGGAAATGGTGGTGGATGTTTTTCTAAATAAATTTTTGGTGGAGAAATAGGTCTTTCCAAACTTTTCTGAGCGTCCTCTTTTAGTTCTTCAATCTCTTTTTGAGCTCTACCTCCAAATCTCTTCCACTTCTCTATTGAACAACTTTTACTTGCTCTTTATTTTTATCTCTTGGATTTATCTTAGTATTACTAGGAAGTGTTCCTTGGGATCTAGTACTTAATGAATTGGCTATCTATCTCAATTGATTCTCAATATTTCTAATTGTAGTTCCTTGACTTTGCAATTAATTTCCCATTTTTAACACCACTTATTCTATAGACAACTTCTTCTCCTTAAATTGTGAAGCACTGTTAAAACTAGGAGGATAAGTAGGTCTATAATTATTATTCCCTATGTTGTTCCAATTCCCCAATAAATTTACTTGATTGTTCCCATGTTGTTGATTATTACCACCTTGATTATTGTTATTCCAGTTAAAGTTTGGATGGTTCTTCCAACCTGGGTTATAATAATAGGAATATGGGTTATTAGACTTGTTTATGACATTCAAAGTTTCTAATGATGTTTGAGAATCTACATATGGCCTAATGAATTTTCTTCAATCATTGAAATTGTTTAAGAAAAATTCATTCCAAATTGCTATCTTCAGAGAAATTGCAGTAACTTGATTTGCTAATATTACAAAAGCAACAGATTCATGAATATTTGCTACCTTTTTAGGATTTACCGCCTTAGAAGGCCATTAAAAATTATTTGTAGCCATTTCCTCACCTAAAGCATAAGCATCATTTAACTGTTTAGACATCAATGAACCACCAGCATCAGCATTGATAATAGATCTAAGAGATACAACTAATCCATTATAAAAAGTTTAAATTATTAACCAATCTAGTTTCGAATGATTTGGAAATTTTCTTAGGAGATCTTTAAAATGTTTGCATGCTTCACAAAAGATTCCCCTTCAAACTGGCAAAAAGATGTAATATCATTTTTAAGCTTTGCAGTCTTTTATGGTGGAAAATATTATGCAAGAAATTTTTGTGCTAAATCACCTCAAGTTTTGAGAGATCCAGGAGCTAACGAATTTAACCACATCTTAGCTTTCTCCCTTAATGAGAAAGGAAAAATTTTAAGTCTAATAGTATCATCCGAAACACCATCATAATTAAATGTATCACATAATTCTAAAAAATTTTCAAGATGTAAATTTGGATCCTCTGTTGGTGCACCCCCAAACTAGTTATTAGATACAATTTGGATAATATCAGGTTTATATTCAAATGAATTAGCAGCTATAACAGGGTTTTGAATACTCCCATGAAATTAATCTACTGTAGAGTTAGCATAATCTCTTAAAGATCTATATTTTTGATGGATTTTAGCATTTTAATTATTTTGATTTGCCATTTCATGAATATTTTTTTCTTTTTCTGTATTTTCCATTTTTTTGATTTTTCTCATAGTTCTTTCTAATTCAGAATTGAAAGGTACAAGTCCGTCAAAACCTGAACTAAGCATACACAATTATAAAACATAATGAAATAAAGATCACACAACAGAAATCATAAACAAGATAAATCAAATTGGGGGCTTTAGCATGTAACACTAAAATTCTCTAATTCTACACCCATCAAAGTATATCTCTCTATTTATTTGCACTGAACCTTACGAATTACATTCTCATCCATATAATCTCATGTGATTCATTCTGATTGTTGACGGAGACAATACTATGCCAGTTATTACATGTTCTCACAACATATTTTAACATCTTAGTTGGCCAAATCAAGAAGTAAATAAAGTGCAAGGTCTTGAATCATCACAACTTCTTCCAACATTGAAATCCTATACTTCACACAATATACTTCCATATCTTTATTACTTCATCATATTTAAGGAAAAAGATAAAGAAAACTACTCAAAATTCATGGAGAAATAACATTCACAACTTGGTTTAAAAGAAGAAATCATAGTGAAAACATAAGAAGTCTTAATTAAAAACAAAATGTAATAACAAAGATAAAGACTTATATGTAAATCCTCTCCATAATCACTCTTGAAGTTTCTTTAAAACTTTACTTTTCCTTACAATACTCGTTAGAGATTGGCACCCAACTCTGTGGACTCCAAATCTCTAATCTAATCCTAATAAAAAATAAATTAAAGTAGAAGTGGTTTAGTGGAGTAGTAGTTAGTGAAAGAACTCTCTTACTCTACTTACATACTCTATAACAACCACACTAAAACACTCTAATTTACTCTCTTACTAGACCGCTAAAACCTCTAACCACACACAAGCACACACGCACACTTCTATCTTCAAGTTTTCTTTTTAATACTTTTTCAAAAAGTTCCTTCATATATCTTCAAATTGTGTCCAATTTCAATGTATCTTACAAAAGATTCATCTATTAAAGATTATTTAGAATGAAATTTGGTGCCAATAGGAAGTTACCCACGTTATCACCAAGAGATGCCTCAAAAACCTCTTTAAAATCACATCAAAAATTAAATAACTCCTCTTCTATAACTTCCGCGCTTAAGTGCGAGGTTCTACCACTTAGCCATGGATAATCTGGCATGTAAACTTCAACTTTGGGTGCATAGCGCACAGGCCTTGCCGCGTAAGCACAGGTTTTGATGCTTAGCCGCCACAGATCATTTCTTCAATTTTTTTCATTTTTTCTCTAAATTTGATCTTTTTCACTTCTTTCATCACTTTCATCCACTTAATCATAACTACAAGAAAAATACAGAAAATACCTTCCATTAAAGTGTAATATCATCAAAAATAGGTACAAAAATGTCTATAAAAATATTATATATTTTAGATGTATCAGATATCTTAGTGAATCACATTTCAAAACAACTTATGATGAGAATTCAGAAATGAAAGAATTGAAACACAAGCAAGAAGAGGAAATAGAACATTTTAATGATTTTATTAAAGAAGATTCAATTTTTGTTTAGGAAAGTTTTGAAGATTTGGACATGACGGAAAAGACATATCTTTTTGTCAGTCAATTGAGAAACCTTATGAACTTGAATTGAAGTAAATTTTAAAAAATTTAAAAAATACCTTTTTTAGGTGATTTCTCAACTTTTCCTGTTATAAATTCCTCGAACATAACCTTAGAAGAAGAAGATTTTTATTTGAAAATTTTGAAGAGATATAAGAAATCCTTTGGATGGACAATTGCTGATATTAAAGGAATCAGTTCTTCAATTTTTATGCAAAGAATTCTAATGGAAGAAAACTGTAAACCAAGGGTTGATCCCCAAATGAGATTAAATCTCATTATGAAATAAGTTGTTAAGAAAGAGATTTTAAAGTGATTAGATGTTGGGGTTATCTATCTTATTCTGATAGTGCACGGGTTAGTCCAATACACTTTGTTCCTAAGAAAGGAGTAGTTACTGTAATTGTTAATGAACATAATGAACTAATACTAACAAACAAGTTACATGATGGAAAATATGTATTTATTATAGAAAATTAAACTTTTCCACGAAGAAAGATCATTTTCCATTACCCTTTCTGGATCAAATGATGGATAGACTAGCTAGGCATAAATACTTTTGTTTTTTCGATGAATATATTAGTTATTGACATGCCTAAAATATATACACTTTTTGCTATATAATTTTAATCATTTTTTATGATATTACATTTTAAAGGTAGAAATTTTGTATGTTTTTTGGTTTTAGGTACAAGAAATGGTGATTGGAGAAAAAGAAGCAAAAACAGTGTAATTTGGAGCAAAAATGAGCAAGAAAGCAAATTTTGGCCTAACACCTTTCAATAAGTCTTTCTATGCTTAATCTTTTTTCCACTTCTTGCATATTTTTCAATGAGATCACACTTTAAAGAAAGGTTATTTTTATGCTTATTTTGTTGGGTTATCTATTAGGAATGCAACGCAACTGAAACAGGGCGAATCAGAGCTAAAACGGAGCCAAATAGAGCAACTAGGAACCCGCGATCACGATTTTTGGACGCCGGCAACGCCCAAGTATGGCGCCGGTGGTGCTAGGAGCGGTTATTGGCGAAATACATTGAATTTGGATACTTTTTGGATGTTTTCTTCATGCACCTCCTTGGAAATTCATCCCTACACTATTTTAAACCGAACTTGAAGCCAAAAAGAGGAGAGTAGATGTTAGAAAAACGTAGAGAATGATTAGAGATTTTACAATAGAAGTAGAAATGTAGATTTCTACCTTTTTTGGAGAGATTGGAGAGGGGATTTTGAAAGACTATGTTAGGGAATGTTCTAGCAATGCATGAATCGACGTGAGACTTTGTGTGAGAGATTTTCATCTTTCTTTCAAGGGAAAAAAGCTGAGTATTGTGTTCTTCATCATCTTATATTTTTGTAAACACTTATTTTGTGGATTTGCTTTGAATTGATGTTTTTTGTTGTGTTTTCTTCGTGATTTACGATGTCTTTCTCTTACTCTTTCTTCTCATTTGGAAATAGTGGCATAAGAAGATTATGTAATTGCTTTCTTTCTACTTTTCTTTTATAATGAGTAGGATTCATGATTAGGATATTGGTATGCTTACTAAAAGATGTTTTAATTATAAATGTGATGATTTTTTCTTGCACTTCATTTACATTACAAAAAAGGCCTGTTGTAGTGTTCAAATTTGTTGTAATTGCATTGACCTGAAAGGGGAGGTGTAATTCTCAACAAAGTGGAACCACATTCAATGTCCGTGAATGAATTGTATAGTTCACGGGGATTGAGTGCAAATAAATAGAGAGATAAGGTTTTGATGGGCGTCGAATTGGAGGTATCTGGGTGACAGACTGAGATCCCCAATTTGGTCCTAAGATTAGTAACTAAACTCAAAGGTTAGCCTTCAGGTGAAGGGTGAGTGGGAGCTCCGTAGTGACAGCTGGTATCCTCCCAACCTAGCCTTAGATTTAGTTACTGAACTTAGGATATGTCAATGTTCTTTACATGCTTGAAAGAGGGGGTACTCTTTTGAGGTTAAAGAATAGGATTGCTCCTTTTTGGCACATATAATATTTAATGCATCACATTCCTAAAATTTATCCAATTCATTACATAAGAATAGTAGATTTCATTATCTCAAAATTCACCAAAACAATTTCCCCAAAAAGGGTTATCTTTAAAAGTAATATTTGCATTTAGGATTAGTTATTATCTTTACATATAATCATCTGCATTTAGGAGTAGTTGTTAAAAAAATCACTTATATCGACCTTCCAAAGTAAAGTCTGATAGTAGTAGACTAGAATTTGACTAAGGACCTTTTTACCTCGCTTCCCTGTGGGATCGATAAACTGGACTCCATTAGAGCCCTGTATTACTTGATACGATATGTATACATGCATTTGAAATTGTGACTTTACAAAATCATTATAAATATATAAATATGGGGTCATAAATTCTGGCATATAAATAAGTCGCATCAAGTTTTTGGAGCCGTTGTCGAGGAAGCTTCGGTAAGAACTTTAGGAGAATTTTAGTTAAACCTATATAACTTAGATTTGAAATTTATAGTACTATATAGTGTGTTTAATTATTGTGTTTTTATTTTCAAGAAAAAAACCCAAAATACAAAAAATATTTTTGATATCTGTCATATTAGTTAAGTCTTTAAATTTGTATGCGTAGTTCAGGAGCTGCAGACCTTGAATTTTACGACTATGATTTAGGGAGAACTTTTAGGAGGATGACGAATCAGAAAAGACTCCATGGATTTAATGTAGAAATGGTGGATCAACAATATAATCAATATTCAGATTTGGATTATAATTCTAGTAATTTTGAAAGAGTAAACCCTAAGAGAGTAATGAATTTTAAAGATGATATGCTTACTTTATTAAGTTCTCAGGTTGGTGATATTGAGAGGAAGTTAGATCAATACATAAAGAGTTATCCTCAAGGTCCCCACGTTATAAAGAAAAATTCATTTCGATAATTGATTGAGCCTAACTATTTTGAAACTGGCCCTGAGATGTACAATCCTTATTCTGATTATTGTAATCTTGGTTGGGAAGATTATTCAAACATTAACTGGAATACTAATTTTGGAGGAGAAAACCAATTTTGGGAACATAATCAATTTAATCAGATATGTGATTGGAATAATCAGGACGATTTTAGCAAAAGAATTTCTTTTCCTTATAGATTTCACTCTAGCCCACAAGATGAGGAAAAAGAATTACTATTAGAAAAGGATGTGATTCAATTGGCATGTGAGCTAGAAATTCAAGGGATGGCTATGAAGAATATATAAAACCAGTTGGAGCAGATTATAAATGCAATTAATTGTTACCACCAAGAGATTTTACCTAGTGACCCTGAGATAAACCCTAAGTAGATTAATGATGAGCAATTTAATGTTATTGAATTTGAGGATATGATTCAAATAAATGATGAGTTGAAAAAAGAAGAAAAGGAGATTGAAAGACCAACGGAAGAAATTCCAAAGGAATTAGATAGATATATAAAAAGACCACCTCAACTCTTTACTCAGTACCTAGGGGAAGAATTGGAAGATAACTTGAATCATAAGAGTAACATAGAAGAATTTGATCCAAAATCTGAATTATCTAGTGAGAATCCGATCTAAAATTCCGGAGATATTGAATTATCATATATAGATCCTTTTTTTATAAATTTTAAGGATGATATTAATATGCGAATTGCGAAAATCAATAGAAGAATATTGGATCTAGAAACAAATATGAGAAACAATGGTATGAATCAATCTGAAAAAGAAGAGCTGAATGAAAAATTACAATTTGAGAATTCTGTAGGAATCTCTGGATCTAAAAAAGATTAGGTGATTGATTGAGGATTACTTAATTGGAATTTTGATCCAGGAGGAATCATTTGTCGGGCCCGCGACGTTAAAACCAAGTGCTTTATGGGAGGCAACCTATAGTTATCAGTGTGCTTTGATTTAGTGTGATTGAGAGTCATGATAGTTAGTGTTGTATTGTGCTTGCTTTAGTGTGGATTGTTCAAGTTTGATTGTTGTTGATAGATGTTTGGATTTTTTGTTGTTTTATTTGATCTTTGTGTGTCATGAGGGAGTTGATTCCTTAACTTCTTATTATGGTTAAACTTTTATGTTCTCTTGTAGTAGTTGGATTGATTTGTCCAATATGACTTGAGTCTTACCCAGATTTAAGTTTTACAAGAGACATCATGAATTTAAACTGTAATAGATCCATCTTAATTTTGTTACTTCCTTTCTATGACTTTGATTTCATTTGGTAGGAGTCGCGAACCTATTTGATTAATAACTTGGGGATGATCTTACACTACGATTTATAATTGTTAGAGGTGCTTAATTAAAGAGATTAGATTATGCCTGAGTTTGGTGCCTAGGAACCAATACATCAGGGATAATTTTATCTTTGAGATTATAATCTATAAAATCATTTAAAAGTACCTAATTTATTAGTGTAGTGATTCCGTTAGAGATTGGAGGTAATTTAGTGAGATGTGATAAGTTAAAGGAAGAATTGTCCTCATTTACCATATGTTTGTTTATGTTTGTGTTACAACTTCATATAAGACTTGAAGAACATTTTCATATTCCCTTGTTGATACCTGCTTTGCTAATTAAAATTTTATTTAGTGAACTTCATTCTGGCAAGTTTAGTTTAGATTTACTTTCTGCTGCATATTGTTTTATCCTAATGAATACTTGTAAATGGTTTTGATAAACATTTGTGGTAAATAGAATTTCTAAATTGTTTTCTTCCTGCTTATATTTTTTGTACTGAATGCTATCTATGTTAAAAATTAAGTTTGGGGGTAGGAAGAAAAATAAAATTTTAATACGAAAATACTTCGTTTTAGTGTAATTTTATTACAAGCATGTTTTATGTTAAATTTACTTTCTCCTACAGTCATTTTATCCTGATTATGCATGAATATGAATTTGATAGGATGTTGTAGTAGTAAGTAAATTCAACCTTTACTTTTACTTCCTGTAATATTTTATGGAATTAATCGCAAAATATTTTAAAATTTAAGTTTGGGAGGAAGAAAAATATTAACTCTTATTTGTTCTCAATTATTATATTTTAAATAAATTTTAGCATAACTTTTGGCAATTGAACCTTGTTTGAGATAACTAAAACTTTTTATTTCACTTGAATATTATGGAAGGATTGGATGAAAGTTTTTAGTAATAAAGGTTAATTTTATAAGGGTAAGATATTTGGTATGAAAGAATTTGATCATAGTTAACTATTTAAAGTGAAGAAAACTGTAATTTTTAAATATTAAGAGACATAAAGTATTGTGTCTTAAGAAGAGCTTGTGACTTTATGATGAATAATAAAGCTCATGCCTAATTATAAAGTAAGGGTGTGTTTCAAGTTTGAACTTTAGAAAGAGGAGAGTGAAGTTCAAAATCATTACAGGCTCTCCAGATATATTAATCCTAATTTAAAAAAAAAGAAAAATATTTATGAGGAGATGCCTAATAAAAAATTAGCTTCACTCGAGTCACCCTAAAGGGAGAACTTGATTTCATTTATGATTTTATATTTAAAGTATTGGCCAACATTCTGATGAAGTTTGCATGAACTCCTTTTTCACATAATCTTTCAAGGCATTCTTAATGTAACAAATTATGGTTTATCTTGAAATAAATAGAAGACTAGAACCCTTAGACTTGATTGCTGAATATTCTTATACTTGTAGTGTTAACCCGAGTTACTGAATTTCTTTCTAAAAGTCTACTCAATATATTCTTTTAAATGAAAAATTTAAGTGTCTTAAAGGTGAAAAGTACATTACCTTGAGTTATATTTTTATGTAGTAAAAGTGTTACTTGAGGACAAGTAACAGTTAAGTTTGGGGGTATTTGACACACCTAAAATATATACGCTTTTTGCTATATAATTTTACTCATTTTTTTTTATGTTCCACTTCAAAAGAAGATATTTTATATGTTTTTTTTGTTTTAGGTACAAGAAATGGTGATTGGAGAAAAAGAAGCAAAAATGGTGCAATTTGGAGCAAAAACGAGCAAGAAGACAAATTTTGGCCTAACACCTTTCGATAAGTCTTTCTATGTTTAATCTCTTCTACAATTCTTGCATATTTTTGAATGAGATTACACTTTAAAGAAAGGTTGTTTTTATGCTTATTTTGTAGGGCTATCTATTAGGAACGCAACGCAACTGAAACGGGGCGAATCAGAGCTAAAACAGAGCCAAACAGAACAAAATGGTGGAGCTGTGCAGAATAGGGAGCCGACGGCGCCAGGAACCCACGACCACTATTTTTGGGCGCCGGCAGCGCCCAAGTAAGGCGCCGGCATAGCTAGGAGCGGTTATTGGCCAAATACATTTAATCTAGACTCTTTTTGGAAGGTTTCTTTATGCACGTCTTGGGAAATTCATCCCTACACTATTTTAAATCGAATTTGAAGCCAAAAAGAGGAGAGTAGAAGTTAGAAAAAACGTAGAGAATGATTAGAGATGTTACAATAGGAGTAGAAATGTAGATTTCTACCTTTTTTAGAGAGATTGGAGAGGGGATTTTGAGAGAATATGTAAGAGAATATTCTAGCATTGCATGGATCGACGGGAGACTTTGTGTGGGAGATTTTCATCTTTCATTCAAGGGAAAAAAGCTAAATATTGTGTTCTTCATCATCTTATGATTTTGTAAACACTTATTTTGTGGATTTTCTTTGAATTGAAGTTTTCGGTTGTGTTTTCTTCGTGATTTGCGATGTCTTTCTCTTACTCTTTCTTCTTCTTTAGAAATAGTGGCATAAGAAGAATATGTCATTGTTCTATTCTACTTTTCTTTTACAATAAGTAGGATTCCTGATTAGGATATTGGGATGCTTGCTAAAAGATGTTTTAATTATAAATGTGATGGTTTTTACTTGCACTTCATTTACATTACAATAAAGGCTTGTTGTAGTATTAAAATTTGTTGCAATTGCATTGACCTGAAAGAGGAGGTGTAATTCTCAACAAAGTGGAACCATATTCAATGTCCGTGAATGAATTGCATAGTTCATGGGGATTGGGTGCAAATAAATAGGGAAATATTGTTTTGATGGGCGTCGAATTGGAGGTTTCAGGGTGACAAGCTCAGATCCCCAATTTTGTCCTAAGATTAGTAACTAAACTCGAAGGTTAGCATTGAGGTGAAGGGTGAGTGGGAGCTCCGTAGTGACAGCCAGTATCCTCCCAGCCTAGCCTTAGATTTAGTGACTGAACTTAGGATATGTCAATGTTCTTTACATGCTTGAAAGAGGGGGTACACTTTTGAGGGTAAAGAATATGATTGCTCCTATTTGGCACATACAATATTTAATGCATCACATTCCTAAACTTAATCCAATTAATTACATAGGAATAGTAGATTTTATTATCTCAAAATTCACCAAACCAATTTCCCTAAAAAGGGTTATCTTTAGAAGTAATATTTACATTTAGGAGTAGTTATTATCCTTACATATAATCATCTGCATTTAAGAGTAGTTGTTATAATATTGACCTTCCAAACTAAAGTCTGATAGTAGTAGACGAGAATTTGACTAAGTACCTTTTTACTTCACTTCCCTGTGGGATCGATAAACGGGGCTCTATTAGAGCCCTGTATTATTTGATATGATACGTATACTTGCATTTGAAATTGTGACTTTACAAAATCATTATTAATATATAAATCTGGAGTCATAAATTCTTGCATATATATAAGTTGCATCAGTTATCACCAAATATAAATTTCTCTAGAGGATAAAGAGAAAACAACATTACCATTCTTTATAGTACATGTGTTTTTAGAATAATGCTCTTTGGTTTATGTAATGCCCCTGCTACATTTCAAAGATGTATGATGACTATTTTTTATCATTTAATTAAAAAAGGAATTGAAGTTTTTATGGATTATTTTTCGGTCTTTAGAACTTCAATTGAATCGTGTTTATAACATTTATCACGAGTTCTTAAATGCTGTGAAGAAACAAATTTACTCCTTAATTAGTGAAATGTCAGTTTAAGGTAGCAGGAGGAATTATTTTCAAACATCACATTTCAGAGAAAGGTATATAAGTAGATCTTCTAAAGTTCAAGTGATCGCTAATTTACCTCATCCAACTAATGTGAGGGAAATTAGAAGTATTTAAGACAAGCTAGACTCTACAGGTGATATATTAAAGATTTTTTAAAAATTGCAAAGTCACTATGTCATTTGCTTGAGAAAGACGTGATTTTTAGTTTTGATAAGATTTCCAAAAAGCATTGAACTTTTAAAAGATAAAATAATTATTGCACCAGTTAATGTTTCACCAGATTGGTAAAAACCATTTTAATTAGTCTACGATGCAAGTTGTTATGCTATTGAAGCTGTTTTGGGACAAAAATATGATAAAATTTTCAAAGTAATTTACTATGCTAGTAAAACTATTAATGAAGCTCAAATTAATTATACCACAACTGAAAAAGAGTTATTAGCAATAGTATTTTCCTTTGATAAATTCATATCATAATTAATAGAAAATAAATGTGTGGTGCATACAAATCATTCTATTATTAAGTATTTAATGAAAAAGAATGATGCAAAACCAATACTAATAAGTTAGATTCTTCTTTTGCTAGAATTTGACTTTGAAATAATAGATAGAAAGGGAACTGATAATCAAATTGTTGATCATCTTTCCACGCTTGACTTTAAGAAATCACTTTGTTCTGAAGGAGAAATTAATGAACATTTTCCAGATGAAAGGTTGTTTAATATTAATGAATGGAGTATTCCATGGTATGCAGACATTATGAACTTTATTATTGGTAACATTTTACTTAATGGTCTGACACACCAATAAAAGAGGAAATTTTTATTTGAAGCTAAAGCTTGTTTTTGGGATAACCCATTTCTATATAAACAGAGGAAAGATCTGATTATTTGAAGATTTGTTCCTTTAGAAGAGACTTTTGAAATTATCCAAAAATATCATGATTCTAATTTTGGGGGACATTTTGGTGTTGATAAAACATCATACAAAATCTTACAATCTAGATTTTATTGGCCTATTGTCTTTTATTATGTTAATGCTTTTATTAAAAATTGTGATCGATGTAAATGTGTAGGTAATATTTCTAGAAGAAATGAGATGCCCTCAATTGTATTTTGGAATTTGAAATTTTTGACATTTGGGGATTAGATTTCATGGGACCATTTAAACCATATTTCCAAAATTTATAGATATTGTTAGAGTAGTCTATGCGTCGAAATGGATATAAGCTATTGCTTTACCTCCATGTGATGCTCAAAGTGTGGCAAAGTTCTTAAAAATGGATATATTTTGTAGGTTTGGAATGCCGACATAATCATAACTGATGGGGAAAGTCATTTAAAAAATGGGATATTGAAAATTGTTGACGAAATATTGTATCAATCATTAAATTTTTACTATTTATCATCCTCAAAAAAGTGGTTTGGCTGAAGTATCTAATCAAGAAATCAAAAGAATTTTGGAAAAATCTATAAATCCATCAAAAATGGATTGGTCAGTTAAACTTGATTTTGCTTTGTTGCCTTATAGGGCTGTATATAGAACTCCTATAAGAATGTCACCATTCAGGTTAATTTATGGGAAAGCTTGTCATTTATCAGTGGAACATAGGCATAAAGTTTGTTGGGCTATTAAGGAATTTAATTTTAATTTTAAGTATGTTGGTAAAAAGAGATTATTGCAATTAAATGAGCTAGAAGAGATAAGGAATGAGTCTTATGATAATGCTAAGATTTATAAAGATAAGATGAAAAAATGGCCTGATCGAAATATTTTGACTAGAAATATTGAGCCAGGACTACAAACTTGTTTTATAATGCAAGATTGAGATTATTTTCAGGCAAACTTAAGTTCAGGTGGATGGGCACACTTATTATGATAATAGTTTATCCTTATGGAGATGTGGATACCAAAGATCCTAAAATCCTAAAAACTTTCAAAGTGAATGAGCATAGGCTGAAACCCTTTTTCTCTGGGAATCGACTAAAGTGAATGATGTTTTGATGTTTGGTCACCCAAAATAAACACTGCGTACATCGGGTTGACGACGTAAACCCAAGCACTCTGTGAGAGGCAACCCATAGTTATCGGTGTGCTTTTCTTTTGAATCTTAAGTTGTTGTGTTTTTTTTTAGAGAAATATGGTAGTATTTTGAACTTTGGGTCATAAATTTAAGACTTTGAATGATGACTTAGATGTGTTAGAATGAGTATTAGGACGTTAAGCTGACCTCTGCTAAAATAAGCACTGGCGCCTAAGCGCCCAAATTTGGCGCTTAAGCACCAAAGTTATAAAAACGTGCCTATAAGATGTTCTAGAAGAATTAAACATGAAAAAGTGGTCTTGAACATCATTTGGTGGTTTTTAGACGTGGGAAGTGGGTATATGCTCTACTAAAGTTTATAAATAGCGTGGAAATGAGGAGAGAATTTGCCCTTTTCAAAATTTTTATTCTTAGGTCTAAGAGAAGAGAGATTTGAGTCATAAGAAGTGTTAAGATAGCAAAGATGTCCTCTTGGAAGAATGAATTTAAGAAGAAGGTGGAAGCCTTTAAAGTGTGCAAAAGTTATATAATGGATTCCTAGCCGTTAGTATTGAAGTTATAGCTGAGAAGATTGCAAAATTTGAGGTTGATGTGGCTTCAATTATGGAAAAAGTAAATGAAACTAATGCACATTTAGTCCATATTGGTTGGCAACTCAAAATTAAATTCAGTCATTCAAGTTATATTGAAGAAGCTGACAAGGCGAAGTATCTGTAAAACAAATTGATTGAAGAAGATTCTATCAGAGTTCTTCATCATCCTCTGTTTTATTAAATCTATGTGCCAAATGCTTCAGAAGGAACAAATGAAGGCCAGGGTTATGTTCCACCTAATGGAGAATGGAATTAATATCTATGTTTAGTTTGTTTGCTTGTTTGTGTGTATTTGTTTATTTTAAGTGTTTATGTAAGTTTGATTTATATTGTGATGAACTTAGAGGTTATCTCATCCAAAACTTTTTGGAATGGAGATTAGATATGTGATGTGTGTTTGTATTTGTTAAATATGTTAATGAATGTGTTTTATTTGTGTGAAAATATTTGTGTTATTGTGATTGAATCAAAGTTGTGAACCGTTGAGAACTTTTTAGAAAGAAGAGATAAAGAGGGGAAGAAAATTCTTATTATGATTTATTAAAATGATGTGAGGGTGGTTGACTTTGGAAGATGTGCATTTGAATCAAAATTTGGATATATCAAAATTTGAGCACTGGAGCCTAAATTCCAATACCACACGCCTATGAGAGGGGAAACCCAAGAGCATAGCGCCTTAGCGCCGAACCTATCGCGCTTATGCACCGGTTCGTAAATACCGGTTAATGACGGTTTTAAGTACTGAAAACCACCATTTTGTCCTCATTTTATCTTCTCCTTTGGTGCAATTTTTTTAAATTTTCAAAATTTATGAACTCAGATTTATATATATATATTGATTTAGTTTTCTATTGAGTCACACAATTAAACGCAAGTATACATATCATTCAAGTAATACAGAGCTCTAATGGCATCCTGGTTATCAATTTCAAGAGGAGGAATTAATTTTATAATGTAACACAGAAAGCACTTTACGAATCACAACACAATTTCAAGTAATTACTAATAATAAAAGAGCAACAAAAGTTGTAGTTACTAATTCTACCAAAGTACGTTCTAACTTTCTAGCAAGTTAACTAAATAAGACTAAATTTATAACAAAAGTTAAATTATAAGAAATAATCTTCCTCCTCTCCAATAATAATGTGAATGATTTAATGACATAGATCAGTGATGCAAATGTATTGTGCCAAATAGAAACATTCTTATTCTTTACACTCTTCCTAGTGCATAAAGAACATTGGGTAATCCTAAGTTCAGTCCCTAAATCCGTGGTTAGGCTGGGAGGATACTGACTCTTACTCCAGAGCTTTCACTTCCCTGCTCCTGAAGGCTAACTCTCGCTTTGGTTTCCAAACCCTAGGACCAAATTGGGCATTTCAGCCTGTCACTATAAAATCTCCAATTCTATACCCATCAAAAATATATCTCCCTATTTATTTGCACTCAACCCCCATGAACTACGTCACTCATTCATGGACATTAAATATGACCTTCACTTTTGTTATGGAACTCATAATCCATTCGGACCATATGTTTCCCAACAAATTTTAACAATTTAATTGACCAGATCAAAAAGTAAATGAAGTACGAAGTGAAAAGGTCATAAAAAATTCTCCATAATAAATTAGCACATCATTTCCATATCAGAACATCAACACATCACATGAAAAGGAGGAAGATAAAGAAATCTAATGAAGATTCATGAGGAAAAGATGACAAAAGATAGATTTTTTTTATAAAAGCAATGTCATACAAACAGAGTAAAGAAAAGAGAACTTATCTCAAACTCTTCCCCAAGCGAATCTCAAAGAATTCCTTTGAATCCTCTTCTTTCTTCAAAATAACACAATTCTTTATTTAGATGGGTATGGAAGAAGAAATCTCTCACTTTTCTTCTCCTCCTACACTCCTTAAAAGAGAACACACACAAACCTAATATGGACTCTCTACACTAAAACAATGAAAAGACACACTCACTCCTCACTCCCTCACACTAAAGACTCTCTCCCCCTCTCTGAACTTAGCTCCAAAATAGTTTAAATTCAGCCATAACTAATTTCCCAAGAGTTTTCTATAGCATGCCTCCAAAATCTGGCCAAATACACTGAATATAGTTTAAAATAAGGATAGGGCGCAGTCCGACACATGATAGGGCACCGTCCTGCGCTATTTTCCATTTTCTAGCCAGAACTCTCGATAAATTGGAGTGGTCCGGTGCTGGTAACTGTCGGCATATTTTTAGGTTGAGTATTTTTTTTTAGAAAAGAGGTAGCCTACAGAATTTGTCGGCGAATTTTAGATTTTTAAATTTAATTTAAATATATACATATGGTTTAGAAAGTAGTATTTGATTTTGAAAATAATTTTAAGTTTGAAAATTTTAAGATATGAAATCAAACTGATCTCACATCCCAAATAGTTTATATAAACAAGCACCGCACCACAAATCGTATATCTATCATGAAGAATAGACACACTACTTGATGATGGGGCTCTGTTAAATAAACTAGAAGATTTGTGACATCCATTTGGTCTGCGAACCAACTTTATAAGCTGAAAAGTTCCCCTGCTTAATATAAAGAAATTAAGCAGGGTTTATATTACATGGGTTCCTAAAGTTCCCTATAAGGGCAAGCCCCTATAGTTAATTACATCTTAAATGACGAGAATCACTTAAGAAAACTCTCGATAATGATCAGTGGTTATGCTCTCAAGAATTTCAAAGTTTAATGTTTTCAAACAATTGGATTTTGGAAATTTCAAAAGGGATTAGCTCAAATTTTGAATAGATTATTTTAAGAGTCCACAGGAAGAGAAGTAGGAGAAGCTGAGGTTCCAAGAAGAATCCTGGCAACTTCCCAAACTATCCTATAGTTTGGTTTTAATTTGAGAATTTATTTAATGTTTTAATCCTGCCAACTTTAATTAATTACGACTTATATTTGTAAATTAAGATATGAGGGTTTATGTCGTACTAAACGAATACCTCAGAGTCCTAAGACCGGTTAGGGCTTAATTTACATAATATGATTATGCAAATGCCTGACAAAAAGTTAAGGATTTATGTTGCACTAGGCAAACTACCTCGAAGTCCTATGGCTTGGTTATTTAATTCTAAGAAAGTTTTGCTGAAGTACATCCGAGTTTTGCTGATGACGATGGCTGTGCTGACCACCATGCTCTGAGCTCCTCGTTGTTGCAGAGGTTTAGTTTTAGAAGGTGAAAATCAGGAGATGAGAGAAGTGTTTTGGTTTAGAAATCTTAAAATCCAAATATTTTTAATATTTTAATTAAAACAAATCTTAATGTTGTTTAAACAGAACCGATTAAGATCCCACGGTTCCGTCATCCCGGCACCGTTATTTTCATTGAATTCACTTAGTCCAGATGAATTTGCTAAACTTAACTGAATGAGTTCCACACTTTCATTTAGACCGTAAGAAATCCCATTAGCAACACGTGGGTTACATCATCCGAGGTATTCCCGATCATTCAACGACACGTTTTAATTTAGTTGCAATTGTAGTTTTGCTGTTCTGTTTGAGATTAAATTTTGAGTTGTTTTATATTTTGGAAAGTTCAGGCAGTGAATTTTATCTTGTGGTGACTTTTGATTTAGTTTTGATTTCAGTATTGTGGCTATCCTAAAGGTTTTAATTTTCATGCAACAATCTTGTTTAAAATGCAAGAAAAAGTAAAGTGATGTGCATGTAAGTAAATTGCAATAAAATAAAAGCATACCAGGAGGGTTTTCCCGTCATCCTGCACTTAAAACACATATTAAGGCATTTAAATATTTATAACAAGTACCTAGGTAAAGCTAAGGGACAGGTTTTGGTTGTCTATCAGGACCCTAGTCCTATTGCTAGTCATCTCCTATGACGTCTAGGTTCTTGTATTTTGTTTATGGATGATTTTCTTCATCAAAGAACAATTAAATTCAATTGTTCTTCTAAAACATCCCGTCATATTGAGGAAGTGCTTAGGACGAGTCCTAAACATCTTTTCAATACTTCCTAGATTATTTTGAGTCCAAGTAAATTTAGTTGAAGAGGTGAATTAATCATCCAGGAGTTTAGTTAAGCTTTGTCTCTTGCTCAGTGAACTTGGGTATTTGATTACCTGATGAATGAAGTGACATCTCACTTAATACCCTATTTTAGAGTTATAATAATTAAAGCCTTTAAGGGCAAGTTGGTTTATTGAGAATTTTAATCATTCTTAATTTGAAGTTTTAGTTAATGGTTTAAAGTGATTTAGTTTAATTATGAGGTTTTAATTAATAATTTTAAGTTTGGAATAGTGTTCAAATTATTTTTGGTTTAAATCTTTATACTTTAGGTAAACCTAATATTTTAATTTTTTTTACTTTTATTATTGAATGATGTTAACTTAATTTAATCTAAATTTGATTTAATTTAATTTAATTTAATTTAATTTAAATTTTTTTAATTTAGCTTAACTTAATTGTTAAAATGTGAATTTAATTTAATTTTAATTTTAATTTAATTTTTACTTAATTTAATTTAATTTAATTTAATTTAATTATTTTTTATTAAACTATTTAATATTTTGAACTTTTTCTTTAGTTTAAGGGTTATTTATTTTTTTAAATTTTTAATTTACTTAGTTTGGATTAGCATTTTAATCTTAATTAAAAGTTAAATATTATTGAAGTGATTTATTTAGGGATTTTTTATTAAAGGATTAATATCCTCTCAAATTATATCCTTATTTTTAATAATTCAAATTTTTATTAATCATCCAAAAATTTAAATTGTTTAAATAATTAAAGTTTCATTTTGGTTTATTAAAAGTGATTAATGGGTTCCTACCCTCTTAATTTCCCAAAGTTTCAATCATCCAAGAAAGCTAAGATCAAATATTTTACCCTCTATTTTAATTAAACCTAAAGTTTTAATTAAGGGTTAAAATCTTTAATTACCTTTATGCCCTTTTGTGCTTATTTATTTTATAACTCATTAAATTGAGCTCAAATGAATTTGAAATTCTTATGTCACCTCACTCACATGTCAATTAAGACATTACAGGAGAAAATGTGATTTTTTTAATTTAATTTATTTATATAATTATTTTTAATGAAAAATAAGGGATTTCAAGGAAAATTCAACAACATGACCAGAGTAAGGTTTCTATCCTTAAGAAAATAATGAGATGTTCCTATTAACTAGAGGACCACTTTGAACAATTTTGGTGATTTTTTAATTATATTTTATTTATTATAATTATTTTGATTTTTGGAGTGTTAATTAATTATAAAATAAAATTAAAGTTGAAAAATGGATTTTGTACTTTTCTTAAATCTCTCTGACCTCATGGAGTTCAAAGAAATAAATTGTATATCTTTCTGATTTTTCTTTGATTTATTAGAATTAATTTGGTAGAAATGTTGAAAAATACATTTTTTTAATATTGAAAATTGTTTTAAGGCTTTAAAATTCAATAACTTAACCTAGAGACTTGGGAAAAATAATTGGTTTGTTTCTAAGTGATTAGGAGTCAAAATATGACATTTTTGTGATTTTTATTATTTTATTGTTTTTTATTATTTTTTTAATTTTTAAAATATTAAAGTATGGTAAAAAAATAAAGATTTTTAGAAAATTATAATTTTAATTTTTATAGAGTCCACAAATATCAGAGAAGTCCCAAAATCAATTTGGTGAATTTTTGAAATGTATTTTTGGAGTTATGAAATTTTAAAGTTTAATTTTGACCATGTGACTTAATTAGTCCAATTAGTGGGGTTAATCATTTCAAACTGATTTCAAATTTTTATGATAGGTTCTTTGTATCCTAAAGATTAGTGGAGAGTTTATTTCAAGTTATTTTGATGTGTAGTTAATCCTAATTAATTAAAATTCTATTTTAAGGTTTTGGCCAAATTAGAGTTTTTCTGATTGAAATAAATCATGAAATAATTTTCTAATGCTTCTCTGGTCAAAAGGAACATACTCTAATTTTTCTAGATTTTTCTAAGCAACATGGTAATTTTTATAATTATTATAGGAAGACTGAAGCATAATATTGAAAAATAGATATCTCATCATGGAAATCTTTCCTGACTTTGAAAAAATCAAGAAAGATCAACCATTATGCATAGATTAACATATAAAAATTTCAAGTTATGGTGAAGCTCCTACAGGCATGAAGAATTAAAATATTGAAAACACTATTTAATTAATTAAAAATAAAATATGCATTAAATAAAAATAAAATTACTTTCACATTATTCTCCTCGTTTTCATGAGCAAGAAGGTATTTTTATTTTATTTTTTGGAGTTTTTTAGGCAAAGTTATGATTTTATGAAGTTTTGTGTCAAAAATAAATCCAAAAAATCCATTTCCCGCTCAATCCACGTTTTGCTCTCCTATTGGCCAGCGTGGTTCTGTATGGTGCCTGTTCACGGATGAAGATTCGTCTGACTACATCAAGGCCGTCCGTCAGATACATGCTTGATCGGACGGCTGCTGCTCCTCTCTCCTAGTGCTATTCACCCAAAACCGTCCACCTTCAAACCTTGATATCTCACTCGTTTCTCAACAAAATTGAATGAATTTTTTTTTAAATGATTGTCTAATCGAGTAGCACACATCTATACAGTGATGATATACTTGAAGCATGTAAATATTTACTGAAAATTAAAAGATGCTCGGTTGGAGGAGAAAAAATTTGATACCTTCATCCAAGAGGTGAGGCCTCAATTGGAAATGGTTTGATTGAGCTAAGGAATGTTTGAAAAAGCTTTGGGAACAAGTTGGCAGGGTCGGGTCTCCCCAAGGTAAATCTTGCATCTCTTCCTCTTGTCCATGGAGGTGGGGTTTAAATAAGGAAGGTTATGCTGGAGCTTTGGGTGGCCGTGGGGGTTGATTAGTGGGTTCAAAATATGTGTTTAGGTGGAGGGGAGGTCAGAGTTTGATTTTGGTGCAATCAATTTGGGATTGCCATGTGTAAAGTCAAGGATTTAAATGGCATGGGTGTAAGGAGCATTTTTGGTCCAATTTGGGTCAATTCATGGTTTTATCTTGGTTCACTCACCAAGGCTTGATTTGGGCTGATGTGAGATCATTTGTGTCAGCCTCACATGTGTGGTGAAGTCCCCATCCAAGGTGACGTGGCCAATTTTGGTTAAAGTGTATCATTGATGAGGTTAAAAAAGGTTTAGTGAAGGCTTAGGAAAGGCTCCCCTCTTCTTGCCATAAGTGGCATGGTGAGGTGGAAAGGGCTCCCCATGGCTTGCATATGGCTAATCATTGGCTCCATGGCTTCATTTGGCTTGCTCATGGCTTGAGAAAAGGTTGGCTCACTTTCATGGAAAAGGGTTATTTGGAATTTTGAAAACTTTGGATTTCGTTGATGGGATTTGTCATGATGCTACAAATAGGTTGATTTCATGATGGTTTAATGCTTTGGTGAAATAGGATTATCAAAGTAATGATGAAGAAAAGGTTTCGTGTGGGCTTGGGGATGGATTTTGGGCTTTTGAATTTGATGGAAAGTGGGCTTTTAAAGGCTTTATGGAAGTGGGCTTTTAAGTTTGAAAACAAATTGGTGGATGGAGATTTTGTGAAATATTAGGCTAAAAAATGTTGGGTTTAGTTTAGGAGTGTGGCATTAGTGATTTGGATAAGGTTTGGTATCATTTGGAATAGAAATAGGTTTAATTTGGACCTTTTTGGTAATGGGGCCCAAAATGGGTCAAATTGGGCTAACTTGGGCTATCTTGGGTTAATATTGGTTTAAGGTTGGATTTGATGTAAAATTAATGTTGAGAAATGTTTAGGGGAGTGTTATAAAGAGTTTTCAACTTTATTTAGGCTTTGATTTTGGGATATGGGCCTATTTGGGTTAGGTTTGGGTTTAGGCCAATTTAGGGGATTTAGGCTTTAAATTGAAATTGGATCCAAATGTTAATCAAGTTGGGCTTGTATTTGGTCTAGATTTATATTAGGGATATGTAATTGAAGTTTAGAATTAAATTGGACCAAAATTAAGGTCAATTGGGGTGGTTTGGTTTGACATTGGGCTCACTTTAGGTTTAAAATGGGTCAAATTAGGGGTTTTAGTAAAAGTGGGTTAAATTGACAAAATTGGCTTATGGTGTAGTTGAACAAAATAAAATTGGGAATATTTGGGATTTTATGGAATTTCTTGGGAATTTTCTGATTTTTTGGATTTTTGGGCTAAGAAGGGCATTTTGTGTATTTTTGGAAATTTGGGGGTACTTTTGGAAACTTTGGTATATTTGGCTAAGGGTGATCAATTTGAATGGTGAGGAAATGTTTAGGATTGGTTTTGAGGAATTTTGGGTAATTTGGGAAATTTTGGAAATTTTGGATATTTTCAAGGGCATTTGGTAGGTTTAGTGGGTGTAGGGCCCCGGGGGTCAAAAATTGAAATTTTGGAAAAATGAAGATTGATTGAATGTGAGTAGAATGGAATCATTTTTGTTAAGCCATAAAGCCATATCAAGCCCATAAGAGACATTCATAGGACTCATTTGAGACATTCACTATGTTGTTCCTAACCCTCTTAGCCAAGGGCCTAGGGTTTAAGGTCCATCCATATGAATTACCTACATGAGTCAGGAAGTCAAATTAGGTATGAATGGTTTTAGGATTTGGAATGTGTGTGAAAGTGTAATGTGTGCATGTGAACCCTCACCAGACCAGGCCACCCTGGGTAGTCCTAAGGCCAAAGAGTCTTATACGGAACTCATCTTTTAAACCTCCACATTTGATCTTAACCCTCCAAGTGACTTAGGGGTTTACAATCAAAATTATGGGGTTTACAGAGAGTTTAGAGGTGTTTAAATTTCTAAGTGGTGGGTCCCATTTCTATTCCTCTAAATAGTCAAAGGGAAAGCCTAAGACTAGATCCTAAGTACTAAGGATAGAGAAGAGAGAAGAGAAAAGACCTCATCAAAAATGAGGTCAACAGTGACATCATTGTTTAGCGCTAATTCAATAAAATGCATGTTGATCCATTTTGCTCCAAATTTTGTTCCTTTGCTTCCTTTTGCTCTGAATGCCTAAAATCATTGTACCTGCATGAAATCATAAAAAATACATTTCTTTAAAGTGCAATATCATCAATAATAGGTATGAAATGGACATTAAAAAGCTATCAAATTTTCAGTGGATCAAGATCCCCCAAACTTAACTATTACCTTGTCCTCAAGTAATTTAGTTAATACATAAAATAATGATCCACTGCAATGAACTTTTTTTTCTAGAATATTGTAATATTGAGTTAGATAAATACAATAGTAAAATTTTTTGAAAGATTTTTGAATAATTCAAGAAAATTCTGCAGGTGTAAGGCTATCTAGTAATCAAGTCTAAGAGTTCTACCCTTCTATTCATTTCAAAAATGACTGTAGATTGTCCTATTAAGGAACTTAAGAGGATTATATGAAAGAATATTTATGAGAACATTACTAGAAAAGATGCTAATCCATACATATAAGTTCAAGAAAGTAATTAAGTTCTTCCCTTTAGGTAGGTCCAAGTGAAGCCAATTATTTATTAAGCATCTCCTCAAACTTCTCTTCACCTTTCCTTTGCTTTTTCTTCTTTTTCTCTTTTCTCTTTTTCTTTTACTTTTGCTTTTTGCTTTTACAAGTGAGGATTATTATATCTGAATAGCCTATAATAATTTTGAAATTCTCCCTTCTCCCCCTAAATTTGAAACTTACCACAATCATTTACCTTATAGGCATTTCTTTAGCTTATTATTGATTCATTATAGAGTCTCAATGCTTTCCTTTCAAATAAAGTTTTAGGATTCATAATATTTCAAACATACGTTTTTTCTTACTTTCAATAGTTGACTATAGTCCTATTCTCTTATACCAAATATCTTAGCCTACAAAACTACTTTTCATTACTAAATACTTTCATTCTAGCCCACTAAAGTACTTAAATAAAATTAAAATATAATTATCTGAAATTGAGCTCTATCACAAGAAATCATGTTAATAATTTTGAAAATACTTTTAAATGAGAACAACTAATAGTCAATTATTTCCCTCCTCCAAACTTAAATTTTTGAATATCAATAAGATTAGCATAGGTAGAAAGAAAAGATCTAAACATATATGTAATTTATACCTCAATATGTTGAGCTTTTCATAAGCTTTGAGTTTAAGTAGATGTTCTTCATAAAATAGAACAAAATGCCTGAAATAATAAAGAGCATTTCTACACACAAATCTAGGTTAGAGATTTGCAAGGGAGGAAGTTTGAAATCTTAAAACATAAAACATCAACTAAACACATAAAACATTAACATCCAATGGTTACAATTACATATTAAACTAATATATTAAATATAATCACATCACATCTATCACAATTCAACATAAAGTTAACAATAAAAACATCTAAATGCAAATTACATTAAAAATACATATCGAAGTCTCAAGTACATCACAAATACATTAATAAATACAAAATGCAATGAAAATAAAAATACTAAACTACCAATCATCATCTGCAAGAGTTCCGTCATCATCAGGTTTGTCAGGCTGGTATGTAGTGTACTCAGGGTATGTAGGGAATACTGCACTAGTGTCTTCCCTATGGAATCTCATCTATGCGTCATGATAAGTTATATCATATTCTCGCCACCGCACTCGATAATCATCATTTATCCTATTCCTTTCTTCTAGTCCCTCTACTTTGGTGTTCAACTTCTCTAACTGATCCATAACATCATGTAGATGGTCTCTTCTGACTAAAAGAAGATACATCAGCTTTCTTACTCTATTTCCAACCTACATGGGCTTCATAGGAGTTCAGATTTAGTTTACTTATTGGCTTCAGGAGGTGGACTACCTCATCATTTTTTTTATTTGCTACACATGACTGAATACAGAAGGCGTGAATCAGGCTGAGGTGTCCTAGTCCACATGTAGTCCGTCCTTTTGAATTTGTCAAAATACTTTTATGAATGATAGCCCCAATATTGATATTCTTCTTGTTATAAAAACAATAATTCAGAACAACTATATCTACAGTAACCTTGCTGTGATGGCTGGTAGGCATAAGTCTTGCAAAAATTAAATAATGCAAGACTTTTGATACAGGATTCAATGTAAAAAGGGGGAAGTTAATTTTTTTCTTATGTTTAATCTTCCATTTCCCTTTTCCATCAGTCAAATGTTTCATAACCATATCCAATTCTTCATTAGTAACAGGAAAATTTTCATATTCACGTAAGAATGGTTCTCTCAGAATAGTATAAATTAGCATAAAATTCTCTTATAATCCCCAGCATCGCTTCAGCGGTAAAATAGTAGAAAATTTTCCATTGATGATTTGCAATCAATTCTTCAATCACACCTCCCAGATTTCAAAGGCTTTTCTTGAATACACTTCTTATTACTAAGAAATGTAATAAAGCAGGAATAAGCCTTGAAATTCACAAATTTACTCTCATCATAATCAAATTTTCTCTTCCCTTTCTCCGTTCTTGGAGCCATTTTTCTAAAAATATCAAATTTATCCAAATAAATTTCAAAATTGCAATGTAATAGACTCCAAAGTAAATTTAAATAGATAAGAAATACAACACCATGGAAATCTCCAAATTTTCTCTAGAAACCTCAAAATTGAAATCTTCCTATTATAGGAGATTTCCACGGTCAAACTTGAAAAGAATTTAGTTTAAAGAGAAGCGTATACCAAGAGAAGATGAATTCTAAACCTTTCCAGCCACAAAATCGCTTCAAATCCAAATGCAAGTGAGCCATAGGTGTGAAAATCGGTCTTGGTTGGAGGTAGAAGACGATGGTTTGGGCAAAACTGGTGGGTCCCAGGGTTTAGTCATAAAATTTCAGGGTTTAAGGCCTTTTTTATGGTCAGACGCGGTCCAGCACTGGTGATATTACCGTTCGGCACAATTTTCATTTCAATAGGCCAAACTTTCTATCTTTTGGTCTGTCCGGCGCTGGTAGTTGCGCTGTTCAGTGCTAGTTCAAAAACTGGGTTTCAATTTTCTTTTCAAGCTCACACCAACATCTAATTAGTCCATTTCAACAATGAATAACGTACTAAAGCCATGGCAAATAATATTTTTTAACATAAACAACACAAAACATCACTTTGATCGATAAAATCCAAATTACAAACACATATAAATAACACTAAACACTACACATTATCAAGCCATAAAATACTAAAATTCAGCGTTGATCACAACCACAACACACTAACACTGAAAACTAAACAAGAAAGCAAGTTCAAATGTAACATTCAAGCAAAGCAAAGTAATTAATCATTTAAAACACATAAACACATAAAAACAATAATTAAGTCCCTATTCTTTCTCAGAACTATTATCAAATCTTATACCTCCAATTGATTGAACGTGAACGAATAGATTTTAGAATGGACGAAACGGGAATTCTTCAGTTGAACCCTCCTCAATCTAACCCTTTCTTCTCATCAAACATATCAAACTTCATTAAAGGTACCCTGAATGATCAAAGTGTTCCTTCATTCTCAGATCCAAGTGATCAAAGAAGTCTGATAAACTATTGAGTGCATTCATCAAGTGTTGCATTTCTTTCTTCAATTTCTTAATTTTCTTCAAAATGATCTGTGAACTTTTAGGAAAGTAAGGAGGAATATGTGTTGAACTCTGAGATGGTTGATCTTCAATTATACTCATGTCATTCATATCATCAACAGTCTTGTTACTATGATCATCCGTTTGGTCTATAAGCTTCCAAGGTAGAGTAATCTTTTCCAATTTTCATATGGCACTTGTGATTGATTACAAAGGAGAAAAATGGTGGAAGGATGTACAAGCCCATACTTTAATCGGTGTACGATCAATCCTAAAAAAGATTTAACAATTATAGAACCAACATCAATAGGCATCCTCAATTGAATACAATAGTTCAAAATAACACATTCATTGGTTACTTTATTGATTTTCATAATTGGGAGTACTTTTGCACCTATAAAATAATGTAAGTGCTTCGACGTAGGATTTAACAGTGTGGTCGAAAAACTCACATACCTACTATCTCTCATCTCCCAATCTTCACATTCATCCATAAAAAAATCTGTATAAATCATTCATGTTGTTATTCATTGGGGAAAAGTTTGAATAGTGGTAGATCGACACATTCTCAATCATATATAAATCATTAATCTTTGTAAGAGTAAATGTGACAACCTACCTCGCACATAGACTGATCATTGGTTGATTCCATGAAGATTTGCATAAAATTCTTTCACAACTGAGATGACTACGACAGTAGTAGTATAAAATAACACCTCCCAATGTCTCTGAATAATGATGATGGCGACGGGAGGTCATGATCGTTAAAGTCGTGAATGTGGGGTTGCCGTCAATTTTTAATGTCATGTCAATGTCAAGGAGTCGTAACTCTGTTTAATATTGCCTTAATCTTATTTCTATAAATCCTATAAAGGAATTAAGAAATTTAGGGCTAATAGAAAATTGTAGAAAAAGGATGTTTATTATAATCTTTATAAAAGAAGATTTTAGAATGTCATATCCTAAAATTTCCATATGAGGAAAATCACGAAGTTTTAACCAGTGATTTCTAAATGTGATATCTATCGTGGGTTCTTCTAATTCCCCTATAGAAGTAAGCTCCTATAGTTAATTATATCTTAAGCAATTTATAATTGTCTAAGAAAACTTCTGATTAATGTTGATCACTTGTTTTCTGAAAAATTTTTGTTTTTAAGGAAAGATGTACCCACTATCAATCCTAGATATCATTTTGTCATGTCAATTTTATATCATTTTCTTTTTTTTGTTCATCCTTTTTGTTTTAATTTCTGTTATTTTAGTGGCTATACTGAAAGTTTTGGTTTTGTTTTGGTTTTGTCTTTGTTGTGTTTTGCTTTGTGAATATCATTATTTTTGATGTAATTGTTTTTCATCTAATTTCCAGATTATCGACCTGCAAAATAGAGTTAGCACACCCTATAACATGCAAAGGAAATCTAAACGAAACTTATCTTCATCCTGCAAAGAAAACATTATCAGAATTAATGTTATAAAAATGTTCATTGTCTCATAATTTGTAGGATATCCATGTAAGCTTCAAAATGTTGAATTAGGATGTCTTGAATGTTGGTTTATGTCAATTTATGTTGATTTAGATTTTATTTTAGGTTTTTTAAGTTGATTTATGTTTGATGTCGAGTTAAGTTTGATATGGATCAAACATAAGTTTTGACTTGAATTCAAACTTAGTTTAAACCTAAATTTTGAGTTCAAGTCCATTTGGAAAGTTGGATTCAATGTAGATTCAAAACTTAAGTTAAAATTTAAAGTTAGAATCAATGTAGATTGAATCTAATTAACTTGAGTTCATGTCTATTTGAACTTAAGTTAAAATTTAAAGTTCGATTCAATGTAGATTGAATCTAATTAACTTGAGTTCATGTCTGTTTAAACTTAAGTTAAAATTTAGGTTTAATTAAAATAGGCCTAATTAAGTTTTAAGCCTTGTTTAAATAGTACTTAAAGGTTAATTAAGTCTAAATAGATTAGACTTAATTAAAATTATAGACCATCTAAGTCCTTTTTAGGTAAGGCATAAGGGTTAATTAATTCTAATTTAATTTAACTGGGATTTGAGATTATTTGGGTTTGATTTGAGTAAGGTTTAAACATTAAATCTAGTATGTTGGACTTAACTTAATTAAACCTTAGTTAATTAAGTCTAATATGGTAGACTTAATTATAGTTTTAGTTTAATTAAACCTTAGTTGGTTAAGGTTTAATAGTTTAATTAAGTCTAATGTTATAGAATTAGTTATAGTTTAGGTTTGATTAAACCTTAGTTAATTAAGGTTTAATGGTTTAATTAAGTCTAATAAGGTAGACTTAATTATGGTTTAATTTTGATTAAACCTTAGTCGATTAAGGTTTAACTGTTTAATTAATTCTAATGTGTTAAACTTAATAATGGTTTAAGTTTGATTAAACCTTAGTTGATTAAGGTCTAATAGTTTAACTAAGTCTAATGTGGTGGAATTAATTATGATTTAAGTTTGATTAAACCTTCGTTAATTAAGGTTTAATGGATTAATTAAGCCTAATGTGGTAGACTTAATTATGGTTTAGGTTTGATTAAACCTTGGTTGGTTAAGGTTAAATAGTTTAATTAAGTTTAATGTGGTAGACTTAATTATGGTTTAAGTTTGATTAAACCTTAGTTGGTTAAGGTTTAATTGTTTAATTAATTCTAATGTGGTAGACTTAATTAGAGTTTAATTTTGATTAAACCTTAGTTAATTAAGGTATAATGGTTTAATTAATTCTAATGTGGTAGACTTAATTATGGCTTAGGTTTGATTAAACTTTAGTTGGTTAAGGTTTAATGGTTTAATTAAGTCTAATGTGGTAGACTTAATTATGGTTTAAGTTTGATTAAACCTTAGTTGGTTAAGGTTTAATAGTTTAATTAAATCTAATGTGATAGACTTAATTATAGTTTAGGTTTGATTAAACCTTAGTTAATTAAAGTATAATGGTTTAATTAAGTTTAATGTGGTAAACTTAAGTATGGTTTAAGTTTGTTTAAACCTTAGTTGATTATTGTTTAATGGTTTAGTTAAGTCTAATGTGGTAGACTTAAGACTTAATTAGAGTTTAAGTTTGATTAAACCTTAGTTGATTAAGGTTTAATGGTTTAATTAAGTCTAATGTGGTAGACTTAATTATGGTTTAAGTTTAATTAAACTTGGTTTATTAAGGTTTAATGATTTAATTAAGTCTAATGAGGTAGACTTAATTAGAGTTTAATTTTGATTAAACCTTGGTTGATTAAGGTTTAATGGTTTAATTAAGTCTAATGTGGCATACTTAATTATGGTCTATGTTTGATTAAACCTTGGTTAATTAAGGTTTAATGGTTTAATTAAGCCTAATGTGATAGACTTAATTATGGTTTAGGTTTGATTAAACCTTGGTTGGTTAAGGTTAAGTATTTTAATTAATCCTAATGTGGTAGACTAAATTATGGTTTAAGTTGGATTAAACCTTAGTTGATTAAGGTCTAATGGTTTAATTAAGACTAATGTGGTATATTTGATTAGAGTTTAAGTTTGATTAAACCTTTGTTGATTAAGGTTTAATGGTTTAATTAAGTCTAATGTGGTAGACTTAATTATGGTTTAGGATTGATTAAACCTTAGTTGGTTAAGGTTTAATGGTTTAATTAAGTCTAATGTGGTAGACTTAATTATGGTTTAAGTTTGATTATACCTTAGTTGGTTAAGGTTTAATAGTTTAATTAAGTCTAATGTGATAGACTTAATTATAGTTTAAATATGATTAAACCTTAGTTAAGTAAGGTTTAATGGTTTAATTAAGTCCAATGTGGTAGACTTAATTATGGATTAAGTTTGATTAAACCTTAGTTGATTAAGCTTTAATGGTTTTATTAAGTCTAATGTGGTAGACTTAATTATGGTTTAAGTTTCATTAATCCTTAGTTGATTATGGTTTAATGGTTTAATTAAATCTAATGTGGTAGACTTAATTATGGTTTAAGTTTGATTAAACCTTGGTTGAATAAGGTTTAATAGTTTAATTAAGTCTAATGTGGTAGACTTAATTATGGTTTAAATCTAATTATTAGGTTCAAGTTAGGTTGAACCTAGACATAAGGCTAACTTAAGTTCAATATGAGTTGAACTCAAGTTTGATTTGGGTTTGAGTTAAGTTAAGTTCAAGTTAGATTGAACATAGACTTCGTGTTAATTAAGTTCAATGTGGGTTAAACTCAAGTTTAATTTGTGTTTGAGTTAAATTAGGTTCAGGTTAGTTTGAACCTAGACATAGGGTTAACTTAAGTTCAAGTTGGGTTGAACTCAAGTTATATTTGGGTTTGAGTTAAGTTAAGTTCAAGTTAGATTGAACCTAGACTTAAGATTAACTTAAGTTCAATATGGGTTGAACTCAAGTTTGATTTGTGTATAATTTAAGTTAGGTTCAGGTTAGTTTAAATCTAGACTTAAAGTTAACTTAAGTTCAATATGGGTTGAACTTAAGTTTAATTTATTTTTTAGTTTTGTTAGGTTCAGGTTAGTTTGAACCTAGACTTAGGGTTAACTTAAGTTTAATATGGGTTGAACTCAAATTTTATTTGTGTTTAATTTAAGTTTGAGTTATTTTAAGACTGATTGTTCTTAATTAGCGTTGGTTTAGGCTTAACTGAACCTAATTTGGTTAAGGTTTAATTGATTAAAAAGACTTAATATGAGTTAAGTCTAATTGATTAAGGTTAAGTAAACCTAATTTGTGTAAGTTTTAATTGATTAATTAGACTAATATGGGTTAAGTCTAATTATCTAAGGTTAATTAAACCTAATTTGGGTAAGGTTTAATTTATTAATTAGACATAATATGGGCTAAGTCAAATTGTTTAAGGTTAATTAAACCTAGTTTGGTTAAGGTTTAATTGATTAATTAGACTTAAGACGGGTTGAGTCTAATTGGTTTTGGATTAATTAAACCTAATTTGGTTAAGGTTTAATTGATTAATTAGACTTAATATGGGTTCAGTCTAATTGATTAAGGTTAATTAAACCTATTTTGGGTAAGGTTTAATTGATCAATTAGACTTAATATGGGTTAAGTCTAATTGTTTAAGGTTAATTAAACCTAATTTTGATAAGGTTTAATTGATCAATTAAACTTAATATGGGTTAAGTCTAATTGTTTAAGGTTAATTAAACCTAATATGGGTAAGGTTTAATTGATTAATTAGACTTAATATGATTTAAGTCTAATTGGTTAAGGTTAATTAAACCTAATATGGGTAAGGTTTAATTGATTAATTAGACTTAATATGGGTTAAGTCTAATTGTTCAAGGCTATTTAAACCTAATTTGGATAAGGTTAAATTGATTAATTAAAGTTAATATGGGTTAAGTCTAATTGGTTAAGGTTAATTAAACCTAATTTGGGTAAGGTTTAATTTATTAATTAGACTTAATATGGGTTAACTCTAATCGATTAAGGTTAATTAAACCTAATTTGGGTAATGTTTAATTGATATTTGATTAAGCCTAATTTAGTTAAGACATAATAATTTAATTAGGTTTAAAGGATTAGACCTAATTAAATTTTAATTTTGTTTTAATCCAGATTTAATTAATGTTTAATAGGTTTAATTAAGCCTAATAATGTCTTAAACTTAATTAAAGTTTTATTTTGTATTAATCCTAATGTAATTAAGGTTTAAAGAGTTAATTAGGTTTAACATGTCTTTAAACCTAATTAATGTTTAATTTTGTATTAAACCTAATGTGATTAAGGTTTAATGAGTTAATTAAGTTTAACTTTTCCTTAAACTTAATTAATATTTGATTTTTGTATTAAACCTAATATGATTAAGGTTTAATAAGTTAATTAGGTTTAATTTGTCTTTAAGCCTAATTAAAATTTTGTTTTGTATTAATCCTAATGTGATTAAGGTTTAATGATTTATTTAGGTTTAATTTGTATTTAAACCTAATTAAAGTTTGATTTTTGTATTAAACCTAATATGATTAAGGTTTAATGAGTTAATTAGGTTTAATTTGTCTTTAAACCTAATTAAAATTTAGTTTTGTATTAAACCTAATGTGATTAATGTTTAATGAGTTAATTAGTTTTAACTTGTCTCTAAACCTATTTAATGTTTTATTTGAATTCATTTGAGTTTATACTTATCATAGGCTTAGTCCATTATGAAATGGGTTAAGTAAATGAAGAAAAGAGTCTTGAAATATTAATTTATAATTTATAAATCTTAACCCTATTTTAAAATGTCTTTTAAGATTGATTTAATGGCTTAAGAATTATTGTTTTAGGATTATTGTCTGTCACCCTAAAATTCTTAAAAAATTTTTAATTTTAATTTTATAATTATTTTTGAAAATAATTTTAAAGTGTCATGAAAATTGGAAATTCATATCCTAGAGAGCTATCCTAACCTTAGAAAATAAGTAGATGTGTTTAAGGACTTAATGGTTCTTCCCTAAAATTTTCATATTTTTCTAATTTGTAAATAATTTTTAATAATTAGTTTACTTCAGTGAGTATTTAATAATTTAAATATTAAATACATAGAATAAAATTATGATTTTAATTTCATAATTTTCTTCTCTTCAAGAGCTTTCCAGAGGTATTTTTACTTTATTTTTAGGAGGTCTGTACAAAAAGATATGATTTTTCAATTTGTTTAAGGTAAATTTGAATTAACCTTAGCCCAGAATAACAACGGCGCGTCGTGTGTCCTTGCACGATCGAAGATGCGGGACGATCCGCTGCGCTGATTCGAACACTGAACACCGCATGGTTTGATCTGGGCCACCCTTCCAAAACATGGGATCGGGCGGTCATGGATTAATCCAGATAATTTAGAAAATTCTTGAACTGTCCAACTTCTAGGGTCAATTTCTCACTCATTTCTCAATGGAATTGAGTGATCTATGAATCTATAGAATCATCTAGAAATGTAGATCACATCTATACGGTGATCATAATCTTCTAGGCTAGTTTAGTCCATGATTTTCTAATTATATGAATTATTTTGGATAAAAAAACATACCTTGGCCACAATAGTCTTAAGCTTGATCAGACTTGTTGGTCAGCTTCTAGTACTCACAAAAAAGTTCTTTGTCACTTCAATTTGGATTTATAGCTAGCCTCGGTATGTAATTTTGGCAAAGTGGCTTGATTTGGGTTCAATTTGGGTTTTAGCCAAATTTGCTCGATTGCTCTGATCTTATGGCTTGATTTTGGCTAGAATAGGTTGGTGTGATCCTTATCAAGATTTTTTGTGTTGGAAGCTAAGGGATTTGGGCAGTCTATAGGTCTCTAGGAATTTTTTTCTCTCCTCTTCATGGTTTCGGGTAGTGGCTTTTTATAGCCATGGGTGTTGTCATCTCATCCATAAGTGTTTTGGCTATGGATAAGTCTTAGGCTGGTTAGGCTTATGGTGACTCAAAGGGCTAAGGCCTCCATCATCCACCACCTCACTTAAAGATTCATGGGGAGATGACACATACCCCTTTAATTTCTTTAATTTTCCCATTTTTGATTTATGAGATCACCATATGAGGTAATGGTGATCTATGCTCTCTCGTTCCCCTTTTGGTGAAGATGTGAGGTGTTAGATGATTCACCAAAGGTTCTCTTAGGGTTGCATGAGGAGGTGACGCATCATTTTTTTCATAATGATGAAGGCATCATCACATGTGTTTACCATGGTTAAACATGGCACCTGATGGGTCATCAATGGGTTATTTCATTTTTAATGGATTTATGGGTTGTGTCTAACTCATATGAGGTCATGTGTGATGTCATAAAGGAGATTTGGAATTTTTGGAAAACCATAATGTCATAGGTTAAAATTCCATTTAATACCCCTTTCTTAATTTAATTTTCATTTTAATTAATTATGTCATTAATTAAAATATTGGAAATTATTTCATTAATCAATTATTAATTGGAAATAATTCCAAATCAATTATTTGATTAATTTTCATGTCATTATTATTTAAAATTGGATTTTGTCTCATTTCATGACTTTTTATTTTAATTTTCATTTTAATTAATTATGTCGTTAATTAAAATATGGAAATAAAATTATTGCTCAATTAATTAATCAAAAATTAATTTTGGAATTAATTATTTGATTAATTCAATTATTTTTAATTAATTTGTGCATTTTATCATTTTTACAACTTTTAATTTAATTTTTCATTTTATTTAATCATGTCATTAATTAAAATTTTAAAAATTAAATCATTAGTCAATTAATTAATCAAAACAATTTTTAAATTAATTATTTGATTAATTTTGTTATTTTTATTTCATTTTGCTACAATTTGTCATTTTATGACTTTTAATTTAATTTTCATTTTAATTAATTATGTCATTAATCAATTAAAATATTAAAAGTTAAATTATTAGTCAATTTAATTAATTAAATAATTTTGAATTTAATTATTTGATTAATTTTGTCATTTTTGGGTCTTAAACAGGTCATTGGGTTAATAATTGGTTGTTTAGTCAAAAATTGACCATTTTGACCAAAGTTGACTTTTTAGGTCATGGGTTGACCTGTTGAATCAATAGGGTTGGTCATTGGTCAGGATTGACCACTTTGACCAATGTTGACTTTTTAGGTCATGGGTTGACCTGTTGAGTCAATAGGGTTGGTCATTGGGTCAGGATTGACCATTTTGACCAAAGTTGACTTTTTAGGTCATCGGGTGACCTGTGAGTCAATAGGGTTGGTCATTGGATAAGGATTGACCATTTTAACCAAAGTTGACTTTTTAGGTCCTAGGTTGACCTGTTGAGTCAATAGGGTTTGTAATTGGGTTGGGATTGAACATTTTGACTAAAGTTGACTTTTTAGGTCATGGGTTGACCTGTTGAGTCAATAGGGTTGGTCCTTGGGTCAGGATTGACCATTTTGACCAAAGTTGACTTTTTAGATCATGGGTTGACCTGTTGAATCAATAGGGTTAGACATTGGGTCAGGATTGACCATTTTGACCAAAGTTAACTTTTAAGGTCATGGGTTGACCTATCACAAAAAAATGAGGTCAACAAAAGGGCCCCCAATATGTGTGGAACACTGCATAAGTATGTCGCACATATTGGCGCTGACTGAAATGGTCTGAAGGAGTGGGTTCATATCGTCCCTAAGGAATGTCAGATGTCTCACATGTCAGTTCTGAGAAGGAACATCATGCAATTTATGTCCTTTCTAAAAGGAATATGAATATAATGTCTTTCTGTGTCTGGAAAAGGACTTATATCCAATAACTGGAAAGAGAAAATGAATGTTATATTCCATTTCTTGGTATGTAAAATGTCGATGTCTAGTTAGAGGAATACCATAATTTTTGTGTCAGGAAAAGAACTTACATCCAATAACAGAGAGAGAAAATGGATGTTATATTCCATTTCTTGAAATGTTAATGACGATATTTAGTTAGAGCAATGTCATAATTTTTGTGTCAGGAAAAGGACTTACATCCAATAACTGGAGAGATAAAATGGATGTCATATTCGATTTCTTGAAATGTCAATGTGGATATTTAGTTAGAGGAATTTCATAATTTCTGTGTCAGGAAAAGGACTTACATCCAATAACTGGAGAGAGAAAATGGATGTCATATTCCATTTCTCGAAATGTCAATGTCGATATTTAGTTAGAGGAATGTAATAATTTTCGTATCAGGAAAAAGACTTACATCCAATAACTGAGAGAGAAGATGGATGTCATATTCAATTTCTCGAAATGTTAATGTCAATGTCTTGTTAGAGGATTGCCTTAATTTCCGTGTCAGGAAAAGGACTTACATCTAATAACCGGAGAGAGAAAATGGATGTCATATTCCATTTCTCGAAATGTCAATGTCGATGTTTAGTTAGACGAATGCCATAATTTCTGTGTCAGGAAAATGACTTATATTCAATAATTGGAGAGAAAAAATGGATGTCGTATTCAATTTCTTGAAATGTCAATGTCGATGTTTAGTTAGAGGAATGCCATAATTTCCATGTCAGGAAAAGGACTTACATCCAATAACTGGAGAGAGAAAATGAATGTCATATTCCATTTCTCGAAATGTCGATATTTAGTTAGAGGAATACCATGATTTTTGTGTCAGGAAAATGACTTACATTCAATAACCGGAGAGAGAAAATGGATGTAACATTTTAGACTTTTTATGTTAAGGGATGACTCTTATAAATATTTGTTTAATTGCGAAGTAGATATCACAAAACATAAAATTCAAGATTCGTATCACAAAGATGGTTTGAAGAAAAGATTTTTTTTTATCCCAGTTTATAAATAAGTCTTCATTCATTTTTTTTCTTTTATGTAGCGTAATATTTCATTAGGAAACGACCATTGATTGGAGGCAAGATTCTTTCTCCTTGACAATACACCAGTTGGTAAGATCCTCTGGAATATGTCTTTTCAATTACATATGGGCCCTCCCATATTGATTCAAATTTGCCACCTATCTTTCGATGAGATAGTATAGGTCTTCGAAGAACTAAAACTAATTCACTAAATCGAAAGGTTCTGGGATGAACTAATTTAGCATGGGCCCGTATCATTTTTGCTTGATACAGTTTGAGATTTTACTGAGCTTGTAGACATTTACCTTCTAAACTCTCAAGTTCTTAGAGTCGTAATCTGACATTTTCTTCTTCAGTTATTTTATTTGTTATCGCAACTCTGAGAGAAGGGATTTGGACTTTGAGTGCTAAAATAGCCTCAAAACAATATACCAAAGCAAACGGTGTTGATAATGTTGGTGTTCGATATGTAGTTCTATTAGACCATAAAGCTTCTATTAATCATTCATGCCACTGTCTTGGGCTGTTGATTAATGTCTTTTTCAAAATTTGAACCAATGTTTTATTGAAGGCTTCAGCTAAACCATTGGCTTTAGGATAATAGAATATGGAATACCTCCAGTCTATCCCATGTCTTTGGATAAATGTATTCATTTTTGTATTTTTAAAGGCCAATCCATTGCCTGATATGACCCTTCAAGGAATTCCAAATCTATAAACAATATGTGTCTTAAAGAAATAAAGGACTTGCTCTGCCTTGACTTCTCTAAGTGGTATTGCTTCTGGCCATTTGGATAAATAATCAGTGGCTGCCAGAATAAATCGATGACCTTTAGATGATGGAGGATCTATAGGGCCCACTATGTCGGTGCCCCCACATTCAAACGGCCAAGATGCAATAGTTGGGTGTAAGACATTTGGCGACTGGTGTAAAACAACTCCATGTATTTGACATTGATGACATTTCTTTGCAATGTTAAGACAGACAGTCATCATTGTCGTCCAATAATATCCCATTCTTTTTATTTTCATTTTTATTTTAGGTCCATATTGGTGTGCACCACATAAACCTGAATGGACCTCCTTAATAATCTCTTGAGCTTCAACTTAGTTTAAGCACCTTAACCACATTTGGTCAAAAGATCTTTAATATAGGACATCATTCATTAGAGCATATGATAATGCTCTTTGTTTAATTTGAGTGGCAATGGAAGTGTTTTTCAAGCAACCTTCCGATTTGTAAATATTGAATAATTGGTTGTTGCCAATCATCCTTTTCGTCACTTATTGTCACTATCATGTTTTTACCAATTTTATGTAGATTATCCATTCAATTTAAGAAAGAACTTGTCATCCTTTTACAGAAATTGATATGTCATCTTCTTCTGGAAAAGCAAACTCTTTTGCAAGTTTTGCCAAAGTATCTTCTAAAGAATTATCTCGTCTCGGGATTAAGAAAATAGTCACATCAAGAATTTGTTGAAGCAGCTTCAGAGTGTAACAAGAATACTGTTCAAGTCGAGGTTTCAGAGTCCTATATTTGCCAGTGATTTGATTGATAATCAACTGAGAATCTCCATAGATGTCAATATTTTTAATTTCCATTAGTATTGTCAATTATAGACTGGTTATAAGCGCTTCATACTCGAATTCATTATTTGTGCATGGTTCGGTTAGATGATAACAAAAAAGGCATCATCGATTTGTCTGGAGTGATGAAAATTAATCCTACTCTAGCTTTGCCTAGTATAATTGTCTGTTTGTCTTTTTCTTTTCGTGCAGATGATGCTCCATCAAAGTAAAGTTCCCATCGTTGCACATTGGAACTTTTTATTTCTGATATTTTTTCATCAGGTATATCATCATTGAGAGGTGATCCAGTTTGAATTTGGTGTACTGCTAAGAAATCTGCCAAGATTTGTCCTTTAACAGCATGTAATGGTACAAATGTTATGTCGAATTGAAGTAATATCATTGCCCATCTTGCTAATCATCTAGAAAGTGTCAGCCATGTCATTAAATATTGTAGTGGATTAACTCTTGAAATAAGAGTTACTTTATGAGAAAGCATATAGTGCCTCAGTTTTTGAACTGCAAAAATCAAGGCTAAATAATGTTTCTCAATTGCCGGGTATTTTATTTCTGTTGGAACCAGACAACTACTTAAATAGTATAACGCATTTTCTTTTCCCTCGTCATTTACTTGTGCCAATAATGCTCCAAGGGAATTGTCCAATGCTGCGATGTAAAGGATTAGAGATCTTCCTACTACATAGGCTGCTAAAACAGATGGGGTTGTCAGTTATTGTTTAATATTTTCATAGGAGTGTTGGCATTTTTCATCCCACACAAATTTAGTATCTTTTCTGGTTAGGGCAGTAAAAGGCTGACACCTATCTGACATATTGGAAATAAAACATCGTATATATGCTAATTTTCCTTGAAATGATCTCATTTGAGTTAGATTTTTAGGAGGAGGCATATTTAGGATAGGTTCAATTTTGAGAGGATCAATTTCTATCCCACGATGTCGAACTACAAATCCTAAAAATTATCCAGAAGTGACACCAAAAGCGACTTTAAAAAATTCATTTTAATATTGTATTGTCGTAGTCGTTCAAAGACAATTCTCAAATCGTTTATATGATCATCATTTTTTTTACTATTGAAAACCAAATCGTCACATAACATTCCACTTGATTGTGTATTAATTCATTAAAAATTCGTGTCATGGCTCTTTGATAAGTTGCACCAGCATTCCTTAGTTTAAAGGGCATAACCTCATTACAATATATCCCTATAGGTTGTTGACCTCACTTTTGGTTGAGGTCTAGTTTCTCTATAGATCGCCTATGGTCTAGCCATAGGACTTCCTAGTGACTTTTCTTAGAAGACTAGCAATGGAATCCTCCCCATAGAAATTCAAACTTTTCGTACTTCACTTAAATCTTCATGTGCTTAAGGCCTAACCTCCAGCTTTGGGAGGAAGAGACCAAGCATAAGAAAGTCTAAGTGGAATCCCTATAGGTGACTAAGACTTAGGATTAGCCCTTGAAAAGCCTATGTCAGACACTGACATTCACATTTACACATTACATTCTACACGCATATCCTAAATCAAATACATTTCACTTCGACCTTCGGACCCTTTGGAAACTCATGTGAGTTGTCCCACTAGCCCCAAGCCTATGGCCAAAAGAGCTAAGATCGCCACATAGAGGACCAAAGGAGGCTTTCCTTAGCCTGTAACCCATCCAAAATGATCCCATACTTTATGGTCTGACAATAGCTCACTTTTAACAAAATTTCAATTTTTACCCCGAAATTACCAAATCACCCGTGAAAAGGGACCCAAAACCCAAAATTCCATAGAGTAACCCAGGGTACCCGAAAATTGTTCTGGAGCATTCCTCTCGTCGAACTGAGAAGTTTAAATATAAACATGCCATACTTTTGAGCTACCGGTGGACCCCTCACAACTTAAATAGTCGCTACTTGAACAACATTCCAGGCTCCGTAAAACCCTCCGCAATGGTCAGAAATGCCCCCGGACATTGCCGTTCAACTCCAAATTCAATTTTGAACCACTTTGGACCTTTAAATAACACTTTTGACAAAATTCCCAAAAAACCTTGAAATTTCCAAAATTCCAGACAAATCCCAAAAAAAATTCCCAAAAATTCACAAAATATTTCGACATTCCATACTTTCCCAAAACTGACATCTAAATTTGGATTTGATCGGCGACGAGTCAAAATATCGGGTTGATTCGAATTTGACACTTTTTTACCAATTTAAAGACGAACTTACCCAAACAACCTCGGATTCGCATACCGACTGCATCGTTGCGTCCTGAACGTCGAAATTACTTGGGAAGCATATATAACTCACTATATTTTGAGGCACAACGAAATCAGCTCGACATTAGCATGATTTTACTTAAAACTCGCGTTTTCAGCTCTTAAATCAAATTCTGACTCAAACCCAAGCCTAGCCTAGGTTCGGCCGAAGCCTACCCGACCCCCCTCTCTTCAATTCATGAAAACTAGCCGAGCCCCCTCTCCCTTTGTCGCGATTTTGCCCTGGTCGAACCCCTCTCCATGCATTTTGGCGATTTTACTCCTTGCCCTAGCCGAACCCTCCTCTTCTTTCCCCAAGTGTGGCATGACCTCTTTTCACCTTGTAAAATCTGTCATGCGAGCATCTTCTGGCCTAAGTCACATCCATGGCAGCCCCTTTCACTTCTATTGTTCTTGGTCACTTTTTCATGGCTTTTATTTTCATTTCCATCATCACTAAGATGGGTAAGAGGCTTCACCTTCTTTGGACCTTTGGGTATTACCCATGAGAAAGTTTAGGGCTTCTTCTTCCTTCTCCCATAGCTATAAGATGGCCATCTTTCTTAGTTTTTATGGATGGCCGAATTTTATAGGAAGGAAGGAGAGGGCTACCATTTGCTTGTTTGATCCAACATTAAGGTGAAATTTTCATTTTATTTTATGCTTAGGCTAGGTTTCTTGCCTTATGATTGTGATGCTTGGTTTAATCCTTGAAGAATTGCACCTCTTTCTTGCCTTACATGTTGCCTAATTGTTTGGGGAAAGAGTTTCATGATGGTTTAAATCTAATGTGATTAGTTATTTGGCGATTCCGACATTGCCGGAGTCACCTCTTTGCCTCTTTTTGGCTTGGCCGAAATCTCCATGAGGGGAGGATGGAATTTTGCTTTGCCTTATGTGATGTTTAAATGGCTTTATTTGTTGTTCTTTGGTAGCCAAAGGCATGTCTACTTTTTAAAAAAATTTGATGCACTTCTTATGGAAAGTTTGAAGCTTTGCTCTCTTCTCTTCTAAACTTGTTATGTTTCATGTAGAAGTTTAAAGTGGCATACTTTGCTTTGTACTCTTTTAAAACTAGCATGTTTCATGTAAAGATTTTAAAGTTTGGCATGCTCTACCCCTTTTAAAGTTGGCATATTTCATGAAGTGGCTTTGTATGGCATGCTCATCCTCCTTTAGATTTAATACATTTCATATGAAGGCTTTTAAAATGCTTCGCCCCATTCTCTCTTAACTTGGTATGCTTCATATTGAAGTTCAAAAAGGGCATGTTTACTTTTTGAGCTTGATGCATATCATAAGAAAGCCTTTAAAGTTGTTTTGCTCTATTCTCCTGTAACTTGATATGATTCATATGAAGGCCTTTTTTTAATGTTTGGAATACTATATTTCTCTTTAAGCCTAGTATGTTCTACATGAATGTTTTAAAATTTGGCTTGTTCATTCTTTTGAGCCTTAGTGTATTTCATAAGATGAATATTTAGAGAGGGAAAAGAAAAAGAAAAAAGAGGGAGAGAAATGAAAAAAAAGTGGAAGGAAATGGAAAAAATGAGAGAGTGAAGAAAGAAGTATTTGAGAGGGTCAAGTCTTATTTACTTTGCCTCAAAAGAGAATGCTAGTGTTTAACTTTTTTCCATGTTATTTACATACTTGGAGGTTTGGAAGGCATGCTAAAGTCTCTTTAAATTTGAAAAAGAACATTTTATTGTGGCTTGTTCTATCTCATTCTATCGTTCACTATGACACATATGAAAAGTTTGGTGCTTGTGGGAGAAAGATTTGGAGAAAAGAGGGGGAGTGCTTGTCATGACTTAGTTATACTCATCTATCTACTCTATTCTCTAAACCCTTCATTACCTACATGTTGATGTTGGCCTTGGTAAGGGAAAGTTCATGCTTAACATGTTCCAAATTTCAAATTGCTCATGAGATATTTAAGCGCTTTCTTGCATCTTTGTTTGACTAAAAAAAAATTCAAGTTTGAGGGTTTATTGGAAAGTTTGTTTGCTCTTTTTGGAGAGCCAAAGTTTATGCATTAAAATTTAAAGCATTTCTTGTTTCATGTGCAAGTTGGAAATGAAATTGGCTTAGTGACCCATTCTTGTAATTTTCGGATTTGGAAATCTACACACATACAACTTTCAAATTTGAAGTCATATGGGCTTGTTTCTCACTTATTCCAACATGTATTCACATATACATCACTTAAGCTTCAATTTCACATACTTTTCATCTCATTCAATACATGAAAATGATTTAATAAAATACTTGTAATTTTCGGATTTGGAAATGTACACACATACAACTCCCAAATTTGAAGTTATGAGAGCTTTTTGTTCACTTATTTCAACATATATTCACATGTATAACATCAAGGCTATGTTTTCCTACATGTTTTACCCAATTCCATGTGTTTGGAGTGCTTTGCATTGGTTGGATTGTACATGAAAAAATTTGGTAAAAATACTTGCAATTTTCGGATTTGTAAGTGACCTTGCTTGAAACACTCATGAATAAGGTCATATATGTTGGTTTATCACATATTTCACTAGTCTTTCATATACATAACATATAGGCTTTGTCTTTACACATTCTCCACCTCATCCCATGAATACAAAATTGAGTTTACATCATGTGTGCTGATCCACTTTAAAATCACCAATTTTTCTGTCATATTTATGATTAAATTCTTAAGGATATTATGCTTTAATGAAAGGTATTTTTATGTTTTTGGATGTAGGTGATAAAAAAGAGTTCAAGAAGGAAAAAAGAGCAAAAAGGATGAAAAATGGAGCTAAAAGAGCAAAGTTGTCGAAATTGTAGGAGCCAAAATCTGGCACCTAAGCACGAGTTCAATACAGACGCAGACAAGATTTTTGACGACTTTGGGCAGTTATTTTGACAATGTTAAGCGGTTAATAAAGCTTCTAGAAGACTGGAAGTTACTCCTAATAAATATGACGTGTGATACAATGCATTTGGACGCAGGGAAACGGTTTTAATCACGAAGAGGTGCGACACAAAGTGAAGAGGTGCGAAGAGCAGGTCACGGAGTCCGGCGCCTAAGTGTCAGATCCCGGCGCCTAGGCGTGACAGTTACCTTCTAGAAGATACATTGTATTTGGATGAATTTTGAAGAGGTGCCTTAAGCAACCCCTGGTCAAATTCAGGGCTCTATAAATAGGAGCCCATTCTACAGAGAAAATGGCCCATTTCACCTCTTCTAACATCCTTTAGTCCCCAAGCACTATATAGCCATCCAATCATTTTAGGGAGTCACCTTCTTTATTATTTAGTGAGTTTATTTTTTATTTATTTTGAGTGTTAAGTTTGAGATTATTAGTATTGTTGGTGTTGAAGTCTTTCATCATTGCATTGAAGTCAGTAGGAGTCAGCGGATCACTTGAAGGAACATTCCAAATAAGTATTTGTAATTTGGTTCAAAGTTTTATAAATATGTTTTGTTGTGTGAATTCAATGTGTTATGAGTAGTTAGGTTTCTTTCTCTTTTCAACTATGAAAAGATAATAAGATAAATAAATTTTGTTGGAGAATTTAATTTAAAATATTTATAAAAATTGTGATGATATTAATACTTGATCTTAGTTTACTTTTTAAACTCACCATTTAAATTATTAAAACTTGTTGAAAATTTTTGAGACCTATCCGAAGATGAGTTCTTAACTAGTATATATCACATAAATCCTTGGATAGTCGAAGGCTTTATGCAGGTTATTCAAGGTGAAGTGAAAATAAATAAGAAGATATGATTTATTGGAGGCAAAATTAATTAGTTTTTAGAGTGACAAACTAAATTCTAATAAGTTAATTTATAGAAAGGGAACGGGTCACTGGTAGGGCCGACCATAGCCACCCTTGGACATCTAGTAGTGTGAGCCTAGATTAAGTCATTCTACTAATAAAACATCCTGAACCGATCTATAGATTAGTCCATGTTCTTTATGCCTGGACCAAAGGGTAAAGAATAGGAATGCATCTATTTGGCACAATACCATAATCTAATTTCTCTACTACTGATAATTATTCTAAAAATCATGGATCAGTTGAAAAGGAGAAAGTTGTTTTATTTATACCTGCATTAATATTTATTTTAGTATTGCTTACTACATTTAGTATCAATTTCATTAAATCTAAAATCTAAACTTTACAAAGAAATAAAAAATAATAATTACTTTTAATTTGAAAATCTAAAAATATTACTTAATATTCTAAAAATCTTCCCTGTGGGATCGATAACCAGGACTCCACTAGAGCCCTGTATTACTTGATATGATACGTATACTTGCGTTTGAAATTGTGACTTTTACAAATTATAAAAATCTAAATAAAAATTCATAAAATCTTTCATAAGTAAAATCACATCAAGTTTTTGGCACAGCTGTCAGTGATTAAATATTCTAGTAGTGGTTTTCAAAATCTTGCGTTTGAAATTGTATGTAAAGCCCCGTTAGGCTGAGTCACGCATCATGTGCACTTACCAAAGTGCAAAATCTGCACCTATATGTTATTTTAGAGAGAGTTTTGGACATATGCTTGATGCCCCAACATGAAAAACTGCATTGGTAGCTATTTTGTGGTTGAATCTAAGACTTTTCTTTGCTTCCCTTGTGTTAAATTTGTGTGGCTAAGCATCAAATGAGTTGCTTTTAAGTAAGAAAAGAAAAGAAATAAAAGTGGCATTGTTTAGCACTTTAAAGAGAAGGGTTCTAGCATGCTTGGGAGCTTTAAATTTTAAATGATTTGTGAGAAGTTCTTTCTCCTTTACATTCTTTTAGTTTGCTTAATATGCTTGGAATTGTTTCACATACATTTTCTCCCTTCTTTACATTACCCTACTTGCTTAATATGCTCGGAATGGTGTCATATGCTCTCTTTCTCTCATTATCTTGTTATTGTGAACGTCTTGATTCTTGGGATTTGATGGAAATGTTGGATGTTGTTAAATATATACATGCTTCTATACTGCTTGGATTGTAAATTGCAGGTGTGAAAAATCACTTTTTTATGTCGTTATGCTGCCCGATTTTTCTTGGTTGGGTCCGAGATATGATATACACCCTACATAACATACATCCTACATGACCTACATCCCATATGATATATTCCCTATATGACACACATCCTACATGACATATTCCCTACATGATACATTCCCTACATGACATATTCCCTACATGATATATTCCCTGTATGATACATTCCCTATATGACATATTCCCTACATGATACACATGTTATATGACATTTTCCCTACATGATATACACCTTATATGATACATCCCCTACATATAACCTTACCCCACATACTATTTCACCTCATTTATAACATCTTCTTTGTCATCCTACACTACACATCTGAAAACATTTGAGTCTTTCTTTCTTCCTCAAATTTTATCCACCTATGGGCTCACACTTGTTACATTTCATAGTCACCCGTGCACCACGTTCAAGGGGTTTTTATTTACCTATTTTACATGTGTTACAATCTCCTCTCTGTACATGTCTTTGACGTCTATCTTGAGGAGTAACCCATCTCCTTTACGGCGTTGTGTTAGATTGGTCACTTTCTCCTCTTTCTCTTCCTTGACCTTAGTTCTTTGATTTTCATCTTGTTTCTTAGCTCAATTCACGTGCTTACGCAGGACACATAAGTGCGCACGTATAGCTTTCTGATATAAGTGGATCCATCAAACAAGGCTATAAGAGCGATGGGGACAGTGATAGAATTGAAATTGAGAACCGACCCGAGAGAATCACATAATAGTATCTCCTGACTCAAAGACCCTGGAGAGGGTAGAGAAAGGAAATTATCGATACTTTTCACCCATCCTTGGAGTTTCTACTGTAGAAAGTCTAAAGATGTTAGCAGTCCTAGTTCGATTAGGGTAGTCAACCTGTGGATCGAATTACTTTACAAAAAATATACATACATATTTTCAAAAAAAAAATAATAATAATACAAAATTACCTCCACCACAAAACAACCTACTTACCTACAACTTTTTTTACTTACATGACATCCAAATTGAAATGAATGAAAATTTTACAAATGTTCAAGGTTGGCTACTCGAGTCAGGTTAGGTCTTCCTTCTGCAGAAAATCAATCTAGTAGTCAGTACCTAAGGTGGGACATACAACATAGCTTTGAGTCCTTTACAACATCGTGCTTACGAGCCTTTTGGACTTATAGTCCTTTGTTTTCTGTGGTTTTTCCCACGTTGTTTTCAATGGATTTTCTTTATGGATTTTTTTTTCCTGGTTCTCCTACGAGACATTACTTTATTTGAACTTTTGGTTTTCTTTTGATTCCTTTTGGTCTACTACATAGGTTTTACACTTAGTCTTTCTTTCACACACTGTGGCACATACACACACTTATTTATTAGGATTTCGTGCTTTAGTTTTAGTACGTGTGCTTGGCTTTCTTGTTTTCCCTTTCGTTACACATATACTTTCTTGGCTAAGTTTGCTTACCTTACATTATTGTACAAATACCTGCTTGGGACAGTTTCCTGCTTTACTTTCTCAGTACCTTACATTATTGTACATATACCTGCTTGGGACAGTTTCCTGCTTTACTTTTTAGTACTTTACATTACTGCATATATAACTGCTTGGGATCAAATAAATCACTTCACAACATTTCAAAATATAAGACAACTCAAGATTTAATCACAAACAAACAAAAATTTCAACATCAACTAAGTTAAATCACCCCTTTGGATGAATGGGAGCTCCTTGGAGGACGCAACCTACGTGTTACTGATAAGGTCTCCAACATTCTGAATGAAATTACAGAATCAATTAAGTTGGATTTAGTAAATTCATCTGGACTAAGGGAATTCGATGAAATAACGTAATCGATATGAGGGAGCTTTGGAGTCCTAACCGGTGTCGTTATAATCAACTTTAATATTTGTTTAAATAAAACACTAAACCACCTCAATTTTTAACATTATAAAACACAGTACTTCTCTCACCCCCTACATTTGTCACCTCTAAAACTAAAACTTCTACAACAACAACAAGGAGCTCGAGGCAACACACGGAGGGCAGCACGATCGAGGATGTGGAAGGACATGTTCGAGAGAGCAAACAACGAGTCTACAACAGCAACCTTCTATCCTTTGTAATAACAACAAGTCATAGGAATTTGAGATATTTTCTCAGTACAATATAAACCCTCACCTCATATTTTAGGCCTTTGAATTTGGTGCATTATAAGCCCTAACTCGTCTAGGTTTTCGGGGTTGTCATTCTGACACGACATAAATCCTCACATCTTCCAGGCTACTCACATGATCGACATCAAGTGAATGTAAGTCCTACTTAATTAAAATTGGTAGGATGAAACATAAATTAAATCTTCCCTTAAATTAAGCCAAACAATAGGATAGCTTGAGAAGTCACCGAGAATCTTCTCAGATCCTTGCCTTCTCCTAGTCCTTCCTCCTTTGGATTCTACAACAACTCTTTCTCAAGACTTGACACCACTCACCTATTGGATTCCGACTGAGACATTTTGTGGAAGAAAATCTTAGCCTTTTGAAGTCGTAAGAACATATTTCCTGATTTGTATCGAAAGTTTTCTTAGGTAATCCCAATTATCTAAGATGTAATTAACTATCAAGGCTTGCCCTTATAGGAAACTTTTTTGAACCCACCTTAATATAAACCTTATTTAATCCTTCGTATTAAATAGGGGAATTTGTCGGCAAATAAAATGTTTTTGCAGACCAAACTGATATCATTTTCTTCTATAATTTATTTGATCGAGCCTCATTCTCAAATTTTGTGTTTATCCTTCAGGATAGATACAAGTTTTGAGGTATAGTGCTCTTTCATTTGAACTTCAGAAAAATATGAGATCAGTTTGACTTCATTTTTTTCTAAATTAAATTTATAATTAAATTAAAATGTTCTTCCAAAGTAGGCGACGGGATTTCAATTCCGGCGGCTGACAACTTCTACTAGGTGACCCACATTTTCAAAAATCCAAAACTTCTTTTTACGTGCCGAGAGCTTCTGGCAACTCGGCTGGGGGTTCGTTTCTCTTTCCATACAAATCAGGAAACTTATTCTTACACATCGGTAATATGTCTATGTTCCTCATAGACCAGAATACCATTCTTCTGTCGATATGCTTTACCCATTTCTTTCTTGGGTAAGTATCATCGACTATCCTTGACTTCATGACCGCTTGTTTAAGCCAACTTTAAAGAAAAAGGTCCAGGAGGCTTTAGAATTTTTCTTTGATCTTTTTGTGGGGTCGGACCCCTAATAGGTGTGTCGGCGGATTAGTTCCGCCAAATTAATGTGCGAGTTGTGTGCTTTGTTCCTTTCCCCGTCCTCAGAGTTTGAGCTTGCTGCGTGCAAGATAAGTCCAACTCTCTTTCAAGTATTAAACCCCTTTTAAATGTCACAAGTGAAATTCAAATTCCTTAAATTAGCAGTAAAGAGAATGGAAAATTAAAAATGATAGAAGAACAAACAAAACAGAATTTTGTCAAAAATTTCAAATCAAAATAAAACTTCTCAAAACACATCAAATATACAATAATAAAACAAAACATTAAATTTTGAAATAAAAAAATGTCATAAGATTAAATTTAAAGGATGCCCAGTTTACAGAACAAGTGCATTAATTTTAGTACTTAAATTGAAACTGCAAGCGTGGGATGTCACTAACTTCTGTAAATTCTCTCCAACTGATAAGAGCAATGTCTTCGCCAAAGTTGATCTTTTCTTTCACCTCCAGGATAGAGTTTACTGTCAATAGGGATGGATTGCTTGACCTGTCAGTTATTAGGTTTGGACAAAGGTTCGACGATGTTGAAGTCAAATTTGGGGATGTGGTCATCGCAATGATGAGGTCTGAAATGGACAAGTCTGTTAAGCCCATTGTAGAGTTCAACCTGAAGTCTGTTGAGGAACACCCTATGCCAAAGAGGGACTGGATTGAAAAGAAATCTGATGTCATTATGAATGTTGGGACTGCTCCCATCACTGTTTCTCCTCTTACCGTCGAATTCGCCACTACTGCACAAGTTATTTCATCAAGTAAAGGAAAAGAGATTCTACATGAGGAAGAGTCAATCAATGCTTGTGTTCCGTCATTTTCTACATTCAAGATTGGGACCAACTCAAAGTCCATACAACTAACAAGGACATAGGAAAGGAGGCGCAGCCAGGGAATTCTGAAAGTCAAGCAGCCGTGACAGACTTGCCTGCCGTAGTACAGTTAGTCGTGCCAGCAGCCATTTCAGCAGAGATCATACCACTTAGATACGAGAAATACAATAGCATAACGTCTCAGCAAGAACTATTTCATCAGGGATGACATCGTAATAAAGATGTTCCAGAGCTTAATAAAGAGGCCAGAGTTCAAACTGTCAGAGCTTAAGAAACCAGAAAAAGTTGGTATAAGCAATGAACCCAACTACTGTCTGTATCACAGACTACTCGAGCACACAATAGATGGATGCTTCATCTTCGAGAATTGGCTAGAAATGAATTTAAAAAATGTAAGTGTAGTGTTCCCGAAGTAATATTTAAAAGAGCCTGAAGAAGGTTCGATAAATATGATTTCAGATGATTTAATTGACTTTTACTCGATGGCACCAGTGTTCAAGGAAATAAGTGATGTTTCTCTAAAATCTTCAGTTAGCTTCAAGATATCAAAGAAAGTTGATTGAGTCTACTTTGGAAAAACTCAGAGCTGATATTTCACAACGGTCTAAAGATGAGGAAGAAGATATTGAAGATGAAGATTACAACCTAGCAGATTACTGTTGACCTCATTTTTGATGAGGTCTTCTCTTCTCTTTTTTTAGTACTTAGGATCTAGCCTTAGGCTTTTCCTTTGACTATCTTAGAGGACTAGAATTGGGATCCACCTTTTAGAAATTCAAATCACTTCTTAACTCCCTGCAAACTCCACAAACTTGACTGTAGACCCCTAATCACCTAGAGGGTTGAAATCAAATGTGGAAGTTTAAAGGATGAGTTCCTATAGGACTCTTTGGCCTTAGGACTGCCCTGGGTGGCCTGGTCTGGTGAAGGGGCTGACTTACACATACACTACACCTATACACTACACTTTCACACACCTATACCTAACTTGACCTCCTGACTCATGTAGGTGATTCACATGGATGGTCCTTAACCCCTAAGCCCTTGGCTAAGAGGGTTAGGAACAACATAGTGGATGCCTCAAATGAGTCCCTTCATGGCTCATGTGGGCTTGATGTGGCTTCATGGCTCAACCAAAATGATTTCATTCCACTCAAATTTACCCCAATCTTCAATTTTCCAAATTTTCAATTTTTGACCCCCGGGACCCTACACCAGCCTAACCTACCCAAAGCCCTTGAAATTACCCAAATTTTTCAAAATCACCTAAATTACCCAAGATTCCCCAAAATCAATCCCAAATATTTCCACACCACTCAAATTGATCATCCATACCCAAAAATATAAAAAATTCCAAAAATACCTCCCAATACCCTCCAAATACCCAAAATACCCCCCTTGACCCAAAAATCCAAAAATTCAGAAAATTCCCAGAAAATTCCAGAAAATCCCAAATATTCCCAATTTCATTTTGTCCAACTACACCATGGGCCAATTTTGTCAATTTACCCTACTTTTGTCAAAACCCCCAATTTGACCCATTTTAACCCAAAGTGAACCCAATGTCAAACCAAGCCTACCCAATTGACCCAAATTCTGGTCCAATTCAATTCTAAACTTCCATTCAACATTCCCAATACCAATCTAGACCAAATACAAGTCCAATTTGATTGACATTTGGATCCAATTTCACTTTTGGCCTTAAAGCCCAATTTGGACCCATGACCCAAACCTAACCCAAACTCACCCAATTCAACTCCAATTAACCCAAATCTTTTCTAAATCTTCCTTAGCATCACCACAAGAAAAACACTAACATGATTTACCCAAAATTTAGACCCAAACCCCACTCAAATTCAACCCAAAGCTAAAAGGCCCAATTTTGACCTAAACCCAAACCTAACCCAAATGGGCCCAAACCCCAAAATCAAAGCCCAACCAAAGTCAAAACCTCTTTGAAACACTCCCATAGACATTTCTCAACATTAATTTTACATCAATTTTAACCCTAGCCCAACATTGGCCCAACTTGGCCCACTTGGACCTATATTGGCCCATTCACCAAAAGAGCCCAAATTCAACCCAATTCAAACCCAAATCACTCCCAATTTGCTTCAAGTCACTCATGACACATCCATGAGCTAAACCCAACAATTATTTGGCCCAACCTCTTTACAAAATTTCATCCCAAAATCCATTTTAAAATTCAAAAGCCCACTTTCCTAAACCATTTTAAAAGCCCATCCTTCACCACATCCAAAGGCCCAAAATTGGTCCCAAAGCCCACATGATATTTCTCTAAATCATCCATTCAATTAAAATCATCCCTAAGTCATAAATTCATCATCAAATCATTCCAAATCAAGTCTCATACAAATTTCCATCAAATTACCAAAAATTCCTAAAATCCATTTTTATGAAATTGACCCAACCTTTTCCCAAGCCAAATGGAGCCATGAAGCCATGCACAAGCCATATGCGAAGCCATGTCGACCACTTTACACATCACCATGTCATTTTTGGCAAAAGGAGGGAGTCCTTTAATGATTCCCTTAAGGGTGATTTAGCCACTTCCATGACTCCACTAAACCATGCTTAAACTTAATTGTACTTGGATGGTGACCCTTCCCCACTAATTAAGCTGACCTAAACCACTTTATCTTCAGCCCAAACTAGCCATGGGAAGGTGCACCTAGCCCAATCCATGCATTTGACCAATTTGAGCCAAAATATACCCATACCCCATTCTACTTTGATTCAAACACTTTACACATGTCCAAGCCCAATTGCCTTCACCAACTTCAAGCCCTGGATCTCCTGACCCTGAGAGTGACCAATGCCTGGCCGGCCAGCCACCAGGTCGCCGGAAAACACCATGGCCGAGAGCTCACATGTGAGCCCAACTTGGAATTCTCACTTGCTGAGCCGCCCCATCCCCGGTGGCCATTGGAGCTGTTCTTCTCTTGCCAAGAGCAGTCGATCCCAAGCCCTAACTCTCCCGGGAGGCCCTCCACCCTCTCCTATTTAAACACCACCCCTCTCGGCCATGAGAGGTGCTGAAACAAAACCTTAAGGAAACTCGCCAAAATTGTTCCGGACTCCTCCCCATACACGAGCACTTGATCCCCACCGAGATCCCCCTGCCATTTCTTCTCTGCGAGCTCAATTTCGAGTTGAAATCTAGGCCCAAAACCGGGACACTTCTCCACAGTGAGCCAATCCCCAAATTGATTGGTTCTACACCTTCACCAGACCAAGGGAAGGTGTCCACCAGCAAAAGCCCCATCTCCAAGCCACCCAGTTGCTCCAGCCTCCAAGCTTTGTGATCGGGCTTGGCCGAAATCCCACCTAGACAATTCACCAGACCAGGAGACTTCATCTGGAGCTTGCTGGGATCCAATCGAAGGTGCAACAACCCTCAGATCGAAGCCACACTTCTCTGAGCAAAGGTATGAGCTAATTCTTCATCCCGAGCTTCTGGAGATTCTCCATTTCAATTGCTTTAATTTCAATGCATGATCACCGTATAGATGTGTTCGTCTCTTCAAGACGAATCCATAGAGCATAAAAACATGAAAATCCAATGAGTATCGAGTGAGATATTAGGGATTTAGTGTGGACGGCTCTCGGGTGAGGACACTTGGGGACGATGAACGGATGCCGTCCATTCGATACACACGCGGACGGACGGACAGGATCGCGTCGGATCAGGAGACGGTAAGAGAACCGCGGGGCCCGGGCTGCTGACTCAGATGGCGGCGTCGAATGGGAGCGCGACGCGTGTGCGTTCGGAGCTGCCGAGGTTGACGCGGCGCCGCGTGGATAAATAGAAAATTAGGGATTTTTCTGATTTATTTAATTCCCTAAACTTCAAAAATTCATAACTTTGTGTAGAAAAATCAGAAAAATAAAATAAAAATACCCTCTTGCTCAGTGAATAGAGGAGAATAATGTGGAAAAGAAATTATTTAATTTTATCAAGTATTTTATTTTTAATAATTTATTTACTCTCTGCATATTTTTAATTCTCCATGCATGTATACAATTCACCATGGCATGAGACCATAGGGCTTTTGAAGCCTCCGAATTTGGGAACATTCCCCGAATTTTCCAAAGTCGAGGCCATCCCTATGAAAAGTTATTGATTTTTCAAATTCATGTTACTGTTTTGAGTATTTTAATTCCAATAAATAGCATGTTGTGAAATAAATTCTAGGAAAATTCGGTGATTTTCCTTATGACCAGAGGACCCTAGGAAACATAGGTTTTTAGTTAGTTCATTTAAAACAACCCTAATTGGCTTAAACACCCAAAATGGATCTCTAATTAATTAGAGCTAACCATACATCAAATTGACTTGAAAGCAATTCTCCACTGACCTTTAGGATCAGAGGAACCCACCATAAAAATTTGAGGTCAATTGGACTTGGTTAGCCCTACTAATTGGGTTGATTAAGCCATTTAGTCATTTTAAACTTTAAAAATTCATAACTTTCAAAATACTTTTTAAAAATTCACCAAATTGGTTTTGGAGCCTCTCTGATATCAGGGGAATTTAAGAAAATTAAAATTTCAATTTTCTAAAAAAGTTGATTTTTAATATTATTTTAATATTTTAAAAATTAAAAAAATAATAAAAATCACAAAAATAATAAAATTCACCAAAATGTCACATTTTGAATTTTAATCACTTAGGAACAAACCCCATATTTTTCTTAGGTCTATTTAGTGAGATATTAAATTTTAAAGCCTCAGGGTAATTTTAAAATTAAAAAAAATGTATTTCCTAGCATTTTCACTAAAATAATTATAATAAATCATAGAAAAATTAGAAAATTGTAAAATTTGATTCTCTGATTTCCTTGATATCAGAGAGATTTTTAAAAAATATAAAATTCATTTTTCAACATTTATTTTATTTTTAAATTAATTAACACTCCAAAATTTAAAATAATTATAATAAAAATAATGTAATTCAAAAAATCACCAAAATTGGTCCAAGTGGTCCTCTGGTCAGTAGGAATGTCCCCTAATTTTCTTAAGGACAGAAACTTTCCCTTGGTCATGTTATTAAATTTTCATTGGAAATCTCTATTTTCTACCAAAAATAATTATATAAATAAATTAAAAACAGAAAAATCACATTTTCTCCTCTCATGTCTTTATTGACATATGAGTGAAGTCACATAAAAATTTCAAGTTCATTTGAGTTCAATTTAGTGAGTTATGAAATTATTAAGCTTAAAGGGCAAAATGGTAATTAAAATTTTAACCTTTAATTAAAACTTTAGGTTTAATAAAAAAATTAATAAATAAAATATTTAATCCTAATCTGATTTGGATGATTGAAATTTAAATAATTAAAGGGTAGAAACCCATTAAGCAATTTAAAATGATTAAACCTTAATTAAATAGTTGATTAAATTTGGAAGAATAATAAAATTGGAATTATTAAAATAGGGATATTATTAGGAAGAGATTTATTCTTTAATTTAAAAATCCCTAAATTAATTATCTCATTAATATTCAATTCTTAATTAAAATGATAACTCAAATTCAAAACATTAAAAGACTTAATCATTAAACTAAAATTAAATTATTAAACTCTTTTAAAAATTTTTTTTAATTAAAATTAAAAAATAAAATTAAATTAAAAATTAAATTAAATTAAGTAAATTAAATTGGATTAAATTAAATTAAATTAAATTAAAATTTAAAGTTGAATTAAATTAAATTAAATTAAATTAAATTAAATAAACAAATTAAATTAAATTAAATTAATTAAATTAATTAAATTAAATTAAATTAAATAAATAAAACCAAATTAAATTAAGTTAAACCAAATTAAAAATTAAATTAAATGAATTAAAATTAAATTAAATTAAATTAAATCAAATTGAATTAAAATTAAATCAAATCAAATTAATTTAATGTAACATCAAATCAAACTAAATTGAATTAAATTAAATTAAAAACTCAATTAAATTAAATTAAATTAAATTAAGTTGAATTAAATATAACATCACCAAAGACATAATGAATTCAAAATAAATCTAAAATAACTTGAACACTATTCCAAATTAATTGAAATTAAACTAAATCACAAATCATTTGAATACCAATTTACCCTCGAAAGCTTTAGTTATCATAACTCCTAAACGAGGATATTAAATGAAATGTTACTTCACTTATAGGACATTCAAATATCCTAGTTCTCTGAGTAAGATAATAACAAAACTTAACTAAACCTTGGACGATTAATTCATTTGTGTAATTGAATCCATTTGGACTTAAAACAATCCTAGTAATATTGAAAAGATGTTTAAGATTCTTCTTAAGCACTTCCTCAATATGATAGGACATTTATAAGAACAATTGAATTTAATTGTTCTTTGATGAAGAAAATAGTCCTCAAACCAAAACACAAGGAACCTAGACGTCATAGGAAATGACTAGCTATAGGATTAGGAATTTTGTAGAAAACCATAACCCTTCCCTTAGCTTTACTCAGGAACTTGCTTAAATATTCTAATTGTGTTTTAAGTGCAGCTTGGGATGACGAGAAGACCCTCCGAGTACGCTTTTATTTTATTGCAACTTAATTTCTTGCAATTTACATTATCGCAATTTCATCAATCGCATCGCACTTACTTTTTTTGCATGATAAACAATCGTTGCATGAAAACCCACACCTTTAGGATAGTCCCTAAAACCGAAACCAAAACTAAGTTAAAAGTCATTGCAAGATAAAATTCACCGCCACAACATTTCAAAATATAAAACAACTCAAAATTTAATCACAAACGGAACACAAAACTATAATTACAATTAAATTAAAACGTCCTGTTGGATGATCGGGAATACCTCGGATGATGTAACCTACGTGTTGCTAACGGGATTTCCCACGGTCTAAATGAAAGTGTGGAACTCATTCGAGTTGAGTTTAGCAAATTCATCTGGACTAATTGAATCTGATAAAAATAATGATGCCGGAAGGATGGAACCGTGGGATCTTAACCGGTGTCGTTATAATCAACTTTAAGATTTGTTTTAATTAAAACATAAAAAACACTTGGAAATTAAGATTTTCTCTAAACCAAAACACTTTTCTCATCCCACGATTTATGATTTCTAAAACTAAACCTCTGCAACAACAAGGAGCTCGGAGCATGGTGGGCAAGGCACGGCCATCGTCATCAGCAAAACCTGAGTCTACTTCAGCAAAACTTTCCTAGAATTAAATAAGAAGGCCATAGGACTTCGAGGTAGTTTACCTAGTGCAACATAAACCCTCAACTCTTCGTTAGGCATTTGCATCGCAAATTAAGCCCTAACCGGTCTTAGGATTCTGAGGTAGTCGTCTGATATGACATAAACCCTCACATCTTCGAGGCTATTTATGTGATTTTATCATACAAATATAAGCCCTAATTAATTAAAATTGGCAAGATCAAAACATTAAATAAATATTAGGGCTTTCCTAAACTCAAACCAAATAATAGGATAGTCGGGAAATTATCGAAGTTCACTTCGAATTTGTGATTTCTCCTACTTTTCTTCCTTTGAATTCCCAAAACAAAATGTTCCAAATTTGATCCATTCCCTATTGAAATTCCAAAATTCAATCCTTTGAAAACTTAAACTTTGAAATTCTTGAGAACAGAATTATTGATTATTATCGAGAGTTCGGACTCTTTTTTTCAATTCCTTTCTTTTCGTCCTAAAGAAAAGAAGCATAACTTGGGACTGACAACCAGAATCTACCCTGCAGAAATGGAAGCCCCAAAGCTGATTTTCTCCTTCACCAACGGACTCGGACTTCGCCGTCTATAAGGATGAGTCGCCCGACAACGGGATCATCCGATTCGGACAAGGATTTGAAAACACGAATGTCAAGATCACCGACGTCTCCCTCTTTGCATCGACGAACAAGGTATCCGAAGCCGAGAAGCCGCTGCTTGAGTTCAACCTTAGGTCGACCCAAGAGTTTCCTCCCCTGCAAAGGATCCCGACTGAGAGGAGTACTGCTGTCCGCAGGAGGACTGTTCTTACTACCCCCACTGGTTTAGTTGTTTCTGCACCTACCCCGACTTTTGCCGAATCAAAGGGGAAAGAAATCCAGAATTATGGTGGACCTGTTACCGTGGAGGGTACAGATCTTCCTGTAAGACCTTCTGTTTTCGAAATAGGGTCCAGTTCAAAGATTCCATCACTGACAAGGACCCAAAGAAGAAACAGAAGTAGAAGGATCGCCAGAGAAGCCAGAGCTGCTGAAATTGCTTTCCTGGAGGAAATCCCGGAACCGCTCGAATATACACCGCTGCCGAATATACACCGTTGCCGGAATATACACCGCTGCCGAATATACACCGTTGCTCGAATACATACCACTTTTGGGAGGAAATAGGTTCCATCCCCTCTCCACCGCGAAGGACGGGGAAAATGTTCGCAAGATTCGTCGCCGCATTGCCTCGACCCGCATACTACAACGATAACCGCAAGAAAAGGACTAGAACTACGTCGTTTTCTCGACTGCAAACTTTGGTAGAAAAGTTAGCAAAGAAGGAAAACTACCCCGTATCGGAGATTCTACGAAGGATAGGGCGGGTGCCAGTCAAATCCCGTCTTGGGCCCCGAGTAGAACCCGCCATCATGACAGAAAAGCCAAGTAAAAGAATGAAGGCTAGTCCTCCTGTCATCGTCTCAGGATTATAGATTAGGGAGGATACTACCTTCCAGCATTTGGCTGACGGACCATCCGGTCCTAGCACCTTCGTCGCTAGAAGGATGGTATGGCGTCCTACTACTGGGCAGTTGAGATTGAAACAACAGCCCAAGAAAGAAAGTCTCGCCCGGAGACTTGAATCTGAAGAAAGTGTTACTGCGATAAAGGGGACCCGGCAGCTATCACATGACAACCGCAAAGACACACAGAAAGCCCCGCTAGAAGATACCATGGAAAAGTTGAGAACCGATATCCGACGATTGGCAAAAGAAAGAGAAGAAAAGTTCGGAGACGAGATTGATTCATCGGAATTCATGGACGACGAATATGCAGAAATAAACATGGTCGAAACATGAGCTTCATCGCCTTCGCAAGGTGCTCCTTCAGCCGCGAGAAGAGAGGAGCCGGAGCGATGAGAAGGCGGCTTCGGGAGAAAGACGACACGATCGCTCAAATGGCGAAAAGGATGGAAGAGATGGTCGTAGCTCCGGCCACTCTCCGGACTCAAGTGCAACCACAAAGAGAGACACCCCGTAAGTCATTCACATTGTAGACGGAGGAAAGGAGATTACATCCGTCAATGGGGATGATCAGCTGAAAAAGGATACAACACAAAGTATGATCCCCGAAAAGGATATCAAGAACTTGGTGGAACGACGGAGTGCGAGAAGCCTTAGCAAAATCGAAGAGCGGGACATCCATTCGGACGGGTAGACCTTACCGGAAGAATTCGACGCCGTCCAGTACCCAAAAGACTTCGTACCACCTCTGTTCAAGACCTTCGACGGAACCGGGAACCCCCGACAGCATGTTGCACACTTTCGTGCCAGTTGTTGTAATGCCGGCGGGAGCGATGCATTGCTCTTCCGACAGTTCATCGGCGATCCGTCGGGAATCGCCTTCGACCGGTACGCGAATTACCAAATGGTTCGGTGAAGACGTTCTCGCAGCTAGAGAACCTCTTCATCGAGCGATTCGCCGGAGCTCAACACCACATCACTATAGGTGATTTAGTGGTAGAGAAACAAAAGCCGAATGAAACTTTGGTGGATTACATACTCCAATGGAGGAACTTAAGCATGAAATGTGAACCACTACCGCAAGAACAACATGCGATCGGCATTTTACTTAAAAGCATTCACGGCCCGATAAGCACTTCTCCTCAAAGGATTCACTTATTAAGACTTTCGAGAAGTTGTTAAGCAAGGCCGGAAGCTTGCAAGAAGAGGCGAAGCAATTAAGTTTCGCCGACAAGACGGACAAGCAAAAGCTCGTGAAGACTTTTGAAAAGAAATCCGGGATCGTTGCAGCGAGTTGACAAAGGCGAGCAACCGATGCAAATACCACCGAACGGCCGCGAAACCACAACGGGACTACCAGCGAACCCCGGCCCGGCTATCGGTCATCTCCACAGTATGAACAACCGCCTCGTCCGCAACGTACATTAAGGGAGCTTCTGAGCAGAGAATACCCGTTCAAGAATGAAGCAGTGCCGAAAATGTTCCGTAGTCTGATGAAGACTCCAGATTTCCAGCTGCCAGAGCCTAAAAGACCAGAGGAAGTCAACAAGAAAGGTGATCCCAACTTTTGCCCCTACCACTCGGATGCTTGGGCACAAGATAGAAGATTGCATTACCTTCAAAAGTTGGCTCAACGACAACCTTCGAAAAGGGAATATAACAATCCCGAAGGAGTACATGAAGGAACCCCAGAAAGGAGGTTCCGTCAATGTTATCTCAGCCGATCCCATCATTCCGATAGATCCCTACACGACCGACGGTGGATGGACTACCGCCCGGACGAGGTCTTCGAAAAAGATTTTAGACAGCATCCAAACCGCCTCGGTGCGAGCCTCAATTCAGAGTTCGAGACCTGTTAAGCCGGTACTATCACTTGCGATAGAAGAACCACCTCAACAGGAGACGATTGAATAGAAGAAGAAAATAGACGAAGAAGAGAGGACCGAGACTCCTAAGGCTAGCACCGTGGGTCGCTTATCCTAGGATAGTTGTTTCCGATTCGGGGAGAAATCCCTCGAACCTCTGATTTTGTATGATTATCCGCTCACTTCGGTGGGATCATATAATGATAAGGGTGATGGCGTTGGCTACGTTTGACCGTTTCTAACGATTACGTAACTAGCGACAATCCGGACATCGATTTCGACATCAACGACAATTCTCAAATCATACACGATCTCGACGAGCAAAATAACGAAGAAGGCATCCATAAAGGAGGCTACGAGAGTTCAACAAGCAACAAATCTATCTCGCGAGTTTCGAGGAGCTTCGATCGCGATAGAGTTAGAGCCTTCGTATTCGAGGATAATCTGGAAGAGCCCGTCATTCCGATTCGGTGAGGAGACACTGACAAGCTCAACACTAGATTCAGAAGAAATTATAGAAGTCAACTTAAGAAGTGGAAGAGTTCTACCTCCGAGAATGGGTCCAAAAGACAAAGGAAAGCAGGTGGTTGTTCAAGAAGAACCAACCCCGGTAGAAGAAATACCCATTCGAGAAGAAGCCGAGACGCATGAAAATAAAGTGGACTACAACGTGCTAGCCCATCTTAAGAAACTACCGGCCAAACTGAGTATCTACGACGCCCTCATCTTATCAAAAGAGATGAGAGAAGCTCGATCAAGGCCTTACTTGATCCGGAAATTTGCTTAGCTCGAGTGGCTGGAGATTCCTTAGATGAGGTTTGTTCGTTAAAGGAACGACGAGGTGTTACCTTCACGGACAATGACCTCCTACTGGGACGACGAGACCACAACCGACCGTTGTACATTTCAGTTACAATCGGGAAGTTTACACTCTCCAGAGTATTGGTGGATCTAGGAGAATCAATAAATATAATGAGCCTTCGGACACTAGCATATTTGGAAATTGATGCTCGCGTGCTCGAAGCCGACAAAATGTTATTAAGAGGATTCAACCAGAAAGGAGAAAGAGCCCTCGGGTCAATAACGCTACTAATGAAGACCGGTGACTTAGCAAAGACAACCGCAAAATTTCACATAATTGATTCGGAAACGTCGTTCAACGCTCTACTGGGCCGACCATGGATACATGAAAACAGGATGGTACCATCATCTCTACATCGAGCATCAAATACTACGATGGAGGGGAACGAGTGCATCAAAGGTGACTTACAACCATTCTCCGTACATGAGATTGGAATCCATGAAGACGCGACTTATTATGCACCTCCAAAGAAAACAATTTTCTCCAGAGATACCATAACAAATGAAGCAAAGAAAGTTCAGGACAACGAAGAACCAGAAGTTCTAGTCCAACAGTCACTCACCACTCCCTTCCGGCGAGATGGTGAAGGTTTCTCCACAACTCGCATCCGAGGTCGAGGCCGGGGACGAGGCCGTGGTAGAGACGCTAGGACAAGTGGACGAGAGGAAACCAGCCATCAATGTTGATTGGGAAGATAGTTCTGAAGAAGAAAAAGAAATTAAACAAGAAGCAGCGACAATAAGTCAGAAGAAGCCGCAATTCAGGATCTCTCTCGAAGATGAGAAGAACGAAGAATACAAATCAATGTACGAAAAGATTAACCACTACGTACATACTATGACCCTAACCCCGATCCGATCTAGCAAGATCGAGGGTATGGTGGTCAAAGAGGTACGTAGCGACGGTACAAAGCCAATCAAATTCTACCGTGGTGCTTCTTCCTCCAAAGCCGAAAATAATGTACAATTCGAAGATGTCACTTCATCGAATTAATGGAATTACCTTTTGAGTGGTACTCTCCCTGTGTTCAAAATTTAATTCAACGTAGTTTCTTACCTCGACAATGGACAAAAGGTCAATCACAACGTTTTGAAAAATTATGGAATAATTCCGGTCGTCCGCCCAATTCAAAGCATGGTCTCGGGTTCGACACAGTGGGATCAGTTGACGATACTAAATTTTGTTTGGTTGTCACTTGCAAGTCTAATGAAATCTGCATGGAAACTATAGACGAACTCGAAGATTTACAAATTGGAGACACTCCACCAGAATTCGAAGAAGAGATCAAATCTATAATAGATGAGTTAACGGAAGTTAACTTAGGTACTAGCAAAGAACCTAGACCTACCTTTGTTAGCTCCTTACTCAATAAAGAAGACTCCGAAGAAATAATCAAGTTATTAATGGAATTTAAAGATTTGTTTTGCTTGGAACTACGATGAAATGCCGGGATTAGCTCCGGAGGTCGCGAGTTCATAAGCTCGGAGTGGATCCTACTTCGTTCCGATCGAGCAAGGTCCCGGAAGAATGCGTCTAGAAATTGAACAACAAGTCATAGCTGAAGTTAAAAAGCTAATAGACGCTAAATTTGTCCGTGAAGAACAATACCCGACTTGGTTAGCCAATGTGGTACCGAGTCGAAAGAAGAATGGTCGGATCGAATCCGTGTGGACTTCGGAGATTTAAACAAGGCATGTCCAAAGGATGAATTCCCTCTACCGATCCCGGAACCGATGATCGACATTGCTTCGACACATGAGATATTCTCATTCATGGATGGATCTTCGGGATACAACCGGATAAAAATGGCTCCGAGAAGATGAAAAGCTTACGGCATTCGAACGCCGATCGGAGTATTTTGCTACACGGTGATGCCATTCGGATCGAAGAACGCAAGAGCAACCTACCGGAGAGCAATGACAAGAATTTTTGATGATCTCATCCACAATCAAGTCGAATGCTATGTGGACGATGTGGTCATCAAAAGCGAGTAAAGGACAACCACCGTATGATTTGAGAATTGTTTTCAAACGATTAAGACAATTTAACCTTAAGATGAATCCCTTAAAATGCGCCTTCGGCGTCACCTCCGGGAAATTCTTAGGATTCGTTGTCCGACATCGTGGAATTGAAATCGACTCGGAAAAGATTAAAGCTATCTTAGAAATGCCGCCTCCCAAAACCTTATAACAACTACGATCTTTTCAAGGGAAGCTGGCATATCTTCGACGCTTTATCTCAAACTTGTCAGGTAGGTGTTAGCCTTCCTCGGCACTAGTTAAAAAGGACGCAAAATTTATTTGGGAAGAGAAATGCCAGAAGGCCTTCGAGGACATTAAACAATATTTAATGACACCTCCTGTCTTAGCAGCCCCGGTCTCGGGTAGACCGCTGATACTTTACACCGCGGCTTTAGACGACTCTCTCGGAGCCTCGTTGTCCAGGTCAATGATGAGGGTAAAGAAAATGCTCTTTACTACTTAAGCCGTCGTTTACTTCCGACGGAAGTAAGGTATCCCGCAATTGAAAAGCATTGTTTGGCCCTGATCTTCGCCGCTCAAAAGCTTAGGCACTACATGCTTTCTCATAAGGTCAACCCGATCTCGAAGTTTAATCCATTGCAATACTTGATGACTCTTCCGACACTTTCCGACGGACTTGCCGGATGGTCAATGATATTATTGCAATTCGATATAACTTTCGTGCCTCTGCGTGCCGTAAAGGGACAAGTCTTAGCGGACTTTCTCGCAGACACACTCCTTTGCGGCAGAATCTCCCTCAATGACGATTTGCCGGATGAACAAATAATGAATCTAGAAGACCACGATGATCGACGTTGGGAATTATATTTCGACGGAGCATCTTCAAGACACAAAGACGAAGAATCGCAAGTGATAGTGCCCGGTAAGGCGGGAATCGGGCTAATCTTTATAACACCGGAGCGGGGATGTTAAGATACTCCTACCACTTGACGGAATCGTGTACAAACAATGAAGCAGAATACGAAGCCCTCATAACGGGATCGGAATTAACCATTCGAATGGGGATAACAAACATCAACATCTACGGGGATTCACGGTTAATCATTCAACGGATCGCCGGACGAGTACTGAATTTTGAAGCCAAGACTCGAACAATACTTCCAGGTATGCCATACGAATTGTTGGAACAAATTCCAAATGTGACGATCTACAAAATTCCCAGAAAAGAAAATGCTTTAGCAGATGCTTTAGCCCGTCTCGCAAAAGAATTTGCCTATTTGCAAGATGAATCAGTAGAAGTGTCAGTTCACGGACGTCGGGTCCTATCACAGCTCGACATAGACACAATACACAAATCGGAAAAAGAAAAAGAATCGATTGCAGCGATGATGGAAAACACGGAAGATTGGTGACGGCCATTAATAAACTACTCGCAAACGGAAAGCTACCGGACGATAGGTCGCTAGCCCATCGGATCAAGAAAAGAACTCTGTCTTACGCATTAATAAACAACACATTGTACGAGAAGGTCTTTTGATCAAATGTGGCTAACGTGCCTAAGCGGGTCCGAGGCCCGTGAAATTGTTAAAGAGGTACATTCGGGACTGCGTGGCGCTCACCAGTCGGGTCCGAAGATGAAGATGAAAATTAAAAGACTAGGGTACTACTGGCCCTCGATGATGACCGACTGCATGAAGATCGCCAAGAGCTGTCACCAATGCCAAGTGCACGGAGTGGTTCTACACCAACCTCCAAATGTGCTACACCCGACAATTGCGTCGTGGCCATTTGAATGTTGGGGCACAGATATAGTGGGTCCGATAGAACCACCATCTTCAAAAGGACATCGCTTCATTCTTGCGGCTACAGATTACTTTTCCAAGTGGGCAGAGGCAGTTCCACTTAGAGAAGTGAAAGCACACCACGTGCTACAGTTTTTCAAAAACCAAGTTGTCTACCGTTTCGGGGTGCCGCGCAGGATCATCTCAGATAATGGGTCAGTATTCAGAAGCACGCAAATTAACAATTTTATCGGGAGACACGGAATCGGCGGCGATACTCAACAATTTACTACCCAAGAGCAAACGGCCTCGCCGAGGCTTTTAATAAAACTCTCGTTCAAATCTTAAAGAAAACCTTGGACGATAATAAGAGAAATTGGCACGAGAAGTTGTTAGAAGCCTTATGGGCCTACCGGACAACCTTCGAACTCCTACTCAAGCTACACCTTACGCTCTGGTGTATGGGTCTGAGGCAGTGTTACCTTTAGAGGTTCAGCTTCCTTCACTCAGAATTGCAGTTGTAAATAAAATCACGACAGAATAGAACGCCAAATTATGACTCGAAGAATTAGAAAGCCTGGAAGGGAAAAGACTTGTAGCGCAACAAAATTTAGAACTATACCAAGCTAAGATGGTTCAAGCCCATGACAAACAGGTACGCCCAAGAACCTTCATAGTTGGTGACTTAGTTCTTGTTCTCAAGAGACCTATTCTTGCACATCGCAAGATAGGAGGAAAATTTGAACTCACTTGGGAAGGACCGTTTGTGGTTGAAGCGAGTATACTCGGGAGGTTCCTACCGGCTAGTGAATTGCCGGGGAGAACGACATATGCTTCCGATCAACGGACGATACTTGAAAAAGTATTACGCTACCTGATGTTTCGAAGGAATGAATTCTTAATCCCTAAGAAACACGGGTGAAGTAATAACTTATGACTGGGTCCGAACCCAAAAAATAATAAAAAATGTGCTAAGATAAATAAAGTCATGATAATTGAGTTTTCCCTGTTTTCTTTTCCAAATCAAAATCTCTTCCCTGATCTTATCCTACTTCATTCTTGTTAAATTCGAAAATATAAAAAAAAATATAAAAAAAATGTGTCTTTAATAAACATTTTCTTAATGTTCTTGTTCTTAGTACAGCCCCTGATCCTTTTCCTTGTCTTTTCGCAGGGAAATGTCTAACGAGCTGTTGGTCCCGAACTTTAAGAATGGCGTAAGCCTTGCACTCGATGAAAAGAGGGTGAAAGATGGAGCGATAATCGAGATTGACTCGGATTTCGCACCGGCGGAGCCTACGATACGAGGAAAGTGACTGGGTCCCAGTTGACCGAGAAGAACTGCCCTGGCAGATAGTGATGAAAGTGGGTGGCCCAAGCCACCAATCGAGCAGCAAGAAAAGAAAAGCAAACACTGAAGAAGACAAAAAAATGAAGTTTGTAGTCGCTACAGCAGAGGGCAGGCTTGTCAGCGCCACGCCCACAGACATTCAAGAAGTTCGAAGAGCTACTCTCACAACAACGCAATGAAGAAATAAGAATCGCCGAATCCGTAAGATGTTAACCAAACTAGCTGCGGACCAGCGCGACGAGACAATTGCTAATGCCGGTACATACGCTTCGAGGACACCGGTTCACCGGGAACTCGAAGAAAGGAGGCCGGCTCCTAGGATAATAGAAAGGACCGGAGAAATCTCCGGAAGATCGAGAAGAAAGAAGGCTACAATGCCACCGGATAGAACCACCAGGTAATGCATGACCTTGTTGCGAAGCAACCCCGGGGATGTCCCGACAGTGCATCATCCCCGAGGAGCCGAGGTATGCAGGAGAACGTGAAGGGATTGAGCCGTATATCCCACAATATGTCACCAGGCCTCGCCATCTGCAGATCATTCCGGAATACAAGCTGGAGAGAATGCGGAATGTTGAAAAGAAAACCTTTGAATACTTCGAGAGAATTAGAGGCAGAAGAATCAATATACTTGAGGGCCTCGAGCTACATACGGACGTATTCTCGGAGTATGAACAACAGCAAATCGTGGATTGCATCCGGGATTTGAAAAGGATGGGCCGAGCAGGCCGCCTGAGGGAAAACACATACTCAGAACCCCGGAGATGGATGCCAGGGAAGGGAAGAATCACAATACAATGCGGATGTTGCTACAACTTTGCGGAAGACAGAAAGGGAAACCCACCGGGGATACTCCGTCATGGGCAAGTGGATCCGATGACATTAGTTATCAAGAGAATGGTAAAGAGATTGATAACATGGAGGGTACTGCCAGCGGATTGCATACCCAATAGCTGCATTATTAACATCAACAAGCGAGGGTATCGCATACCCCCGCACATAGATCACCACGACTTTATCGGACCTTTCGCACGGTCTCTTTCTGAATGAGTGTAACATCATGTTCGGATCCGACCTCCGGATAGCGAGGCCCGGGTGAGTTCCGAGGGCCGTTGAAGATACCTTTACCGGTAGGTTCCGTCATGATACTAAAGGGCAACGGAGCGAGATATCGCTAAGCATTGCATACCGGGAGTACCGGTGAAGCGGATCTCGGTTACTTTCGGAAGGATGGACGACAGGAAGACACCTTACCATTTCCGACCGGACCCGGAGCTAGAGAGCCTCCGGCCTTACGAGCCGTGAGTTACATGGAAAATATCACACCTCCAATGTACATCCATACGGCATCCTTGCCAAGGATGGCTTGGAAGGTGATGTTATCGACCATGTACCCCACTATTCGGACATGGATTTTTGACGGATGCTTCTTTGGATGGATCAACAAAGATCATACATAGTCCATTTTGAGTCTACATGGATTGTATGAGATGTATTCCAGATCGAGTTGTATGATGTATCTTCAACATGATTGGAATGAAAGTCACCATGTTACATTTTTGGCATTCACCTCTTTTGTGCAAATTGATTGGGAAACGCCATTAAAGTTAAATAAACTTCGAACAAAGAACAGAAAAGATAAAAAAAAAGAAGAATAAAAGAAAACTTTCCTAAAAAAATATCTTAAAAATGACGAACACCAAATTCACATGAACATTAAATAAACGATAAAGTAAAATTTGAATCATTAAAAGATAAACAAAATCAACATAAGTGTTAAATCAAATCTCAAATCAAATTCTCAATCAAATTTCAAATCCAATCTCGATCAAATTTCAAATTTGATCTTCCAAATTTCAAATCAAATCTTAAGTCAAATCTCAACCGAGTTCAAACTCATCCTTCCAAATTTCGAATTCAATCTTTCCAGATCTCAAATCTCAATCAAATTCAAACTTTTGGGTCGAGGATTTTACATCCAAGACTCGCATTGCTTTAGGATTCTTTCCCTATCGCAATGAAGTACATCAAAATTCAAACTTTTGGGTCGAGGATTTTACATCCAAGACTGCATTGCTTTAGGATCCTTTCCCTATCGCAATTAAATACATCAAATTCAAACTTTTGGGTCGAGGATTTTACATCCAAGACTGCATTGCTTTAGAATCCTTTCCCTATCGCAATGAAGAACATCAAATTCAAACTTTTGGGTCGAGGATTTTACATCCAAGACTGCATTGTTTTAGGATTCTTTCCCTATCGCAATGAAATACATCAAATTCAAACTTTTGGGTCGAGGATTTTACATCCAAGACCGCATTGCTTTAGGATTCTTTCCCTATCGCAATGAAATACATCAAATTCAAACTTTTGGGATTCTTTCCCTATCGCAATGAAGTACATCAAATTCAAACTTTTGGGTCGAGGATTTTACATCCAAGATCGCATTGCTTTAGAATTCTTTCCCTATCCCAATGAAATACATCAAATTCAAACTTTTGGGTCGAGGATTTTACATCCAAGACTGCATTGCTTTAGGATTCTTTCCCTATCGCAATGAAATACATCAAATTCAAACTTTTGGGTCGAGGATTTTACATCAAAGACTGCATTGCTTTAGGATTCTTTCTCTATCGCAATGAAGTACATCAAATTCAAACTTTTGGGTCGAGGATTTTACATCCAAGACTGCATTGCTTTAGGATTCTTTCCCTATCTCAATGAAATACATCAAATTCAAACTTTTGGGTCGAGGATTTTACATCCAAGACTGCATTGCTTTAGGATTCTTTCCCTATCGCAATGAAGTACATCAAATTCAAACTTTTGGGTCGAGGATTTTACATCCAAGACCGCATTGCTTTAGGATCCTTTCCCTATCGCAATGAAGTACATCAAATTCAAACATTTGGGTCGGGGATTTTACATCAAAGATCGCATTGCTTTAGGATTTTCTCCCTATCACAATGAAATACATCAAATTCAAACTTTTGGGTCGAGGATTTTACATCCAAGATCGCATTGCTTTAGGATTCTTTCCTATCGCAATGAAGTACATCAAATTCAAATTTTTGGAGTTGAGGATTTTACATCCGAGACTGCATTGCTTTAGGATCTATTCCCTATCGCAATGAAATACATCAAAATTCAAATCTTTTGGGGTTGAGGATTTCACATCCGAGACTGCATTGCTTTAGGATTCTTTCCCTATTGCAATGAAATACATCAAAATTCAATTTTTTTTTTTTGGAGTTGAGGATTTTACATCCGAGACTGCATTGCTTTAGGATTCTTTCCCTATTGCAATGAAATACATCAAAATCAAACTCTTGAGGTTAAGGATTTTACATCCAATACCGCATTGCTCCGAGATCTCTCCTCATTGTAATGATTCAATCCAATCAATTCAATCTTCTTTTGGGGTCGAAGATGTTACATCTAAAACCTCAAAATTCCAATTTTCATTTCAAATCAAATCCCTTCAAATTAATTTTGACAAACTTCAATCTAAATTAAAACTCAAAATCTAAACTCGCACATCGAAACTTAAATTAAAACAAAATAAAATTTAAATTGAATTCCCCCAGATCATGTGATTTGGGATTCACCTCCTTTTCCTTTCTCCAGCGAGAGTTCAAGAAGCTCCAGTTTCAGAAATATACTTGACACTCCACAGCAGAAACTCTTCTACTTCGTCCTAAGTTTGTCACTTGGACATCTGTGTTGGTTTTGCTGATCGCTTCGGTCAACACCAATACGCGCGGTGTGCTCCGTCAGCTCACCACACCTATCGGGGGTCCATTTGTCGACCTCATTTTCGATGAGGTCTTCTCTTCTCTTTTTTTAGTACTTAGGATCTAGCCTTAGGCTTTTCCTTTGACTATCTTAGAGGACTAGAATTGGGATCCACCTTTTAGAAATTCAAACCACTTCTTAACTCCTCGCAAACTCCACAAACTTGACCGTAGACCCCTAATCACCTAGAGGGTTGAAATCGAATGTGGAAGTTTAAAGGATGAGTTCCTATGGGACTCTTTGGCCTTAGATCGCCTACAGGTGGCCTCGGTGCGGTGAAGGGGCTGACTTACACATACACTACACCTATACACTACACTTTCACACACCTATACCTAACTTGACCTCCTGACTCATGTAGGTGATTCACATGGATGGTCCTTAACCCCTAAGCCCTTGGCTAAGAGGGTTAGGAACAACATAGTGGATGCCTCAAATGAGTCCCTTCATGGCTCATGTGAGCATGATGTGGCTTCATGGCTCAACCAAAATGATTTCATTCCACTCAAATTTACCCAATCTTCAATTTTCCAAATTTTCAATTTTTGACCCCCGGGACCCTACACCCGCCTAACCTACCCAAAGCCCTTGAAATTACCCAAATTTTTCAAAATCACCTAAATTACCCAAGATTCCCCAAAATCAATCCCAAATATTTCCACACCACTCAAATTGATCATCCATACCCAAAAATATCAAAAATTCCAAAAATACCTCCCAATACCCTCCAAATACCCAAAATACCCCCCTTGACCAAAAAATCCAAAAATTCAGAAAATTCTCAGAAAATTCCAGAAAATCCCAAATATTCCCAATTTCATTTTGTCCAACTACATCATGGGCCAATTTTGTCAATTTACCCTACTTTTGTCAAAACCCCCAATTTGACCCATTTTAACCCAAAGTGAACCCAATGTCAAACCAAGCCTACCCAATTGACCCAAATTCTGGTCCAATTCAATTCTAAACTTAAATTCAACATTCCCAATACCAATCTAGACCAAATAAAAGTCCAATTTGATTGACATTTGGATCCAATTTCACTTTTGGCCTTAAAGCCCAATTTGGACCCATGACCCAAACCTAACCCAAACTCACCCAATTCAACTCCAATTAACCCCAAATCTTTTCTAAATATTCCTTAGCATCCCCACAAGCAAAACACTAACATGATTTACCCAAAACTTAGACCCAAACCCAACTCAAATTCAACCCAAAGCTAAAAGGCCCAATTTTGACCTAAACCCAAACCTAACCGAAATGGGCCCAAACCCCAAAATCAAAGCCCAACCAAAGTCAAAACCTCTTTGAAACACTCCCATAGACATTTCTCAATGTTAATTTTACATCAATTTCAACCCTAGCCCAACATTGGTCCAACTTGGCCCACTTGGACGTATATTGGCCCATTCACCAAAAGAGCCCAAATTCAACCCAATTCAAACCCAAATCACTCCCAATTTGCTTCAAGTCACTCATGATACATCCATGAGCTAAACCCAACAATTATTTGGCCCAACCTCTTTACAAAATTTCATCCCAAAATCCATTTTAAAATTCAAAAGCCCACTTTCCTAAACCATTTTAAAAGCCCATCCTTCACCACATCCAAAGGCCCAAAATTGGTCCCAAAGCCCACATGATATTTCTCTACATCATCCATTCAATTAAAATCATCCATAAGTCCTAAATTCATCATCAAATCATTCCAAATCAAGTCTCATACAAATTTCCATCAAATTACCAAAAATTCCTAAAATCCATTTTTATGAAATTGACCCAACCTTTTCCCAAGCCAAATGGAGCCATGAAGCCATGCACAAGCCATATGCAAGCCATGGCAGCCACTTTACACATCACCATGTCATTTTTGGCAAAAGGAGGGAGTCCTTTAATGATTCCCTTAAGGGTGATTTAGCCACTTCCATGACTCCACTAAACCATGCTTAAACTTAATTGTACTTGGATGGTGACCCTTCCCCACTAATTAAGCCGACCTAAACCACTTTATCTTCAGCCCAAACTAGCCATGGGAAGGTGCACCTAGCCCGATCCATGCATTTGACCAATTTGAGCCAAAATATACCCATACCCCATTCTACTTTGATTCAAACACTTTACACATGTCCAAGCCCGATTGCCTTCACCAACTTCGAGCCCCGGATCTCCCGACCCCGAGAGTGACCAATGCCCGGCCGGCCAGCCACCGAGTCGCCGGAAAACACCATGGCCGAGAGCTCGCATGTGAGCCAAACTTGGAATTCTCACCTGCCGAGTTGCCCCATCCCCAGGTGGCCATTGGAGCTATTCTTCTCTTGCCAAGAGCAGCTCGATCCCGAGCCCTAACTCTCCCGGGAGGCCCTCCACCCTCTCCTATTTAAACACCACCCCTCTCGGCCATGAGAGGTGCTGAAACAAAACCTTAAGGAAACTCTGCCAAAATTCCTCGGAAGGGAAAAGACTTGCAACGCAGCACTTAGAACTATACCAAGCCAAGATGGTTCAAGCCCATGACAAACTCAACCGCCCAAGAACCTTCAAAGTTGGTGACTTAGTTCTCAAGCTTCAAGAGACCTATCCCCGTACACCGCAAGATAGGAGGAAAATTTGAACCCACTGGGAAGGGACCGTTTGTGGTTGAAGCAAAGATACTCGGAGGTTCCTACCGCTAGTGAATCGCTATGGAGAACGACATATGCTTCCGATCAACCCGACGACATACTTCGAAAAAGTATTACGCCACCGATGTTTCGAAGGGGCGAATTCTTCATCCCTAAGAAACACCTGGGTAGGCATTACTATGATCGGGTCCGAACCCAAAAAAAATAATAATAGAATGTGCTAAAATAAATAAAATCATGATAATTAAGTTTTCCTTGTTTTCTTTTCCAAATCAAAATCTCTTCCCCCGATCTTATTCTAATTCATTCCTATTAAATTCGAAAATATAAAAAATATATATAAAAAAAATGTCTTTGATAAACATTTTCTTAATGTTCTTGTTCTTAGTATAGCCCCGATCCTTTTCCTTGTCTTTTCGGGCAGTGGAAATGTCGAACGCGGCCGGGTCCCGAACTTTAAGAATGGCGTAAGCCTCGCACTCGATGAAAAGAGGGTGAAAGATGGAGCGATAATCGAGATTGACTCGGATTTCGCACCAAACAGCCTACGCACGAGGAAAGTGACTAGGTCCCGCTAACCAAGAAGAACTGCCTCCTGCGTACAAAGGATGAAAGTGCGGCCCAAGCCACCAATCCAAAGCAAAGAAGAAAAGAAAAGCAAACATCGAAGAAGATAAGAAAATTAAGTCCGTAGTCGCTATTGTACAGGCAGGCTTGCCGCCGCCGCGCCCACAGAGATTCAAGAAGTGCGGAGAGCTACCTCACAGCAACGCAACGAAGAAATAAGAATCGCCGGATCCGTAAGATGTTAACAAAACTAGTCGCGATCAACAAGTAACGAGACGCTTACTACCGCCGCACGTACACTTCAAGGACACGGCTTCACCGTAACCTGAAGAAAGGAGGCCAGCTCCTAGGATAACAGAAGAACTAGAAATCTACAAAGACCAAGAAAGAAGGCTACTACGCCACCGGATAGAACCACCAAGAATGCATGACCTTGTCGTGTACAACCCGGGGATGTCCCGACAGCATCATCCCCGAGGAGCCGAGGTATCTAGGAGAACGTGAAGGGATTGAACCGTATATCCCACAATATGTCACAAGGCCTCTATCCGCATCATTCCGGAATACGAGCCGGAGAGAATGCATCGTTGAAAAGAAACCTTCGAATACTTCGAGAGAATTAAAGGCAGAAGAATCAATATACTAGAGGGCCTCGAGCTACACACGTACGTATTCTCGCAGGCATGTGAACAACAGCAAATCGTGGATTGCATCCGGGATTTGAAAAGAATGGGCCGAGCAGCCGCCTAAGGGAAAATACCTACCGTAACCCCGCAGATGGATGCCGTGGAAGGGAAGAATCACAATACAATGCGGATGCTGCTACAACTTTGCCGAAGACAGGAAGGGAAACCCACCGGAATACTCCGTCATGGGCAAGTGGATCCGATGCCATTAGTCATCAAGAGAATGGTAAAGAGATTGATAACATGCAGGGTAATCACAACAGATTGCATACCCAATGCTTGCATTATCAACATCTACAAACAAGTGACCGCATACCCCCACATATAGATCACCACGACTTCGTCGTACCCTTCGCACGGTCTCTTTCCCCGAACGAGTGTAACATCAGCGTTCGGATCCGACCTCCGCATAGCAAGCCCGGTGAGTTCCGAGGGGCCGTTGAAGATACCTTTACCGTAGGTTCCGTCATGATACCGAAGGGCAACGGGGCGATATCGCTAAGCATTGCATACCAGAGTACCAAAGTAGAAGCGATCTCGCTATCAGAGAATGGATGACAAGAAGACACCTTACCATTTTGTGCCCCGTACCAAGAGCTAGAGAACCTCCGGCTCATTTAGCCGCGAGTTACATGAGATATCACACCTCCATTGTACATCCATACGGCATCCTTGCCAAGGATGGCCTTGGAAGGTGATGTTATTAACCATGTACCCCACTATTCGCACATGGATTTTTGATGATGCTTCTTTAGATGGACCAACAAAGATCATACATAGTCCGTTTTGAGTCTACATGGATTGTATGAGATGTATTCCGCATCGAGTTGCATGATGTATCTTCAAATACGATTGGAATGAAGCGACCATGTAATATTTTTCGTCTTCACCTCTTTGTGCAAATTAACCGGAAAAAGCCATTAAAGTTAAATGAACTTCGAACAAAAACAAAATAGAAAAAAAGAATAAAAGAAAACTTTCCTTAAAAATCTTAAAAAATGACGCAATACCAAATTCACATGAACATTAAATAAACGATAAAATAAAATTTAATCAATAAGATAAACAAAATCAACATAAATGTTAAATCAAATCACAAATCGAATTTCTCAATTAAATTCCAAATCCACTCTCGATCAAATTTCAAATTTGATCTTTCTAAATTTCAAATCTAATTTCAATCAAATTTCAAATCCAATCTCGATAAAATTTCAAATTTGATCTTCCAAATTTCAAATCAAATATTAAATCAAATTTCAATTCGAGTTCATACTCATCCTTCCGTATCTCAAATTCAATCTTTCCGCATTTCAATTTTCAATCAACTCCCCAAATCCAATCTCGATCAAATTTCAAATTTGATCTTCCAAATTTCAAATCAAATCTTAAATCAAATTTCAATCGAGTTCAAACTCATCCTTTCCGCATCTCAAATTCAATCTTTCCAGATTTCAATTTTCAATCAAATTTCAAATCCAATCTCAACAATTTCGAATTCGATCTTCCGTATCTCAAATCAAATCTCAATAAAAAATCAAATTTTTTTTTTGGGTCTAGGATTTTACATCCAAGACCGCACTCGCTTTAGGATTCTTTCCCTATTGCAATCGAAATACACATCAAATTCAAACTTTTGGGTCAAGGATTTTACATGCAAGATCGCACTCGCTTAGGATTCTTTCCTATTGCACCGAAATACATCAAATTCAAACTTTTCGGGTCGAGGATTTTACATCCAAGACCGCACCGTTTAGGATTCTTTCCCTATTGCACCGAAATACATCAAATTCAAACTTTTCGGGTCGAGGATTTTGGCATCCAAGACCGCACCGCTTTAGGATTCTTTCCCTATCAGACCGAAATACATCAAATTCAAACTTTTCGGTCGAGGATTTTACATCCAAGACCGCACCGTTTAGGATTCTTTTCCTATCGCACCGAAATACATCAAATTCAAACTTTTCGGGTCGAGGATTTTACATCCAAGACCGAGACCGCTTTAGGATTCTTTCCCTTTAACAGACCGAAATACATCAACTAAACTTTTTGGTCGAGGATTTTACATCCAAGACCGCATCGCTTTAGGATTCTTTTCCTATTGCACCGAAATACATCAAATTCAAACTTTTTTGGGTCGAGGATTTTACATCCAAGATCGCACCGCTTTAGATTCTTTCCTATTGCATCGAAATACATCAAATTCAAACTTTTGGGTCGAGGATTTTACATCCAAGACCGCACCGCTTAGATTCTTTCCTATCAGACCGAAATACATCAAATTCAAACTTTTTGGGTCGAGGATTTTATATCCAAGATCAGATCGCTAGGATTCTTTCCCTATCAAATCGAAATACATCAAATTCAAACTTTTGGCCGAGGATTTTACATCCAAGACTGCACCGCTTTAGGATTCTTTCCCTATTGCACCGAAATACATCAAATTCAAACTTTGGGTCGAGGATTTTACATCCAAGACTCCACCGCTTTAGGATTCTTTCCTACCGCACCGAAATACATCAAAATCAAATTTTCGGGGTCGAGGATTTTACATCCAAGACCGGCATCGCTTAGGATTCTTTCCCTAACAGACCGAAATACATCAAAATCAAACTGGGGCCGAGGATTTTACATCCGAGACCGCATTGCTTTAGGATTCTTTCCCTATTGCGATGAAATACATCAAAATCAAACTTTTGGTGTTAAGGATTTTCCATCCAATACCGCATTGCTCGAGATCTCTCCCCATTGTAATGATTCAATCCAACGTTCAATCTTTCTTTTGGGGTTGAAGATGTTACATCTAAAACCTCAAAATTCCAATTTTCATTTCAAATCAAATCCCTTCAAATTAATTTCGACAAACTTCAATCTAAATCGAAAACTCCAAACTAAAATCTAAGCTCACACATCAAAACTTAAATTGAAACAAAATAAAATCTAAATCGAATTCCCGCATCATGTGATTTTGGGATTCACCTCCTTTTCCTTTCCCCGCCGAGAGTTCAGAATCTCCTAAGCCGTAGATATACTTGCTACTCCCCACGTAAACTCTTCTACTTCGTCCTAAGTTCGTCACTGACATCTGTGTTGGTTTTGTTGATCGCCTTGGCCAACGCCACTACGCGCTGTGCTCCGTCAGCTCACCACACCTATTGGGGGTCCATTTGTTGACCTCATTTCGATGAGGTCTTCTCTTCTTCTCTTTAGTACTAGTATCTAGCCTTAGGCTTTTCCTTTCACTATCTTATGCAGGACTAGAATTGCACCCACCTTTAGAAACTCAAACCACTTCTTAACTCCCTTCAAACTCCACAAACTTGACTATAGACCCCTAATCACCCAGAGGGTCAAATCAAATGAAGTTTAAGGATGAGTTCCCATGTGGACTCTGCCTTAGGACCGCCCCGGATACCCGGTCTCTGTGTGAAGGGCCGACTTACACACACACTACACCTATACACTACACTCACACACCCATACCTAACTTGACCTCCCGACTTCATGTAGGTGATTCACATGGATGGTCCTTAACCCCTAAGCCCTCACAAGAGGGTTAGAACAACAAAGTGAATGCCTCAAATGTACCCTTCATGGCTCATGTGAGCTTGATATGGCTTCATGTCTAAACCAAAATGATTTCACTCCACTTACATCCACCCAATCTTCAATTTCCCAAATTTTCAATTTTTGACCCCCGGACCCTACACCCGCTTAAATTACCCAAAACCCTTGAATTACCCAAATTTTTCAAATTTAATCACCCAAAATTCCTCAAAATTGATCTTAAACAATTCCACATTACTCAAATTGATCATCCATACCCAAAATACCAAAAATTCCAAGAAAACCTCTCAATACCCTCCAAAATACCCAAAATACCTCTTAGCCAAAAAAATCCAAAAATTCAGAAAATTCCCAAAAAATTCCAGAAAATCCAACTACACCATGGGCCAATTTTGTCAATTTACTCCTACTTTTGTCAAAACCCCCAATTTGACCCACTTTAACCCAAAGTGAACCTAATGTCAAACTAAACCTACCCACCGACTCCAAATTCGGTCCACCCGCTCTAAACTTCAATTCAACATTCCAACACCAATCTAGACCAAATCCAAGTCCAATTTGATTGACATTTGGATCCAATTTCACTTTTGGCCTTAAAGCCCAATTTGGACCCATGACCCAAACCTAACCCAAACTCACCCAATTCAACTCCAATTAACCCCAAACCTTTTCTAAATCTTCCTTAACATTCCCACAAATAAAACACTAACATGATTTGCCCAAAATTTAGACCCAAACCCCACTCAAATTCAACCCAAAGCTAAAAAGCCCATTTTCGACCTAAACCCAAACCTAACCCAAATGAGCCCAAACCCCAAAATCAAAGCCCAACCAAAGGCAAAACCTCTTCGAAACACTCCATAAACATTTCTCAACATTGATTTTACATCAATTTAACCCTAGCCCAACATTGGCCCAACTTGGCCCACTTGGACCTATATTGGCCCATTCACCAAAAGAGCCCAAATTCAACCTAATTCAAACCCAAATCACTCCCAATTTTGCTTCAAGTCACTCATGATACATCCATGAGCTAAACCCAACAATTATTTAGCCCAACCTCTTTACAAAATTTCATCCCAAAATCCATTTTAAAATCCAAAAGCCCACTTTCCTAAACCATCTTAAAAGCCCATCTAAAACCATTTCAAAAGGCCCAAAATCTACCCTAAAGCCCACATGACATCTCCATTTTCCATACACTTAATTAAAGCCATTACCTAAGTCCTAAATTCATCATCAAATAATTCCAAATCAAGTTTCATACAAATTTCCATCAAATTACCAAAAATTCCTAAAATCCATTTTCATGAAATTGACCAAACTTTTTCCAAGCCAATGGAGAGCCCTGAAGCCATGCATGAGCCACATGTGAGCCATGAGAGCCTTGGACACTCCACCATGCCATATTGGGTAAGAAGAGGGAGGGCTTTCCTTAATCCTCTAAAGCTCATTAGCCTTAATCATGTTTCACCTAAACCTAAATTTAATCCAAATATATTTGGATGGAGACTTCTCCATGCGAAACCAGTGATCCCTTTGATCCCCCACGGCATCCAAAGCCACCTTGAAGGGTGCACGAAGCCCAAATGGGTGGATTGACCCATTTAGACTCAAAACTAGCCATGCCCCATTCTACTTTGGAGCAAAGCCTTTACACATGGCAATTGCCAATTGCTTGCACCAAGTCCCAGCCCTGACCCACCTGACCTTGAGGGTGACCAATGTCTGGCCGGCCAGCCACCAGGTCGCCGGAAAACACCATGGCCGAGAACTCACAAGTGAGCCAACTTTGGAATTCTCCCTTGCTGAGCTGCCCCATCCCCAGTGGCCATTGTAGCTGTTCTTCTCTTGCCAAGAGCAGCTGATCCCAAGCCCTAACTCTCCGCAGGAGGCCCTCCGCCCTCTCTATTTAAACACCACCCCTCTCGGCCATGAGAGGTGCTTGAAACAAAACTTAAGGAAACTACGCCAAAATTGTTCCGGACTACTCCCCATACATAGAGCATTTGATCCCACTGAAATCCCCTGCCATTTCCTCTCTGTGAGCTCGATTTCGAGTTGAAATCCGAAGCCCAAAACCGGGACACTTCTCCACGGTGAGCCAATCCCCAAATTTATTGGTTCTACACCTTCACTAGACCGAGGAAGGTGTCCACCGGCAAAAGCCCCATCTCCGGGCCACCCGGTTGCTCCGGCCTCCAAGCTTTGTGATCGGGCTGTGGTCGAAATCCTACTAGAGCAATTCACTGAGACCGGGAGACTTCATGCGGAGCTTGCTGGGATCCAATCGAAGGTGAAATAACCCTCGGATCGAAGCCGCACTTCTCCGAGCAAAGGTATGGCCTCACTCTTCTTCCCGAGCTTCGAACATTCTCCATTTTTATTGCGTAAATTTCATCCCACATAAGCCAGTATGGATGTGTTCGTCTTCTCAAGACGAATCCATAGAGCATAAGAACACGAAAATCCATCGAGTATCGAGTGAGATATTAGGGATTTAGTGTGGACGACTCTCGGGTGAGGATGCTCGGGACGATGAACGGATGCCGTCCATTTGATACACGCGCGGACGGACGGCTCGGATGGCGTCGGACCAGGAGATGGTACGTGAACCGCTGGACCCGGAGCGCTGAGTCAGATGGCGGCGTCGAATGGGGGCGCGACACGCGCGTTTCGGAGGCTGCCGAGGTTGACGCGGCGCCGCGTGGATAAATAGAAAATTAGGGTATTTTTTATTTATTTAATTCCCTAAACTTGGAAAATTCATAACTTTGTGTAGGAAAATCATAAAAATAAAATAAAAATACCCTCTTGCTCAGTGAACAGAGGAGAATAATGTGGAAAAGAAATTATTTAATTTCACCAAGTATTTTATTTTTAATAATTTATTTACTCTCTGCACATTTTTAATTCTCCATGCATGTATACAATTCACCATGGCATAAGACCATAGGGCTTTTGAAGCCTCTGAATTTTGGGAACATTCCCTGAATTTTCCAAAGTCGGAGGCCATCCTATGAAAAGTTATTGATTTTTCAAATTCATGTTACTTGTTTTGAGTATTTTAATTCCAATAATTAGCATGTTGTGAAATAAATTTTAGGAAAATTTGGTGATGTCTCTTATGACCGAGAGGACCCAGGAAAAATAGGTTTTGAGTTAGTTCATTTAAAATAACCTAATTGGCTTAAACACCTAAAATGGATCCCTAATTAATTAGAGTTAACCATACATCAAATTGACTTGAAATCAATTCTCCATTGACCTTTAGGATCAGAGGAACACACCATAAAAATTTGAAGTCGATTGGACTTGGTTAGCCCTACTTAAATGGGTTGATTAAGCCACTTAGTCATTTTAAACTTTAAAAATTCATAACTTTCAAAATATCTTTCAAAAATTCACCAAATTGGTTTTCGAGCCTCTCTGATATTAGGGGAATTTAAGAAAATTAAAATTTTAATTTTCTAAAAAAGTTGATTTTTAATGTTATTTTAATATTTTTAATAATTAAAAAATAATAAAAATCACAAAAATAATAAAATTCACCAAAATGTCACATTTTGAATTTTAATCACTTAGGAACAAACCCCATATTTTTCTTAGGTCTATTTAATGAGATATTAAATTTTAAAGCCCTAGGGTAATTTTAAAATTAAAAAAAATGTATTTTCTAGCATTTTTACCAAAATAATTATAATAAATCATAGAAAAATCAGAAAATTGCAAAAATTGATTCTCTGATTTCCTTGATATCAGAGAGATTTTTGAAAAATATAAAATTCATTTTTCAACATTTATTTTATTTTTAAATTAATTAACACTCCAAAATTTAAAATAATTATAATAAAAATAATATAATTCAAAAAATCACCAAAATTGGTCCAAGTTGTCCTCTGGTCATTAGGAATGTCCCCTAATTTTCTTAAGGACAGAAACTTTCCCTTGGTCATGTTATTAAATTTTCCTTGGAAATTTCTATTTTCTACCAAAAATAATTATATAAATAAATTAAATACAGAAAAATCACATTTTCTCCTCTCATGTCTTTATTGACATTTGAGTGAAGTCACATAAAAATTTCAAGTACATTTAAGCTCAATTTAGTGAGTTATGAAATTATTAAGCTTAAAGGGCAAAGTGGTAATTAAAATTTTAATCCTTAATTAAAACTTTAGGTTTAATAAAAAATTAACAAGTAAAATATTTGATCCTAATCTGATTTGGATGATTGAAACTTAAATAATTAAAGGGTAGAAATCCATTAAGCAATTTAAAATAATTAAACCTTAATTAAATAATTGATTAAATTTGAGAAGAATAATAAAATTGAAATTATTAAAATAGGGATATTATTGGGAAGAGACTTATTCTTTAATTTAAAAATCCCTAAATTAATCATCTCATTAATATTCAATTTTTTAATTAAAATGATAACTGAAATTTAAAATATTAAAAGACTTAATCATTAAACTAAAGTTAAATTATTAAACTCTTTTAAAATTTCAATTAAGGTTAAAAATAAAATTAAATTAAAAAATTAAATTAAATAAAATAAATTAAATTGAATTAAATTAAATTAAATCAGATTAAATTAAATTAAAAATTAAATTAAATTAAATTAAATAAACAAATTAAATTAAATTAAATGAATTAAATTAAATTAAATTAAATAAATAAAATCAAATTTAGATTAAATTAAATTAAATAAACAAATTAAATAAATAAAATTCAATTAAATTAAATTAAATTAAATTAAATTAAATTAAATTAAATTAAATTAAAATAAAATTAAATCAAATTAAATTAAATTAAAGGAAATTAAATCAAATTAAAATTAATTTAACATCAAATCAAATTAAATTGAATTAAATCGAACTAAATTGAATTAAATTAAATTAAGTTAAAAATTAAATTAAATTAAATTAAATTAAATTGAATTAAATATAACATCACCAAAGACATAAAGAATTCAAAATAAATCTAAAATAACTTGAACATTATTCCAAATTTAAACCCATTAATTGAATTCAAACTAAATCATAAACTTACCCTCGAAAGCTTTAGTTGTCATAACTCCTAAACAGAATATTAATTGAAATGTTACTTCACTCATAGGACATTCAAATATCCTAGTTCACTGAGTAAGATAATAACAAAACTTAACTAAACCTCGGACGGTTAATTCATTTGTGTAATTGAATTCATTTGGACTTAAAACAATCCTAGAAATATTGAAAAGATGTTTAAGATTTGCGTTAAGCACTTCCTCGATATGATAGGATGTTCATAAGAACAATTGAACTTAATTGTTCTTTGATGAAGAAAATTGTCTTCAAACAAAAACACAAGGAACCTAGACGTCGTAGGAAATGACTAGTTATAGGATTAGGAATTTGGTAGAAAACCATAACCCTTACCTTAGCTTTACTAGGAACTTGCTTAAATATTCTAATTGTGTTTTAAGTGCGGCTTGGGATGACGGGAAGACCCTCCAGGTACGCTTTTATTTTATTGCAATTTACTTTCTTGCAATTTACATTATTGCAATTTATTTAACCGCATTGCACTTACTTTTCTTGCATGATAAACAATTGTTGCATGAAAACCCACACCTTTAGGATAGTCCCTAAAAGCTGAAACCAAAACTAAGTTAAAAGTTATTGCAAGATAAAATTCACCGCCACGACATTTCAAAATATAAAACAACTCAAAATTTAATCACGAAACGGAACACAAAACTACAATTACAACTAAATTAAAACGCCATGTTGGATGATCGGGAATACCTCGGATGATGTAACCTACGTGTTGCTAACGGGATTTCCCACGGTCTAAATGAAAGTGTGGAACTCATTCGAGTTGAGTTTAGCAAATTCATACGGACTAAGTGAATCCGATAAAAATAATGATGCCGGAAGGATGGAGCCGTGGGATCTTAACCGGTGTCGTTATAATCGACTTTAAGATTTGTTTTAATTAAAATATTGAAAACACTTGGAAATTAAGATTTTCTCTAAACCAAAACACTTTTCTCATCCCCTGATTTATGACTTCTAAAACTAAACCTCTGCAAGGAGCTCGGAGCTCGGAGCATGGTGGGCAGCACGACCATCGTCACCAGCAAAACTTGGGTCTACTTCAGCAAAGCTTTCTTAGAATTAAATAACCAAGCCATAGGACTTCGAGGTTGTTTGCCTAGTGCGACATAAATCCTCAGCTCTTCGTTAGGCATTTGCATTGCAAATTAAGCCCTAACCGGTTTTAGGATTCTGAGGTAGTCGTCTGATACGACATAAACCCTCATATCTTCGAAATTTATTTGTATGATTCTATCATATAAATATAAGCCCTAATTAATTAAAATTGACAAAATCAAAACATTAAATAGACATTAGGACTTTCCTAAATTCAAAGCCAAACAATAGGATAGTCGAGAAATCACCGAAGTTCACTTCGAATCGTGATTTCTCCTACTTTTCTTCCTTTGAATTCCCAAAACAAAATGTTCCAAACTTGATCCATTCCACTATTGAAATTCCAAAATTCAATCCTTTGAAAACTTAAACTTTGAAATTCTTGAGAGCGAAATTATTGATTATTATCGAGAGTTTTCTTAGGTGATTCCCGTCACTTAAGATGTAATTAACTATAGGGGCTTGCCCTTATAGGGAATTTTAAAGAACCTGAGTAATATAAACCACTGTTTAATGCTTTCATATTAAGCGGGGAATTTGTCGGCTTATAAAATTGGTTCGCGAGACCAAACGGATGTCACAAATCTTCTAGTTTATTTAATCGAGCCCCACCATCAAGCGGTGTGTCCATCCTTAGGGATAGATACACGGTTTGTGGTGTGGTGTTCGTTTATATAAACTTATTCGGGATGTGAGATCGGTTTGATTTCATATCTTAAAATCTTCAAATTTAAAATTATTTTCAAAATCAAATACTACTTTTCAAATTATTTATTTAAACTAAATTAAAAATTCAGTCGACAACTTACGTTGAGGCGACCCCTTTTCGAAATAAAACACATAACCTAAATTATGCCGACAAATTCTGGCGACTCCGCTGGGGAAAATTCCTCTATTCATTTTAATCAGACAATTCTGCTTTCAAAAATCGGTAGTGTATCCATGTCCTTAATGGGTCAAACTACCTTTCTTTCCGTTGGGATGCTATGTTCATTTCTACCTTGAACAAGTATAGCCAACATTCTCTCGGATTTAGGAGCCGCTTGTTTAGACACCCCTAAACGAGAGAGGTTACGAGATCCTTTTACCTCATTTGCGAGGTGGGGTGGACCCCAATAGGTGTTAGTTTAGGAGTGATCCTTCGAGTCGAGAAGTCTTGCATAAGACTTTCTTTTCCTTTCCAACTACGAATCGGATTCATTACCTTCTCTACACCTTTGAACATTCAGTTCTAAATAAACAAACCCTTTAATAAATGATTCTTTTAACGAATGATTCCTTCTTATAAATACATGAACAAGAATGTGTTCGGACTCTTTTCAATTCCTTTCTTTTCGTCCTAAAGAAAAGAAGCATAACTTGGGACTGACAACCAGAATCTACCTGCGCGAAATGGAAGCCCCAAAGCTGATTTTCTCCTTCACTGATGGGTGGACTTCGTTGTTTATAAGGATGAGACTGCCGACAATGGGATCATCCGGTTTGGATAAGGATTTGAGAACACGAATGTCGAGATCACCGACGTTTCCCTTTTCGCACCGACAAACAAAGTATACGAAGCTAAGAAGCCGCTGATTGAGTTCGACCTTAGGTCGGCCCGAGAGTTTCCTCCTACGAAAAGATCCGGCGAGAGGAGTATTGCTGTATCGCGGGAGGATCGTTCTTGCTACCCCCACTGGTCTAGTTGTTTACACCTACCCAGCCTCGCCAAATTAAAGGGGAAGGAAATCCAGAATTATGGTGAACCTGTTACCGTGGAGGGTACAGACTTTCCTGTGAGACCTTCTGTTTTTGAAATCGGGTCCAGCTCGAGAATTCCATCACTAACAAAGACCCAAAGAAGGAACGAAGTAGGAAGATTGCCGAGAAGGCCGAAGCTGCTGAAGTTGCTTTCACGGAGAAATCCGAATCCCGAGTACGCACCTTACTGAATATATACCGTTGCTGAAGATACACCCTTTTGGAAGGAAGCGGATTCCATCCCCTTCCGCCGCGAGTGACGAGGAAAATGTCCGCAGGATTGCTTCTTCATTACCTCGACCAGCATACTACGATGACAACGAAGGAAAAGGACTAGGATCACGCCATTTGCCCATTACGGAGCGTAGTCGAGAAAGCTAGCAAAGAAAGAGAAATGCCCGTATCGGAGATTCTACGAAGGATAGGGCGGGTGCCAGTCAAATCCCGTCTTGGGCCCCGAGTAGAACCTGTCATCGTTGCAGAAAAGCCGAGTAAAAGGATGAAGGCTAGTCCGCCTGTCATCGTTTCGGGATTACAGATTAGGGAGGATACCACCTTCCAGCATTTGGCTGACAGGACCATCGGTCCTAGGCTACCTGTGCTAGAAGGATGGTATGGCGTCCCACTTCTGGACGAGTGAGATTGAAACAACGGCCGAGAAGAAAGTCTCGCCGGGAGACTTGAATGCGAAGAAAGTGCTCTTGCGATAAAGGGGACTCGCGAGAAGGGAACCGGCGGCTATCACACGACAAGCTGTGAAGATGCACGAGAAAAGACCACTAGAAGACGCCATGGAAAAGTTGAGGAGTGATATTCGACGACTAGCAAAAGAAGAAGAGAAATTCGGAGACGAGATTGATTCATCGGAATTCATGGACGACGAGTATGCGGAAATCAACATGGTCGAAACACGAGCTTCATCGGCTTCACGAGGTGCTCCTGCAGCCGCGAAAGAGAGGAGCCGAAGTAATGAGAAGACGGCTTCAAGAGAAAGACGACACGATCGCCCGAATGGCGAAGAGGATGGAAGAGATGGCTGTAGCTCTAGCCACTCTCCGAGTCGAAGTGCAACCCCAGAGAGACACCCCGAGAGGTCATTCACATTGTGGACGGAGGAAAGGAGATTACATCCGTCAACGGGGATGATCGGCTAAAGAAAGATACAACACGAAGTATGATTCCGGAAAAGGATATCAAGAGCTTGGTGGAACGGCGGAGTGCGAGAAGCCTTAGCACAATCGAAGAGCGGGACATCCATTCGGACGGGTAGACCTTACCCGGAAGAATTCGACGATGTCCGATACCGAAGAGGCTTCGTGCCACCTCGCGTTCGAGACCTTCGATGGGCCAGGAACCCCAGACGGCATGTTGCACACTTTCGTGCCGGTTGTTGCAATGCGGCGGGAGCGATGCATTACTCTTCCGACGGTTCGTCGGCGGCTCGTCGGGGATCGCCTTCGGCGGGTATGCGGAACTACCAAATGGTTCGGTGAAGACGTTCTCGGAACTAGAAAACCTTTTCATCGAGCGATTCGCCGGAGCTCGGCACCACATCAGCTATAGGTGATTTAGTGGTAGAGAAACGAAGCCGAACGAAACTTTGGTGGATTACATACTTCGATGGAGGAACTTAAGCATGAAGTGTGAACCACGAACTACAAGAACAACATGCGGTCGGCATCTTACTTAAAAGCATTCACGGCCCGATAGCACTTCTCCTCGAAGGATTCACTATTAAGACTTTCGAGAAGTTGTTAAGCAAGGCGGGAGCTTGCGAAGGAGGCGAAGCAATTAAGTTTCGCCGACAAGACGAACAAGCAAAAGCTGTGAAGACTTTTGAAAAGAAATCCGGGATCGTTGCGGCGGTCGACAAAGGCGAGCAACCGATACAAATATCGTCCGAACGGCCGCGACAACCTCAACAGAGATTATCGACAACCCCGAGCCCGGCTATCGGTCATCTCCACGGTATGAACAACCGCCTCGTCCGCAACGTACATTAAGGGAGCTTACGAGCGGGGAATATCCATTCAAGAATGAAGCGAGTGCTGAAAATGTTCCGTAGTCGATGAAGACTCCGAGATTTCCAGTGCCGGAGCACAAGAGACCGAGAGGAAGTCAACAAGAAAAGTGATCCCGACTTTTGCCCTTATCACCGGATGCTTGGACACAAGATAGAAGATTGCATTACCTTCGAAAGTTGGCTCAGTGACAACCTTCGGAAAGGAAATATAACAATCCCGAAGGAGTACATGAAGGAACCCCGAAAGGAGGTTCCGTCGATGTTATCTCAGCTGATCCCATCATTCCGATAGATCCTATACGGTCGACGATGGATGGACTACCGCTTGGACAAGGTCTTCGAAAAGATTTTAGACGGCATCAGAACCGCTTCGGTGCGAGCTTCAATTCGAGTTCGAAACCTGCCAAGTCGGCACTATCACTTGCGATAGAAGAACCACCTCGACAGGAGATGATTGAAGAGAAGAAGAAAATCGACGAAGAAGAGAGGACCGAGACTCCTAAGGCTAGACTAGGGACTGCTTATCCTAGGATAGTTGTTTCGATTCGGGGGAGAAATCCCTCGAACCTCGACTCTGTATGATTATCTGCTCACTTCGGTGGGATCATATAATGATAAGGGTGATGGCGTTGGCTACGTTTTGACTGTTTCTAACGATTACGTAACTAGTGACAATCCGGACATCGATTTCGATACCAACGACAATTCTCAAATCATACACAATCTCGACGATCAAAATGACGAAGAGGACATCCATCAAGGAGGCTACGAGAGTTCAACAAGCAACGAATCTATCTGCGAGTTTCGAGGAGCTCCGATCACGATAGAGTTAGAGCCTTCGGACTACGAAGCTAATCCGGAAGAGCTCGTCATTCCGATTCGAGGAAGAAACACCGGCAAGCTCGACACTAGATTCGAAGAAATTACGAAGTCAACTTAAGAAGTGGAAGAGTTCTACCTCCGAGAATGGGTCCGAAAGGACGAAGGAAAGCGAGTGGTTGTTCAAGAAGAACCAACCCAGACGGAAGAAATACCCATTCGAGAAGAAGCCGAGACACATGGAAATAAAGTGGACTACAACGTGCTAGCCCATCTTAGGAAACTACTAGCCAAGCCGAGCATCTACGATGCTCTCATCTTATCAAAGGAGATGAGAGAAGCTCGATCGAGGCCTTACTTGATCCGGAAATTTGCTTAGCTCGAATGGCCGGAGATTCCTTAGATGTGGTTTGCTCGTTAAAGGAACGACGAGGTGTTACCTTCACGGACAATGACCTACTACTTGGGACAGCAGATCACAACCGACCGTTGTACATTTCGATTACTGATTGGGAAGTTTACGCTCTCGGAGTATTGGTGGATCCGGGAGCATCGATTAATATAATGAGTCTTCGAACACTAGCATATTTGGAAATTGATGCTCGTGAGCTCGAGAGCCGACAAAATGTTATTAAGAGGATTCGACCGGAAAGGAGAAAGAGCCCTCGGGTCGATAACGCTACTAATGAAGACCGGTGACTTAGCAAAGACAACCGCAAAATTTCACATAATTGATTCGAAACGTCGTTCAACGCTCTGCGGGCCGACCATGGATACATGAAAACGAGGATGGTACCATCATCTCTACATCGGTGCATCAAATACTACGATGGAGGGGAACGAGTGCATCAAAGGTGACTTACGACCATTCTCACGTACATGAGATTGGAATCCATGAAGACGCGACTTATTATGCACCACCGAAGAAAACAATCTTCTCGGAGATACCATAACAAATGAAGCAAAGAAAGTTCGGGACAACGAAGAACACGAAGTTCTAGTCCAACGATCACTCACTACTCCCTTACGGCGAGATGGTGAAGGTTTCTCCACGACTCGCATCGAGGTCGAGGCGGGGACGAGGTCGTGGTAGAGACGTTAGGACGGTTGGACGAGAGGAAACCGGCCATCAATGTTGATTGGGAAGATAGTTACGAAGAAGAAAAAGAAATCGAAGCAAGAAGCGACAACAATAAGTCGGAAGAAACCGCAATTCAAGATCTCCCTCGAAGATGAAAAGAATGAAGAATACAAATCGATGTACGAGAAGATTAACCACTACGTACATACTATGACCCTAACCCCGATCCATTCTAATAAGATCGAGGGCATGGTGGTCGAAGAGTACGTAGCGGTCGTGCAAAGCCAATCAAATTCTACCGTGGTGCTTCTTCCTCCAAAGCGAAAATAATGTACAATTTGAAGATGTCACTTCATCGGAATTAATGGAATTACCTTTTGAGTGGTACTCTCCCTGTGTTCGAAATTTAATTCAACGTGGTTTCTTACCTCGACAATGGACAAAAGGCCAATCACAACATTTTGAAAAATTGTGGAATAACTCCGGTCGTCACCCGATTCAAAGTATGGACTCGGATTTGGCACGGTAGGATCGAGTTGACGATGCTGAATTTTGCTTGGTTGTCACTTGCGAATCTAATGAAAACTGCATGGAAACTACGGACGAACTCGAAGATTTACAAATTGGAGACGCTCCACCGAATTCGAAGAAGAGATTAAATCTACGATAGATGAACTAACGGAAGTTAACTTAGGTACTAGAGAAGAGCCTAGACCTACCTTTGTTAGCTCCTTACTCAATAAAGAAGACTCGAAGAAATAATCAAGTTATTAATGGAATTTAAAGGCTTGTTTTGCTTGGAACTACGATGAAATGCCGGGATTAGCTCCGGAGGTCGCGATCCATAAGCTAGGAGTGGATCCTGCCTCGTCCCGAGTCGGACAAGGTCCCGGAAGAATGCGTCTAGAAATCGAACAACAAGTCATAGCCGAAGTTAAAAAGCTAATAGACGCCAAATTTATCCGTGAAGAACAATACCCGACACTGGTTAGCCAATGTGGTGCCGGTCGGAAAGAAGAATGGTCGGATCGGAATTTGTGTGGACTTCGGAGATTTAAACAAGGCATGTCAAAGGATGAATTCCCTCTACCGATCCCGGAACTAATGATCGACATTGCTTCGACACATGAGATATTTTCATTCATGGATGGATCTTCGGGATACAACCGGATAAAAATGGCTCCGAGAAGATGAAAAGCTTACGGCATTCGAACGCCGATCGGAGTATTTTGCTACACGGTGATGCCATTTGGATTGAAGAACGCGGAGAGCAACATATCGAAGAGCAATGACAAGAATTTTTGATGATCTCATCCACAATCAAGTCGAATGCTACGTGGACGATGTGGTCATCGAAAGCAAAGTAAAGGAAAACCACTGTATGATTTGAGAATTGTTTTCGAACGATTAAGACAATTTAACCATAAGATGAATCCCTTAAAATGCGCCTTCGGCGTCACCTCGCGGAAATTCTTAGGATTCGTTGTCCGACATCGTGGAATTGAAATCGACCGGAAAAGATTAAAGACTATCTTAGAAATGCCGCCTCCCGAAACCTTAAAACAACTACGATCTTTTCGAGGAAGGCGGCATATCTTCGACGCTTTATCTCGAACTTGTCGAGTAGGTGTCGGCCTTTCTCGGCACTGAGTTAAAAAGGACGCCAAATTTATTTGGGAAGAGAAATGCCGAGAAGGCCTTCGAGGACATTAAACAATATTTAATGACACCTCCTGTCTTAGCAGCCCCGGTCTCGGGTAGACCGGCGATACTTTATACCGCGGCTTTAGACGACTCTCTCGGAGCCTGTTAGCCAGAGTCGATGATGAGGGTAAAGAAAATGCTCTTTACTACTTAAGCCGTCGTTTACTTCCGAGCGGAAATAAGGTATCCCGCAATTGAAAAGCATTGTTTGGCCTCGATCTTCGCCGCTCAAAAGCTCGGGCATTACATGCTTTCTCATAAGGTCGACTTGATCTCGAAGTTTAATCCATTGCGATACTTGATGACTCGTCCAACGCTTTCCGAGCGGACTTGCTAGATGGTCGATGATATTATTGCAATTCGATATAACTTTCGTGCCTCTTCGTGCCGTAAAGGGACAAGTCTTAGCGGACTTTCTCGCGGCACACCCTTTGCGGCGAATCTCCTCTCGATGACGATTTGCCGGATGAACAAATAATGAGCCAAGAAGACCACGATGATCGACGTTGGGAATTATATTTCGACGGAGCATCTTCGACACACAAAGACGAAGAATTCGCAAGTGATAGTGCCGGTAAGACAGGAATCGGGCTAATCTTTATAACACCGGAACGGGGGATGTTAAGATATTCCTACCACTTGACAGAACCATGTACAAACAACGAAGCAGAATACGAAGCCCTCATAACGGGACTGGAGTTAACTATTCAAATGGGGATAACAGACATCAACATCTACGGGGATTCACAGTTAATCATTCAACAGATCGTCGGACAGTACAGAATTTTGAAGCCAAGACTCGAGCAATACTTCCAGTATGCCATACAGTTGTTGGAACAAATTCCAAATGTGACGATTTACAAAATTCCCAGAAAAGAAAATGCTTTAGCAGATGCTTTAGCCCGTCTCGCAAAAGAATTTGCCTGTTTGCAAGATGAATCGATGGAAGTGTCGGTTCACGGACGTCGGGTCCTATCACGGCTCGACATAGACACAATACACAAATCGAGAAAAGAAAAAGGATCGGTTACAGCGAGTGACGGAAAACACGAGAAGATTGGCGGCGGCCATTAGTAGACTACCTACAAACGGGAAAACTACCGGACGATAGGTCGTTGGCCCATCGGATCGAAAAGAACTGCGTCTTACGCATTAATAAACAACACATTATACGGAAGGTCTTTTGATCGAAATGTGGCTAAGGTGCCTAAGCGGGTCCGAGGCCCGTGAAATTGTTAAAGAGGTGCATTCGGGACTGCGTGGCGCTCACCGATCGGGTCCGAAGATGAAAATGAAAATTAAAAGACTAGGATATTATTGGCCCTCGATGATGACCGAGCTGCATGAAAATCGCCGAGAGCGTCACTGATGCCGAGTGCACGGGTGGATCTACACCTACCTCCAAATGTGCTGCATCAGACAATTGCGTCGTGGCCATTTGAATGTTGGGGCACAGATATAGTGGGTCCGATAGAACCACCATCTTCGAAAGGACATCGCTTCATTCTTGCGGCTACTGATTACTTTTCCAAGTGGGCGAGCGAGTTCCACTTAGAGAAGTGAAAGCACACCACGTGCTACGGTTTTCGAGAACTAAGTTGTCTACCGTTTCGGAGTGCCGCGCGAGGATCATCTCGGATAATGGGTCGGCATTCGGAAGCACGCAAATCAACAATTTTGTCGGGAGACACGGAATCGAATGGCGATATTCGACAATTTACTACCCGAGAGCAAACGGCCTCGGCGAGGCTTTTAATAAAACTCTCGTTCAAATTTTAAAGAAAACTTTGGACGATAATAAGAGAAATTGGCACGAGAGGTTGTTAGAAGCCTTATGGGCCTACGGACAACCTTCGAACTCCTACTCGAAGCTACACCTTACGCTGCTGGTGTATGGGTCCGAGGCGAGTGTTACCTTTAGAGGTTCGGCTTCCTTCACTCGGAATTGCGATTTGCAAACAAGATCACGACGGAAGAGAACGCCGAATTACGACTAGAAGAATTAGAAAGCTCGGAAGGGAAAAGACTTGCGGCGCGACGAGAATTTAGAACTATACCGAAGCTAAGATGGTTCGAGCCCATGACAAGCGGGTCCGCCCGAGAACCTTGAAAGTTGGTGACTTAGTTCTCGTTCTCGAAGACACTATTCTTGCACACCGCAAGATAGGAGGAAAATTTGAACCCACTTGGGAAGGACCGTTTGTGGTTGAAGCGGTATACTCAGGAGGTTCCTACCGGCTAGTGAATTGCCGGGGAGAACGACATATGCTTCGATCAACGGACGATACTTGAAAAAGTATTACGGCTACGATGTTTCGAAGGAATGAATTCTTCATCCCTAAGAAACACGGGCGAAAGTAATTACTTATGATTGGGTCGAACCCAAAAATAATAAAATGTGCTAAAATAAATAAAATCATGATAATAAAGTTTTCCTTGTTTTCTTTTCCAAATCAAAATCTCTTCCACGATCTTATCCTACTTCATTCTGTTAAATTTGAAAATACAAAAAAAATATAATATAAAAAAAGTGTCTTTAATAAACATTTTCTTAATGTTCTTGTTCTTAGTACGGCCCTGATCCTTTTCCTTGTCTTTTCGCGGGGAAATGTCGAACGGGCGGTTGGTCTCGAACTTTAGAAATGGCGTAAGCCTTGCACTCGATGAAAATAGGGTGAAAGATGGAGCGATAATCGAGATTGACTCGGATTTCGCACCGACGAGCCTACGATACGAGGAAAGTGACCTGGGTCCCGGTTAATGAGAAGAGCTTGCCGGGCGAGACGGTGATGAAAGTGGGTGGCCCAAGCCACCGATCCGGCGAGCAAGAAAAGAAAGGCAAACAACGAAGAAGACAAGAAAGTGAAGTCACGTAGTCGCTACGGCGGAGGGCGAGCTTGTCGGCGCCGCGCCCACGAGAGATTCAGAAGTTCGAAGGGCTACTCTCACAGCAACGCAACGAAGAAATAAGAATCGCCGTATCCAGTAAGATGTTAACAAAACTAGGCGCGGACCGGCGCGACGAGACGATTGCTAATGCCGATACGTACACTTCGAGGACACGGTTCCACGGGAACTCGAAGAAAGGAGGCCGGCTCCTAGGATAACGAAAGGACCGGGAAATCTCACAAAGACCGAGAAGAAAGAAGGCTACCACGCCACCGGATAGAACCACCAGTAATGCATGACCTTGTTGCGAAGCGACCCGGGGGATGTCCGACGGACATCATCCACGAGGAGCCGAGGTATGCGGGGAGAACGTGAAGGGATTGAGCCGTATATCCCACAATATGTCACCGAGGCCTCGCCATCCGCAGATCATTCCGGAATACGAAGCTGGAGAGAATGCGGAGATGTTGAAAAGAAAACCTTTGAATACTTCGAGAGAATTAGAGCGAGAAGAATCGATATCTTAGAGGGCCTCGAGCTACATACGGACGTATTCTCGGAGTATGAACAACGACAAATCGTGGATTGCATCGGGATTTGAAAAGAATGGGCGAGCGGGCCGCTGAGGAAAACACATACTCGGAACCCGGAGATGGATGCCGGGGAAGGGAAGAATTATAATACAATGTGGATGTTGTTACTAACTTTGCGGAGGACGGGAAGGGAAACCCACGGGAATACTCGCGTCATGGCCAAGTGGATCCGATGCCATTAGTCATCAAGAGAATGGTAAAGAGATTGATAACATGGAGGGTGCTGCCGGCGGTTGCATACCCAATAGCTGCATTATTAACATCTACAAGCGGGGTGCTTGCATACCCCCGCACATAGATCACCACGACTTTGTCGGACCTTCTGCACGGTCTCTTTCCTGAACGAGTGTAACATCATGTTCGGATGCGACCTCCGGATAGACGGGCCCGGAGTGAGTTCCGAGGGCCGGTGAAGATACCATTACCGGTAGGTTCCGTCATGATGCGAAGGGCAACGGAGCGGATATCGCTAAGCATTGCATACCGGGAGTACCGAGTGAAGCGGATCTCGGTTACTTTCGGAAGAATGGACGACAGGAAGACACCTTACCATTTCCGACGGACCGGAGCTAGAGAGCCTCCGGCCTTCTAGTTGTGAGTTACATGGAAAATATCACACCTCCAATGTACATCTATACGGCATCCTTGCCAAGGATGGCTTGGAAGGTGATGTTATTGACCATGTACCCCACTATTCATACATGGATTTTTTGACAAATGCTTCTTTGGATGGATCGACGAAGATTATGCATAGTCCGTTTTGAGTTTACATGGATTGTATGAAATATATTCCAGATCGAGTTGTATGATTTATCTTCGACATGATTGGAATGAAAGTGACCATGTCACATTTTTTGGCCTTCACCTCTTTTGTGCGAATTGATTGGGAAACGCCATTAAAGTTAAATGAACTTCGAACAAAGAACGAGAGAAGAAATAAAAAAGAGAATAAAAGAAAACTTTCCTTAAAAAAAAATCTAAAAATGTCGAACACCAAATCCACATGAACAACAAATAAACAATAAAAAAACGGGATAGTTAAAGGACAAACAAAACAAATTTAAAGCCCAAATCGAATTCCAGTTTAAACCCATCTTCTCAAACCCTCCAATCCTTCTTGAAATCAAGATCTATACTAGACCTCCCTTGAAACCCTCTCTCGGGATGATTTCGGAATCACGAAGAATTTTCGATTTGATCGGATGGCATGGGTTTGTACCCTTCGCCAAGTAATCGAGACTTTGATCGATTCCCATGGGATATGAAACACTTTCATATCTCATTTCGATCTCCGCTAAATCCGAATCTCCACGGTAAATTTCAATTCAAAATTTCGAAGACTGGTACCTAAATTCCGAGTTCTCATTCGAGATCGATACCTAAATTTTGATTCTCATCGAATTGATACCTAAATTTCAATTCAAAATTTCGAAATCGGTACTCTAAATTCCGGTTCTCATTCGAGATCGATACCTAAATTTCGATTCTCATCAGAATTGATACCTAAATTTCAATTCAAAATTTCGAGATTTAGTACCTAAATTCCGGTCCTCTTCCTTCGAGTCGGTACTTAAATTCGACTCTCATTTCGAGATCGATACCTAAAATTTCGATTCTCTTTTGAATTGATACCTAAATTTCGATTCTAAACTTTCGAAGACTGATACCTAAATTCCGACTCTCATTTCGAGACTAGTACCTAAATTCTAGTTCTCATTTCGAGATCGATACCTAAATTTCGATTCTCTTTCGAATTGATACCTAAATTTCAATTCTAAACTTTCGAGGTCGAGTATCTATATTCCGAGCTCTCATTTCGAGACTAGTATGCAAATTCTAGTTCTCATTCCGAGATCGATACCTAAATTCGATTCTCATCATTTTCGAGGTCGATACCTAAATTTTGACTCTCTTCGAGATTGATACCTAAATTTCGATTCTAAACTTTCGAGCTGGTACCTAAATTCCGAGCTCTCATTTCGAGACTAGTACCTAAATTCTAGTTCTCATTTCGAGATCGATACCTAAATTTCGATTCTCTTTTGAATTGATACCTAAATTTCAATTCTAAACTTTCGAGATTGGTACCTAAATTCCAGCTCTCATTTCGAGACTAGTACCTAAATTCTAGTTCTCATTACGAGATCAGTACCTAAATTCTGATTCTCATCATTTTCGAGGTCGATACCTAAATTTTGACTCTCTTCCTAGATTGATACCTAAATTTCAATTCTAAACTTTCGAGACTAGTACCTAAATTCTAGTTCTCATTCCGAGATCAGTACCTAAATTCTGGTTCTCATCATTTTAGAGGTCGATACTTAAACTTCGACTCTCTTTCGAGATTGATACTTAAATTTCAATTCTCATCCCTTTCGAGATCAGTACCTAAATTCTGATTCTCATCTTTTTCAATCGACACTTAAACTCCGATTCCCACTCGAAGTTGGTACCTAAATTCCGGTTTTCTTTGCGATCCGAGATTGGAACCTAGGTTTCAATTCTCGTTTCAAATCTAAATTTTCTCGAATTAATTTTAAATCAAACTTAATCTAAAATAAAAAAAAATCGAAATCTAAAGTTACACATCCGAACTTAAATTGAAACAAAGCGAAATCTAAATCGAAATTCCCCGAGATCATGTGATTTGGAATTCACCTCCTTTTCCTTTCCCCAGGCGAGAGTTCGGGAATCTGCGGTTTCGGAGATATACTTGACACTCCCAGGCGGAAACTCTTCTACTTCGTCCTAAGTTTGTCACTTGGACATACGTGTTGGTTTTGTTGATCGCTTCGGTCAACACCGATACGCGTGGTGTGCTCCGTCGGCTCACCACACCTATTGAGGGTCCATTTGTTGACCTCATTTTTGATGAGGTCTTCTCTTCTTCTTTTTAGTACTTAGGATCTAGCCTTAGGCTTTTCCTTTGACTATCTTAGAGGACTAGAATTGGGATCCACCATCTAGAATTTCAAACCACTTCTTAACTCCTACAAACTCCACAAACTTGATCTGTAGACCCACTAATCACACTAGAGGGTTGAAATTAAATGTGGAAGTTTAAAGGATGAGTTCTATAGGACTCTTTGGCCTTAGGACTCGCCTGCAGGTGGCTCGGTGCAGGTGAAGTGGCTGACTTACACACACACTACACTTATACCTTACACTTTCACACACCTCTAAAACCACACCCATACCCAACTTGACCTCTCGACTCTTGTAGGTGATTCGCATGGATGGTCCTTAACCCAAACTAAAAAAGCTTGGGTGAGTGAAAATATATGTATACATATGTAAATATGTATAATTGTAAAAATAAGTTAACAAACCCCACAAAGACCCAAGAAAGGGGGTGTTCCAATTCGATATGTGGAGCCGAAGCTTATTCCATTAATTAAAATTTTAAGATCAAAAGGGGGGTCAGGGCAACTAAACCCGTTGGGATCTGCCCCCTAACTGCTAACCAATGGGCCACTTTGTTACCCTCCCCTAGGAATTGAAGAAGAGGTAAAATAGGTGGGTTTAGCTTCGATTGATTTGTTTTCTCCAATAGTCTTTTGCATCCGTGTCAGAGAACAGCTTTTGTCAAGAATGTTAAGTAGAATGCTGGAATCAACTTAGCCAAATATCTGACCAGCTTAGCAATTTTGGCAATATGCATAGCATACTCCACGTCATTCAGCCTCCAATGCATCTCTAGCTTTCACAGTGCATAGAAGAAAAGTAGGCAAATACTATAAGAGTTTCGAAAATTCCTCCCACTCCTCGCATTATCCTTAGAGAACCGGCCATCGCATTAATTTTGATGGTTAAGTTAGTAGGGTGAAGCCATCTAACCAAACCTTAACTTTTTCCAACATTAGGTAGAGCCTGGGCAGCAAATGATTGATGAAACCCTTGTGTTTAATGATTTTGTGTAGATATGTTTTACAAATATTGGCTACTTTATCCACAACGTAGCAGCTATCCCATCAAATTTGGCACTATTTCTGGCCATCCACAAACCACATCACAATGCAAAGGTAGAGTATTAACCTTCTGATTTTCCCTATTCATCCAAAGTATGAATATCTCCCAAAGAATAAGTATGGTTCTTCCACTACTGTTAGATGCGCCATACAAGCCTGAAAGGAGCAAGCAAAATATAGATGAGGGATGGATTCATCATGTTGATGGCAGAGAACACATTTAGAAGGCCCCTAAGACCTTTTAGTTTAAGAATATCATCAGCTTGGGATGATGCCGTTGGAAGGTTCTCCAAAGACAAAAGGACATGGAAGGGGACAAAATTTATTCCAAATGGAGTTTCCCTGTGGAAACGAAGGCCAATCAAAGACTGTAAATAGTTTTAGTTATATTTCGATTGTGGTGATTACTCCAACAAACTATCCGGACTACTTGATCAAATTGGATGGTAGAAATCCCTTGCCGAATGACTCGTAAAATGGCCTCCTCAGCCGCTGAAGAGACCAATTGCTCCCATCCCAAAACTCACAGAATTCGTAGTTGAATCGCAGGGATTATCTTTAGCAACTAACCAACTTTCGGACACCAGTTTATCCAACCAAAATTCACATCACCTCTCCCCACCCTGCGTATAAAGAGATTTTCAAAATAGAACTTCTCACCTTAAGTAGATTGGACCTGCATTCCGGAGTCACCTACTCGACCACTCGAGTGGGATGGGAGAACCCGGCAGCATTTACCCATCATAAATTTAGCCCACGTGCTGAGATCTGGGCTCGAAATTAATCCATAGTTCGCACATATTAATCACTGAATTTGAGGAAAGCTAATCCAAGGCCACCAAGAACCCACTCGGTTTTGTTCCTTTCGCTAAGAAGTCCAATGCTTCGGTTCTCTGACTCAGCCCCATAAAAATCTATTAAAAGCCCTTTCCAACCGTAGTTGGGTGCTTTTCTTCATAGCAATCATTCAAGAAGATAGGAGGAAGGTTGTGAGGATACTTTCGAGGAGGTGGATTTACCACCATTCGATAAGAAAGAATTAGTCCAACAAATTAATCGAGAACCGACTTTGGTGAGAATCTCCTCAAATTGATTTTATTGCCCCGCCCAAAGTGAGAAGGACACCTGTGACAAAAAGGAGGGGTACTGCATTGAAATCCAGTGTAACGTAATCCATTGCCGGATCCTCGGATAGGTGCCGCCTTGAGAATACCAATCGGCACTTCTCGTGATCGAAAAGCATTCCGCATTGTTGTCGGAAAGAGTCAAAACAATGTTTTAACATTTTCACAAACAGCTTTTGTGTGCACTGAGAAACCATGATGTCATCTCGCATAAAGGAGGTGAGAAATAACAATGTTTGATTTATGATGGTACTCCGGTATAGCTTATTCGAATGGTCCGATTAATCATCCGAGAAGTAATCGTACAGCCTAATATGAAGATGAGAGGAGAAAGTGGATCTCCCTCGCTTAACTCTCCTCTGCATGGAATTTGCCTCCGGCAGTCCCATTCAATAAGATAGAATGTTCATTTGAATGGAGCTACCCGGAGATGAGATTGCAGAACCGTTGCCGAAACCTCTAGCAATCAAAACACTCAATAAACTCCCACGAATGGTATCATAGGCTTTTTGAAGCAACTTGTATATAAGATTACCTCCCCTATGAACTTTATCTAAATCAAGCAAAAGTTCCCGGGCAAGTAACACATTATCGAGGATCAATCGCCCCTTCACAAAGCCGATCGATTCATGCATATTAACCTATCAAGATGAGGTTGGTTTGCCCCACAATTATTTTGCCGATAACCTTACTGATTACGTATGCCAAAGAGATGGGTCTAAAATGATCCTGAAGAGGGCATAAGATTATTTTTTGGGAATCAACACAATGTTTGAAGCACAAAAATAGCTTCTGGCAGCATCATTTCCAAGGAAGAAACTTCGGATAGCCGCCACCACATCACCACCAACCAAATTCCACTCCTTCGATAGAAATCAGGTAACCATCCGGTCCTCGTTGTGCTTTTGTGAACTATCAATCGATTTTATAGCATTCCAGATTTCGTCGGGGCTTGGGATGGTAGTTAACTCAAGTACATTGGTGTAATGCAAGTCATTCCGGAAAAGAGATCTATCAATGTAACTGGTTCCTGTGAGGAGGATTAAGTAGCCTCGTCAAAATGTAATAGCATCCAAACCAATTTCGTTGTCCTCCATAAGTTTCCGCCATCACGCGTGGATAGAGTGAATAGTATTACATTTCCTTCTTGAGTATTTTATACAGCATGGTAAACCGAGTGTTCCTATCCCCATGAATAAAATGGTTCAAAGTACTATGCCGTATATCAAGCCCAAACCTTACCGCATTAACAAGAATTATTTGTGCGTGAAGTAATGTTCATCCGTAAAGTGCGTCACTGGATTTTAGACTCAATTTTACCGAGCTCATTCCTCACTCACTTGGACAAATTTTCCATGGAGGTTTCCTATAAAGTTCCAATTCCATTTCCTAAGAGCGACCGAGACGAGTCCGTAGTCCGCTTAATCCGATGAGAGGATCCGGATGATCAATACAAAGGCTGCTTTTCCTGAACAATCTTGTGGAACTCAACATAGGAGGACCAAACATTCAAATATCCGAAAGGAGGGGGAGTATTAGGAGCGGGTGTGGGGAGGTAATAGATATAAGGAGAGGGGTCTATGATCGAACCAAAGAAGACTCGTGAGTAACATAAGTAAGAAGCCAATTAGAGAGCCAAAGGTTGTTAACCAACATCCTATCAAGCCTCTCCCGCATAATCCCTCTTCCATGTAAAAGGTGTCCTCTAAATCCAAGGTCATAAAGATCGTCGCATGAATATTATCATCATGATGGTCATATCGTAGAGCTTGGAGGTCTACCCCCAATTTTTTTTTCATTTGAAGACCCCACACCGTTAAAATCACCCCAACAATCCAGGGTGAGTGTACTTGGACACCGATGTCCTCGTAGCCGACTCATTGTGGATAACTTTATCTTCCTTTACATCCAAAGATGTATTAAAAGGTTATTAAACCATCCTCACATTAATCCGAAAGGAAGAATGTATAAATTGCTTCGTTGTCAATAAGGATAGACTAGCTTCACCTCTTTTCTACAAAAATCCAAATTTTATTATTGCAGCTTAGCATAGTGGTTGTAGCCTTGTAGCTTACCGATGATTTCTTCGAGGATATTTATTAACCAAAGGTTCCGTGATGGTAATGCACCATAATTTATATTTTGTTTAAATGCAGGCAATCTTTTTAAAAGATGGGGGATTAGCAATACCCCTAATATTCCAATGAGGAAATTTATCATTAAATGGGATGGGGATTAAAAAGATTGAGATCTAGATCTAGATCTCCCCGGTACGTAAATCTACCTAACTCCCCCACAGAAGAGGAGTTCCAAGTTTTTGTACTTCACCGAGATTGTTCTTCTTCTTTTCCCTGAGGCTCGGGTGTGCCATTTGCCTTCCATCTCTTCCCCGCATAACACCGATACCAAGACGGAGGGAAACTCGGTATCCCCGTCGTTCAATAGGTTGGAGTTGGTGTGACTATTCGACTTCCTCTTCCTCCCTTCTCGTAACTATGTGGGGATCTTTCCCCAAAGCGTACTCGTAAATATCATCGAAACATTTCGATAACCTGAAAGTGAATCAGAGGTGCTATTATCCATATGCAATCGTGGGTTCATCACTATCTCCCCAATGGGAAAGGGGGGGGATTTCGACATATCGGTGTTCTCCCCACCTCGCCCGGAGGGGTAAAGCAAGTTCGAGAGACCGAGTTCACAAATTCTCTCCTTTCTCCTGAGTCTGCCGTGCACTAAAATGACGATTGCTTGTGTTGAGTTTCCTTTGTTATGGGTCTTCTAGATGGGGGATGAATTCCCGTAGCACTTTTCCATTGTATGTCCAAACATTTTGCAATGAGAGCAATAATAAGGCTTGCCGCATTATAACTTCTTGCCAGACCGTCCTTCCTTAGCCGATCCAATCCAAATTTTTTACCTCGGTGCGTTGAAATATCCCTCTCAATCCGGATCCTAGCCATTTCAGTTTAGCTTTATTAATTGTAGCAAGATTCAGCCCTTAAAGGAGTTCCAATAGACCTCCCAATTTGGAAAGAGCATCCCGATTAAAAAAAATCAGAAGGAAGATCGGGTAGTTTAAACCAGATTGGCACAATTGGAGGGTCCTTGCTAGGATCAAAATCATTCGTCCATTTAATTATTTTCATCTCCACTCCAAGAATAAATACTCAAATGTTTAGCAAATAACATAGCATAATCCTCCTCAACAAGAAGTTGATAAAGGTGTGTCTTCCATCTGCCAGCCCTAGCTTCCACTTCCTCGAAAATTCAATGATTCAAAGTATTTCTCACTAGCTCCATCTAGGATGTCCCAAACTAAATTTCCCAATCAAAGTGAGAGTTTCACTTCATCATCAAGCACGGCCACCCCCGATCGCTGAAAATCAGCCAGATGGCCATCTTTTCTTCCAGAAACCGATAAAGGCAAAGAATGCCCACCGCATCATGCAATCTCTCATGGAAAAAAATCGGGAAGGATCTCGTGATGGAAGGGGTGGGGATCCTACAACACCAGCATAGGTGGCTTTTGCCCACTCAATGTTGGTAGCAGATCAATGGGGTGAGCCACGTACCACCCAACACCCACCAACAAAGCTACCAATGAACAAGAGGACCCAAACAAATGGGAAGAACTGTGAAATGGAAGTTGCACATGTGACAAAAAAAAAAAAAAAAAAAATCAGAAGCAAAGAAGTTAAACAAGAGTGAGCACAACCGAGTGGGTACACCTACGCCTTAGAGCAAGAGAAAATCACCCCAAGAAGAGCACAATGGAACAAAGAGAATTAAAAACAAAAGACTCGGAACTACAAGAAGCCGCTTTAAGAGCAACAAAGGAGCCCGGAACACTTCACCTCCGGCACGCACTCACCCGTACTTACCCGCA